>JAUDYJ010000002.1:282031729-282636729 GCA_030761175.1 Masticophis lateralis
CTACCTACCTATCTTATCTATCTATCTATCTACCTACCTACCTACCTACCTACCTATCTATCTAATCTGCCTGCCTAGCTCATCTAACTAACTAGCTATCTATCAATATCTATCCATCCATCTATCTCATTTGCCTGTGTGTGTGTATGTGTATCTGTCTGTCTCCACCTGCCAGCCAGGGTTGTGTTCCACTTATCTTTACTATCAGTTCGCAATGGAAGCATGTGAGCGTGCATTTCCCAGAAGCTTCTGTGCATGTGCAGATTGTCAGTGATGACGTCAGGGCGGGTGGGCGGAGCCTCCCGCCACCATTACTACCAGTTCGCAAGAACTGGACCGAAGTGGGAGCAAGTCACCACTGCCGCCCCACCCACCCACCCACCTATCCATCTATCTACCTCATCTACCTGCCTATGTCTGTCTACCTATCTCATCTGCCTGCCTGCCTGCCTGCATCCATCCACTCCTCCTTCCCTCCCTCCCTCCATCTATCATCTTCCTACCTATTTACTTACCATATTTTCCTTACTTTCATCTGTCTATCTCGCTCTGTCTCTCTCTCTATATATATACTGTATATATAACTATATTTATTTATTTATTTATTTATTTATTTATTTATTTATTTATTTATTTATTTATTATATTTCTATACCGCCTTTCTCCCGTAGGACTCAAGGCGGTGTACAGTCAAGAGAAAATATAGATACACAAACATCATAAACTTGCTAATTAAAATTATAACTTAGTTTGGCCCAATTAAATAAAACCCAAAATTAGGTAACATTTTAAAATCGTTCACATGTTTACATGTTTCGCCCTGCCTGTTGGAACATCAGGGTCTTGAGGGCACAGCGGAAAGCATGGAGATCAGGGATATTTCGTATCTCAGGGGGCAGTTCATTCCAAAGGGTTGGAGCCCTTACAGAGAAGGCCCTCCCCCTGGGAGTCGCCAGTCGGCACAATTTGACTGACGGTACCCTGAGTAGTCTCTCCCTGTGAGAACGAACTGGTCGGTGGAGGCTATTGGTGGCAAAAGACGGTCTCGTAAGTACCCAGGCCCTAAGCCATGGAGCGCTTTAAAGGTGATAACTAACACCTTGAATCGCACCCAGAAGACCACCGGGAGCCAGTGCAGCTCACGTAGGAGAGGTGTTACATGGGCGCAACGAGATGCACCCATAATCACCCACGCGGCTACATTCTGGACCAGTTGGAGCCTCCGGATGCACTTCAAGGGGAGCCCCATGTAGAGAGCATTACAGTAGTTCATACGGGAGGTGACTAGGGCATGAGTGACTGTGCGCAAGGTGTCCCGATCCAGAAAGGGGCACAACTGGCGGATCAGGCGAACCTGATAAAAGGCCCCCCTGGCCACGGCCGTCAAATGCTCTTCTAAAGATAGCCGTGAATCCAGGAGGACACCCAACTTGCGGGCCCTCTCTGTGGGGAGCAAGCATATACTGTATCTACCTGTCTTCTATCAACTATCTATCTCTTTGCATATTTACACATCACCTATTTATCTATTTACCTGTGCACGCGCACATATCTCCCCCTCTCCCCCCTTCTGTCTGTCTATCTGTCTGTCTGTTTCTCTCTCTCTCTCTCTCTCTCTCTCTCTCTCTCTCTCTCTGTCATCTCCCTGTATTTGTGGCTCTGCTCAGATCCAGAGTCCCCAATGAATGTTTGGCGTCCTCCCTGCACGTGGGAAGTGCCAAAGGCAGCTGAAAGAGCCTTTGTCCTTGTTGCCTTCCCTTCCAAGACGCTCCTCTTGCGTTCCTGCCCTTTCCTAGCTCTTCGTCTCCTTCAAACGCAACTTAATTTGTTTTTTTAAAAGTCAGGCATGCAGCAGAGCCCCCACTATGCAAAGGAAGCCTGGATGGGGGGAATGCACCTTTTTCCTAAAACCCAAATGAAATTTGCTTGCAAGATTTTAGAGTTTTGGTGCTTTTTTTGTGACTCCTACATGGTTGGCTTCCTGCCTGCAAGGATTTTTCCTGAGCTTGGCCCCCTTTTCTTTGAAACAGGAACAAAACTGGACCTTCGTCGGCCCTTCCTTGTAGCTTCTGTTCTGCTTCCTTGTGCCCGGGCACGATCAGAGGCAGCCCGATGATGCTGGAAAAGCCTTTCTCAGTGTTTTCCAGCAAAAAACACCCATTCGGGAAACTGGACTCATTTAATGACCACAGCGTTTGCTTAATGACCACCATAAAACAGTTTGCAAAATCACGCATGGTCCCATGGTGACCCGCTTAATGACTGCCACGACTTAATGACTGTAATTCTGGGCTACAATTCTGGTTGTAAGTCGAGAACTTCCAGCTGGCTGGGGAATTCTGGGAGTTGAAGTCCACCTATCTTAAAATTTCTAAAGGTGAGAAACATTGAGTTAAATAACTTGATGTCATCAGCAACCGTGAGTGTTTTCCAGAAGGAATTCCTCCTTTCATCCTAAATGTTCAAAAAGGGTCAAAAAAAGTCACAGTGATTTTTAAATTGACTGAATTAGCAGAGACGGTGAAATTAACCGCCTTGATCATTAGGGATAATGGACCAGACAATTTTGTAAGAGACTGGAAACCGTTTGTGGGCTTTCTACCTGTGAAAAACAAGAACAGATGGTTAACAGAGGGAGTAGAAGATTAAGTGTAATACAGATAGTTCTCGATTTACAACAGTTCATTTAGTGACCAAAGTTACATCATCATTGAAAAAAAGTGACTTATGACTTACGACTTACGACCTTTCCAGCATCTCCATGGTCACGTGATCAAAATTCAGATGCTTGGCAATTGACTTGTATTTATGAAGGTCACATTGTCCCGCGGTCACATGATCCCCTTTTGCGACCGTCTGACAAGCAAAGTCAATGGGGAAAGCCAAATTCACTTAACAACCGTGTTACTAACTTAACGACTGCAGCGATTCTCTTAAGAACGGTGGCAAGGAAGGTTGTAAAATGGAGCAAATGTCTCACTTAGCAATGGAAATGTTGGGCTCAATTGAGGTCGTAAATCGAGGACTACCTCTATTTGTGCTAATGTGTTGACTGGTTTTTGATCACTTTTTATATATATATTAGATGTTGGGCTGATTTGATTATTAGATTATTATTAATCTAATCTAATTAGATTATTAGATCATTAGACCCTCATCTAAAATATTTGTTCATGTACTATATTTTTCTTGTTAAATAAGGATGAGAACATTTATAACTATTTGCAGATTTTCCCATTTCTTTTCTTTATTGTCTTTTCAGCATCCAGCCAAGGTGACTCTTTTCTATATTTAATGTTGGACTTATTTAATATTTGGGTCATTTCCCCCCACTTTTCGTACACCAAATTTTTCCTTTTTTGGTTGTTGTTTTTTCTGTATTT
The DNA here is from genome assembly GCA_030761175.1 of Masticophis lateralis. Taxonomy (NCBI): domain Eukaryota; kingdom Metazoa; phylum Chordata; class Lepidosauria; order Squamata; family Colubridae; genus Masticophis; species Masticophis lateralis. The sequence continues at coordinate 282,035,113 of JAUDYJ010000002.1, forward strand.
TTTCCCCCTGTGTTGTACTTTATTTCCTTTGATAAAACGATAGATAGATAGATAGATAGATAGATAGATGATAGATAGATAGATAGATAGATAGATAGATAGATAGATAGATAGATAGATAGATGATAGATAGATAGATAGATATAAAGTGTTTTTCTATCAAGACACCTGGTCTACCCCAACATGTGGGAGGGGGCAAAAAATCTTGGTTTATATAGGAAGAACCTGGCTAAAGAGAAATATACATAAAGCCTACAAAAAGGAAAGAAAACTCTCTCTCTCTCTCTCTCTCTCTCTCTCAAGATAGATCTATTTTGGGTTTATAAGCCCTCATCAGTTAGCCACACCCTCATCCATGTAAAGGTACAGTATTTTCTTTCCTTTTCGTAGGCTTTATGTGTATTTCTCTTTAGCCAGGTTCTTCCTACACAAACCAAGATTTTATGCAGCCCTAGTTCAGTGAAATCACAATCCACTAGTTTCTAGGCTTTTTTTCCTTCTGGCAGCCAGCAGACCCTTTGCTGCCCATTGGGAGACTAAGATAGATCTATTTCGGCCTTATAAGGCCTCATCAGTTAGCCACACCCTCATCTCATGTATCCTCCCTGTAAATAAATTTCTTTATCAGCAAAATATGAATTTGGTATAAAATGGTTTGTCGTCAGTGCGACTGCTTGAGGGCTCCTGGATTGGAGCTAAAAGGCGAAAGGGATGCAGTATGCTCCCTCCCACAAGCTGGGGTAGACCAGGTGTCTCGATAGGAAAACACACACACACACACATACATATATGTGGGACCATTTGAAGCTCTTCCTCCTTTTCACAAGCCCCACAAAAAATGATACTGTGCATTAGTCAGGCAGTGGTTGCTGCCAAAACTTGTGATTAAGAACTTGGAAAGGGCCTTATGTCAAATCAGGAGGCTTAATAAATTAATAACACCAGCGTCCATTTCTCAATATTTGGCTTGGGGATCAGAGGAAATCATGGCCAGAAATTACGAGACTAATAAACAGAAGCAGCTGGATTTTTCAAAGCAACACAATTTGTTCTTAGTTGTTCAATCACTTCTGACTTCATGATTGTCGATCATCCCATTTTGAGTGTTTTAGGAGCTCCTACGTGTCTCTTCAGCAATGGCATCTAACTGTCGCTAGTTCTCGACTTATGACCACGATGGAGCTGTTTTTAAGTGAGACATCCGTTAAGGGAGTTTTGCCCCATTTTATGACTTTCCTTGCTACAGTTTTTCATTGAAGCGCCGCAGTTGTCAAACTAGCAACACAATCGTTCAGTGAATCCGGCTACCCGATTTTGCTCGTCAGAAGGTCGCAAAAGGGGATCACGTGACATTCCCCCCCCCCTTGGGATGCGTCATAAGTATGAGTCACTCGCCAAGTGCTTGAATTTTGATCCTGTGACCCTGGGGATGCTTGCCTTCAGAAATCGTGGGAGCTCCATCACTGGAGATTTTTAAAAAGAAATTAGACAGCCACGTATTTGGATAGCCATTTATCTGAAAAGGGCATAGGGGCTCCTGCTCAAGCAGCCGGCTGGACTAGAAGACCTTCCAAGGTCTCTTCGAGCTTCTATTCCATTCCATTCCATTATTCTATATTCTATATACTCTATATTCTATATTCTATATTCTATTCCATTCCATTCCATTCCATTATTCTATATTCTATTCTATTCTATTCTATTCTATTCTATTCTATTCTATTCTATTCTATTCTATTCTATTCTATTCCATTCCATTCCATTCCATTCCATTCCACTCCATTCCATTCCACTTCACTCCACTCCACTCCACTCCATTCTATTCTATTCTATTCTATTCTATTGCTCTACTCTGCTCTACTCTACTCTACTCTACTCCACTAAACTCCACTCCACTCCACTCCACTCCACTCCACTCCACTCCACTCCACTCCATTTTATTCTATTCTATTCTATTCTATTCTATTCTATTCTATTCTATTCTATTCTATTCTATTCTATTCTATTCTATTCTATTCTATTCTATTCTATTCTATTATTCTATTCCATTCCACTTCACTCCACTCCACTCCACTCCATTCTATTCTATTCTATTCTATTGCTCTACTCTGCTCTACTCTGCTCTACTCTACTCCACTAAACTCCACTCCACTCCACTCCACTCCACTCCACTCCACTCCACTCCACTCCACTCCATTCCATTCTATTCTATTCTATTCTATTCTTCTACTCCACTCCACTCCACTCCACTCCACTCCACTCCACCCCATCCCATCCCATCCCATCCCATCCCATTCTATTCTTCTACTCTACTCTACTCTACTCTACTCTACTCCACTAAACTCCACTCCACTCCATTCCATTCCATATAGGGTCTCCTACCGGAGCAGGGGGTTGGACTAGAAGACCTCTGAGGTCCCTTCCAACTCTCCTGTTCTATTATTCTGTTAATTAAAGAGATCGCCATTAATGGCCGTTTTTCAGAGGTGACACCTTTGAAACCATACCCAGCGCTCTTCTTCACCATCAGTCCAGCCCTGTGTTAATAGCACTTGGCTTCCAAGCATTTAGTTGGCAAAATCTGTCCTTTAGTGGTGCCTGCTCTCTTCTAATGCTGTCCTAATTCCTTGGAAGCAGCCCAAAGGTTTCCTAAATTAAGCTGCTTTATTTAGTCCATATTGGCAGGACTTGTGAAAAATCATTGTGTGTTTGTCTTCACCTGTTGGATTTAACCTAAAGCAGTGTTTCAAAATCTCAGCATCTTGAAGGAGGATGGACTTCAATTCCCAGAATTCCCCAACCTTTTAAGACGGGTGGGCTTTGACTCTCAGAATCCCCCAGCCAGCAAAGTCTACCCATCTTAAAATGAAGGAGAACACTGATCTATCCTCTAGGCCAGTGATGGCTAACTTTTTTTGCCGTCGCGTGCCAAAAGTGGGGGGAGCGTGGGGGGTTTGTGCGCGTGTGTGCCCACACCCATAATTCAATGCACCCTGTCCCCCCCACATGTGTGACCCAACCCTGCGCTCCCCCCACGTTTGGCACAGTGGGCCCAGTAGGCCCATTTTTTTGCCCTCCCCAGGCTCCAGAGGCTTTCTAGGAGCCTGGGGAGGGTGAAAACTGCCTTTCCTATCTCCCCAAAAGCCCTCTGGAGGATGGAAACAGCCTGTTTCCTGATTTCCGGTGGGCCCGGAAAGGCTGAAAATCAGGTGGCCAGTGCACGCATGCGTGCTGGAGCTCAGCTAAGGCAACACCCGCATGCCCACAGATATGGCTCCGTGTAACACCTGTGGCACCCATGCCATAGGTTCGCCATCATGGATTTAGGCCCATGATGGTGAACCTATGGCATGGGTGCCACAGGTGGCAAGCGTAGCTGTATTGGTGGGTGCACAAGCTCAGCTCCGGCTCGCGTGTGCGTGCCAGCCAGCTGATTTTCAGGCCTTCTGGGCCCACTGGAAGTAGGGAAACAGGCTGTTTCCTGACTCCGGAAGGCCTCTGGGGCTGGTGGGGAAGGCCCGTTTTTCTCTCTCCCCAGGCTCCAGAGCCTTTCTAGGAGCTTGGGAAGGGTGAAAATGGCCTCCGGAGGCTGGAAACGGCCCCTTTGCCAACTTCTAGTATGACCGGAAGTTGGCAAACAAGCGTTTCCGGCCTCCTAGAAAGGCCCTGGAGCCTGGGGAGAGAGAAAAACGGGCCTACTGGGCCCACCGGGCCATCGCGTGCCAGGAGCGGGGGAGAAGCAGGGGGGGGTCACACACACATGCACACCCCCTCCTCCTCCATGGTTAGCCATCACTGATCTAGGCTAAGTGGTTGAAATTATTATCATTATTATATTAATTAAATTCATCTGCTACCTAATTTGGTGATTTCCAAGAAGACAAAACACAGTAAAATATTCAGGATTTCTGCTGCTAAGCAAGGCAGTTATTAAATGCACCCAATTTTACGCCCCTTTTCTTCCGGGGTTGTTAAGTGAATCACTGCATTTCACTTTCCCCCATTGACTTTGCTTGTTGGAAGCCAATTGGGAAGATCACAAACGGTGATTGCATGACCCAGGGACAGTGCAACCGTCATAAGTACATGCCAGTTTCCCAAAACGCCCAAATTCTGACATGGGAGCCTGACAGTTGTAAGTGTGAGGACATGTGGTTAGATACTTTGTCCAGTGTTGACGTAACTGCGGTCACGAAACAAATGATTGTAAGTTAAGGATTACCTGTAAACAAACTGAGTTTGTTCGGAAGACTGCATGGCCCACATTCTTAGCCAAGATGATGTCAGAAGAATAAGTTGGGGTTCCAAATTAGGGTTGTCAGGGTTGTGCACAAATAAATCAAACTGATCAAGCTGTTTTCATCCTCCCCAGGCTCCCAGAAAGCCTCTGGAGCCTGGGGAGAGAGAAAATCTACCAGGCCCACCAGGCCATCATGTGCCAGGAGCAGGAGGGAGTGGGGAGGGGGGGTCGTGCAGGAACGGGGTGCATCAAATTATGAGTGTGGACATGCCCCCCCTCAACCCTGCTCCAGGCACACAGTGGCAAGAAGTCACTCAACTGACCTATGATTTCCTATACAGGCTGTCCTTGACTTACAACAGTTCACTTAGTGACCATTCAAAGTTACAACAGCACTGGAAAAAAAAAGTGACTTAGGACCGTTTTTCACACTTAACGACCACTGCAACATCCCCATGGTCACGTGATTTACGTTCGGCTGCTTGACAATAACTCACATTTACAATGGCGGCAGTGTCCCGGTGTGTGTGTGTGTGTGTGTGTGTGTGTGTGTGTGTTGCGATCCCCTTTTGCAACCTTCGGACAAGCCAAGTCAATGAAGAAACCAGATTGCATTTAACAACCGTCTTGCTAATTTAACGACCGGCATGAATTTTTTGGGCTCAATCGTGGTCATAACTCGAGGACTACCTATACAATATCTCTAACACAGTCCTGTAAGTTTATAAATTCTTCCCGCAGTGACTAACAACAGCCGAGTGGAATAAATGCAAACTTTTTAAAGTTTTCTCCAGAACTGATTAAGGGTGTTGGGTGAAGGCATTATGAAGTGTTGGCACATGTTTCAAGGACTTGATGATTTAAGAATCCATTTCTGTACTCAGCTTGGTGTCTGGCCAAAGGAAGGACACCAGCCAAGTGGAAAAGTTAAATATTCAGCCTTAGTGGGATGGAATTAGCACCCTCGACTTGGCAGCTGCCGTCGCTGCTCTTCGGAGCAACAGCTGCGAGAGTGCGCAAAGCCACATCGTCCCAAGAGAAGCCCCCATGTTGTGTCGCAAAGACAACTGAGCTCTTTGCCTGGTGGCATTTGTCTGTGATGTCCTGCAGGGAGCCCCCCCCCCCCCACGTCCAGAAGAAATTTGAGGCTTGCTGAGGTCAAGACATTTTTCCAGTTATAGAAGGAATCTGATTGGCAAGTTTCTGGTTCCTAGTGACTTGGCCGTTTTTGATGAGCATAAAACGAAGACGCCAAGATCACCGTTCATAGCTGTAGCTCACGTGGGTCAAACTGAATTTCAAACCTCTTTGGCCGAAAAAAATGCTTTTAAAGGTTTTTTTTAAAAAAAAAAAAAACCTCTGATGATCGCGTGGCTCAGCTGGGATCGTCAGAGGCTTTTAAAAGCATTTTTTTCTGCAACCTCTTAAGGTTGTAGAAAAAATGCTTTTAAAAGTAAAAGAAAAAAAGTTGGCCATGCCCACCCAGTCACATTACACCCCCCCCACCAAGCCACACCCACAGAAGCGGTAATAACAAATTTTACATTTCACCCCTGTCCTGGACCCTGAAGTTTGGGCAAACAATTCTCGTTGGTGTTATTCAAAAAACGAGCCTTCCTGTAAATGCTATATGTTGACAATTGTAAGTATTTTACAGAATTAGGGTAGGCCTCGACTTATGACCACAATTAAGCACAAAATATCTTTTGCCAGCCAAGACAGTTGTTAAGTGTCCCAGGGTCACGTGATCCCCTTCTGCAACCTTCTGACAAGCAAAGTCAATGGGGAAGCCATATTCACTTAACAACACGGTGACTAACTTAACCATTGCAGTGATTCACTGAACGGTGGCAAGAAAGCCTTCCCAGGTTATGCAAATGCTAATTTTTATCTTAACCAGGTTAACTTGTTTCAGGAGGTAGATTTAACAGAATAACAAATCTGGAAGGGACCTTAGAAAAGAGTTCCCTACAGTTTGTGGCTCTGCGGACCTACGGAGAGGGAAGGAGAGGGTATAGTTCCATGCGAGCGGCCCGGTAAGCATGTACACATCAGTGGTGGGTTCTAACCAGTTTTATCACCGGTTCGCATCGCGCACACATGTGTGCCGATCTTGCAGTTCATGTAAGTGCATTGAATAAAAAAAAACAGCTGAGGCCCAGCAATCCACTCTGTCGTGCCTTACAGCTAAGCTAAAAGCAAAAGAAATAAAGGTAGGTTTAGTTTTAGTTTAGTTTATTTCGGATTTATATACTGCCCTTTCTCCCAAAGGGACTCAGGGCGGTGAACAGCCAAAAAATGAAAAATACATAAAATACAAAAGTTATAAGGAACTAAAATAAATAAATTAAATCCTTGGCTTCTCAATTTAAAACCCCCAAATCCAGGTATAGCGCGGGAGCGCGTCCCAAATGACGTTCCGAGCGAACTGGTTCGTTCTCCTATCAAGATTTCCACTACCGGCTCTCCCGAACCGGGGAGAACCGGTAGCCGCCCACCGCTGGTACACATGCCACACAGCTCCATTTGCACACGTGGCCTGCATGCATGGCTGCTGCTCACTTAAATGGAGTGCGTGCTTGCCAGCTGCTCGTGCAAGTGAGGATGGGCACTCACCAGCCATTTCCATGGCCCAGTTGCAAACCCCTCACGGCCCACTAGCAGTGGAGCTATTCAGCCAGTTCTATCCGGTTCAAGCGAACCAGTAACGGTGAATGCAGAATGCTCCGCCCACCCACCCAGCCGTTATCACGTCCCATTTCTTATGCTCTACGCATACGCAGAGGTGACGCATGCCAGCGAAGCATGCACGCTCCATTTGCGAATACCACCCCTGCCCACTCACGTCCCACAGGTTGGGGACCCCTGTCCAACTCCCTGCTCAAGCAGGAGACCCTATACCCGTGATGGCGAACCTCTAATATGTGTGCCACAGATGGCACGCGTAGCCATATCAGTGGGCATGCGAGCTTCTGGGCCCACCAGAAGTAGGGAAACAGGCTGTTTCCTGCTTCTGGAAGGCCTGGGGGCGGGGTGGGGAAACTTCCGGTCCCTTCGGAAGGCAGAGAGGCTCAAGGCAGTGGAGATGGATTTGCGGCAGGATGTCCCACCGGAAGTTGTCAAACGGACCATTTTCGGCCTCCGGAGGACTTCTGGGGGGTGGAGAAGGCTGTTTTCTCCCTCCCCAGACTCCTAGAGAGGCCCTGGAGCCAGGTGAGAAAGAAAAACGGGCCTACCTGGCCATTGCGTGTCAGGAGTGGGGAGAGTGGGGGGGGTCGCACATGCACGCATAGGGGCGAGGCGCATAAAACTTCTAGTGTTGAAGCACCCACAACTTCTGAAGGCAAGTTGTCCCACTGGTTAATTGTTCTCACTGGTTTATATCCAGTTTTCCTCCAAAAGATTATGGAGACACTCCTTGCCTTCAATTTTCCACCTTTACAATTAACCCCAAGGAGGGTGGTTTTGCATTAAGAAAGAAGGTAGTTTGTGTCCAGACCACTTTTAGGTCCACATAGTTTTATCAAACATTGCTTTAACCATTACACCTTACTGTTTCTTGATGTCTTAAATCATCATCTTCATTTAACGACCCCATAATTCCTTGCGGGGTGGAGTCTGGGCAACTGAATGGAGCTAGCCGAGTGTTTTAATGGCCAGATGCCCTTCCTGTCACCAATGCGGAGTTTTGTTCATCAGATATATTCTCAGAGAGCCTCAGATAGCTCGACGGGCTAGATAGCCTGTTATTAACACCCAGCTGTTTGCAATTATGCGAGTTCGAGGCTCAAGGTTGACTCAGCCTTCCATCCTTTCTAAGGTAGGTCAATTGAGGACCCAGTTTGTGGGGGCAATAAGCTGACTTTGTATAAATATACAAAAGTATGAAGGCTATTGCTTAACGCATTGTAAGCCGCCCTGAGTCTCCGGAGAAGGCTGGCATATAAATCTAATTAAAAAAAAAAAAAGAGCACCCAGAGAGAGAAATATCTGCCTCTACCTAGGATCGAACTCAACAGCCTCCTGATTGTGAGGTGAGAGCTCCACCTCTAAGCCACTGCACCACTCTGCGTCTTGATGTCTTAGATGACGTGGGCTATTGAGAGAATATCTGGCTGACCTTTCTTCAACCTTCTTCAGCTTTTTGACTTTCCTTCTTTTTTTCTTTTTCTTTTTGGCAGATGATGGCGATCTGTTCAGTGTCCTTCTTCAGACAAGACAAATGCCTTGGTCGAAGGAGGTGAAGGAGCTGGCCAGCCACTTCTGAAGAAGCAGGTAGACCATCACCCAGCATCTATGTTTCCAGCTTGGCACCCAAACTCAGAGACTGGCCCTGCCTTGGGAAGCAATCCAACATAAGAGGGGACGATGTATACCTTCCTGCCGGAGAACTTCACTCCGGTGAAACAGAAGCCAGCCAAGGAGCTGAAGCCCATGATCAGTGCCATCGTGGTGGGCCTCATTTTGTTCATTGCCGCCGTGGTGGCATGGTGCTATTACGTAGCGTCCCTTCGGAAGGCAGAGAGGCTCAAGACAGCGGAGATGGATTTACGGCAGGACGGCTTCACTATCAAGAACCAGGATGGCGAGTTGGTTTTCAAAGTGGCCTTCCAGTCAGGACTTCTGGACCTGGAGTCCTGTTCCAGGGAAGGGGCCAATTTAACCTGCACACGGACCGACAAAGGGAAAGTCAATTTCTTCATCAAGATTGTTAACCCCAAGGACACCGTGATCTGCTACCGGGTGCGCTGGGAAGAGTTTGTGGCGGATACGGTGGTGGATCATAAAATGTTCTGGGGAGATGCCCTCTGGTACGGGGGCTGTGAGATGAGCGTCCAGCATTGGCCAATCAAGCTGCCCGGATACCAGGAACCCATGCCTTTTGTGACCAGCGATGTCTATTCTTTTAGGAACAGTTTTGGAGGCATCTTAGAGAGGTACTGGTTGTCTTCCAAAGCTGCGGCCATCAAGATCAACGATTCGGTGCCCTTCCACCTTGGGTTCAATGCCACGGAGCCCTCCCTCGTCTTCCAAGCCAGGTATAAAGACTCACCTTACAAACCTCCATTGGGCCAGCAGCCTTTTCCTGAGCTGAGTTACCGGGTCTGCATTGGTTCCGACGTTACCTCCATCCACAAATACATGGTGCGAAAGTACTTCTACAAGCCGTCTAAGATACCTTCAAGAAATGCCTTCAGGTACCCCATCTGGTCCACCTGGGCCTTGTACAAAAATGACATTGACCAGGAGAAACTCCTGCGTTTTGCCAAAAACATCAAGAAGTACAAGTTCAACTGCAGCCATATTGAGATTGACGATACCTACACCCAAGCGTATGGCGACTTCGACTTTGATGTAGCCAAGTTCCCCAACATGACTGAAACCTTCAAGAAACTCAGAGAGGACGGCTTTCAGATCACCCTCTGGACCCACCCGTTCATCAATTACAATTCCTCAAATTTTGGGGTGGGGATAGAGAAACAGCTGTTCATCAAAGAACCCACAGGGCGGCTGCCCGCCATGGTGGAGTGGTGGAATGGTATCGGGGCCATCTTGGATTTCACCAACCCTGCAGCCCGAGATTGGTTCCAGAGCCAGCTGAGACAACTCCGCAATAAATATGGCATCTCCTCCTTCAAATTTGATGCCGGAGAGACCAGCTACCTTCCCAAACAGTTTAGCACCTTCCGACCTTTGTCGGATCCCAGTGTCTGGTCCAGGCGCTACACAGAAATGGCCATTCCGTTTTACGAACTGGCGGAGGTCAGGGTGGGCTATCAATCTCAGAACATCTCGTGTTTTTTCAGGATCATTGACCGGGATTCCGTGTGGGGCTACGAACTTGGCCTGAAGTCCTTGATCCCCACCGTCCTGACCATCAGCATGTTGGGGTACCCATTTATATCGGCCGACATGATTGGAGGGAATTTCTTCCCCAATAAAACTGACGGGGCTCTGGAAATCCCAGACCGGGAACTCTACATCCGTTGGCTGGAGTTGTCCGCCTTCATGCCATCAATGCAGTTCTCCATCCCGCCTTGGCTCTACGATAAAGAGGTCATTGAAATCGCCCTGAAGTTCACCAAGCTTCACGAGTCCTTGGTGGCCCCTCTCTTGCTGGAACTGGCCGGGGAGATCACCAACACCGGGGATCCCATCATACGGCCGATCTGGTGGATCTCTCCCGGGGACGAGTCTGCTCACAAGATTGATTCCCAGTTTCTAATTGGAGACACCTTGATGGTGGCCCCCGTCTTGGAGATGGGGAAACAGGAACGAGATATCTACATCCCGGCGGGCAAATGGCGGAGTTACAAAGGAGAGCTGTTTGAGAAGACTCCCACCTTGATCACGGATTACCCCGTGGATCTGGATGAAGTGGCTTACTTTGTCTGGGTCTCCTAAGTTGCCTCGGTGGACATTGTACTGATCACAAGAGTCACCTTGCCTTATTCTGATCATCGTAACCCGAAATAATTCTAATTGATTCAGAAGTTCGAAAGGGAAAGCAGGACAACGGTTGCCCGTTAATTCTTCGAATCAAAACTGAACAACGGGTGTGCGATTAAACAGGCTGCTAAAAGACAAATATTGGTAGTCCTCTACTTACGACCGCAATTGAGCCCGAAATTTATGTCACTAAATGAGACAGTTTAGTGTTAAGTGAGTTTTGGTCCAATTTACAACATTTCTCGGCTCGGTTGTTAAGCGAATCACTGCCATTAGTTTATAGCGGTTGTTAAACGAATTCAGCTTCGCTATTGCTTGTCAAAAGGTCGCAAAAGGGACACTGTAACTGTCATAAGTACATGCCAGTTGCCAAGCATCCAAACTTTTGTCACGCAACTGTGGAAATGCTGCAACAGTTATAAATGTGAAAAAACGGTCCTAAACCACTTTTTTCAGTGCTGTTATAACTTTGAAGGTCACTAAGGGAATTGTTGTAAGTCGAGGACTACCTGTATGGTCACCAAATTTGCACACAGCAGCAAAAGGCCTCGTTCGGACGCTGAGAACCGTTGTTTCTGAATTGTGTGTGTGTGTGTGTTTGCACTCAAACAGTTGTCTTCCGTTTTCTTCAAAGGTGGGGCTTAGGATGCCAAAATTCTTGAGTGATTTATCAGTCATTTCACCTTCAAGTGTTTCTGGATGGTTTAACATCATGAGGTGTGAAAAAGAGCAGGAATTTTACTACAAGCTGCTGAGAATTTGCTCCCAAACGGGTTTTAAAGAGCAGCGAAAAGAAGCTTTGGAAAATGTGTAAGAATGTCAGCTCAACCGGGATGAACCGTATTGTCTTTAAATTGGGAAGGCATCTAATATTGCTCCAACCAAGGATATCTACAGGAGGGAGAAGTTAAAAAAAAATCAGGGTAGTCACACATACATGATCAAAAATCCCTCATTTTTTTACACGTGTGACACATACAACACAGGTAGTCCTTGACTTATGATCACCATTGAGCCCCAAATTTCCGTTGCTAGGCGAGACAAGTCAAATGTGTTTTGCCCCTTTTTGACGACCTTCCTTGCCACTGTGGATAAGGGAATCACTGCAGTTGTTAACTCAGTCCCATGGTTGCTAAGTGAATCTGGCTTCCCCATTGACTTTGCTTGTCAGACGGTCATAAAAAGGGATCACAACCACAGGGCCACTGCAACCGTCATAAGTATGTGCCGGTTGCCAAGCCTTTGAATTTTTGATCACGAGACCGAGGGGAGGCTGTAAGGGTGAAAACGGTCATAAGTTGCTTTTTTCAGTGCCGTTGTAACTTTGAACGGTCACTAAACGAACTGTTGTAAATCCAGGATTACCTCTGCGTGTAAAAAAACTGGGCTTCATACGATGAGGACTACCAACTTGAGTTTTCAAATCCCTCCCAGTGGACTCCTTGGCTACAGCACAACCAGCCTTAAGTTTTAAAATACCATAAGCTATTATTTGAAATGAGCTTTGTTTTCCTAAAGGGAATAAATCGAATTAATACAGGGATATATTTATAGAAATGCAGGGATATCTCCCTCTCTCTTTTTTTGAAGGAGGCTGGTATCCAAGGAATGGACTAGGCACGTAGGCAGTGGTGGGATTCAAATAATTTAACAACCGGTTTGCCTGAATTGGTGCGAACCGTCTGAATCCCACCTGTGCACGTAAGTTTGATTAAAGGCCTGGGCTGGTTCCTTGGCTCTAGGCGTTGGGAAAGATAGAAAGGGTGTGGATTCGCCTTATATTTTCCAGTTTTGCACCTCAAAGGCTTTTAGAGATTGCTTCAGTTGCGTGGAATTCTGGGACTTGTCGTTCCAACACATCTGGAAAGCTACCTGTTGGGGAGAGATTCATTTGTTTGTCTCTCCCTCTGCTAGTGACTTTCTTATCCAGGTAATTAACCCACAAAAATCCATCCATGCACAATACAGTTAGAATTTCACCCACAACATCTGGTAAGTTCAAATTTAGAAGAGAATATTTATAGCTCTGGGTTGAACTGTGATGCTCTCTGAGTTTGATTACTTTCTCACAGACGTTTCATGACCCAACTAGGGAACATCATCAGTGCCAGTGCCAGGAGGGTAGGAGGAGGGTGGATCTCTGTTTGTATACAGGTCAGTGTTGGTGGGAGCGTTGTTTTCTTTTTAGTGGTTCCTTGACTAGGCTGTTGCTCTCTGTTGCCTTATTTGTCTGTTGATCCACAGGCACATAGAGATAAATAGCATCTACACACCATTCAAAAGAGATAATTAAAGAGCTAAAAGGGAAACAAAAAGACCAAATCACCTCCTTAGCAGTGATCAATACCCAGATAAACAGAGATAAACACAAAGATTAATACTAGACCAACAAACAAGAAGTAAACAATATCCCAATCAAGGAACTACCAACTCAGACAAACAATATAACAACCTTGTCAAGGAACCAACAACAGCACTCGCACCAACACTGACAGGACAAGCCATTTGTACATAAACAGAGTGCAAACCCCACACTCTTTTAGCACTGATAAAGCTACCTAGTTGGCTCATGAAACGCCTCCAAAACAAAAAACAACCAAGCTCAAGGACTTCACAGTCCAACTCAGAGCTGCAAATATTCTCTTCCATCCATAGAATAAACCAATTCTTGCTGTACGAAAAAAAGGGAGACATATGAGTTTTCTTTCTGGAAAATGAATGTAACTTCATGCTGCCCAGATACTATTCAAGTTTTGATTAAACTGGGCAAGAATCTTCATTTGATTATGTCTTTCTGAATTCTGGAATTCAGGATTTAACTTCCCCTTGGCCTACCTGTCATTTTGGGGTAACTGTGCCATCCTTGGAAAAACGAATGTAAGGTATTATTTTCATTTCTCCTTGAGCCTCCGACGTCTTGACAATCTTCCCCTCGCACTTCATTCCTTCGGAAGGTACCATAATTAGATTGCTGAAATCCAAAATATGTTGTACCTTGATGACAGCAAGGAGTCAGAGAAGATTGCAGGTGGTCCTCGACTTACGACCGCAATTGAGCCCAAAATTGATGTTGCTCAGCGAGACATTGTGAGTTTTGCCCCATTTTATGACCTTTCTTGCCACTTTCTCGTTAAGTCAATCCCTGAAATTGTTAAATTAGTAACACGGTTGTTAATGTGAATCTGGCTTCCCCACATGACCCCGGGGCACTGCGACCATCATAAATAGGAACAGTTTGCCATGCAACTGAATTTTGATCATGTGGTCGTGGTGATGCTGCAATGGTCATAAGTCACGTTTTTTAGCGCCGTTGCTAAACGAACTGTTGTAAGTCGAGGACTACCTGTAATGTCCTGCCCACATCTAGGGTTCTGCACTTCTTATTACAACTGTGCAAATTTAGGACTTACAAAGCAATGCCACAGGAAATACAGATCACCGCCTAGGACAGGGATCTCCAAACTTGGCAACTTTGAGATTTGTGGACTTCAACTCCCAGAATTCCCCAGCCAGTATGGCTGACTGAAGAATTCTGGGAGTTGAAGTCCACATGTCTTAAAGTTATCAAGTTTGGAGACCTCTGGTCTAGGAATAGAAAAGATTGAGGAAACCAAGAGCAGGATAAGGACAAGTATGAAGGTGCTGAATTGGGAAGAGGACATTTTAGTTTAATGAAATTTCTTGTGGGTCTAATCACAGTTGGCCAAATAAAATATTCTATTCAATTCAAATGGGGAAGGAGAGAGGGAAAGGTGTGTATGGATCATGGAGGAAAAAAAATGGAAAAAAGAATATATTTTCCTTCTTTGTCATAAAATTAACACCCCATTGAGTCATTCATTCATGTTTTTATGGTGAATGGTGAAGACTTGTAATCTATCCAGAGAACTTTTGTCTTATCAGGTGGATCAGAAGTTTAATAAATAATAATAATGTTAATACTGCCTGGATTGATTCCTTTGGGAACTGGGATAAAAATGAGGGGGGTGGGGTGGGAATTTGAATGAATGTCTTTGGGGGAAGAAATAAATCTCTTCTCTTTAATATTAAACAGCGGCAACTTCCCCATATCCTTGTTAGTCAGTTTGCATGGTGAACCTATCGTAGCTTGTCAATTGTTGATTAGTTTCTAAGCTATGAAATGAATTTTCCCCAACTTGTCCCTTTCCAGAAATTTGGACTCATAAAATTAATAAAGTAGACCAAAGCCTACTACTAGATAAAGTAGAAAAATGTGGGTTAGACAGCATCGCCATCAGATGGATTCGTAACTGGCTGACCAACTGCACTCAACGCGTAGTCCTCAATGGAACGGCATCTACATGGAGGGAAGTATGCAATGGGGTACCCCAAGGCTTTGTTTTAGGCCCAGGACTCTTCAACATCTTCATCAATGACTTGGACCAGGGGGTAGATGGGGAACTCATCAAATTTGCAGACGACACCAAGCTGGCAAGAATTCCAGAAGATAGGCTTAAGATACAGATGGATCTCAACCAGGGATGAAATCCAGCAGATCCTGACAGGTTCTGGAGAACCTGTAGTGGAAATTTTGAGTCGTTCGGAGAACCGGTAGCGGAAATTTTGAGTCGTTCGGCGAACCGGCAAATACCACCTCTGGCTGGCCCCAGAGCAGGGTGGGAATGGAGATTTTGCAATATCCTTGCCCTGCCATGCCCAAGCCATGCCCACCCAGCCACACCCACAGAACCGATAGTAAAAAAAATTGGATTTCCCCACTGATCTCAACAGATTTAAACACTGGGCCCAAAACAAAATGAAATTCAGTATAGAGAAAAGTAAATTTTAACACTTAGGGAAGAAAAATCAAATGTATAGATACAGATGAGGTGAAATTTGACTCAATAGCAGTATCTGTGAGAGGGATTTTGGCGTCCCAGTGGGCAGTCACTTAAATATGAGCCACTCTTAAAAAAAAGCCAATGCCCTAGGCTGCATCAACAGAGGGAGAGAATCAAGATCACATGAAATATTAATATTGCTTTTTAATACCTTAGTAAGGCCACACTTGGAATACTGCATCCAGTTTTGGTCTCCACAATGTAAAAAAGATGTTGAGACATTAGAAAGATGTCTCAAAGATGTGTTGACCTCCAACACATAAAGGCATTCTTGCGTAGCCTTGAATATTGTGTGAACAGCCTACGCATTATATTCCATTCTTCCCCAAAATTTTGCAGATGGTTGAACACATAGCACACCCATTTTTGAAGACTTTGTGAGACGTAGGCCCAGGTTTATGGTTCCTGCGAGAATGATCTCTCTGTTAAAATATTAGTTAATATTTTTAATACAATGTACATTTGGAAACCAGATTTCCAGATGGGAACACGATTCCTGGCTCTCTTCACATTTTTGTTTTGCGTTCAATCTGTTCTTTGAACCGCAAATGTAATTCTACATTCTCTTCTACCTTCTCGTGGAAAGTGAAAAATTCAGAGGTCTAGAACCAAAAATCCCTTTGTCTCTAGAAATATAAGCTACGACCCAAAACCTTTCTTTGGGATGTTTCATATTTATTGCTATTTTTCTAAATTGCAGATCTGTCTTACCTTCAAATGGATATGGTGATGGTGCATCTATAAAAACGAAAATCCCAATAAAACAATAAAGTGAACAATCATACAAGCAACAGAAACTAATAGTGCAATAATTATCCATTAAAGTAATATAATTGTTTTGAGCTGGTGGCTGAAATATTGTAAGATAATGGCTCAAACTTTGAGCATCATCAGAAAGTCTTTTTCATCTATATGATGGCACCTCAATTGATACTATGTGATGAAACATCTACAAGAAAATAATGAAGCTCAGAGACCACCAAGACCCCACAGTCCTCTTCCTCCTCCTGATGATGCTACCTAGTTGGGTAATGAAACGTCTGCAAGAATATAATGAAGCTCAGAGAGCACAAAGGACCTCACAGATCTCCTCCTTCTCCCTTTGAGCACTGATGATGTTACCTAGTTGGGTCATGAAATATCCCCAAGACAAGAACCAAGCTCAGAGAGCAACAAGAACCCCACAGTTTAACCCTGAGCTACAAATATTCACTTCTATTGATATCAATCTTTCTTACTCCCTCTCTCTCATCTATCTTTCATCTCTCTTATCTACTGATTGATCTCATCTCTCTCTGTCTCTCTCTCTCTCTCTATCCATCTATCTATCATTGTAAACTTTATTGTCATTGTAAGTGTATACACAGTATACAGTATACAGTAAACGAAATTTACTTGACACCCAAAGACCAGGTCCCACACACATAATCACCAGCACAATTCCCCATCACAATTCCCCACCACAATTCCCCACCACAATTCCCCATCTCTAAAACCATCCATCTATGTTCTATCTATCATCTTTCATCACTCTTTCTCTCATGTATCTATCTATATACCAATCTCATCTCTCTCCATCCATCATCTATCTATCTATCTATCTATCTATCTATCTATCTATCTATCTATCTATCTATCATCTATCTATCTATCTCAATCATCTATATCTATCTAATCTATCTATCTATCTCGATCATCATCTTTCATCTATCTATCTATCTATCTATCTATCTATCTATCTATCTATCTATCTATCTATCATCTATCTATCTATCTATTTTAATACTAGATCAACCACCAAGCAGTAAACAACAGCATGGTGGATTGCTCCCGGTTCGGTCCGGTTCTATAGAACCGGGAGTAAAACCGGCAGGAGGCTCCACCCACCTGCCACGATGTCATCATGGGTGACCTGGTGGATTCTACTTACCATTACTACTGGTTCGCAACGGGAACGCTCATGTGCTCTTGCTGTGCTCACTCGCACATGCTTGCTTCTGTGCATGCGCAGATCACCCATGATGACGTCGTGGCGGGTGGGTGGAGCCTCTTGCTGGTTTTACTACCGGTTCTATAGAACCGGACCAAACCGGGAGCAACCCACCACTGGAACCCACCCCTGCCGTAATCAAGGAAGTGCCTACCAACCCTCCCACTAACCCTCCCAGGGCAAGACACTGGTACATAAAGAGAGTGGAAACCCCACTCCCTTTTAGCCTGATGATGATACCTAGAGAGCTAATGTCTCCCCGGGGAAAAAAACCCCAAAATATTCCCAGAGAAGAAGTTGAGATGAAGGTCTCAGGACATTCATTTGTCCTTCTCTCCTTGTTACCTGTTCCCTGATTAGTCGCCCTGGTTTTGTTTGTCCCATCTGCTGTGCAAAGATAACAATTCTTCTTCCCCATCATGGACAGCTGAAACAAACAGCTTGGAAGCCGTGAAGGTTCGGCGGAATGAAAAGACACACCAGAAGGGCATCTGCCATATGTTAAGAAAAATAATTGCCAGCAAAAAAACCCCATTCTGCATCTAAAAATAAGCATTTTGAGTTAAGTCCGTGTCATCTGAAGATTGAATGACGTGCCCTCTTCCTATGCCATGATTTTAAGAGAATTTCAATCTATTTTGATCTGGAGAAAGTCGGTAGAGATTCTCTGTCACCCAGATCCTGGTTGTTCCAGAGGTGCTTTTTGAGGAGGCAACTGGACTTTCTGGTTTTTTGGTTTGAAGATGTTTCGCTTCTCATCCAAGAAGCTTCTTCAGCTCTGACTGGATAGTGGGGAACTCAGTTCCCTCCTGAAAAAAGCCCCTTTGGGACAACCAGGACCTGGATGACTGAGAATCTCTACCGACTTTTAGCTATACAATTTGGGATGAGCCCCCTTTGAATAGGGTAGGAGTAGGAATGGATTTCCAGAGGGAAAATTGCAGACTACAGGAACCATTTGCACCACTCAGGTGACCCTGAGGGCACAGGAATAGAGTAGAGTAGAGTAGAGTAGAGTAGAGTAGAGTAGAGTAGAGTAGAACAGAACAGAACAGAACAGAACAGAACAGAACAGAACAGAATAGAATAACAGAGTTGGAAGGGACCTTGGAAGTCTTCTAATCCAACCCCCTGCCCAGGCAGGAAACCCTACACCACTTCAGACAAATGGTTATCCAACATCTTCTTAAAAATTTCCAGTGTTGGAGCATTCACAACTTCTGCAGGCAGGTTATTCCACTTATTAATTGTTCTAACTCTCAGGAAATTTCTCTTTAGTTCTAAATTGCTTCTCTCCTTGATTAGTTTCCTCCCATTGCTTCTTGTTCTACCCTCAGGGGCTTTGGAGAATAGTTTGATACTCCTCCTTTGTGGTAACCCCTGAGATATTGGAACACTGCTATGAGACTCCAAGTGGCCTCAACGACCCTCTAAAAGAACGCAAATGACCGGCTGTCAGTGAGGAGTATAAATCCTTCCATTCCCCACCATCCAGTCAGAGCTGAAGAAGCTTCTTGGATTAGAAGCAAAATGTCTTCGAAAGAAAAACTAGAAGGTCCAGTTGCCTCCTCAAAAAGCACCTTTGGGACAGTTTGGCCTGGAGAGATTTAAGGATCCAAAAAGAAATAAGCCACTTCATCCAGATCCACAGGGTAGTCCGTGATCAAGGTGGGAGTCTTCTCAAACAGCTCTCCTTTGTAACTCCGCCATTTGCCCGCCGGGATGTAGATATCTCGTTCCTGTTTCCCCATCTCCAAGACGGGGGCCACCATCAAGGTGTCTCCGATGAGAAACTGGGAATCGATCTTGTGAGCAGACTCGTCCCTGGGAGAGATCCACCAGATCGGCCGTATGATGGGATCCCCAGTGTTGGTGATCTCCCCGGCCAGTTCCAGCAAGAGAGGGACCACCAAGGATTCGTGAAGCTTGGTGAACTTCAGGGCAATTTCGATGACCTCCTTATCGTAGAGCCAAGGCGGGATGGAGAACTGCATGGAAGGCATGAAGGCGGACAACTCCAGCCAACGGATGTAGAGTTCCCGGTCCGGGATTTCCAGAGCCCCGTCGGTTTTATCTAGAATAAAATTTCCACCGATCATATCTGGTAGGATGAAATGGTATCCCAGAAGGCCAATGCTTAGAACTGTGGGAATTATGGATTTTAGCCCAAGCTCGTATCCCCAAATGGAATCCCGGTCAATAATACGAACAAAACACGGGATGTGTTGGGTCTGGTAACCGACACGAACTTCTGCAAGTTCATAAAAAGGGCTGGCCATTTCTGCATAATACCTGGACCAGGTGCTGGGATCCAGAAGAGGTTGGAAGGTGGTGAACTCTTTGGGAAGGTAGCACGTCTCCCGGGCATCAAACTTGAAGGAGGATATGCCATATTTTAAACCAAGTTCCTTTAAGTGGGTGTGAAACCAATCTCTGGCCGAAGGGTTGGTGAAATCCAAAATGGCGCCAATTCCATTCCACCACTTCACCATGGCAGGGGATCCCTTGTTTCGTTGTGTGACAAAAAATCCTTTTTCGATTCCTTCCTTAAAGTTTGATGATTTCTCATGGACAAATGGGTGGATCCAAACCGTAACGTTAAAGCCGTCCTTCTTAAGCTTTTCAAACATTTCTGCTGTGCGAGGAAACTTCAAGACGTCGAAGTCAAAGTCACCGTAATTCTGCGTGTACATGTCGTCGATTTCAATATGGCTGGCTTTAAATCCGTGTTTCAGGATCATTTGGGCGAACTCCTGCACTTTCTTTTGATCGATCTCTTTTTTATAAAGGGCCCAGGTAGACCAGATTGGGAACCTAAACATCTGTTCTGAAGGGACTTTCAAAGGTTTCCCGAAATAATTCTGTGACACGTATTTATGGGCCGAAGTCATATCGGAAGCCGTGCAGATATTGTAACATAACCTTGGAAAAGCTTGATTCTCTGGCAAAGAACCATATGGAGAATCTTTGTACTTGGCTTGGAAAACAAGAAATGGTTCCGTGGCGTTGAAGCCAAGGTGGAAAGGAACCGAGTCATCGATCTTGACAGCTATTGCTTTGGAGGACAACCAATATCTCTCCAGGACACCTCCGAAGTTGTTCCGAAAAGAATAGACATCGCTGGTCACGTAAGGCATGGGTTCCTGGTATCCTGGCAACTTGATTGGCCAATGCTGGATGCTCATCTCGTAGCCTCCATACCAGGAGGCATCTCCCCAGAACATTTTGTGGTCCACCACCGTGTCCACCACAAACTCTTCCCAGGTGATGGAGTAAC
This sequence comes from Masticophis lateralis, assembly GCA_030761175.1. NCBI lineage: Eukaryota > Metazoa > Chordata > Lepidosauria > Squamata > Colubridae > Masticophis > Masticophis lateralis. Next base: position 282,055,932 of record JAUDYJ010000002.1, read on the forward strand.
AGCTCACAGACCTATTTGGTTTAATCGCTCTGATGATGAAACGAATCTTTCTTTTATCTGTCCTAGAACAACTCAACAGGTCTGTTTCCTGGAAGCAGGACTCCAGGTTAAGGACACCAGATTGAAAGGTCAACCTGAAGATGACGTCTCCATCCCGGTTCTTGATGGTGAACCCATCCTTTCGTAGCTCCAACTTCTCAATCTTCATTCTGTCTGTCGTCTGGAAAAGAACAACATAGGAACACCCCAATGCTACCACTATTAGAAATAAACCCATTGTGAGTAAGGGGCATGTCGCACGATGAAATGGTGAGGATGTTGGAGGCATCTGGCTGGGTTCCTGCTGCTTCTCCAGCCGTTCTCCTTTCCCTCGACGATGGAAGGGCTGATTCCTCATTTCGGTAGAACCGGTGGCTCAGTCTGGATTCTGGATTTGAGGGGAAAAGAAAAATGAAATTTTGACTTTGGGTTTTGATGATTACATGAGTTTCTTGTTACAGATATGGCCAGTCCACATTAAGTAGGGGGCCTGTGTAGCGTAGGGGGCTAATGCCTCCTACTAAAGGCAGCAATTAACACCAGCTGTCTGCAATTACTGTAAGTTCGAATCTCGCCAGGCTCAAGGTCGACTCAGCCTTCCATCCTTTCTAAGGTGGGTAAATTGAGGACCCAGTTTGTGGGGGCAATAAGCTGACTTGTATAAATATACAAAAGTATGAAGGCTATTGCTTAACACATTGTAAGCCGCTCTGAGTCTCCGGAGAAGGGCGACATATAAATCAAATTAAATTAAAAAAAAAAAAAAGGTACCTAAAGCAGAGGTGTCAAACCAGTGGTGAAATCCACAATTTTTTTTTACTACCGGTTCTGTGGGGTGGGCGTGGCAGGGGTAGGATACTGCAAAATCCCCATTCCCTCCCCACTCCAAGGGGAAGGATATTGCAAAATCTCCATTTCCACCCCACTCTGGGGCCAGCCAGAGGTGGTATTTGTCAGTTCTCCAAAGTACTCAAAATTTCCACTACCAGTTTGCCAGAATCTGCTGGATTTCACTCCTGTGTCAAACTCAAGGTCAGTAGTGGATTTCAAATCCCATCGCTACCAGTTCGCTTGTGGGCGCTTGCTTGCTCATGCGATGCTTCTGTGCATGTGCAGAGATGTCCAGGTGGGTGGGCAGAGCTTCCCGCCGCCACCGCTACCAGTTTGCCCAAGCCGAGGTGAACCGGTAGCAACCCACCACTACCGCAGGCCAAACCTGGCCTGTGAGGTGCTTAGATCTGCCCCGTGGGGCTGGCCTAGAAATAGCAAAGGAGTGGCTCGTGGTGCCTCTGCCATCAAAAACGGGGTGCAGGGAGACCACACTCCGTTTCCGCTGGCAGAGGGCTATCAAAATTAAAAACAAAAGAAAAGGAGAAATATTTCCCCTTTTGCATTTGAGCATGCAAGAAGGGACAGGAAAGGAGAAAGGGAAAGAGGAAAGACAAAGGAAAAGAAGGGAAGATTAGATGGGAGCAAGGAAGGAAAAAGAAGGAAAGAGAGGAAGGAAGAAGAAAAGAGAGGGAAGATGGAAGGAAAAAGAAGGGAAGGAAGGAGGGAAGGAGGGAGAGAAAGAAATGGATGAAGGGAGGGGGTGTCAGGGAAGGAAGGAAGGAAGGAAGAAAGGAAGGAAGGAAGGAAGGAAGGAAGGAAGGAAGGAGAAGGAAGGAAGAGTTAGGGAAGGAAGGAGGAAAGGAGGGAGAGAAAGGAATGGATGGATGGAGGGAGGAAGTGTCAGGGAAGGAAGGAAAGAAGGAAGGAAAGAAGGAAGGAAGGAAAGAAGGAAGGAAGGAAGGGTTAGGGAAGGAAGGAGAGAGAGAAAGGAATGGATGGAGGGAAGGAGTGTCAGGGAAGGAAGGGTTAGGGAAGGAAGGAGGGAAGGAGAGAGAGAAAGGAATGGATGAAAGGAGGAAGTGTCAGGGAAGGAAGGAAAGAAGGAAAGAAGGAAAAGGAAGGAAGGAAGGGTTAGGGAAGGAAGGAGGGAGAGAAAGGAATGGATGGATGGAAGGAGCGTCAGGGAAGGAAGGAAGGAAGGAAGGAAGGAAGGAAGGAAGGAAGGAAGGAAGGAAGGAAGGAAGGAAGGAAGGAAGGATATAATGAGAGTGAGGGAGTAAGTCAGGGAAGTCCTGCCTTAGCACTTGGCCACCACAGGTGACCCTGACACGAGTCCTGTGTCATGCCCACCCTGGCCCCTCCCACCCCCGGCCCCTCCAAGTTCAAAAACAACCCTGATACAATGAAATCGAGTTTGACACCTCTGACCTAAAGGTAAAAAGTTGAGGCTATAATATTATTATTTTATTCTATAGGTAGTCCTCGGCTTACAACCACAATTGAGCCCAAAATTTCTGTTGCTAAGCGAGAGAGTTTGCTAAGTGAGTTTTGCCCCATTTTACAACTGATCGTACCACCGTTGTTAAGTGAATCACTGCAGTAGTTGTTAGTAACACGGTTGTTAAGCGAATCTGGCTTCCCCGTTGACTTTGCTTGTCAGGAGGTCGCAAAAGGGGATCATGTGACCCCCCCCCCTCGGGACACGGCAACCGTCATAAATACGAGTCAGTTGACAAGCATCTGAATTTTGATATCGTGACCAACGCAGCAGCAGTCGTAAGTGTGAACAATGATCACAAGTCACTTTTTCTAGTGCCGTTGTAACTTCAAATGGCCACTAAACGAGTGGTCGTAATTCGAGGACTACCTATATAAAGCATGTACAAGTAAGTCCAGCAGGAGAAGGGCGGTATAAAAATTTAATAAAATAAATAAGTAAAAAGTTGTTAACAATTTTATTCTACTGTACTAAAAACAGTCAGAAGTCAATTTCTTTTCCCCCTTTCTCTTTCTTTCTCTTTCTCTCTCTCCTTTTCCCTTCGTCATCCCCCCCCCCCCCCACTTTCATTTGTATTTTATACAGGTAGTCTTCCACTTATGACAATTCATTTAGTGACCATTTGAAGTTACAATGGCACTGAAAAAGAGTGACCTAAGACCAGTTTTCACACTTATGACCGTTGCAACATCCCCACAGTCACGTCATCAAAATTCAGACCCTTGGCAGCTGACTCGTATTTATGACGATTGCTGTGTCCTGGGGTCAGGTGATCCCCTTTTGAGATTTCTGACCAGCCAAGTCACCGGGAGAAGCTGGATTTGCTTAGCAGCTCTGTGACTAATTTAAGAATTGCAATGATTCGCTCAACAGATGTGGTGGTGAGAAAATCCCATTTTTTGCGACAATTTCTCAAATTAAGAAATTTTTTCACCTAGCGACATAAATTTTGGGCTCGGTTGTGGCCGTAAGTTGAGGACAAACTGTACTTCAATAAGTTTAATAAAATTATTATTTTTTTACAAACAGAACCGGGCTCTCAATTGTAGCTCTGAAGGGGAGGCTTTTGAGTACTTTCTAAGGCCTTGGTAAGGCCACACTTGGAATCCTGCATCCAGTTTTGGTCTCCACGATGTAAAAAAGATGTGGAGACTCTGGAAAGAGTGCAGAGAAGAGCAACGAAGAGGATGAGGGGACTGGAGGCTAAAACGTATGAAGAACCACTGTAGGAACTGGGGATGTCTAGTTTGATGAAGAGAAGGAATAGGGGAAACACGATAGCAGTCTTCCAATATCTCAGGGGATGCTACAAAGAAGAGGGAGTCAAGCTATCCTCCAAAGCCCCTGAGGGCAGGACAAGAAGCAATGGGTGGAAACTAATCAAGGAGAGAAGCAATTTAGAACTAAGGAGAAATTTCCTGACAGTGAGAACAATTAATCAGTGGAACGACTTGCCACCAGAAGTTGTGAATGCTCCAGCGCTGGAAGCTTTTAAGAAGATGTTGGATAACTGTTTGTCTGAAGTGGTGTAGGGATTCCTGCCTAAGCAGGGGGTTGGACTAGAAGACCTCCAAGGTCCCTTCCAACTCTGTTATTCTATTCTACTGAGTAGTCTTATGTGGAACCGCTTGGTTCCGTCTTCTGCTGCGAGAATACAAACAACCATACCAGAATACAAATGTTGTTTACCTTGGGCGACCTAATTTAGGAATCCTGCTTCTTGGAAGGCTGTTTTTCTTTTTGTTTTTGCAATTTTTCAGCCCTGCCTTCTTGGGCCAAAGCCAGCGTCCTCTCGCCTGCTGCTCTGTCCAGCTCAGCTGATCAAGGATACTTATGCAATCCCGTTGCCCAGGATAGCCGGGGCATTGAAATAACTGGTGGGGGGAGGGAGAGAGGAAGGGCGAAGACGACACTTTAGAGAGGGAGTCCTGGCAGCGTGTGGTAGAAGGCATACAGCTTCAAATAATCAATTGCACCCAAAATCACAGGGAGCAGAAGCCCATGGTGAGGTTGGGGAGGTCTCTGCTGGTGAAATCTGGTAGTGTTTCTCACTTTTAAGAAGTGGACTTCAATTCCCAGAATTCCCCAGCCAGCCATGATGGATAATGTTACCTGTTTGATACTTACCTATAAAGCTCTTCATGGCATGGTACCGGCCTCCCACCACCCAGTGCGTTCTCATAGAGCTGCCCTCCTCCGGGTGCCGTCGGCCAGACAACGTCGGCTGGCGACCCCCAGGATGAGGGCGTTCTCTGTGGCTGCACCAACCCTCTGGAATGGGTTACCCACCGAGCTCCGGACAGCTCCCGATCTCCGCACTTTCCGTGCTGGCCTGAAGACATGGCTTTTTCAGCAAATTCCCCGAGCGACTATGAGGCTTTTAACTTTGGGGATTTTAACTTTGGATTAGTTTTTAGTATTTTATTGTTTTTACTGTGTGAACCTACGGGAGAAGGGCGGCATATAAATTTTAATAAGAAAGAAAGAAAGAAAGAAAGAAAGAAAGAAAGAAAGAAAGAAAGAAAGAAGCCAAGCTCAGAGAGTCCCAAAGACCGAACAGTTCTCCTCCTCTTTCTCTTCCTCTTCCTCTTCCTCCTCCTCCCCCAACAATCAAGAAGTAAACAATATCCCAATCAAGGAACCATCAACTGAGACAAACAATCAAACAGCCTATTCAAGACACAACAATAACACTTGCACCAAAATTGACAGAATGAGCCATTAATATATAAACAGAGAGCACACCCCACTCCCTTCTAGCACTCATGATGTTACCTAGTTGGGTAATGAAATGTCTCCCAGTGGTGGGTTTCAAAATTTTTACTACCGGTTCTGTGGGTGGGGCTTGGTGGGCATGGCTTGATGGGCGTGGCAGCGGAAGCCATGCCCAACAAGCCATGGGCGTGGCTTGTGTAAAATCCCCATTTATTTATTTATTTATTTATTTATTTATTTTATTTTATTTCAATTTATATACCGCCCTTCTCCCCGGAGGGGCACTCAGGGCGGTGAACAGCCAAATTAAAACACATATAATACAAATATTAAAAAATTTAAAATTAAATTAAATCGTCGGCGTTCCAATAAAAGTCTCAAAACAAGTTAAAAATACCCAATTTAAAACCCAAGAATTGATAATACCAAAATTTTAAAAAACCCATTAAAACCAATCAAACAAGGCCGGCTTGTTGAAATAAATAAGTCTTAAGGGCCTTTCGCAAAGCGTGGAGGTCCGGGATCAATTGAATTTCCTCCTGATCAGCTGGGACTTGGGAGGCAGAGAATGGATGGGGGCAGGGCCAGTCAGAATTTTTACTACCGGTTCTCCGAACTACTCGAAATTTTCACTACCGGTTCTCCAGAACTGGTCAGAACCTGCTAGGTGAAACCCACCTAGCTCAGAGATCACTTAGGACCTCACAGTCCTCCTCCTCCTCTTTCTCTCTTCTCCACCAATCCCACTCCCTTCTAGCATGGGTGACATTACCTAGTTGGGTAATGAAACGTCTTGAAGAAAGTCACCAAACTCAGAGAGTACCAAGGATTCCTCCTCCTCCTCCTCTGTGAAAAAGCCACTCCCTTCTGGCACTAATGATGTTCTCTAGTTGGGCCATGAAACAACTCCAAAAAACCCACCAAGCTCGGTTAGTACCAAGGACGCCAAGACACACATAATGAAAAATTGGCACCACTTCTCCAATTCTACCCCTCCCTGCCTCCCATAGCACCGACCTTGTCCTCTGATGGGACTCTCCCCCCTTGCTCTTCTCATTCCGCCCCCCCCCCCAGAAAATTTTGTTTTCTTAAATGATGCATTTTGCTTTTTAACATTTTTTTTCTTAAAGTGCTGCCAGTTTGGGGAATGAAAGGAAACTCACCGAGTTTCTCTTTTGCGGTACAGTTTGTTCTTTTATAAACTGCCTCCCCCCTCCCCCCCCGCTGGCCAATTGCTTGTGCACAAACGCACACATCGATGCACTCACTCACACACACACACACACACACACACACACACTTTCTTTGGCAAGCCACAATGGTGCTTTTTAAGGGAAGCTTGACGTGGATAATCTTCCTTTCTTGGCTGAAGGGTAAGTGTGTTATTCCGCCGTGGCTTCTTTAATTGATTTTCTATTAATTCTGCTTATCAATCCGATTAAGCGCAAATGAAATATTTTTCCCTGCAAGGAATCCTGTTCGGTTTTTATTTCTGCGGGGGAAACTTCTTGTGTCTTTTGTGGTGGGTTGGCTGCCCCTGGCAACGAAAGGACTTTGTAAGTCCCTGTGTGCAGTAAAAGGCTATTTGAATTAAGGGAAATCGAGGCAGGGAAAAAATTTAGGAAAAGTCTCGCAAACGGCACATCCTAAATGTCTACGGAGATTCTCAGGACTCCAAATCATGGATGTTCCAAAGGTGCATTTTAAAGAGGCAACTTGAAAACAAAGTCCTTGAAAACTTTTTGCTTCTCGTCCAAGAAGCTTCTTCAGTTCACAGCACATCCTACACAACCGTGTTGAAAGAGGACACAATTTGAAATCTGAATCAACCATGAAAACTTGATGGATGTCATGTTCTTGAGCTGGCTTACCTTTCAAGAAAATTATGAGAATCAGATCCTTGTGATAAGAGTCCCAGTTATCTAGGAGAAAGGTTAGGTTGGCTGTGGGACTCACTCATAATTGTCAAAAATAAGGAATAGTTTAACTAAATTAGGGGACTGGAGGATAAATCACAGAAGAAGGAGAAGAAGAAGGAGAAGGAGAAGGAGAAGGAGAAGGAGAAGGAGAAGGAGAAGGAGAAGGGGAAGAGGAAGAGGAAGAGGAAGAGGAAGAAGAAGAATAGAAGGAAGAGGAAGAGGAGGAGGAAGAAGAAGAGGAGGAGGAGGAGGAGATGGAGGAGGAGATGGAGGAGATGGAGGAGGAGAAGAAGGAGGAAGAGGAAGAGGAGGAGAGGAAGAGGAGGAGGAGATGGAGGAGGAGATGGAGGAGAAGGAGAAGAAAAGGAAGAGGAGGAGGAGAAGAGGAGGAGGAGAAGAAGAGGAAGAGGAGGAGGAGGAGGAGGAGAAGAAGAAGAGGAGAAGAAGAAGAGGAGGAGGAAAGAGAATAGAGGATAGAATAGGACAGGACAGGACAGAAGAGAACACAATAATAGCTTGGTAACTGACTCATGTTTACGACGGTTGCAGTGTCCCGGGGGTCGTGAACCCCTTTTGCGACCTTCTGACAAGCAGAGTTAATGAGCGTCAGTGGCGTTACAAGTTCGAACAGTCACTAAATGAATGGCTGTAAGTCAAGGACCACCTATATTTGCATCGCACATTAAAAAAAAACAGTGGAACTTCTATTGTGCTTTCACAATAGTCATTTGGAATTTTTTGGTCACCCTGTACGTAGTTCTTGATTTACAACTAAAGTTGAGCCCAAAACTTCTGTTGCTAAGCAGGTTAAGTGAGTTTTGTCCCATTTTACGAATGGGCAGAGTGGGGGGGGGGTAGGACTAGATGACCTACAAGATCCATCCAACTCTTTCAATCTGTTAATCATTAAATGAATCACTGCAGTTATTAAATTAGTAACACGGTTATTAAGCAAATCTGGATTCTCCATTAACTTGCTTTGTTTATTTATTTAATGCATATATTCTGCCTTTATTATTTGTTCAAGTAACTCTAAGTGGGGAGCATAGCTAATATTCCTTCTTCTTCCTATTTCCCCCACAACAACAACAACACTGTAAGGTAGGTTGAGCTGGGAGAGAGGGACTGGCTGTAAGCCACCCAGCCGGTTTTCATGCCTCACAGTCTCCTGGTGATTGGCCCAAAGCCATCCAGCTAGCTTTCACTCCTAAGGCGGGACTAGAACTCACAGTCTCCTGGTGATTGGCCCAAAGTCACCCAGCCGGTTTTCATGGCCAAGGCAGGACTAGAACTCATCACCTCTTGTTTTCTAGACTCATGCCTTAAACCATGAGACCAGAGGTGGGTTTCTATAATTTAACTACCGATTCGCCACAGCACCAAAAATGTGAATGTGCACACATTCGCGTGGCCTTCTGAACATATGCTTTGCTCGCGCACAGGCTTGCACACATGCGGCGGCTTAAAAAACTCAGCTAAATAGGACAGGATAGCGCCAGGGCGGATGGGCGGACCAAGCCACAGGTCACAACTACCAGTTCACCCAAAATGGTACGAACCGTCTGAATCCCATTCCTGCGTTATATTAATCAAAGAAACTCCCAGTGACTGAAACGATTCCTCAAAGAGACTCCTGCTCCCATCCCTTGTAAACATAACGCTTTCTTTATTCGCCTCCAGATCTGGGAGCGCGCAGCTTTCTCATCCAAAATGTCCGCCTGCAGAAGTGCATTCACACCTCGCCTCACAAAGCCGAGAGGGTCAGCCTGTCCGAATGCAAGGCCCACTCCCCAGAGCATCAGTGGAGCTGGGACGGAGAGGCCTTGGCCGTGGTCAACCAACACACCAGGGAGTGCCTGGCCGTCTCCAACGCGGAAGAATTGGCAGTAGCCCAGTTGGCGCCCTGTGAGGAGGGGGCACTTCAGGCCTGGTCGTGCAGCAAGAAAGGCCATTTGACTTTACAAGGACGCAGCCTTCATCTGAGTGTAAAGCCCGGAGGACACAGTGCTTTCCTGTCCCGGGAGAAAGACAGGTTCAGCAAGTGGAAGACTGGCACGGGGTCAATCATCTGTGCCACGGAGCTGGCGAGAGCCACCGGACTTGGCGAGCCAAGAGAAGCCTCCTTGGACAGCTTGGAGGGTGGACCCCAAAGTAAGCCAACGATGGATGTTTTCACGGAATACAGATAGTCCTCGACGTATGATCACTCATTTAGCAATTGTTTGAAGTTACAACGTAAAGTGAATTAGTCCTCGCACTTGAGTCCTCGCACTTACGATGAACGTAGAGTCCCCAATGTTGTACGATCAAAATTAGAATATTTGGCAATTGGCATGGATTTATAGCAATAGCACTTCTTATATACTGCTCCGTAGTGCTTTCCAGCCTTCTCTGAGTGGTTTTCAGAGTCAGCAAATTCCTCCCAACCATCTGGGTCCTCATTTTACTGACCTCAGAAGGATGGAAGGCTGAGTCAGATAGATAGATAGATCAATAGATAGAAAGATGACAGATAGATAGATAGATAGATAGATAGATAGATAGATAGATAGATAGATAGATAGATAGATAGATAGATGATAGGTAGATAAGTCGGTAGGTACTGTAGGTAGATAGCTGGAAAGATAGAGAGACAGACAGACAGACAGAGAGGCAGGCAGGCAGGCAGGCAGGCAGACAGACAGATAGAGAGATGATAGGTAGATAAGTAGGTAGGTACTGTAGGTAGATAGCTGGAAAGATAGATAGATAGAGAGACAGACAGATAGACAGAGAGGCAGGCAGGCAGGCAGGCAGGCAGGCAGGCAGGCAGGCAGGCAGATAGATAGATAGATAGATAGATAGATACTGTAGATACTTGCGTGTCAAAGCTTTGAGGTAGATCAGGCAGAAAAACAAATCTATGAGTACTAATGTTACCTTTATTATAAGGTTATCGTAATAGAATCTTGCAAGTCTGAAAGTATTCCCCCCCTCCCTTAACTTTACTTCTTGGAGAACTAGGGAAGGTCCCTTCTATAAAATACTTTCTCTACAGGCAGCCCTTGACTTAGGAACACAAATGAGCCCAAAATTTTGCTTGCTAAGTGAGACCGTTGGGAGTTTGGCCCCATTTTACAACTTTCCTTGTCACAGTTGTTAAGCGACTCACTGCCCTTGTTAAGTGGGTCGCCTGGTTGTTAAGTGAGTCTGCCTTCCGCATTGACTTTGCTTGTCAGAAGGTCGCAAAAGGGGATCACGTGACCCCAGGATACTGCAACCATCATAATTTTCGAACCAGTTGACAAGCATCCGAATTTTGATCACGTGACCCTGAGGGATGCTGTACCACGCTTGTGAGTGTGAAAAAGGTCCATAAGACACTTTTTTTAGTGTTGTTGTAACTTTGAACGGTTACTAAATGCACTGTTGTAAGTGGAGGATAATCCATACTCCCTTTTCCTTCTGTGGGCTGAGCGATCTCTTATCCCTTCCCAGGTTGCGGCTTTTCTCCCCCAAGGTAATTCTCACAACCCATCACACCCACAGCATCACAGACCCTGCTGCCCTGCAAGAATTGTTGTTTTTGTAGTCTAGAACAGGGGTCCCCAACCTTTTGGACCTCAGGGACCACTAAATTCATAATTTTAAATCCCACGGACCACTAATATGACCTGCCTAATGACCAGCTGGGTGGGCGTGGCTAGGTGGTCATGTGACTAGGTGGGCGTGGCCAACTCGATGGCCAACTTCATGTCACTCACATCGAGGGGCGCCTCGTCGACCTCTCCTCACCACTCTCCTGCCATACACTCCTCGCCTCCCCGTAGGGGCTCCTTAGGGCCCCAACAGGAAGCAGTTCTTGGAGCTAAGCAGCCACCATGAGAAAGTTGGCAAAACAGCTGGTTCGGTTCAAATAGGATCTGAGAAGGAGGCTCAGAAGAAGCACCTCACTGAGGACTAGGAGCATAGGCTTTCCAAGCAGAGGGAAGACCTGCAGGATTGCAAGGCCAGGTACCGGCGCCTGGAGGCTCAGCGGGCTGAGATGGTCAGCCAGTTCCAGGCCATGAGGCAGTCCCACTGGAACAAGGCCCTCCGGCTCCTTCCCACTAGTGGCACTTCCCTCCAGCCTTCGGCCAAAGCCCCACACCAGGAGGCTGAAGCAGACCCCGAGTCAGAATTTCTGTCCCCCTCCGACCCTCAAAAAAAACCCCGAAGGGAGAGACTCTCTACAGCAACACAAACGTTCATTGCACGTATCCGGCCCAGGGGCCGTAGTTTGAGGACCCCTGATTTAGTGCAATATAAAAAAAATGCAAATACTTTAGTTTAGTTTAGTTTAGTTTTGTTTATTAGATTTATATACCGCCCTTCTCCTGACGGACTCAGGGCGGTGAACAGCCAAACATTAAAACATTAAAATACAAGCAATATAAAAGTTAAAAATAATCTAAAAACGTAATTAAATCAAATTTTTCTATGGACAACCAAAATTTTCTCACGGTAGAACAGGAGTGTCAACAGAGGTGGTATTCAGCCGGTTCGGACCAGTAGAGCTGATAATCAGTTGCCCCCCCCCCCCCGGCCCCCTCCGTTCTATCCTGTCCTTTATTTCCTGCTTTCTAGCTCATCTCAATTCTGCGGCACAGCTGATTTCCCCTTCCCCTTCGCTGTTCTACTTACCGTTGCTGGCTTGGAAGGTGAGCAGCTGAGCTTCTAAGTGCTCCATTTTCAGGACTGCGAGCAAGCGGTTTAGGCCTGCACGCAAAGCACACATTTACCAAACCAGTTGTTAAACCGGCAGCATCCCACCACTGGGTGTCAAACTCGATTTCATGGAGGGTTGCATCAGAGTTGTGTTTGACCTCAGGTGGGGCTTTGGGGGGTGGGGTGCGTGGTCAGGATAGGAATGGCCAGCTGAACATCACTCGTGCTGGGGACGTCTATGGTGGCCCAAACGCTCTGCGAGCAAAAAACGGGTTCCCGAGCTCCGTTTTGGCTGCGACGGCCTCCTGCAACCATCTGGCAGTGAAAACGGAGCTCAGGAGAGCTGCGGGCGGCCCTCCCAAGCTCCATTTTCGTGGCAGAGGCACCGTGGGCCAGTCCTTCGTTGTTTCCAGGGTGGCTCCGTGGGCCAGATCTAAGCACCCCGCAGGCTGGATCTGTCCCTCCCCCCCATCCTCAAGTTCGACACCCCTGGACTAGAAGAACTTGCAGAGTTGCTGTGGCCCATGAAATAGAACTTCAGCTCTTTTGAAATATACAGTATAGACCAAATATATTTCAAGCAATGGAGAAGGGTCACTTGGGCATCTGTTCCCACCAATGTCTTTTCTTGCATCTTAATTTTGTTTGCACTTTCCACAACGCAATTCCATCCACTTGCTTTTTCTGCCAGCCAAAATGCTAGAGAATTCCTGGAAGCCCAACACTCAGACAAATCAGCCATCAACCGACACGTAGGGATAAATAACATCTACACGCCATTGAAAAGAGACAGTCGAAAAACCAAAAAGAAAACAAAAAGATCTAAGAACCCTCCTTGACAATTATCCACACACAGATAACCAGAGAATATCAACAATATTAGTACTAGACCAACAATCAGTCAATAAACAACCCAATTAAAAAGTCCCAACTCAAATAAACATAATCGAACAGTAAACAATAGCCTAATTAGGAATCACCAAGAAGATTCCAACCAATACGGACAGAGCAAGCCATTAGCATAGAAAGACAGCAAAACCCCACTCTCTTCTAGCACTGATAATGCTACCTAGTTGGGCCGTGAAATGTCAGCCAGAAAATAACCAAGCTCAGAGAGCATCAAGGACCCTACAACTCTTCTTATGCACCGGAGACAAACTTCTTGTGTGTCCAATAACACTTGGCCAATAAAGAATTCTGTTCTGTTCTGTGTCTTGGATGCATGGAAGAAAAGATAGAACTTCTAACTTTCTGAGAACCTTTTAATTTTAATTTTTATTTTTGCAGATAAAACAGTTGGTTCCCTAGAGATCCACACCCCTTCTGTGAAGACCACGACGTCCTCAATGATCCATTTGGACAGTCAGTCGTATGTCACCAGCGGACTTCCAATATCTGAGAATAGACACCTTGAAGCAGATAACGGTGAATATGGAGGGGCCATCAAGGTCAAAGCCTGGCTAGGTGGCTCAGTGGCTAAGACGCTGAACTTGTCGATCAGAAAGGTTGGCAGTTTGGCGGTTCGAATCCCTAGTATAGTTTCCTACATGAGCAGGAGGTTGGACTAGATGACCTCCAAGGTCCCTTCCAACTCTTGTTACTGTTAATGAGAATCTAGTGGAGCCCTCATGCTAAGGGGTGTCCAGGGAAGGAGTCCAAAAATTTAAAGCCTGGTTTAGCTCTGCAAACTAAGCACCGTAATTAACATCCAGCTGTCTGCAATTACACCAGTTCGAATCTCCCCAGGCTCAAGGTTGACTCAGCCTTCCATCCTTTCTAAGGTAGGTAAATTGAGGACCCAGTTTGTGGGGGAAATAAGCTGACTTTGTATAAATATACAAAAGTATGAAGGCTATTGCTTAATGCATTGTAAACCGCCCTGAGTCTTCGGAGAAGGGCGGCATATAGCACTGAGAACAATTGCTGACCTCCGGACTTTTCGTCGGGCCCTGAAAACTCATCTCTTTCAGCTTGCTGGTCTAGCCTGACCCCGCTGAATTTTTAAGATCTGTATTATAGGGTTGGGTATTTTAAATATTTAATGGTTAATGGTTTTAATTTTTAGCCAAAGTTATATGCTTTTTTAAAGAAATTGTTTAACTTTTGTGTACTATTTTTATTTGGCTGTTCACCGCCCTGAGTCCGCAAGGAGAAGGGCGGTATACAAATCTAAACAAACAAACAAATAAATAAATAAATATAAATCAAATTTAAAACAAAAAACAGCAGCCAGAAGTTCAAGATCCAAAATTCACCCCTATCTTGATCTACTCTGGGGTCATGTCGACAACTCTTTCTCAGTCACTGATACTGAAAAATTGGCTGCATCTAGAGGAGGGTCTTTTTGAAACTCGTCTGATCCTCTTTTAAAGCCACCAACAGCGGGACCCTAACTGAATAAGTCATTTAAACCTTCATCTCCCTTCTAATCTTCTTTCTTTCCCCCATCCCCCTTTTCCATTTACTCTGGTGTCCTCTGGGTTTCTATTTCTTTTTTATCCTCTCCCTCATTTAACTTTCTATTTATCTAAATCATTTACTGTATCTATTTTTATTCATATTTCTTTTCTAACCATATACATGAAATCTTCCCCTTGTCTTGAAATACACCGATTCCAGGCGGGGGATATTCTGGGAGTTGAAGTGAAACCAGATTTAAGAGCAGTAACTGGGAGAGGGATCTTGGAGTCTTAGTGGACAACCAGTTAAATAGGAGCCAGCAGTGTGAAGTGGAAGGCAAAAAAGCCAATGCAATCCTAAATTGCCAGCTGGTTTTCACGGGTGCTGGAGCACCAGAAAACGGCCCAAAACTTGGCCTGTTTATTGGCCGTTTTCCGGCGCTCCAGCAGCCGTGAAGACCAGCTGGCTGGCGCATCAGAAACTGGAACAGCTGGCGACGGTGCACATGTCCACAGAGCAGAGGTGAAATCTATTTACCTTCCCAACTGGTTCGGAAGTGCATGCGCCCTGGACGTATGTGCTTCAACCCTCTGCGCATGTGCAAACTCTTCTGCGCATGCGCAGAGGGTAAAAAACAGGTTACTTCCTGGTTAAAATTAGGAAGTGACGACGACCGGGCGGGTGGGCGGAGCCTCTCGCCACCATCGCTAACGGTTCTCCAAACTGGTCCGAACCGGGAGCACTTCACTCCTGCTACAGAGAGGGCTCTGCATGCCACTCCAGCACACGTTATAGGTTTGCCATCCCAGCTTTAGGGTAACCATCTTGCCAAATGAAGCTGATTAAATCCTGCAATTGAGGGGAGACCAAAGCAACCCAAAATTTAAGCTGCGAATGCCGCCCAGCTTCTGGCTCCATCCACACTTTGCACAAACCCTCTTTGCCGAATCACGGTTTGCTGAACTACCCACAATTGTTGAAGCGTCGGAGGGTTTGTTGCTGTAGTTGAAAGAAACCATGGCTTAGAACGATGTGTTCACTTGGGGTTTACACAACCTACTAAGATATAAACAATGGCTTTGGAAACATCAGCAGGGTGTGCACAGGGAGAGAATTTGAAATCCAGCAAAGTGTGTTATGTCAAGTTTGGCCTCGGTAAACAGAGATTCTTCCTGGGTCTCCATTCTGAAGTTCTCTGTTCCATTCTATCTCCTTCTCTTCACTTTTTCTCTCCAGAAACGTATCCTCCACATCAAAAGCACCAGGAGAAGGCTACTGGTCCCCCAAATCTAGGTAAGAAACTGCATGTTAAAAGTAAGAGAGATGTTGTGATAGTTGCAGGAATAGAAAGATTTTTTAAAAAAAAGGATCAATACTTTCGTAGGAATCTTCTTGAGAACATCCTTGTTCAAGAGAAATCCCTCTTTTCTGATAGGTGGCTTTGGATGGTTGGAAGACACCAGACCTTTGATCTTACCTGATCTAGTTTTCTGACTTGGAGATGTTGCTTGACCATGTGGACAACTAGTCAACCACAAATGTCTTCTCCTTCCTGCTCTTATCTTAGCCTCTTGAAGGCCAACTAAGCTTATAGTCCTTGACATCTTTGGCAGTAGGTTCCACAAGTCATCCATTTTGTATTGCATGACATAACAGGTGGCTTTTTGGTCTATCTACCAATCATCATCTTTGTTATGTCCTTATAAGGACATCCGCCTGGGATTGGCTGAAGATCCTTTCGGCGGGAGTTTTGAATCCCTGTCAGTGGGCGGTGCGTCTGCCGGAGTGTATATAAGGAGAGCTCCGGCAGCGCACAAGCCGTTCAGTTCTTGTTATTAAACCTTGTTACTTGAACCCTGCTGGTCACTTCTTCTTTCCTGCGCCGATCTAACACTGGCGACGAAGGTCTAGAGAAGAACCTCCGCGTGGCACGATCGCCATAACGAGCTGAAGTCACTCAACGCGGTCTGAGACATGGCAACGCCGCAAGCGCCGTTCGCCTCGCTGGCTCCCTTCAACCCCAGCCGGGAGAAGTGGAGTTCGTATATGATACGTTTCCGCCAATTCCTCCGGGGAAACGGCTACAACAACCTAGACGACGAGAGGAAGAGGGCTCTCTTCCTCGCTCACTGCGGCTCCGACGTTCTGGAACTCGCCGTCAACCTCGTCGCACCCAGGGACATTGAAGTCATGTCCTGGGTGGATCTGCAGACTGCCCTGCAAGACCACTATGCACCAACGGGCACCCCCATATCGAACCGCTTTACCTTCCGCCAACGTAATCAGAAGGAAGGCGAATCGCTTAAAGACTTTGTGGTGGCATTGCGTCAAATCGCTGTGAACTGCGAATTTGAGAACGTTGACAATGCCTTACGCGACGGGATCGTCTTCGGGATGAGAGATGCCAACCTCCAAAAGAAGTTCCTGAGCAGAAAAAGACTGTCCCTGAAGGACGTTCTTGAGGAGGCTACGGCTGCTGAAACATCCGAGACCGCCGCTGCTGCCATGCGCCAGTTCCGAGGGATCCATAAGATCCGCAAACCGTCATCTGAATCGTCCGATGACTCGACCACTCCAACAGATTCAGAGGGAGAATCGACCGTTTTGAAAGTTTCCCGCCCACCCAGGCGGGAAATTCAAAATGGTGGCCGCCGCGCCGCTCAGTGCGGCAGTTGCAAGGGACACCATCCCCGCCAATCCTGTCGCTGGCGGGATGCCACCTGCAGACGCTGTCTTAAGAGGGGGCACATCGCGGAGGCATGCAGAGCCTCTGATCCTGTTCCTGAATCGATCAAGCCCCAGAATCCAGAAAATCGTCGCGACTCCCAGAGGTCGTCCAAACGGTCCTCAACCCAACAAAAGCGCGACGACTGCAACAGTTCTCATGGCGGCGCTGTGAACCAGACAACGATCGCCCTCACCAGCACCAACAGTGCCACAAAATTCCACGTGACACTGTTGGCAGAAGGCTTGCCGTGCACGATGGAAGTCGACTCAGGCTCCGTCTATTCGATCATCGACTGGCACCAAGTCAAGAGACTTAAGCCGAATCTCTCCAAGCGCCAACTTGAACCTCTGCACTCCAAGCTGGTGGATTTCGGCGGCAACCCCATCGGCGTCATCGGGCGAACCAACCTCCGGATCGCCTTCAAGCAGTTCCAGGGCCAGCTTCCCATAACCGTCGTGGAGCATAGCCGCCCGACCCTGCTGGGCGTGGAGTGGTTCCAGCCGCTGGGGCTTTCTATCGGAGGCATCCACCAGATTAGCTTAGGCGAACTCGACTCACTCATCGGAGAGTTCCAAGAAGTCTTCGATGGTAAGTTAGGGACCTTTTCAGGGAAACCCATCTCCTTTAATCTGGACAAGGGGGTAACCCCTATTCGGCTCAAGCCCCGCCGGGTTCCATTTGCCTTGCGGGCTAAAGTAGACGCTCAGCTAGATAAGCTGATTGCCCAAGGTATCCTGGAACCCATCGATCATGCTTCATGGGAAACTCCCATTGTGACCCCCATGAAGCAGGATGGATCTGTGCGCATCTGCGCCGACTACAAAGTGACCATCAATAAGGCATTGCCGCAGAGCGCATACCCCATGCCAGTAGTGCAACATTTGCTGCACTCACTCGGCAAGGGCAAAATTTTTGCAAAACTGGACCTGGCCCAGGCTTACCAGCAACTGCCAGTAGATCAGGAAACGGCGGAGGCACAGACTATTGTCACCCATAGAGGCGCGTTTAAGTGCAACCGTCTCCAGTTTGGAGTCAGTGCAGCCCCAGGCATTTTCCAATCCATGATGGAACGCCTTCTCCAAGGCGTTCCAGGGGTGGTGCCTTATTTCGATGATGTACTGATCTCTGGGGACTCAAAGGCTCAACTCCTGGACCGGCTGAGACTAGTTCTCCAGCGTTTCAGGGAGAAGGGCTTGAGAGTCCGGAGGGACAAGTGCATCATTGGGGTACAGGAAGTCGAGTTCCTGGGCTATCTGATAGATAGTTCTGGCATCCACCCCACCAAATCAAAAGTTAAAGCTATCCATGAAGCTCCCAGCCCCAAAAACAAAGCGGAGCTTCAGGCTTTCCTTGGATTGCTTAACTTCTACGCTATTTTCCTCCAGCAGAAAGCCACTGTTGCTGAGCCGCTCCATCGCTTGCTGGCGAAGGCGGTTTCCTGGAGGTGGGGACGTGAGGAAGAGTCTGCATTCAGAGCTGTTAAGCAACTTCTGACCTCTGACAGTGTGCTCATTCAATACAATGAGACACTGCCCCTCAGACTGACCTGTGACGCTTCCCCGTACGGAGTTGGCGCTGTGCTCAGCCATGAACTGCCTACCGGTCGTGAAGCCCCCATCGCATTTTTTTCAAAGACGATGTCTAGTGCTGAGCGCAACTACAGCCAACTGGACAAAGAGGCGTTGGCTATTGTTGCAGGGGTGAAGCGCTTTCACGAATACCTGTATGGACGGCAATTCACCATTGTCACCGATCACAAGCCTCTCCTCGGCCTACTAGCAGGGGACAAGCAGACCCCAGCCTTCATGTCCCCCCGGATGACGCGCTGGTCCATATTCCTCGCCGGCTACTCCTACAGCCTCGTCCACCAGCCTGGTAAAGCCATCGCAAACGCCGACGCGTTGAGCAGGTGCCCATCCGCCGAATCCGTGGAAGACCCGGCCCCCACGCTCGAGCTGCTGCATATTGACAACGACAGCAACTGTCCCGTGACATCTGCCGACGTAGCGACGCACACGCGACCTGACCCCATCCTCCGGCAAGTCCACTCCTGGGTCCTAAGAGGCTGGCCGACTAGAATTGACAGCGACGACTTCAGCCCGTTCAGCCGCAAGCAAGGGGAGCTGTCCACCATGCGCGGCTGTTTACTATGGGGAGATAGGGTGCTGATTCCCAGCACTCTTCAACGAAGGACTCTTGCTGCGCTGCACAAAGGACACCCGGGCATAGTCCGGATGAAAGCCCTGGCACGGAGCTACGTCTGGTGGCCGACACTGGACAAAGACATCGAACATTGGGTCGCCAGGTGTAGCCCGTGCCAAGAAGTCAGAGCCGCCCCGCCTCAATCTGACCCGATGCCCTGGGAGACTCCGAGCTCCCCCTGGTCGCGCATTCACATAGACTTTGCTGGCCCCATTCATGGGCACCACCTCCTCATCGTGGTTGATGCCTACTCCAAGTGGTTGGAAGTCATCCCCATGGCATCCACCACAACGGAAGCTACCATCCGTGCCCTCCGGCGCCTCTTCGCGACCCATGGACTCCCAGACGTTTTGGTCTCAGACAACGGGCCCCAACTTACGTCCGTGCCCATGGAAGGTTTCCTGGCTGGCTTGGGCATTCGCCATGCCCTCTCTGCCCCTTACAGACCGGCCGGAAATGGGCAGGCTGAACGGATGGTGCGGCTCACGAAGGAGTCGCTCGCCAAGATGGGCCCGGGTGACTGGCAGGAGCGCATTGACACTTTTTTGCTCACCCAGCATATCACGCCTCACTCTGCCACCCGAAAATGCCCCTCCGAACTTTTAATGGGCAGGAGACTCCGGTCACCCCTGGACAGACTGCACCCGCAATACTCCTCTGAGGTGCCCGCATCCGCCAGTCGCCAACTTCGCCAGTTTTCCGTCGGTGATGCCGTTTTCGCTCTTAATTTCCACGGCTCGCCTAAATGGCTTAAAGCTACAGTACACAGCACAACCGGTCCCAAATCCTACCGCGTTGAGCTGGACGATGGACAGATCGTGAGACGTCATCTCGACCAGCTCCGCAAAAGGTGGAGGGAAGTGAAAACCACCCCGACGAGGTAGGCCTAAACCACCCCGGCGCAGTAGGCCTAAACCACCCCGACGAGGTAGGCCTAAACCACCCCGGCGCAGTAGGCCTAAGCCACCCCGGCGCAGTAGGCCTAAACCACCCCGATGAGGTAGGCCTAAACCACCCCGACGAGGTAGGCCTAAACCACCCCGCCGAAGTAGGCCTAAACCACCCAGACGAGGGAGACCGGCGACCCGAGGGAAGAACAAACACCCCGGCACCTAGCATAATACCAGATCCGGCAAGGCAAGTAGACCGGGGACAACCCAGCAGGGGAAGCCAACGTCAACCCTGCGAAGTGGGCAACCGGCAGCCCAGAGATGGGGACCTCCAGCCAACATTCCAGGAGACCCTACAACAACCCGCCAACCACGCAGAAAACCAACCCTGCAAGGAAGGCCTCCACCACCCCGGCAGGGTAGGCCAACACCAACCCGACCAGGTCGAGCAGCCCAGCGGCCAGAGGGAACATTCGGCACCACCACCAGACCAACCACGCAGAGAGGGCCAACACCACCCCTGCAAGGTAGGCCTACGCCACCCCGACAGAGCCGACCAGTCACCATTTCCGTCCGCCTGCCGCCCCGGGAGTAAGCCGGACTCGACCGGAGAACCCGGGGGCTTAACCCAACCACCACCGCCGGACTCGCACCCTGACCCAGACCAGCGCGACCCCAGTCCAGAGGGGACCCGAGGGAGACCCAGGAACCTACCGTGGCTCAGGAGTTCCGGACCGGTCAAGAGCAGGGATCCACACCGGCGGCTCCACGATCCGTGCAGGAACGAGGCAGACCAGCATCGCCCGCAGGCGGAGGTCCGTGACCCGGCCGGAGGTTCGGACACAGTGCCCGCGTCCTCGACGGCCAGATCCAGCCCGGCACCGGGGAAGAAGCCCCGAGCAGAGCAGACACCCTCCGTCCGGGAGAATGTCCATCTTGACTGTGAACTGCGCAGGTCTACGCGAGCACGTAGACGTCCTGTTTATCTTAGTGACTATTTCCCTGATCGACTGACTAAGAACTAGGGGGGGAGGAGTGTTATGTCCTTATAAGGACATCCGCCTGGGATTGGCTGAAGATCCTTTCGGCGGGAGTTTTGAATCCCTGTCAGTGGGCGGTGCGTCTGCCGGAGTGTATATAAGGAGAGCTCCGGCAGCGCACAAGCCGTTCACTTCTTGTTATTAAACCTTGTTACTTGAACCCTGCTGGTCACTTCTTCTTTCCTGCGCCGATCTAACAATCTTCATTTAACGACCCCATAATCGCTTGTGGGGTGGAGCCTGGGCAACTGAATAGAGCTAGCAGTGTGTTTTAATGGCCAGATGCCCTTCCTGTTGCCAATGCGGAGTTTTGTTCAGCAGATATATTCTCAGTGTGCCCAGATAGAGAAATATCTGCCTCTACCTAGAATTGAACTCACAGCTTCCTGAATGTGAGGTGAGAGCTCCGCCTCTAGGCCACCACACGACTCCTTTTTGTCTATCTACCAATGTGACATCAATTCAGTTAGAAATACAGAAATATGGAATATTGTCTTTCAACAAATCAGAAACCAATCGCATTCCCACATCACATTATGCCACCCTTTAACCCTGGCTTATCAAAAAACAATCTGGGTTCTTATCACATGTTAAGCCACAACTCACAAATCATGCTACTATACAAAGATCACAGCAGATGCTTTTGTGGGTCTTCAGAGAGGAAAATATGCGGCTGAAGGTTGCCACATGGTGTTTTTGTCTTCCATCATCCAGCTGGTGGACAGGGTTGGTCATTTTAAAATTGACCAAATGGGTACCAAACCCTGCTGGTCCTTGGTAGCATCTGATGATCCAAAGCGAGAGTGAACGTTGTTGGGAAAATGTCCTAATGATGAAGAACGTTAGCTCGCAAAGAAAGGATGTTGACACTCTATATCTAGACAGAGTGCAGAGAAGAGCAACAATGATTAGGGGACTGGAAGCTAAAACATACGAAGAATGATTGCTGGGTATATCCATTTTTATGAAAAGAAGGACTGACAGAAACCTTCCAATATTTGAGGGGCTGCCACAAAGAAAAGAGGGTCAACCGATTCTCCAAAGCTCTTGAATGCAGAGCAAGAAGCAAGGGATGGAAACTAATCAAGGAGAGAAGCAACCAGGAACTAAGCAGAAATTTCTCAATAGAACAATTAACCAGTGTAACATCTTGCTTCCAGAAGTTGTGGGTGATCCATCACCGGAGGCTTTTAAGAAGAGATTTGTTGAGGAATTCGCAGAGCAACCCTAGAGTAGCAAGGGTGTGCACATGAAAGCGACTGAGAGCAGTTGCAAATAATCACAGCCAACGCACAGATACACTGAGTTGTGTTTACTTTTAGGAAATAGTAATAAGGCACAGTCCAATAAACAGTCCAGGTCATACACAGATAAAGCAGTAGATAGTAAACAATAGTCCAGGGATATTCCAATAATAAAGTCTTCTTACCAGTCGTTGTAGTCATAGACAATAAACAGTTGCAAACAGTAGCAAACACAGCAAATAGCAGTAATGATCAATAATGGTCAGCAAAGATCAGCAGAGAGAAACTAACCGTGTTTCAAGCTCCCTCTTAAGGACATTGGCTACAAAGCTAACCAATCAGGACACAGTATGATGCAATACAGTCTTAAAGCTATATTGAGGTTTGTATCTTGCCAACCCAACAAGTTAGTAAATTATCATTTCCTAACAAGATTGGACGGCCATTTCTCTGGAATGGTATAGGGCCGTGATGGAGAACCTATGGCACAGATGCCACAGGTGGCACATGGAGCCATATCGGTGGGCACGTGAGTTCAGCTCTGGCACGCATGCGTGGGCCCACCAGAAGTCAGGAAACATGCTGTTTTCGGCCACCGGAGGGCCTCTAGGGGAGGTGGAGAAGGCTGTTTTTGCCCTCCCCAGGCTCCTAGAAAAGCTCTGGAGCCTGGGGAGAGCGGAAAATGGGCCTACTAGGCCCTCTTGTGCTGTCATGTGCTAAAAGCAGGGGGAGCATGAGGTGGGGGGGCACATAGAATTATGAATGTGGGCACATGTGTGTGTGTCCTCCCCATCCCCCCCCCCCCCCCGCTTTTGGCACACGATAGCAAAACGGTTAGCCATCACTGGTATAGGGTCTCCTGTTTGAGAGTTGGGTTGCACTAGAAGATCTCCACAAAGTCCCTTCCAACTTGTTATTCTGTTGGTGCTAAGGTCCTTGTGACATTCTCCTCCGTAGGTCCCATCTGGAGAACTACCCTGCTTGTCCTGAGCCCTCTGGCTTTCATCCTGGGGATAATCATCCTGATGTTCAACATCCAATCCAAAAAGTAAGTGGTAGGCTGGGTGGAATTTTCATTCTTTATTTATGTGACCTTGATATGGCCATTATAATGCAACGCTGGGTGATTCAAAGGGTCTGCTTCTTGTGGCCCCAGGAAGAAGAAGTTGTTAGCTTTGAAGAGCCGGCAGATGAGCTATGAGGAACATCAACTTTCACCAGGAACGGTCAGCCCCATCTCCAAGATGCAGATCACCCCTGCCTCACCTTCCCCTTTGCTCAAGCATGGCGAGATCTTGATCGAATGGAAAGATGGGACTACCACCTCTCTCTTTGACCATTTATACTAGGTGACCTACTCTATCTTCTCCCTGAAGATGAATGTCTCAAAATCCAGTTCTTCCTAACAGAGCCCTTTTGCTCACACCTCAAGCTTTGATGGCCTCCCTCCCGAGGCTGATGTTGTGTAGACTAACACTTTCACTAAAAAGAAAGCAAGGAAGATGCAGTGGCCTTCACATTTGCATTGTAGTTACTACTGGTATAGATTGATGACCCAACAAGGGCAGACTTGGGAAATTCTTGGATGAGACACCATTAGGACTTCTAAAACATATAAAGACCAGTTGCTGGAATTGGATAGGTCTAGTAGCTTAATGAAAAGGAGGATTAGGGGTGACATGATAGCAGGATTCCAATATTTGAGGGGTTGTCACAAAAAAAGAGGAGTTCCAGCTATTTTCCAAAGCACCTGAAGGCTGGACAAGAAACTACGGATGTAAAGTGATGACTAACAGGATGCTTTGTTTTAAATCTGTCTCAAAATAAAATAAAAATTGTGTTTAACTAAAAATCCAGTTTCTCAAAAAGAGATTGCCATTATGATCCTGCAGACTTGAATCTTTCAATAAATGGAACCTCCAAAACATGTTGGAACAATCTAGCTGGATTCATCCAAAAAAACCCTCACACGCCACGTGGCCCATGGGAGTCTCAGAAGGAGAGATGGACACGGCATCTCCCATCTTTGATTCCATCTGATCCTGGAGCTTCTACCATCAGGGACAAGTCCTTTGAGGGACCTTCTGCCTAGGACTTAATCAAGACCTAGCAAATGGAGAGAGCAAAAATCAGACTTGATTTGTAAGAGCTTTCGGAGAAAGACTGTTTCTGCGTTAGCCTTCCTCAACATGGCACCTTCTGGAAGTATGCACTAACTCCCAGAATGTGGGGTCCTTGGTACTCTCAGAGCCTGGCTGTTTCCTTGTAGATGTTTCATGACCCAACTAGGGAACGTCATCATCAGTGCGGGAAGGAAGAGGGATTTGTGGAGAGGAGTGGGGAGGAGGAAAATGTGGAGTCTTTGGAACTCTCTGAAATTGGTTATTTTCATGCAGATGTTTCATAACCCAACCAGGCTACATAATTAGTGCTAGAAGGAAGAGGAGTTGGAGGAGGAGGGGGATTGTAGGGACTTTGGTGCTTTCTGAACTTCGTTTTCTTGCAGTCGTTTCATGACCCAACTAGGGAACATCATCAGTGCTACAAGGGAACGGGGTTTGCTCTCTCTATATATACAGTAGCTTCTCCTTCATAAGCTGGGAGCAAACCTCTACCTCCCTAGCACTGATGATGTTACCCTGTTGGAGTGTGAAATGTTTGCAAGAAAACAATCAGGCTTGGAATTCTGGCTACTGAAGTCCACCCATCTTTAAAGGGCCAAAGCTGAGAAACATTGCTATTAAGGCTTGGTTGCTCAGCAGACTAAAAGCATTGTGATTAACACCAGCTGTCTGCAATTACTGTAAATTCGAATCTCACCAGGCTCAAGGTTGACTCAGCCTTCCATCCTTTCTAAGGTAGGTGAAATGAGGACCCAGTTTGTGGGGGCAATAAGCTGACTTTGTATAAATATGCAAAAGTATGAAGGCTATTGCTTAACGCATTGTAAGCCGCCCTGAGTCTCCGGAGAAGGGCGGCATATAAATCAAATTAAAAAAAAAAAGACTTGAAAGAACAGAAAATTCCTGCATCCCACGAAAGGAAATTTATTCTTTGGAAGAGAGAAAGAGGTGAGCCTCTCTGAGGGTGCCTTGCATGTCCTCGTATTCTGCAAGCCTGCAGGCCTCACTGAGGGTCAGCCAGCGGAAGGCCTGATGCTCTGAAGAAAGCTTGATCTCCGTGTCCTGGTCCTTCAGCTCGGCCAGCCAGTAGACCACGGTTTTGGGTTTGCCTCTGACCACATAATTCAGTTCCTTCTTAAAGCCTTCCAGGATGGTGAACTGGGTGGAGGCCAGCCCAGCCTCTTCCTGGGTCTCTCGCAAGGCGGTGCGCAGGTCATCTTCCCCGGGGTCTACGTGGCCTGATGAGAGAAGACAAAGCAGGGGTTTCAAAATAGGACAGCCCTCCTCCCTGTGAAATTCTCCAGAGCGGTGTTGTCCAACTTGGGAAGACGGGTGGACTTCAACTCCCAGAATTCTCCAGCCGGCATGCTTTCTTGATATGCTGGGTGACTTTGGGCCGATCATCAGGAGATGGAGAGTTCTAGTCCCGTCTTTGGCACCAAAGCAACCTGGGTGATTTTCAGCCAATCACTAGGAGATGGAGAGTTCTAGCCTCATCTTTGGCACCAAAGCCACCTGGGGGATTTTGGGCCAATCACTAGGAGATGGAGAGTTCTAATCCTTCCTCAGGCAGGAAAGCCAGCTGACTGTGGGCCAAACACCAGGAGACAGTAAGTTCTAGTCCTGCCTTTGGCACGAAAGCCACCTGGGGTATTTTGGTGACTTTAGGCCAGTCCCTCTTTCTCAGCCCAGCCCACCACCCTGAGTAGGGTAAATAAGAAGAGTAAAGAGTATTAGGTATGTTCGCCCTCTTGAACTACCAATAAAATATACAGTAAAGGCGAAATAAAATCTAATAAATGAATAAAGTTGAAGAAAGTAGAGAGTAAAATCCATCTCCAGAACTGATGCCCAAAAGGTAGCTCGGGATTTTTCAACCTTGGCGAGTTTAAGATGGGTAGACTTCAACTCCCAGAATTCCCCAGGCAGCCTGCTTTCTTGATTGGCTGATCTCCCCGCTCCCTCCCCTCCAGGAACAACTCAGTGGCTCCAGGAGCAACCGCAGAGCTCTCCTTCAGACACCAAGGTGAGTAACCCACCTTTAGGGGGTGTCCAGTGATGGATGCCGTATGAGGTTTGCAGAAGGAGGTACTCAACGTGGCCGTCCGTAGCTGCAGTAGCCTTGGGTAACCTTCTGAAGATAATCAAGCCACAGGCTCTTAAACTCATGCTGCTCTTACCCACAAGAGGAACAAAAAGGAGCAGTGTTAGCAGATGGCAAGCTCTGAGATGGGGGCGGAGCAGGCCGCCCCATAACCTGGGTGGAGTTAAAGGCAAGAAATAGACCTCAAGGCACCATTCACTAAAAGGCATTCCACAAGTCTTAACACTGATAATGTTATCTAGCTGGGTAATTAAACGTCTGCAAGAAAGCCACTAAGCTCGGAGAGCAACAGCCTATTCCTCCTCCTCTCCTCATGCCCCACTGCCTTCTACTACTGATGATGCTATCTAGTTAAGTAGTGAACTATCTGCAAGGAAATAACCAAGCTCAGAGCACCAAGGACTCCACGGTTCAACAACGGGCCTGGTGGCTCAGCAGACTAAAAGCATTGTGATTAACACCAGCTGTCTGCAATTACTGTAAGTTCAAATCTCACCAGGCTCAAGATTGACTCAGCCTTCCATTCTTTCTAAGGTAGGTAAATTGAGGACCCAGTTTGTGGGAGCAATAAACTGACTTTGTATAAAATATACAAAAGTATGAAGGCTATTGCTTAACGCATTGTAAGCCGCCCTGAGTCTCCGGAGAAGGGTGGCATATAAATCAAATTAAAAAAAACAAACCCCGAGCTACAAATATTCACTTCTTTTGGTATCTATCTGTTTGTCTAACTAATTAATACTAGACCAACAATCAAGCAGTAAACAACACCTTAGTCAAGGACCTTCCAAGGACACTCCCAGCAACACTAACATGATAAGTTACTAGAACATGAAGAGGGAGCAAACCCCACTCTTTTCTAGCCTTGATGATGTTACCTAGTTGGGTAATCGAATGTCTGCATGAAAACCACCAAGATCAGGGAGCATCAGAGCCCATGGTTCTCTTCCTCTTTTTGACAATCCCCACTTCCTTCTACACTGATGATATTACCCAGTTGGGTCATGAAACATCCATAAGAAAATCAAGCTTAGAGAGCATCAGAATCCATGGACCTCCTCCGCCTCCACTCCCTTCTAGCACTGATGCTGTTACCTAGTTGGGTCATGAAACACAACTACAAAGCTCAGAGAAGACCAAAGGACCCCACAGTTCAACTCTGAGCTACAGATCTTCTCTTCTATTGATCCTTTTCACAAGTTTGTGAGTGACCCAAAGCAGGGGTGAAATCCAGCAGGTTCTGGAGAACCGGTAGGGGAAATTTTGAGCAGTTCAGAGAACCAGCAAATACCACCTCCGGCTGGCCCCAGAGTGGGTGGGAATGGGGATTTTGCAGTATCCTTCCCCTGCCACGCCCACCAAGCCACGCCCATAGAACCGGTAGTAAAAAAATTTGGATCTCACCACTGGCCCAAAGTCACTCATTGAGGGCCATAGTTGAGAGTGGTCTCGAACCTGGATCTACTTACGCCCTATTTAAACTACTACACCAGAAGGGTTGCATTGGAGTTGATGCAAGACCCTCCCTCTCAATTCACAGCTTTGTGATCTGGGTTTCTTGGCACCCTTTACTGGTTAAACTGGGAGTCCCCTCCATGTTGCAACTTTTCCTTTGCTGCAATTCCTAACAGCAAATAGCAAATAATATTTTAATATTAATATTATTAATATTTTTTATTATTATTAATAGTAGTAACTGCACGTGATTGCAATCAGATGCACTAAACAATGCACAATTTATAGGGAGATCAGCTGGACCAAAGGCCATCAGGCGAGCAGGGAAGCCCCAGGCTGAGCCCCCACCAACCCGGCGGACCCCATTGAGAACCACCCCCGGTAGCAACCCGGCATACCTGTCCAAGCAATTCTGCTAAAAAAAAAACTTGAGCACTCTCCAGAAAGCTGGACTTCAACTCCCATAATCCCCCAGTCTTGTGGGCCCTAGGATTACACTGGATGTCAAATTGGGAGCGTTGAATTTCAGCAGTTCGGAGGCTTCGGATTGGGCAAAACACAACCCGGCAGTATTGAGAATATTTTCTCCAATTGGCTTCCGTTCTTGTCAATCTCAATGTGGTCACCTTCTCGACCAATCGCAGTCATGCTGACAGCTGTTGATACAACCGATACTTCCTGCTTACACCCGCTGAGGCGACTGTATCCAATCAGCGGGCGACAACGACAGAAGGCGTGGCCGATATGGAGGATAGAATTATGATTGGCTTCGGTAGCTTGACAGATGGGTTGAAGACCATTAGAAAGATAGACTTTTAAAGGCGGTCTCCGCAGGTGCTGCCGCTTTCAGTATGTCTTTTTCCCGCTCCTTTTTTTCCTCCTTCTTTTTGATTGGATGATATAGGCCGCACCTACTTCCTGCAACATCGTTTTATTGGACGGCTGAGCTGACGTAAGCGGCGCGCCAAAGCGGCGCGAGAGTTTGAAGCCAGGCTTGGTTGCGTCGTCATGGAAACGCGGCCTCGCCGGTTCTTTTCTCACCGCGCTGGGAGTGAGAGAAGCTCCGCCGCGGGAGACAGTCAGACCGAGAGAGAGTTCGCCGTGGGAAAGGCTAAGGAAGGATCCCTCCGGTAAGAAAGGTGGCGCGGAAAGAAAGGACGCTGTTCCACGCCGATCCAGGCCTCGGCCCTGTTGCCATGGCAACGGGCGCGCAGCGTAGAACCTGAGACACAATAATAAATAATAATAATAATAAATCAATGAATTAAGGTAGAAACTGTGACCATTTAAAAGTGGTTTCGCTTCCCGCTGGATTTTTTTTCCCCCTTCTGTGAACAAAGGGTGGCCAGACCCTGTTTTAATCTACAGGTCGTCCTCGATTTATGACCACAATCGAGCTCAACATGTCTGTCGTTTAGTGAGACATTTGCTAAGTGAATGTTACCTTTGTACGACTTTTCTTTCCTCAGTTGTTAAGTGAGGTTGATGTTAGTGACCCGGTTGTTAAGTGAATCCGGCTTCCTCATTAACCCTCGTTGATCGGAAGGTCGCAGAAGGAGATCACGTGACCTTGGGACACAGCAGCGGTCGTAAGTATGAACCAGTGGCCAAGCGTCTGAACGTTGATCGCGATTGGATGCTGCAAAGGTCGTAAGTGTGAAACAGGGTCCTAACTCTCTCTTTTTCAGTGCCGTTATAACTGAACAGTCACTAAATGAACCATTGTAAATCAAGGATTTAGGTTGCTTTAAAGTGTGTGGGGATGGGAGAAGGAAAAAAATGCAGAAAGTCCTGGAATCTCCAAGGAGAATTCAGGGGAAAGGAGAAAAATGTACAGTAGTGGCCAAAATTGTGGAAACCTTTTGGGAAAAGTGTTATTTTCTAAAACTAGCTAATAACGCCACTTTTTTTTTTTTTTTGGAGTAGTCCCATAAAATTATATATCAAAGGAAAAATAATTTAATCAAGAATGTAATGCAATAACTTTGATGCAGGATTTGCTATTAGAATAGCAGTTACAGTGCTAAGAACAAAAGTGAAACACGTAGAAAAAACGAGATATACAAAAATTATCACCATAGAAAAAATGAGATATGCAAAAATGATCCCCATGGCAGTTAATCCTTCGTTGGGTAACCTTTAGCATGAATTCCGGCCTTACGACGTCTTCCCATGGAGTGAACCAAGACTTTTAGTTCTGCAGCTGTTACCATGTGAAACCAAGATTGAATGATGGCTTCTATTGCTGGGTCACTTCTGACTAATAAGTTTCTTCTCCATAGATTTTCAATTGGGTGAAGGTCTGGGCTATTCCCAGCCCATTCCCACAGTGGAATAGGATTATTTTGAAATTCAAAAAAAAAAAAAAAAAAAAGTGGCGTTATCTGCTATGAAAACCTCAAAAATACACTTTCCCCAAAAGGTTTCCACAATTTTGGCCACTACTACTGTATGTTTTCCTTGCCTAGTGTTGGATTCATTGTCTAGTTTTGAAATAAACACCAGCCAAAAACTTCCAAGAGAAAACAATAGTAATTTTATTTACTGCTTTGCAAAGAGGATGAATCACACATATGCGATTACAGTGGACACACCTTAAATTATCAATACATTTTCTTTATACTCCCTATTGCTATATACAAATTTACCTCCCACCTTTTCCTCACTTGGCTTAGTACTCATGCCATCACAACTTAGACTTAGAAGACTTAGAAATAACAAATGTACACTAATTCGCATACATTAAAATGAAATTTCGTTGCATTCAGTTCTCAAAGGGTCACCACCTCCAATATACACTGCATGAACATGACAAAAGCAAATAAATATGCATATAGTCACATTATATGACACGGAGAAACAACACAGTCCAGTTCAGATGTATATACATACATGGCGAGAAAAACCGATCCAAAGCGCCTAAAGTGTATATATTATCTCCGTCCCTGATTACATCTCCCATTACTCTAATTCTATTCCCCCCCCCCCATCCTTGTTTACAAACTACCTTTTATGGTCCTAGTTCCTAGGACCATAGAGTAACTACCATATCAGCAAATTCTAGTTAAGACAGGGTTTTAGCATAGCAGAGACCTCTGATCCTAGCTCTTACATATAGTTTCCAAGTTTCAGCCTAGCTCATGAGATTAGAAATATATGCAACGTAGTTTCTTGCTCCTGGGGAGGAAAGCTATGGGAAATCTAGACAGCTAAAAAGCAGAGACATCACCCTGCCAACAAAAGTGTGTATAGTCAAGGCTATGGTTTTCCCAGTTGCAATGGATGGCTGTGAAAGTTGGACCATAAGGAAGGCTGAGTGCCAAAGAATGGAGGCCTTTGAACTCTGGTGCTGGAGAAGACTCCTGCGAGTCTCTTGGACTGCAAGGTGATCGCACTGCTCAATCCTAGAGGAGATTAACCCTGATTGCTCTTTAGAAAGCCAGATCCTGAAGATGAAGCTCAAATACTTTGGCCACCTAATGAGAAGGAAGGAAGGACTCCCTGGAGAAGAGCCTAATGCTGGAAAGATTGAGGGCAAAAGAAGGAGACAACAGAGAACGAGGTGGCTGGATGGAGTCACTGAAGCAGTCGGCGTGAGCTTAAAGGGTCTCCGGAGGATGGTAGAGGACAGGAGGGACTGCAGGAACGTGGTCCATGGGGTTGCAATGGGTTGGACACAACTTTGCAACTAACAACAGTTTCTTCACAGGCTAATATGTCTTCTGTGGTTTCAGTAAAAACCATAGGCTCTGTTTCCCACACTTCAAGTGGTCACTAAATGAACTATTGTAAGTCGAGGACTACCTGTATTAGGTTGTTTAAAGTGGTGGTGTGGGTTTAGGGAAAAAGTAGAAAATTCTAGATGGAAGAAAAATCTTGGATCTCCAGGAGAATCAAGGGAAAGGGGGGATGTATGTTTTTCTTGCCTACGAATGACTGAAATGCATCTTCCTTTGGGAACAGCCAGAGAGAGTCATGAATTGAATTGAATTTTATTTTTATTTTTTATTAATCATATTTCTATGCCGCCCACTCTCCGAGGACTCTGGGCAACTTACACCAAAGACAGTATACTAACTAGCATATTGCTCCCAACAATCTGGGTCCTCATTTTACCCACCTCGGAAGGATGGAAGGCTGAGTCAACCTTGAGCCGGTGAGATTTGATCTGCTGAAGTAGCTGCAGTACAGCACTCTAACCACTGCGCCACCTCGGCTCTTTCCATTGAATTGAATACTTTATTTGGCTAAGCGTGTTTAGATAAACAGGGAATTTGTCTCTGGTACAGAGCACTCAAGAGTACAGGTAGTCTTCGACTTACCATCGTTCATTTAGTGACCCTTCAAATTATAACAGCACGGAAAAAAAGTGACTTATGACCGTTTTTCACACTTACGACCGTTGCGGCATCCCCCTGCTCACGTGATCAAGATTCAGACGCTTAGCAACTGGCTCATATTTATGACGGTGGCCGTGTCCCGGGGTCACGTGGTTCCCGCTTGTGACCTTCTGACAAGCAAAGCCCCTGGAGAAGCCAGATTCACTTAACAACGGTGTTACTAGCTGAACAACTTGCAGTCTGTCTATCTAAATGAATGCAGGTAGTCCCTGACTTACAACAGTTCATTTAGTGACTGTTCAAAGTTACAATGGCATGGAAAACTGTGACTTATGACCATTTTTTTTTATTGAAAAAGTTTTACAACACAATTTTTTCATCCCCCCCCCCATTTTCCCCCCTCCCATCCCCACCCCTCCCTTCCCTTCCCTTCCCTGCCCTCCCTTCCCTCCCTAGGCTTCCTTCACTAATAAAACATTATTCTTATATATCTATCAATATTAAACAAAAATATAGGTAAAATCCAGATAACATATCTTAAATTTTAACATTGAATAAAGTAAAGTTATTCTATCAAATATATGCTAACCGTGAATCATATATCTAAACTTATCAAGTATTTTTTAACATTATAATTTTTCTAAATAACCGTATAATAGATATATATAAAATTATTCTATCAAATATATGCTAACCGTAAATCATATATATAAACTGAACAAATATTTTTAACATTAAGATTTTTCTAGATAACAGTATAATAGATATATATAAAATTATTCTATAAGATATGCTAACAATAAAACATATACCTAAACTTATTTTTAACATTAAAATTTTTCTAGATAATAATATAGTAAATATATATAAAGTAAAATCCTTCTTTCAGCTATATACTACTTATGACCATTTTTCACAGCTATCTGTGATACCTATCACAGCTATCTTTTCATAGCTCGAAGGGGAAAAGAAAACCACGGATTGTTGTCCAGAGACACTTTACTCCAGCTCAAGAAAGAAGCAATTAATAACATCACGGATGCAGTGGCCTCCTTTCTTTTAGGTAGAACCAGGGGTGAAATTCTCCCGGTTCGGGCCCACCCCCATGCCCAGCTGAGCCACGCAATCGTCAGAGGCTTTTTAAAAATTATTTTTAAAAGCATTTTTTCTACAACCTCTTCGGCCAAAAAAATGCTTTTAAAAGTTAAAAAAATGAACGCGCGGCTCAGCTGGGATCGTCAGAGGCTTTTAAAAGCATTTTTTCTACCACCTCTTCGGATGAAGAGGTGGTAGAAAAAATGGTTTTAAAAGTAAAAAAAAAAGTTGGCCACACCCTCCCAATCACATTACCTCTCCCCCAACAAGCCACACACCCACAGAACCGGTAGTAACAAATTTTGCATTTCACCACTGGGTAGAACGATAATGAGGAAAGCATCCTTGGACTCCAGGACGCTCTGCTGACAGGAAAGAATTTTCTATTTTCAGCTTCCTGGGATAACCCAGGAAGTCTTGTTTTACTCAGGCACCAGGAAAACGAGAGGCTTCCAGACGCCCCCGCCAGCTGCTGCTTGAAAGCAGATGCTCTCTATCCCTTGTGGTGCAGAGGCTTCTCCAGTGAGCTCATCAGGCTAAGATTAGCACGGAAGAACAATCAGGAAATTGATGAGGTTCGGTTGCCTTTTCAGATGCCCCTTGACTTACGAACACGGTTGAGCCCAGCATTTCTGTGGCTAGGCGAGACGTTTGTTAAATAAGCTTGGCCCCCATTTTACGACTTCCCTCCCTCACCACATTTGTTAACTGAATCATTGCAGTTCTTAAAGTAGTAACCCGGTTGTTAAGTGAATTTGGCTTCCCCATTGACTTCGCTTGTCAGAAGGTCTCAAAAGGGGATCAGCTGACCTTGGGACACAGTGACCATCATAAATATCAACCAAAATACGAATTTTGATCACATGACCACGGGGATGCTGTAAAGGTTGTAAGTGTGAAAAACGGTCATAAGTCACACCAGTGCTGTTGTAACGTTAAACGGTCACTAAACCAAGTCAAGGACTACCTGTATTGGAGCACCCAAAGGTGCTTTTTTTTTGAAAGGCAGCTGGGTTTCCTTTTTCTCTTTAAAAGTGTTTCGCTTCTGATCCTACAAGCTTTTTCAGAATTGAAGAAGCTTCTTGGATGAGAAGTGAAACATTTTCAACGGAAAACAAAACAAAAAAGTCCATTTGCTTGAAAAAAGCACTTTTGGGACAAGCATGACTTGGATGGTGGAGAATCTCCATAGACATTTTATTGGTGCAGTATTTCCAGTTGCGCTGACATCGATAGAACTCTGAGATTTTTTTATTCCTTCATTCTTCCTCTCCAACTTTGTTCCTTAGAAAACGTGGAAAAAAATTGGCAGAAGGGAGAATTCTGAGAGTTTGGATATACCACGGGAAGGCTAAGACGTTACCAATAGTTCATGGTTGCGTTTTCTTGTGAAGAGATCAGTCAGGTGGCATTCCTCCAGGAAATGCAGGTATGCCTCAATTTACAACCATGTATTTATTTATTTACTTACTTATTTATTTATTTATTTATTATTATATTTCTATACCGCCTTTCTCCCGTAGGACTCAAGGTGGTGTACAGTCAAGAAAAAAGTAAAGATAGATAAACATCATAAAATTGATAATTAAATTATAACATAGATTAACCCAAATTAAATAAAACCCAGAATTATATAATATTTTAATCATTCCCAGTTGACATGCTTAGCCCCGCCTGATTGAACATCAGGGTCTTGAGGGCACAGCGGAAAGCACGGAGATTAGGGATGTTTCGTATATCAGGGGGCAGTTTATTCCAAAGGGTTGGAGCCCTTACAGAGAAGGCCCTCCCCCTGGGAGTCGCCAGTCAGCACAATTTGACTGACGGTACCCTGAGTAGTCCCTCCCTGTGAGAACGAACTGGTCGGTGGGAGGCTATTGGTGGCAAAAGATGGTCTCGTAAGTACCCAGGCCCTAAGCCATGGAGCGCTTTAAAGGTGATAACTAACACCTTTAGCAAATGTTTGAAGTTACAACAGCACGGAAAAATGTGACTTACCACCAGTCCTCACACTTAGGACCGTTACTGCATCTCATGATCACATGATCAGGATTCAGACTCTTGGCAAGCGACACGTGCTCAAGCATGGTTGCGGGATCCTGGCATCATGTGATCGCCCATGGCCAGCTTCCAAGAAGCAAAGTCAATGGGGGTAGCCGGATTCACTTAATGACTGCACAATTCACTTTACAACGACGTTACTTAGTAACAGAAATTCTGGTCCCAGGTCTGGTCATAAGTTGAGGACTGTCTGTAAGAAGAAAGACTACGCAGGTAGCCCTTGACTTACAACCATAATTGAGCCCCAAAGTTTTGTAAGTGTTAAGTGAGACATTTGTTAAGTGAGTTTTGCTCCATTTTACAACTTTTCTTCCCACAGTTATTAAGTGAATTACTGCAGTTCTTAAGGTAGGAATGTGGTTGTTAAGTGAATCTGGTTTCCTCATTGGCTTTGCTTGTCAGGTGGTTGCAAAGGAAGGTTCCATGACCCCGGGACACTGCAACGGTCATAAGTATGAACCAGTTGCCAAGCCTTTGAATTTTGATCACGTTACCGCAGGGATGCTGCAAAGGTCGTAACTATGAAAAACTGTCATTTTTCAGTGCGGTTGTAACTTTGAACGGTCACTAAACGAACCGTTGTAAGTCAAGGACTACCTGTACTGGTCTAACTGGAAAGCTGTTTGTTCTTTCCTCCCTCCCCATGATTGGAAAGCTGTTAAGATGAGGTTATTTTCTGGGTATTTTATTGTCCCCTAAGCAATTAGGCACAAAGTTGAGAAGGGAAATGTACAGACGGGGTCCTTGATTTGCAACAGTTATTTTAGTGACTGTTCAAAGTTACGATGGCACTGAAAAAAGTGACTTGTGACCTTTTTTCACACTTATGACCGTTGTGGCATTTCCAGGGCCACATGATCAAAATCCAGTGGCTTGGCAACTGACTCATATCTATGACAGTTGCAGTCTCCTGGGTTAGGAGATCCTCGTTTTGCGACCTTCGGACAAGCAAAGTCAAAGGGGAAGCCGGGTTCACTTAACAACCGGGTGGCTGGATTAAAACCTGAAGTGATTCACTTAACAAATGTGACAGGAAAGGTCGTAAAACAGGGGCAAAATTCACTTAACCAATGTCTCACTTAGCCCCAGAAATGTTGGGCTCCATTGTGTTTGTAAGTCGAGGACTACCCGTAGTCACAT
Organism: Masticophis lateralis; assembly: GCA_030761175.1. Lineage (NCBI taxonomy): Eukaryota > Metazoa > Chordata > Lepidosauria > Squamata > Colubridae > Masticophis > Masticophis lateralis. Next base: position 282,092,442 of record JAUDYJ010000002.1, read on the forward strand.
TCTGAGGAATGCGATGGAATGATCTCCTTTGAAGAAGGCAAGGTTATTCCTAGGAGCCCAGGATTGTTTTTCATTGAGAAAAATAGACCGAAATGACAGCAGCTGCGCTCAATGGAAGGGAAATTTAAATCTGGATGCAAAATTCTTCCCCACCCCATATCCCCATCCTGGTTGCTTATTTAATCCTAAGAGAAATTTCTTGGGGGTTTAGCATGTCTCAGCACTCACATCATTTTTAGAAGACCTCAATGATGTGACTATAATGTTATTTCTTTTTTTTTTTTAAGGAGACAGCATAGAGCCATTTTTTATATCTTTGTATGGTTGTGGGTATCTCTCCCTTATCAGACAATATAAGTTTAATACAGGTAGTCCTTGACTTACAACCACAAGAGAGCCCAACATTTTGGTTGCTGTGTGAGACAGTTGTTTAGTCCAATTTTATAACTTTTTTTGCCATCGTTGTTAAGTGAATTTGGCTTTCCCATGCATTTTGCTTATTAGATCCCCGAGATGTTGCAACCGGCATAAATATGAACCAGTTGTGAAGCCTATGAATATAAATCACATGACCACGGCGAGGCTGTCATGGTCATAAGTGTGATACATTAAGACCTGTGGACTTCAACTCCTAGAATTTCCCAGACATCTCTGCTGTTTTTCCAGTGTCATTGTAACTTTGACGGGACACTAAACAAACAGTTGTAACTTGAAGACTACCTGCATTTAGGTAATCAGGGTAGCTTGCTGAACAGAAATGACAAATAGGCCTAATTTAACTCTTAATCTGCATAGCTTTAATTTTTTAAATTATTTTTCTATTCGTCTTTTACATTCAAACTGCCCAGAGTTGGCCTTTAGAGGAGATGGGAGGCATAAAAATTTAATAAATAAATAAATAGCCTGTCCATCTGCATCCTGGACCAGCTGCAAATTTCTACTTATTTTCAGGGGCAGCCCTGTTTTGTATATTATCATGTAATTGTATCTATAGAGAGGATGGGATGGGATGGGATGGGATGGGATGGGATGGGATGGGATGGGATGGGATGGGATGGGATGGAATAGAATAGAATAGAATAGAATAGAATAGAATAGAATAGAATAGAATAGAATAGAATAGAATAGAATAACTTTATTGGCCAAGTGTGATTGGACACATAAGGAATTTGTCTCTGGTGTATAAGCGCTCAGTGTACATAAAAGCTATAAGTGATAAATCATGATCACAGTCATCACTGTGTCATCACAAATCATAAGTTACAACACTTAGTGGTAGTCATAGGAGACTAAATAAGCAATCAACAGAAATCACACTAGGAAACTCAGATAGCTCAACAGGCTAGATAGCCTGTTATTAACATTCAGCTGTCTGCAATTATTGCAAGTTCAAGGCTCAAGGTTGACTCAGCCTTCCATCCTTTCTAAGGTAGGTAAATTGAGGACCCAGTTTGTGGGGGCAATAAGCTGACTTTGTATAAATATACAAAAGTATGAAGGCTATTGCTTAACGCCTTGTAAGCCTCCCTGAGTCTCCGGAGAAGGGCGGCATATAAATCTAATTTTTTAAAAAAACTAAATAAAACAATATAAATTGTAAAGATGCAAGCAACAAAGTTATAGTCATAAGTAGAAAAGGAGAGAAGTAATAAGAAAGATGAGAAGAATAATAGTAATGCAGACTTACTAAATAGTTTGACAGTGTTGTGGGAATGAGTTGTTTAGCAGAGTGATGGCATTGGGGAAAAACTGTCCTTGTGTCTAGTTGTTCTGGTGTGTGTCGTTTTGACAGTAAGAGTTGAAACAATTTATGTCCAGATTCCTAGTTATCCAGGTCATGGTTGTCCCAAAAATGCTTTTTCAAAAGGCAACTGGACTTTTTTTGCTTTTTCCTGAAGAACTGAACCGAAGAAGAAGCTTCTTGGGTGAGAAGCAAAACATCTTCAAGGAAAAGCAGGGAAAGTCCAGTTGCCTTTTGAAAAAAACATCTTTGGGACATTATACAATTATATTACCCATATAAAGATATTAGACTGCTGGAGCTCCTTTTAGAAGATGATTGGGGTAAAACTTTCATCAGCAGCAGAGATGTCCACTCTGTAGATGTCCAGGATTGTACAGGTAGAGCTTGACTTATGACCACAATTCAGCCCCAAACTTTGGTTGTTAAGCGAGACATTTGTTAAGTGAGTTTTGCCCTGTTTTACGCCCTTTCTTGCCAAAGCTGTTAAATGAATCACACAGTTGGTACATTAGTACCAGGGTTATTAAGCGAATCTGGCTTCCCCGTTGATTTTTTGCAAACGGTAACTAGATGACCTTGGAGCACAGCAACAGTCATAAGTATGAGTCAGTTGCCAAGCATCTGAATTTTGATCACATGATCGTGGGGTTGCTGCAAAGCTCGTAAGTGTGAAAAATGGTTATAAGTCACTTTTTTCAGTGCCACTGTAAGTTTGAACCGGTCACTAAATGAACTGGGTTACCTGTACATTCCTAAGATTTTTAATCAAACCTCGTTTATCTTTTTGATTTAAATTAAAATCAAAAATTCCATGTGTACCACCACCATAGGAGAAATCTCCCACGGGTTGAAAATATGTTCTGCCTTCTAAGTTGTTCTTAAATATTTTGCTCTAAACCCATTTAGATGTGCTGGGTCTGAAGTAAACTACCTTCATGTCAGGCCTAGCAATTTTAATACTTAAGATGGGAGCAGCTCCTTATCTCTTCATATAAGCCAATTGTTTTTCCTTTGTGCTGTGGCTTTTTGAAACCCATCCATCCATATCCATTTCATACCCTCTGATCATTAACCAGGGTAGCACATGGGACAAACAGCTGCATCTCGGAAAGATGCCTCTAAATTTAGGCATTCTGATTTTCTGCTGCCTGAACCATTAAACTTCAGCTCTGTGGGAAAGCAAGTAAGTGATTATTGCAGTTCTCTTTTGTTTCCTATAAAGTTTTGGTACCTGGGTGGAATTGACCGATTCACTAATTTCATTTTCTATACCCTCTGCAATAGCAGGCTGCTTTTGAGAGTCTCGAATGAGGTGAGAAATGAGATGGGAGAAATGAAAGCCATCTTTTAATTAAAAAAAAAAAAGGATGGAATGTCATTTCTTCTGCCTTTTTAAGGTTTATACATTTAAGTGGGAGGTTTGAGGCTGATGGAATCTCTCTTCTCCGCCAACTGATATTCTGCGGCTGTAATTTTGAAGGCTTCTCTTCATTAACCTAAGTGGGACAATGAAGAGAGTTCAGCTGAATGGACTTCATGCAATGTATTAAGACAACTGAACGGTGGTTTTCTTTCTCTGATATTGTCATTTTTTTTAAAAAAAGGGTCAAAGCAATTGTAGGTATATGTTACATTTTGAGGTGGAAGCAAACTATGAAGCTATCTGATAGATTAAGTAATTTTTTTTTAAGGTCCAAATGAGAATTTAGGTCAAAAGAAGCAAGATCCACACTTTTTGTTGTATCAAATTTTCAAACTAGTTTGGTGCAATTTTTAAGAGGGGACAGTCTTTGCTGTTCTGCACCAACAAGAAATAAATTGTTATGGTATCTTAGTGGCTGATATATTTACTGTGAAGATTAAAGTTCTATTCATCAGCTACATAAAACATTACCCCAAGTGGGTGCATTTATAAAGAAAAAAAAATATTAGGAGGGGTATAAATATGCCCTAGACACTTTCTAGATCATATTAAGTTATATTTCCAGTATGCATTATCCATTTGTCTATGGAGGAACTTTGGCAAACTTTTATACTTTAACTCCCTAATTGTTAGTCTGCTGCAGGGTAGTATTAAAAACAATTGAGGGTTTTTTTTAAAACCACATTTGTAAATATTATTTCATTTTTATTCTGCTGGGGTTCATAATAAAAATAGGATTTCCTTGTCCATTTAGCTCTGATGTTAAACTTCACTGAAATTCTGTAAGGTATTTTTACTGGACGCTATTTCCAGGTAATAGCATATGCCTAAGTGTTCCGCTGTACTATATTGCTTTCACATTGTATAAATTATTTTTTTTTAATACAGGTAGTCCTTGACCACAATCGAGGCCAAAGTTTCTGTTGTTAAGTGAGATATTTGTTAAGTGAGTTTTGCCCCATTTTGTGACCATTCTTGCCACGGTTGTTAAGTGAATCATTGCAGTTGATAAGTTAGCAACTTAGTTGTTAAGTGAATCTCTCTTCCCCCTTGACTTTGCTTGTGAGAAGGTCGCAAAAAGGGATCACCTAACCCTGGGACACAGCAACGGTCATAAGTAACTGAAGCAACTGAATTTTGATCACACAATCACAGGGATGCTACAAAGGTTGTAAGTGTGGAAAATGGTCCTTAGTCACTTTTTTCACTGCCATTGTAACTTTGAACCGTCACTAAATGAACTGTTGTAAGTCGAGGACTACCTGTATTGACAAATATTGAACATTTATAGAATTGAATGATGAAGACTGGATATTGGGGGATTGTGCGACAATGAGCTTTGTCGACTGTGAACTTCCCCATGGTCGTGATAAATGGGTAATCCTTGATTTATGACCGCAATTGGCATGGGAATTTTGGTCACTAAGCGATGCAGTTGTTAAGTTCCGTGTAATAAATCCATAGCAAGCAAGACTCCGGGGCATGTAGGTTCTTCAAAGATTACTTTTATTTGGAATTGTCATATTGGCACTTATCTGGTGAAAACTGACTCTGAGGGTCCCCTCGGTTTTCTCCTAATTAAAAGTAAAAGCTTTTTCACTTTCTCAAAACTATCAGTCACATGGCCCAATCACGGTGTGGTCCAGCAACCGGGTAGCTTCACTCCGCCTTCCTCCGATCCAGGTGTGAGAATGTCCTTCGTTCCCAAGAAAGAGAAAGTATTTGTTTTGGCTACAGAATCCCCTCTATCTCAAATCCCCCCCCCCCCCCCCCATCTCTCCGCTCCAGCGTGGCAACACTGAAGCTGTCAAAATGGCTTCAGGGTTGACACTTGTGCTCATTAAGCAAATCTGGCTTCTCCCATTGAGTTTGCTCGTTAGGAGCCGGCTGGGAAGGCCGCAAATCCCAACCATGGGACTGCAAGTTGCTACAACGGTTGTAAACCCGAGCCGTTTGCCAAGTGCCCAAATTGCAATCAAAGGATGGTTGTAACTTTAAGGATGAGGCCTAAGGCATTTTTTCCAGGATGTCATAACTTTCAATTTGTTAAAGTCCTGGACTACCTCTAACCTTGTAAATTATTGCATTTACAGTCAATTTACTGGCACGAGATTAGAATCCCCCCCTCCCCATATTTCAAAAAGTCCAAAAGACGCCCCCCCCCCCAAAAAAATTAGGAAAAGATATACAGTTGGCTAGAAAAGATGATAGGGAATTGTGTAGATTTTAAACCTGAACTGTTTTTATTAGGTATAATATCAGAAAAAGAGGGACACGGTGGCTCAGTGGCTAAGATGCTGAGCTTGTCAATCAAAAGGTCGGCAGTTCAGCGGTTTGAATCCCTAGTGCCGCGTAATGGGGTGAGCTCCCGTTACTTGTCCTAGCTTCTGCCAACCTAGCAGTTCGAAAGCACGTAAAAGATGCAAGTAGAAAAATAGGGACTACCTTTGATGGGAAGGGAACAGTGCTCCGTGCACCTTTGGCATTTAGTCACATGACCACGGAGACGTCTTCGGACAGCACTGGCTCTTCGGCTTTGAAACGGAGATGAGCACCATCCCCTAGAGTTGGGAACGACTAGCACATATGTGCAAGGGGAACCTTTACCTTTTTAATATCAGAAAAAATTGATAAGAAAAGTAGGTACTTAATATTACATGTCTTAACAGCAGTGAGGATTATCTTCGCACAATATTGGAAAATTGAAGAAGAGATGAAGAGATAATTAAGAAGATACTAGACTGTGCAGAAATGGATAGATTGACATTGAAAATTGAGCAGAAAGAAGACAGAATCCTATCAAACATGGAATCTCTCTTCCCAGTGGTTGGAAAAAAGGGGTAGAGATCAAGAATATAGTCAGAATTCTTAAGCAAATTAAATACCCAGACAACACGATGTTTACTAATCGATGTAATTAATAAAAAAAATCAATAAAATTTGAAGGAAAAAAGCCACTGTTGATATACAAAAGTTTAATTTTGTCTGAAACTCTTTTCTTGACAACTTAGGCCACCGAGAGTAAGAAGATGGCCTCATGTCTATACGAATGCCTCTGTGAGGCAGAACTTCAAAAATATTACCCGCACTTTACTGCCCTCGGCTTCCAAAAGATCGACGAATTTGCCAAGGTCTCCATGAAGGATTACAGCAAACTCGGGGTTCATAACATGAAGGACCGTAAGCGACTCTTCCAGCTCATTCGAATCATCAAGATGCTGCAAGCCGAAGAGGAAGCAGTCAGGAAAAAACAGGAAGATTTCCAGAAAAGTGCCCGCCGCCTGCGACCCCAGCTCACTCGGTCCGGCCCACGGAGACAACTTCATTTTGATGCCGAGAAAAAAGCTGAGCGAAAAGAGGTTGAATCTGGGTCGTGCGCCTTATCTCACAGTTCTTCGAATGAGGGTAAAGAAGAGGCCGCCGCGGGATTTGGCCCTGATTCCATCCACAAAAGACCCAGGAAGGACTCCTTGAAAGCATCTCCAAGCTGGACAGAGGACCAGCTGGTGGTCCCAGCTCCAAGTCCATCTAATGATGTTTTAGGAGACACGGACATTTCCTTCGTACAGAGAGTAGCTCATATCTCGGGCTACAATTACGGAGTGCCTCATTCTCTCACCAGGTAATAATGTTTCGTTTGCATTTCTGTTCACGGCGAAGGGGGCGAATGTTCTGTCCTATTGAGAACATAGTTCTCACTTACATTCGCTACCAGTTTGCCAATGGGAACGCGTGCAACACCTCTGCATGTCCAGAGAGCGTCCATTATGACGTCCGGGCGGGTGGGGCGCAGGGGTGACATTGAATTACGGGTGTGGGCACACCTGCGCACGCTTTCAGCACCTGAGGGAAAAACGCTTTGCTATCACTGCCCCATTCCATTTCAGTCCCAAAGGTACTTTTTTTTTCAAGAAGCAACTGGACTTTCTGTTTTGTTTTTTTTTCCTTTGAAGACGTTTTCCTTCTCATCCAAAAAGCTTCTTCAGCTCTGACTGGATGGTGGGGAATAGAAGGATTTATATTCCTTGATTTATACTTATACCTATTTATACTTAACGCTCAAGTATAAATTGAGCTTTCTATCGGGTTCGCCTGATTCGCCAGTTGCGATCCTTTCTAGATCGGGACTCCTTATGCACAGTCACTCATGCCCTCATCACTTCCCGTCTGGACTACTCCCGTCTACATGGGGCTCCCCTTGAGGTGCACGCGGAGGCTCCAACTGGTCCAGAATGCAGCTGCGCGGGTGATATTGGGAGTGACATGGCGCTCACATGTAACACCTCTCCTACGTGAGCTGCACTGGCTTCCGGTGGTCTTCTGGGTGCGCTTCAAGGTGTTGGTTCTTACCTTCAAAGTGCTCCATGGCTTAGTACCTGGGTACCTACGAGACCACCTTCTGCAACCGATAACCTCCCACCAACCAGCACGCTCCCACAGGGTGGGGCTCCTCGGGGTGCCGTCACTAAAGCAATGTCGACTAGTGGTTCCCAGAGAAAGATCCTTTTCTGTGGGGGCACCTACCCTTTGGAACAGGTTACCCCCAGGGATACGAATGATCCCAGATCTTCATACCGTCGTGCACTTAAGACCTTTCTGTTTCACCAAGCCGGTCTGGCATAAATCTCTTCTAATTGTTCTAAATCTTTATGCTGAAGATTCTTAACTGATGAGCCAAACTGGCTTAATTATCTTATATTCACATTTTATATGTATGATATTTTAACTGTTCACCGCCCTGAGTCCTTCAGGAGAAGGGCGGTATAAAAATTAAATAAATAAATAAATGAAATAAATAAAAGGTCCTTGAAAGGGGAAGGCCCTTGAGTATGTATAAATAGGTATAAATCAAGGAGTATAAATCCTTCCATTCCCCATCCAGTCAGAACTGAAGAAGCTTCTTGGATGCAAAACAACTTCAAAGAAAAACCAGAAAGTCCAGTTGCCTCTTGAAAAAAGCACCTTTGGGGATAACCATGACCTGGATAATTGAGAATCTTCATCAACATGTACCATTTCAGACAAATAGCTATCCAATCTCTTCTTAAAATCCTCCGGTGATGGAGCAACCACAGCCTTCCACCGATCAGTTGTTCTCACTGTCAGAAAATTTCTCCTTATTTCTAGGTTGGATGGCTCTTTAATAATTTTCCACTCGTCACTTCTTGTCCTGCCCTCAGGTGCTTAGGAGAATAGGTCGAGAAACAGCCCCTCAGGTACTGAAAGGCAGCTATTCTATCTCCACTGAACCTTCTCTTAGTTAGGCGAGACATGCCTCGTTCCTGTAACTCTTCATTCTACGATTTAGCCTCCAGTTCCTTTATCAACTTTGTGGCTCTTTTTTTCCTTCCTTCCTTCCTTCCTTCCTTCCTTCCTTCCTTCCTTCCTTCCTTCCTTCCTTCTTTCTAGATTCTCAGCATCTTTTTTTTTGCATTGTGACCAGAACTGACCCACTATTCCAAGTGTGGCCCCATTAGTGCAGTCTGGAGCCGTACTGTCACTTCTCATGACCATGATGCTCTCCCTCTGTTGATGCAGCCTAGGACTGTGTTGGCTTTTTTTTTTAAGACAAGTTTTATTAAATTTTTCTTTCACATACATATTTTATGAACAGAGTATTGACCAGGTCATGTCTTTTACAACTTATGACATAATTATATATTGATTTTTATGATCTATTTTTATTTTTTCCAAATATCATTTACCTATTTCATTTTCTGCCATGATATTCTTTTTCTCTACTTTTTTTATTTTATTTTATGTATAAACAGTATCACCATCCGCCCTTCAAATCCTAATTTCTTAGCATTGCTTCAATTAATTATCTTAATTTCTCCATTTATAAAGTAATCCCCATCACAATCCCCATCTTGTAATCCCCATCACATTTTTTGGTTATAAACAATAAACTTCTTCTTATCCAATTCTTACATTGATACCCTGACTGGGATGGCTTTTTTGGCAGCTGCAGCACACAGCTGGCTCCTGTTTAAATAATTGTCCACCAAGAAACTCTGATCCCTCTCACAATCACTGTTGAGAATATTTTTGATGAGAGATTAAGTTTACCACAATAAAATAAAACCACAATAAAAGAGCCTCAGATAGCTCAACAGGCTAATAGCCTGTTATTAAGATCCAGCTGTCTGCAGTTATTGCAAGGTTTGAGGCTCAAGGTTGACTCAGCCTTCCATGCTTTCTAAGGTAGGTAAAATGAGGACCCAGTTTGTGGGGGCAATAAGATGACTTTGTATAAATATACAAAAGTATGAAGGCTATTGCTTAATGCATTGTAAGCCGCCCTGAGTCTCCGGAGAAGGGCGGCATATAAATCAAATTAAAAAAAGAAGAAGGAAGGAAGGAAGAAGGAAGGAAGGAAGGAAGAAAGAAAGGAAGGAAAGGAAGGAAGGAAGGAAAGAAAGAAAGAAAGAGAGAGAAAGAAAGAAAGAAAGAAAGAAAGAAAGAAAGAAAGAAAGAAAGAAAGAAAGAAAGAAAAGATTCAGCTGTCTGCAATTACTGTAAGTTCGAATCTCGCCAGGCTCAAGGTTGACTCAGCCTTCCATCCTTTCTAAGGTAGGTCAATTGAGGACCCAGTTTGTGGGGGCAATAAGCTGACTTTGTATAAATATACAAAAGTATGAAGGCTATTGCTTAACGCATTGTAAGCCGCCCTGAGTCTCCGGAGAAGGGCGGCATATAAATCTAATTAAAAAAATAAATAAATAAAATAAAATTTTGATACTGGAGATTCTAAACACTATTTTAAAAAAAAAAAATTGTATGCATATCCTTTTGCGTGTTTTCACCTGTATGACGTGATAACAACCCATTTGAAATCCTGTCTTTTTGTAGAATGACTGCAGGTGAGAAAGAGGCCCCGTGGATCGAAACGGACAAGATCCGCGTGTGTGTGCGAAAACGCCCCCTCGGTTTACGAGAAGAGAGGCGTGGAGAAGTGAACATCCTCACGGTGGAAGACAAGGAAACGCTTCTCCTCCACGAGAAGAAAGAGGCCGTGGACCTCACACAGTACATCTTGCAGGTTTGTGTGTGTGAGTGAGTAAGGGAAAGAGGGAGGGGGAGAGAGAATGGGGAGGGGGAGAGGGAGAGGAAGAAAGGAAGGGGGAGGAAGAAAGAAAGTGGAATGAGAGAGGGGGGAAAGGAAAGGAGAGGGGGAGAGGAAGGGATGGGGAGAGGGGGAGGGGAAAGAAGGGAGGGGGAGAAGGGGAGGGGAAGAGAAAGGAGAGAGGGAGAAGGAAAGGGAAGGGGTGGGGTGGGGAAGAACGGCAGGGGGAGAGGAAAAGAGGGGGAGAGAGGGGAGAGGGAGAGGGAGGGGAAGAAAGGAAGGGGGAGGAAGAAAGAAAGTGGAATGAGAGAGGGGGGAAAGGAAAGGAGAGGGGGAGAGGAAGGGATGGGGAGAGGGGGAGGGGAAAGAAGGGAGGGGGAGAAGGGGAGGGGAAGAGAAAGGAGAGAGGGAGAAGGAAAGAGAAGGGAAGGGGTGGGGTGGGGAAGAACGGCAGGGGGAGAGGAAAAGAGAGGGAGAGAGTGGGGAGAGGGAGAGGGAGGGGAAGAAAGGAAGGGGGAGGAAAAAAGGGGAGGTGAGAGAGGGGGAGAAGGAAAGGGGAGGGGAGGGGAAGAGGGGCATGGGGAGCGGGAGGGGAAAAGAGGGGAGGGCGAGAGAGAAGGAGAAGGAGAGAGAAGGGAAGGGGTGGGGAAGAACAGCAGGGGGAGAGGAAAAAGTGGGGGGGGGGAGAGAAAATTTTCTTTATGATTCTTACCACATGATTCTTTATGATTCTTTATGATTCAACCTTAGTTCAATTCAATGAACTACACTACTTTTTTAAGATTATCTCAATCTTTCCATCTTTCTATAGCTGCACTGACTGCTTTCTTCCCTAGACATACCTACTTGATATAGATAAATAAAATGAGACAGGTTATTTTTTCTCACCTGTATATCTATTTGCTGTTGCTGATAGTGCTGCTTCTCGGCGGGTTTAATGTGGCTTTGCCCCATCAGAACGATCCAACTCCTCATAACTTTGAATGAGCCCATCCGTATTAACTAGGCGTCCGTTAGGCCTAGTTAAAGGAATTAAACCCTTTTTCTTGCACTAAATGTCCTTACTGTTGTTTGCAGCATGTGTTTTATTTCGACGAAGTCTTTGGGGAGTCCTGTTCCAATCAAGACGTGTACATGAAGACGGCCCACCCTCTTATTCAACATGTATTTAGTGGGTAGAGTATCCTTGTTGAATATTGCTTCATTTTTATTGTCCAGCTATCTTGGTGTTCAGTACTCAGACTCAGAATAGAGCTGGAAGGGACCTTGGAGGTCTGCTAGTCCAGCCCCCTGCTCAAGCAGGAGATCCTATACCATTTCAGAGAAAGGGTTGTCCAGTCTTTCTCCAGGGATGGCGCAGCCACGACTTCTGGTGGCAAGCGGTTCCACTGGTTAATTGTCCTCACCGTTAGGAAGTTTCTCCTCAAATCTAGGTTGCTTCTCTCCTTGATTGAGTTTCCATCTGTTGCTTCTTGTCCAGCCTTCTGATGCTTTGGAAAATGAATTGACACCCCCCCCCCCTTTCTTTGTGGCATTTTTGAATTTGAAGGCATTCTTATGCCTTCCAAACCCTCCAGTTCAGCAGTCTTCCGTTTTCGAGTGACTTTTGAGAACTGAAGTTTAATTTTCGCAAGAGGAGCAGTTTGGGGAAGGCTGATCTAACACTTCAGAAGGAAGTGGGCCTTCTTCAGTACAAGAGTTGTCTCCTCTTTGCTGCCACGCACAGTGATGTAATAAGCTTGTGTCCTATTTGGGATACTACAACTCCTTGAAGGAGCTGCATCTTTTGCTGGGAAAGGCACAGCTGCAGGCAGGTGCTCCCACTGAGCCCAGCTGTAACCCCTGTCTGCACCCGTGTGCCCTCCCAGCAGCTCCTTAAAGAGTTGTAGCTGGCTATTACATCGGTGCCCCTGCAAAAACTCTTAAACTAGAAGCTTCACCACACTGAGAGTAAAGAATTCTCCTCTCTATAATTCTGGTATTAACACAGCCCAGCCTTTGAAAATCATTGATAGGTTGCATTCATCCCAGGACCCGAGAGAGAAGGATGTTTCTAATTTTGAGTGAATTTAATGTACGAGACTGGAGAAGCCATCGGCACAAGTATGCTGTGAATTTAACATTCAGATGAGATTGTGGTAGGCAAACCAACTGCTGCCTTCCATCCCCTGGCTAATGGGTTAAGCCATTATTATTGTTTTTAATCTTTCCTTCGTTGCAGAGGCAATGCCACCTGCTTTGCGTACGGACAGACAGGGGCAGGGAAAACCTACACCATGTTTGGCACCCATAAAACCCCCGGCCTCTACGCCTTGGCTGCTAAAGAGATCTTCAAGCAACTGGAAACAACTCCGGCTAGGAAAGATCTCCATGTCTGGATCAGCTTTTATGAGATCTACTGCGGGCAGCTTTATGATCTGCTAAATGGAAGAAAGAGGTATTTTAACTCTGGGAACACATGGCTTTTTTGGTGGTGGTGGTGGTGGTGGTGGAATATGACCTAAGATGATGATGATGATGATGATGATGATGATGATGATGATGATGATGATAATAATAATAATAATAATAATAATAATAATAATAATTTTATTTCTATACTGCCCTTCTCCCAAAGGACTCAGGGCGGTGTACAGCCAATTAAAAGCACAAAAACATACAAACATCAGTTAAAAATAATTACAATTATTAAATAATTTCGGCCCGAATTAAAAGCCAATTTAAAACACCCAATTTAAAATCATTTACATTGATAGCCCAGCCTGGCGGAACAGCAGGGTCTTAAGGACACAGCGAAATACATGGAGGTCAGAGATCTTGCGCATTTCCGGGGGCAGGTCATTCCACAGGGCAGGAGCTCCCACAGAGACGGCCCTCCCCCTGGGTGTCGCCAGCCGACTTAGCTTGGCTGATGGCATCCTGAAGAGCCCCTCTCTGTGGGAGCGGACTGCTGGTGGGAGGCTACTGGTGGCAGATGGTCTTGAAGGTACCCGAGTCCTAAGCCATGGAGCGCTTTAAAGGTGGTGACCAACACCTTGAATTGCACCCAGTCTTCCATTCCACCGAATGGAAGTTCGGTGGAATGACAGCTTCACGGAAGGCCCCACAAAGCTAGAGAGACTAACTTGCTTTTTTTTTTTAATGAATGTGTGCAGAGTTGTGCAACTTGCTTGTTGTGTTTAATATAGTCCTTGATTTACAACAGTTATTTTAATGACCGTTCGAAGTCACAACAAGACTGAACAAAAGGTGGCCTGATCGTTTTTCACACTTAGGACCGTTGCAGCATCCTCGTGGTCACGAGGTCAGAATTGAGACGCTTGGCAACCGACTCATACTTATGACGGTTGCAGTGTCCTGGGGTCATGTGATCCCCTTTTGCAAGCAAAGTCAATGGGGAGGCAAGATTCATTTAACGACTGTGTTACTTCACAGCTGCAGTTATCCACTTAACATAAATTGTTTCAACTCTTACCGTCAAAACGACTCTATATAGGGTGCCTTGCCAGTGGTGAAATCCACATTTTTTTACTACCGGTTCTGTGGGCGTGGCAGAGAAAGGATACTGCAAAATCTCCATTTGCACCCCACTCTGGAGCCAGCCAGAGGTGGTATTTGCCAGTTCTCTGAACTGCTGAAAATTTCTGATACCGGTTCTCCAGAACCTTTCAGAACCTACTGGATTTCACCCCTGGGCCCTGCACACCAGAACAACTAGACACAAGGACAGATCTCCCACTCCCACCCCATGCCATCGCTCTGCTAAACAACTCATTCCCACAACACTATCAAACTATTTACTAAGGTTGCATTTGTCAGCGTTCCAGAAAAAAACCCACTTCAAGTAAATACGCAGAGGCAAGCATTTTCCAAAGTCCTCTTTACTAGAATAGGCAAACTGGCACATCTGGGGAAACCCGAGTCTGAAAAGCTCGGGTTTTCCTTGAGGAAGTCAAAGCTCCCAAAACCATCCCCTTTTCCACCCAGTCAGTCACATGCTCCAATCAACGTCTGTTCCATCCCAATCCAGCCCCCTGACCACTCCTTCTCCAGATGTGGGATCGCCCTGACCTTGACTGACAGGAAGAATGCATTTATGTCTACTAACCCCCTCTCCTACTTTCCCACACGTGAGAAGGTGGCAGCATTGGAGCTTCTGGCCTAATATGGCTTCCAAAGCTGAGGGTATTGCTATTCTTCTTCTCATCTTTCCTATTACCTATCTTTTTTTCTACTTATGACTATAACTTTGTTGCTTGCATCGTTGCGATTTAATATTGTTTTATTTAGTTTCCTAGTATGATTTTGATGGCTTATTTAGTCTCCCACGACTATCACTAAGTGTTGTATCTTATGATTCAGGATGAATGTATTTTTACGATGACTGTGATCATGATTTATCACTTCTAGCTCTTATGTACAGTCAGAGCTTATGCGCCAGAGACAAATTCCTTGTGTGTCCAATCACACTTGGCCAATAAAGAATTCGATTCAATTCGATTATAACAATTGTGGCAAGAAAGGGTGTAAAATGACAAAAAGTTCACTTAACAAATATCTCACTTAGCAACTGAAATTTTGGGCTTGATTGAAGTTGTAAGTCGAGGACTACCTGAGCTTCACATCTTTCAGGGACACCAATGTGTCTTTTTGAGAGTGGAGGTCGATTCATTCAACATCCCACAAGTAGCAATTCTTTATTCCTCTTGTTAACCTTTAGAAGTCGGGTAAAATGCAACTTTTCGCCTCTGCCTTTTGCTTCATCGCCATCCCAATGAGTACAGGCAGTCCTCGACATGAGCCCAACATTCCCGTTGTTAAGCAAGGCAGTTAAAGGAGTTTTGCCTCCCATTTTATGACCTTTTTTGCCACAGTTATTAAAACGAATCATTGCCGTCACTAAATGAATCATGGTTGTTAAACAAATCCAGCTTCCTCCATAGACTTTACTTGTCAGAAGCCGGCTGGGAAGGTTACAAGCGGTGATCACGTGATCCCGGGACAGTGCAGCAATCATAAGTACATGCCAGTGGCTAAGCATCTGAATTTTGATCAGGTGGCTACAGGGAAGCTGCAAAAGTCATAAGTGTGAAAAATGGTCAGGAGTCACTTTTTCCAGTGCGGTTGAAGCTTCAATGGTCACTAAATGAATAGTTGTAAGTCAAGGATTAGCTGTATCTCTTTTTAATTAATACTGCTGCTGACTGGTTATTCCTTTATGGTATGTCAGAATAGTTTCCAAACAGATGAAATATTTTAATATGCTTAGACCATATTTGGAATATGGAATATGGTCAATATTTACAAATTGGAATAATAAAATATTTCATGGGAAATCATTGTAACCAATAGTCCCAAAGGTGCTTTTCCAAGAGGCAACTGGACTTTCTGGGTTTTTTTCCTTGAAGACGTTTCGCTTCTCATCCAAGAAGCTTCATCCGTTCTGAAAGAAGGGAAATTCTTCATTCAGAGCTGAAGAAGCTTCTGGGAGGAGAAGCAAAATGTCTTCAAAGAAAAAAACCGGAAAGTCCACTTGCCTCTTGAAAAAGCACCTTTGGGACGACCATGATCTGGATGAATGAGAATCTCCACAGAGATTGTAACCAATACTTTTTCAAAGTTTATTTTGAGAGCATTTGCCGCACCTCTTTCCAACTTTCTTTACTAATCTCCGAGGATTTCTCTTGCAGGCTTTTTGCAAGGGAAGATAGTAAGCGTGTCGTTCAAATAGTTGGGCTGCGCGAGGTCCATGTGAACACAGTCAACTTGCTCCTGGAGGTAATTTTCAACCCTGTAGAATTCTCTTACACCTTCTTCTGTTTATGGTAATAGGAAACTTCGTCTTCACCCTCTTGCTGTTCTCACATCTCCCACCTCATCAGATGAGTTTTGAGAAAGAAGTCACCTGTGAGGACAAGAGGGGAAAATTTGGAGAAGTTTGAAAGCCCCAGTTGAACTGCACTGGAGGCACAATGGGGTGGTGGGAGGGAGAGGGACTGAAAGTTGAAGAGGAAGGAGTGGCTTGGGAAAGGCCCCATGTCTCAGATCTTCCTCATACTTGACAATGATATCCCATAATAGTGATCAGTGTGATCTCCTTCATCATCTCTGAGTTTGTGTCCTTGCAGTCGTTTCACTACCAAAATGGATACCGTATTTCCCTGAAAATAGGACCAAACCAGAAAATAACCCCTAATGCATCTTTTGGAGCAAAATTTAATATAAGATCTGGTCTTATTTTCGGGGAAACACGTGTATCATCAACAGTGCTAGAAGAAGGGGAATTTTGTGGGAGGGTTCTTAGTGGTTCCTTGATTAGGCTGTTCTTTTATTGCTTGATTGTTGATCTAGCATTAAGATGAGGGGGAGAGAGAGAGAGAAAGAGAAACCAACCAATAGAAGAGAACATTAGTAGCTCAGGATTGAAATCAGAGGTGTTTGGTGCTCTTTGAGCTGGGTTGCTTTCTTGCAGACGTTTTACTACCAAACTAGATAACATCATCAATGCTAGAAGGGAGAGGGGTTTGCCCTCTTTGCCCACATTGACAGGGCAAGCCACTTCTATATAAACCGAGAGCAAATCCCATTCCTTTCTTGCACTTTTACCTAATTGGGTCATGTCTGCAAGAAAACAGCCAAGCTCAGGGAACACGAAGGATCCCGCAATTTTATTACTGTGCAATTCCCCCTCCCTCGTACTTATTTCTCTGCTTTTGACACCCTCCACCCCCAGGTTATTCTGAAAGGAGGGAAGGAGCGCAGCACAGGAGCGACCGGAGTCAACTCTGATTCTTCCCGGTCCCATGCCATTATCCAGATTCAGATGAAAGATCCTGCAAATAGAGTGTTTGGGAGGTGAGCATAGAAGAAGGGGAAATAACAGGCTTTCCTTGAACCTGCTACTGTCTTGAAAGGTGTAAGATGGCTGGGCATCCTTACCAGTTCCTTCAGCACACGTAGGTAGCTTGAACACCTGAACTTCAGCTCAACGTAGCTAGTCGTTTACATTTCTAAATGTATTCAAGGAGATCACACAGTCTGTTTCTACATAATGGTAGTTCATCAGAAGATGGCCCAAACCTTTGGGCAGCAGGCCACGTCCCCATTTAATTTCTGATTTTCTTTCCTGAGCTGGCCCTTTACTGCTTTGATTGGTTATTGTATCTTCCTTGAAATATTGAATCAAAGAGTGTTTTTTTTTTTTTTTGAGATGTACTTCAATATCCTTCAGCAAATCACTGTTTCTTGGTAAATTCTACCTGACTGCAGGAAGTAAAACTTCATTGGGCAGATAAACATTAAACCACAAACCTTGTCTCCCAGAATCTCGTTTATTGACCTGGCTGGCAGCGAGAGGGCAGCTGATGCCAAAGACTCTGACCGACAGACAAAAATGGAAGGAGCAGAAATCAACCAGAGTCTTCTGGCAGTAAGTAAACCCAGGTTCTTCCCTGCTGAGTTCTTCTGAAGGCTGCACTTCGTGGCTCAAGTGTTTGTTTGGTCAGGGCTGAGCTGGGGGATTTTGCCAAGCTCTCCTTGCCCCTCTGCCAGATCCTCAATGCCCTCCAATAAAAGTTACCCCTGGTGGGTGCTCCTCAGAGTCCTCAAGCCATCCTATACTTAGTGACCATCTGGCTCGGACCGGTTGCTCCTCAGGTTCTAATTCCTCCAGCCTCTCTGCTTCATCTTGAACCCGGTGCGGCTGAGGAAGGGTTGCTCTTGGGGCTCCGGACTCCTCCTGGTCGCTCCTGTGGGTTGACATTGAGTGCCCATGGTAGACTAGAGTCTCCAGATTGGCTGATAAAGCAGATCTTGCCAGGACTGCCTTCATTCAAATCTTAAGAGAGAAAAACCCCAACTCCTTTTATTTAGAGAAGAGGTACTTTTACTAAGTTTGAACTGATAGCAGCGAAAGCAAGGCAAGATCTGAACCAAAGCAGGTGAACGTTATACATTGAAAGTCACCCCAAATCCCTCCCCCCAAGGTCCAGCACTGAGCGTCCAATCAATGTCCAGTACAGTGATATGGGAAAGCTCCTCTGCAGGTATTTCTCGCATCTGGCATCTCGGGACAGTTGGCTTTGAAGAAGTATAAACAACTCCACTCAGGCAGTGCCATCATTCATGAGTGCAAAACTGCTTTTCAGTTCTCATGGGACTATTACACACCAGCTTGCTTCCCCAACCCAAATGCCATGCCCTCCTCCCCGTTTCTATGGCAGCCAGAGCAAGCAAGCTTCAGAAGACCATGCTGGAGATCCGGCTAACAGAGATCTGGCTTCTGACTGGCATGTCCCTGGGTTAGGATGGGAAAGGGCCCTGTCTGAAAAACAGTTGCCACTGGGAAGATCCGTCCAGCCCAGCAGAGTATAAATTTCATGCAGTAGTCCCATTCATGCTCTCTACATGGGGCTGCAAAGGGTGAAGCTCGCGCAGGGTGCGCTTCTGGGTGCTCTTCAAGGTGTTGGTGACCACCTTTAAAGAACTCCATGGCTTAGGGCCTGGGTATTTGGAGACCCCCTTCTGCCGCCAATAGCCTCCCACTGGCCAGTATGCTCGCACAGAGAGGGCCTCTTTAGGGTGCCATCAGCCAGACAATGTCGGCTGGCGACCCCGAGGGGGAGAGCTTTCTCTGTGGCGGCACCCGCCCTCTCGAATGACCTACCCCCGGAGATACGCAGGATACTGGACCTCCGGACTTTTTGTCGGGCCCTTAAAACTCACCTATTTCATCTAGCCGGACTGGCTTGATCCCATCCTCTGTTTTAATTGTAACTAATTTTAATTGGGCTGTTTTAAATTGTGGGCCGAAATTATTTAATATCTTTTAAAATTGTTTTAAATTTTGTATACTATGTTTTACCTTGGCTGTTCACCGCCCTGAGTCCTGTTGGAGAAGGGCGGTATACAAATCAAATAAATCAAATAAATAAATAAATAAATCCCTCTGGCTCTGGTGATATGAGACCGAGATCTTCAGCCTATTGAGTTAAACTGATCAGCTGGGGGTCTGACTTCAGAAAGGAAGCAGTTTCCTATATTCATGCAAGCAGGGCTGGGTAAATGATTTCAGTTTTTAAAAATTAGTGCAATAATATTTTGATGAAAAGGAGAAAAAAATCAGGAGAAGGAAGGAACTAGTTCAAATGGGGGAAAAAACAACATAAGAGGTAACTTACAAAGAACGATTATTTACCAGAAAAAGAAAAAGAAACCCAAACACCAGAAATTTTGGGAAAAGAAAGCAAAGATCTGTCCTGCTGATCAGAAGCACTCATAGCTAGTAAAGCCATAGTTAAATAAATGACAAAGGAGGATACTTCTTTGTTTGATAATAGGAGAAATTAGATAATTAGTAAATTTGGAATATGGGGATGAAGCACAAAAGACTTGTAACCGACCGACACATTGTTTGCAATTGTAATGGATGATGGATTTATGTTTTATGTTTTGTTTAAAAATAAAAAGAATTCTAAAAAAAAAAAGAAGCACTCATAGCTAGTGAGAGTGTTACTAACACATGGGTGTCAAACATGTCGTTGCATGATGTTTCGTGACATTTTCCCCATTCGCAGAGCTGGGGTGGGCGTGGCATGCACACGACGCATTTGGCCCTTCGGCTGCTAGTTTGACACCCCTGCTCTAACCCCTTGTGCGGAGTCCTTGGTGCTCTCTGAACATGATGGTTTTCTTGCAGATGTTTCATTACCCAACTAGGCAACATCATCAGTGTTAGAAAGGAGCAGGGCTAGCTCTCTGTTTATAGACAAGTGACGTTGTTAGGGTGTGTGTGCAAGTGTGTGTTGCTTTTGCAACGAGCAGAGCAAAAACATACAGGGAAGGAGAGTAACGTGCAGCTCGGGTGAAAAATAGTTTATATACAAAGAGATAAACAGTCTCGGTTTAGGTAAATCAGTCCAAGGTCATAACCAGTAATATCAGTCCAGCAATACTATCTTCTCTTACTAAAGTAAACAGACTTTGGTAAGCTTTTGGTATACAGTACCAGATAACGTGGAGTCCAATATCAGTCCAGTCCAACGCCTCCACAGATTATCTAACAATCAAGGTAGTACATAGCACAACAGAGAAAACAGCGAGAATCAGCAGGAAGGAAGAACGCTTCTCTGTGCTGCTATTTAAACACTATAGCCTAATTACATGGTTCAGCAAACCCTGATTACCTGGCTCAGTTGTTCTTAAAGGAACAGATATATTGCCTGACCAACAAGTTAGGATCAAGCTACAAGCTACAACCTAACAGACGTGTAATCAAGGAACCACCAAGAATGCTCTCACCATCACTGACAGGACAAGCTATAGCCAAACTCAGAGAGCACCAAGGAGCCCACAGTTAAACCCTGAGTGACAGACTTTCTCTTCCCTCCTAACCCCCTTGACGTATGGAGGAAAGACCTTGACAGAGTTCTTGCAGGAAGTTGGAGGCGATGACACACATTGCAACGCCCCCTCATATCTTTGGGATATTGGATGGTGGGGTTTTGTGAGAAAACGGCTCCATCTCGGTGCTGATGGGTAGACTCCTGTGTGATAGGTTTTTTTCTCTTCTGTCTCTCTAGCTGAAAGAATGCATCCGTGCGCTCGATCAAGAACACGCTCACACCCCCTTCAGACAAAGCAAACTGACCCAGGTAAGACTGGAGACTGACTTGGCTTCCCCCCAAATTCTACAAACTTCTCTCTCTCTCTTTTTTTCCAAAAAAAATGAAAACATGAAATAACCAAGAAGTATAGGTAGTCCTTGATAGGTAGTTCATTTAGTGATGGTACAAAGTTACATCATTCTCATTGGCATCCTTCAGTCTCAAGAGACTATGGTACAAAGTTACAACGGCAGATCTGGCAGCAGAGTCGGACAGTGAGGAGGCTGGGGAGGAACATGGGCCAGTCCTGGAGGCTGGGGAAGACCCGGATGAGGGCTTTGCATCGGCGGCAGAGATGGGGCCAGGGCAGACTCCAGAGCTTCCAGAGTCAGACAGCAGAGAGGCAGAGGAACAGGAGGAGCCTGTTCCTAATGCGTGCATACGCAGAGCTGCCAAAAGGCACGAACAGTTAAAACAAAAGGGACGACTCGGGAGTAAGGCCTGGAGATGATTTGCCTCTCCCATAAGGCTTAAAAGAGGAGCAAAGGCATGTGGGCCCTTTGCAGGAAAGCAACGTTGTTAATTCTGTTCCCAGTCGGCATCTCTGTTTGATTCTTTTTTTAAAAAATATACTTTATTAAGTTTACACACATAATATTACCTGGTGTCACTTTTACTATTTGTTATTGTTTATTTAACATACCTTTTATTCCTGTTTTGATTTTATCGTTCATTCGTACCACCTTTCCCACACAGTATAATAATCAGAGTTTTCATCATTACTTATTTCATGAGTTAATTTACTCATCTCTGCACACTCTAGTACCTTCCTAAATATAAGTTATTCTGGTGGCAGGACTTTCTCTTTCCAGTATTGAGCATAGGCCAACCTAGTCACTGTGGTTATGTCTTTTTCTTTCCAAATCTCTTCTTCACTATTCCCAGGAGAAATAATTCCGGCGTCAGCTCTACTTCTTCTCTAATTATTTCTTGTAACCATCTCCCAATTCTGATCAAATATTTTTTCTCTTCAGGGCATGTCCACCACATGTGAAAGAAGGTGCCCTGACCATAGCCACATTTCCAGCAGTTTGGGTGCATATTGGGGAACATCTTTGCTAGTCTAGCAGGAGCTAGATACCACCTGTGGAACATTTTGTATTGATTCTCCTTATATGTCGCAGCTCTAGTTAATTTTTATTTTTTATTCCATGCCTCTTCCCATTTGCTAAAATTTAAACTATGTCCAGTGTTTTTTTTTTCCATACTTTCAATTGATTTTTAGCTATGGCCTCAGCTCTGTCTTCATCTAATAGATAGTTATAGAGTTTAGCTAGAACTTTTTTTTCCTTTCCCATCAAAATTTTATCCAATCCATTATATCCTAATTCTGTTTGATTCTTGACTCTGTGTGGCTTTGCCAAGTAGGTCTTTGGCAGCGTGAAAAGGGAGATAAAGGTTGGTGATTATCCCGAAGGACTTTTTGCAACTAATTTGGGACTCGGCTGTGAATGAAAGTACTTCACAGCTGTTGCAATAAAAGAGGGTTTTGGGATACTCATGTGTTTTAATGACTCAGGAAGCCTAGGTCACAACAGGCGGATTCACTCAACAACCGAGTTATTAACTTAACTGGCAGTTGTCAGAGTAGTAGATAGTCGTAAATAAGAAGGTTGAGACATTCCAGATTGCAGAATAAGGGACAAGGGGCGAAGAACAGAATTCTAGGCAGCCACGTTAGAGACCTGGGTTCAACAGGGCCAAGAATTCAATGGTCACCTTCAAGAAAATAGCCGCCTGACATTGGGCAAAGGCATCCGGGTGGCAATTCTGAAATGTTCCCGCCAATGGGCGAGGTGTAGTCCCAGAACTCTACACAGCTAAATATTTGGTGAGCATATCTTAATCGTTGCTGTGTTACTCATCTGATGTTGTGCCTCTTCCCTAGGGTTCGAGCTGGATAAGGTCTACAGGTAGTCCTTGACTTAAAACCGTTCGTTTAGTGACCAAAGTTATGATGCCACTGAAAAAAGTGACTTATAACTGTATCACACTAATGACCGTTGCAGCATCTCCATGGTCACGTGATCAAAATTCAGAGGCTTGGCAACTGACTCATATTTATGACGGTCGCAGCATCCCAGGCAGGGGTGAAATCCAGCAGGATCTGACAGGTTCTGGAGAACCGGTAGCGGAAATTTTGAGTAGTTCGGAGAATTGGCCTATACCACCTCTGGCTGGCCCCAGAGTGGGGTGGGAATGGGGATTTTGCAATATCCTTCCCCTGCCACGCCCACCAAGCCACGCCCACAGAACCGGTAGTAAAAAAATTTGGATTTCACCCCTGGTCCTGGGGTCACATGATCAGCAAAGTCAATGGGGAAGCCAGATTCACTGAACAACGGTGTTACTACCTTAATAACCACAGTGACTCACTTAACAGCTGCGGTGTGAAAGGTCGTAAACTGGAGCATAACTCACTTAACAGACATCTCACTTAGCAACAGAAATTTTGGGCTCCATTGTACTTGTACATCGAGGACTATCTGTAGTTAACAGAGCGAAGAGCTTAGAATAATTCTGTCTCTCTTCTCTCCCCGCTCAAGGTCCTGAAGGACTCTTTTGTTGGCAACTCCAAGACATGCATGATTGCCAACGTGTCACCCAGCCACCTGGCCACAGAGCACACCTTAAATACCTTGCGCTATGCGGACAGGTAAGTGGCAGAACTGGCTTACAACCAGAGAAGAGTCTAAATCAGTCATGGCGGGACTATGTCACGGGAGCCACAGGTGCTCCCCCCTCCATGCATTTTTGGTTTCACAGCAGGTCTCTGGACCCTCTGGAAGTTGGCCTTGGCCTTGGCCTTGGCCTTCTCCTGCAGCCCCTGAAGCATCTGAGTCAGGTGATTTTCTGAGACTCCAGAGACCCTGCTCAGAGCCCTCTTGGGTGACTTCGGCAGGGTCTGGAGAGGAAGGCAGGCAGGGCAAAAAAGGAGGAGGAAGGGAAGAAGGAAAGTGGAGAGGAATAAGAAGAGGGAGGAAGGAAAGGATGGAAGATAGGAGAGAAAGAGGAAGGGAAAGAGTGGAGAGAAGGAAGGGAGAAAAGAAAAGGAGGGAGAAAGGAGCGAGCTTCTTTTATCTGTAATACATCAGCATTTTCTGAATTTTTGACGCTCCATGCCGCACAAGTTCACTATCGCAGTCCAAGTGGTCAGGCTGTTCTCTGCCAGGCTTCTATTGGCCAGTGGAATATTTTACTTAGAATGCTACTGGCTCCGATCTCCAACTTTCATGGGTGGCCGCAGGAAGCCGAGATTCCAGGATGTTTGTGGAGTCTTGTTTCCTAACCTGGTCAGCTTCAAAGGGCTCAAACATGTCTGAAACACTTGGGAAACCTGGAGCTTGGCAAATCTCTTACCGAATTTTTCTTTCCTTGCCTAAAATCTTACATACTTGTTGGCATCCTGACCCTAACCCTAACCCTGACAGCTGTTCATTCTGGTTGAAGAGCTGTGATTGCACTCAATGGGCGCTGCATTTTATTCTTTATAAGCATCTCACCTTGAGACATTCTGACCCAGTTCCCCAAACACGACAAACAAAAGTTAACTCGAAGATTCCTTTATTAGGAGCACCGGCAGCCCCAGCAAAATGTTTCTCTCATTGCAAGCTAACAACTCTGTCCGGCTGGAAGATGAATAGTTGTCTGCCACACCTATTCATCTCCACCCCCTGCCTTTTATCCCCAGAGCTAGGGAGGGGCTTCACTTGCAGCAGTGGCTCTTCCGTCCCAAGGACTGGCCCATAGATTTCCACTGCTCTCCTCTCCTCTCCTCTGGCTTCTATGCATCCACGCGTCAGGCTCTGGACCCAGCTGTTCCTCCTTTTCCTCATCAGCCACCTCCAGACCTGGGGGCTGTTGACTCTCCATCTGAGGGATGATGGACAGCCCAGGCTCCGCCTCTGTCTCTCTCTCTCTGCCAGCTCCATTCCTTCTTCCCCCTCAGAGCTCTCAGGTTGCCTTGAATGCTGGCCCTAACTCCCACGCCTCCTCCTCTGACTCGGCTGTTGGAGGGGCCGGAGGCCAACAGGCTACAACAAGCATCTTTGAAAAGTTGCCTAGGAATCGTTCAGGATGACCTGAGCCATTCTTTGAGGGAAATGGGCCGTTAAGAAGCTTGGTATACAAATAAATAATATAATTCTTGGTTTTTTTGTTGTCAGGGTAAAAGAGCTGAAGAGAGGGATGAAATCTTGCACCTCTATTGCCAGACCCCGGGCAGCAGGACACACATCTCCTAAGCGTATCCAGAATTCTCCTTACATCCAAGTTGGAGGGAAGAGCTCTCCCAAAAAAGTCAAGCTGGGGTTGCAACACCCTCTGATGCCGACACCCTTGTCCAAGGCGAAGACCTCTTTGCTCTTTCAGCCAGCTCACCTTCCTTTCTCCTCCACTCCGAAAGGTCAGGGGCGCAAAGAACCTTTGGGAACTCCGTGGCCCGGTTGTCCCAGTGCAGAAAGAGAGATCCCGAAGGCAGAGTCATCATCCAAGAAGCTGGCGGAGGAACCTGCAATAACTTTGGAGAAAAGCCACCTCCGGAAGGACTTGGCGGCGAGGAGAGAAGGCGGCCAGGAGGACAAGCAGCGGGTGAAGTGTCCGAAAGTTGAACCGGTGCAAAAGCAACTAGTTTCCAGGGCTGATTTTTCCCATCACGGCTCGGATGACGAAGAAGATCCCGGGAGGCTCTTTGTGGATCAGTGCGTGGCCGCCTGGATGGGCGTTTCCTCCCATCAGAAAGACCGAGAGCAGCACCTGAGGCTTTATCACCAGCAGTTCCAGCAACCGCCTCTCCTCCAGCAGAAATTAAACTACCAGCCCTTGGAAAAGGTCTTGGCTCAGTACAAATCCCAGGAGATCCAGGTGAGGCCAGAGTCCCCCTGCCCTGACTCCGTCTCCCCTCAAGGCCGGGATGAAACCATGCAGCTGGAGGAATTGGACGACAGCGACTTCAGCGAGGACTCTTTCTCTCCCGGGCCCGGTCGGAAGAAGGTGGAGAGGGAAGCTCAAAAGCAAAGCAACCAGAACTCCTTTTTCCTCCATCGGAGAGACTTTGGGGCTGGAGAACGAGACGGAGAAGACGAGCAGGAGCTGTTCTGTAAATGGTACGCGTTTGAGAAGGGAGGAAGAGCCTTCCCAAGTGAGGAAGAGTCCAGCAGTTACGAAGAAGGCGGTAGAGGTTTATGTGACTGGAGCCCAGGAGAAATATCAGCGGTGGGCTCTTCCCCGCACAGAGGCATTCCGGAGAAACCTTATTGCTTGAAGGAAGGCGGCCTTACAGGCCACAAGATAAATTCTCAAGGATGGCCCGTTGAGCAGAAGCCGCCCAGATCTTCGGATCCATCTCACGGTTGCCCCGACGGACACTTCTCCCCACCAAGGAAGAGAACACCAAGTCCATCTCTCGCTGCCACCTTGCTGGAGCCCCCCTTTTTGGAAAAAACGGGTCTCCCTAAAGGGAGAGACTTCCGTGGAGCATTAGACTTTCCCATGGACCTGGCTGATGACTCGGTGACCCCTTTGTCCGTATCCTTCCTTAACTCGGGATCAGCAGAGTGTCAAGGGAAGAAGAGGACTGATGAAGAAGTCCTTGGCCCCAGCAGATGCTGGGAGGAAGACGCCGGGCACATTCCTGAAAGCAGACAACCCTCTGCATCCAGCATCTACGAAATAAATCACTGGGGGAGAAAAACCGAACTGGGTCTTTCTCCAGGGGCCAAATTCCAGTGGCTCCCTCAGTCTTGTCACTGTCCAGGGGATGCTTCCATCTTGGAAGCCACATTGGCTTTTGGTGAATGTGTTTGTGGCTACGCTAATGAAGACCCTCTGGCCGAACTCTTTCCTCGACACACGGAGGAAATGGCCTCACTTTGTGGAAACCTACAAACAAGCGAATATTCGACTTTCTATGACTCCGACCCTGAAGTGGCAAAGATTGCCATTTCGTGGAGCTATTCGGATCATCTGAGTTTGGGGGCAAAACAGACTCCTGTACTCTTGGCCCCATCCAGCCCGGTTGATAAGGGAGGGATATCTTCCACTCTAAATGCTTCGTCCAGTTCTGATAATGCGGGAAACAAACAGCTTTCGGAAGAAAGCCCCCCATCACAGTCAGATTCGTCCCAAAGGACTGCGGAGCTGTGGCATTCGGAGGAAGCCTGCAGGAAGGAAGAAACCCAGCATATGCACACTTGTGAGGACACAGAGCAGGATTTGGGGGCTGAACCCAAGGGGACGGTTGCTGAAACTACAAAGGACTCGCAGAAGGCTTGTGGGCAGGTGGATTTGGCTGAAAGTGCCCTGAAGGAGAAGGACAGGTGAGTAGATAGATGGGGGGATGGAGGGGAGAGAGAGAGAGAGAGATGTTCTGCCCCAACTACAGACCACAAAGAACGTAGCACACACAAAGTACGTATAAACCTTAGTTTACTAATTAAGGACTGCTAATGAGCTTTCTTAGTAGTTGTTCAAACACAAGTACAGTTTAATCAGTCTTTTCTGAACAAGGGCTGTTAATTTAACTTCATTAACAGCCAACAAGAGTCCAAGGAATAATTCCTCAATTCTGAGGTACAGTCTTTGAGATAACCGTATTCTTACTGTGGTTGGCAGAATGCCCAGAAGCAATTTGCAGGAAAAATGGCAAGAGAGAAGCAAGAGCTGATCAGACATTTCTGGAATCAAGACGCGAAGGAATATGAACAAAGTTGTTTCCTGCAAATTGCCTCAGTCGTCGTCCTTCCTTAAATAGGCTAGGGGAGTGGCCAATTAGCCCCAAGCCTTACTCTCAAGGAGACCTCCTCCTGAGGAGCCACTCCTGCCTTTTGGCAGCTCTGTGCGTCCGTGCATCGAGAAGAGGCTCCTCCTCTTCGTCTTCTTCACTTATGGGAGCTTCTGGAGGGCCTGGCTGAATCCCTGCCCCTGACACCACATCTTCTCCAGCCTCCTCACTGTCTAACTCGGGTGCCAGCTGCACAGGCTGCTGATGAATCACACCAGCCTCCTCGCTGTCAGAATCAGCTACCAGCTGCACAGGCCGCTGGTGGGCCACAACAATAAAGATATATAGATATAGATAGATAGAATAACTTTATTGTTGCTTTGAATGTACACTAATTGCCATACATTAAAATGAAATTTCATTGCATACAGCTCTCAAAGGGTCAGTAATAGATCCCTTGCAAGCAAAACTCCGAGGCAGGTGGATTCCTCAAAGGATAGCTTTATTGGAAATATTCTATTGGCACATATCTGATGAAAACCGACTCTGAGAGTTCCCACAAGTAAACGTTTTTCCACTTTCTCAAAACAGTCAGTCACATGGTCGAATCACAGCTCCATTTGGTTGCTTGGTGACATCCCCCTCCTTCTTCCGACCAGGTGTGAGAATGTCCTTGATTTCCAAGAGAAAGTATTTTGTTTTGGCTACAGAGTCCTAACTAAATCAACCACCCCCCCCCCCACTCCCTATCCCTCTGCTCCAGTGTGGCAGGTCAGCTTCAGGGTCGACACCCGTCATAAGTCACTGCTGTCATAACTTCGGACGGTCTCTAAATGTTAAGTCGAGGAGTCACCCATAAGGCATTTTGATCAGAGGGATCCCTTTCCTTTGTCTCCAGCAGGCAGCTGGTCCTTCGAACCCATCAGGAGCAGCTGGATGAAATGGCCGCCCTGTCTTCTCGGGAGGAAAGCTTGATGGGCATGATGTCAGACTTGGTGAGTTTCTGAATGGGCTTCCTGACCTCTCAAAGCATGACCTCCTCATGACCCACCATGGTATGACTTAGACCAGGGGTCCCCAATCCCCGGCCCATGACTCGGGTACCAGGCCGTGGCCCTTAGGAACCGGGCTGGGCCCGTTAGGAACCGGGCTGTTTAAGGGCAAAATGCTATTTGCACAAGTGGCAGGTGCCCATTTGCACACTAATGGAGCTTCACACGCAAGCACACTCCCAGGCCACCTGTGTAGAACCATCCTCTCTTCCCTCCCCCACCGGAAAGGTTGTGGGGACCTCTGACTTACGACAGCACAGGTTGCAAGGGTTTGTAGAGGGAATTTCTTCCAAACGTTGAAGTCAACACCCAGAAGAGGAAGGCTGTCAAAACCTCTCGAGGTCCCCTCTCCGACGGGCTCCGAAGAGCAGCATGTTTACCCCTCACCCATTTTTCTCCCTGGGTGCCTTTAATTCATTGATTTGTTGATTAAATTTATTTGCCACCCGTCTCGTATCAAAATGGCTCCCAGCACAAAAACCCAGAAGTCCTAAAAGATGAATATTTCTGAAGCGATAAAAATGGAAATCTCAACCACAAAATATCATCATACAGACAGTCCTCGGGTTACGACCGCAGTTGAGCCCAAAATGTGTGTTGTTAAGTGAGACATTTGTTAAGTGAGTCTGGCCACATTTCAACCCCACTATCTTTATTTCTTGCCATTCCTTTTTCCTGTTAGGAATTTGAGGACTGTCTGATGAAACTGGATGAAATACTGAGCCTGAAAGCCGAATGCATCCACCGGGCACGAAGCCGGCTGCAGCTCTGCTTTGCTGCTCCCTCAAGTGGCACCACCCTGCTACCGGTTTCCTCCACCTAGTAAGGAAGCACAAGAGCCAGACCCGCTACGCACAGCATCTCAAAGTACCAAAGAGCTCCGATTGCCATGCTGAGCATGTTTTCGGAAGAAAACCTACATGTCGGTTAACAAGGAAACTTAGCTGATGACCAAGCCAGTTCCCCTCCCTCCCTCTCTCCCTCCCTCCCAGGTTCTTCAAAGCCCCAAAAAACTGTTTCAGGCTGAACCTTCCAGGATCTGTTGAAAGAAAGGAGGGGAGAAGAAATCACCTGCTCCCCAGAGTCACCCCGTTTTTCCTGCCTGGCTGTCATTGTGTGAAATGTCTGAGGAATGTCTGAGCTATGAGCAAACGCCAGGGTTGGACAAAGGCAGCTGCCTGATCTCTCCCCACTTCCCTGCCTAACAAAAATTCTACATTAATCCTTTGGCTTCCCCGTTAGCTGCTGTCAGTCCATTGAAACGCCCACCATGAAACTCAAAGCCTGATCATTTGGAATTTGAGGGACAAGAGGTAGAAAAGGGATGTCTTGAAATCCTGCAGGTGGAAAATAAAGGCAATCCTTCTACTACTTGAATTCTTCACATTGGCGCAGCTAAATATTTGCGCCGGTGCAAATGTTTGCTGGACAAACCTCCGACTGATTCCTACCAATGAGTTCTACAGTTGTTACAACAACTACACAAATTAGGAATTCGGCAGGTAGGTGTGCAGTTAGAAGAGTCTCCTGATGTGTAAGAGTCAGGCCTTCAGGCAGTTTCAAAGACCGGCAATAAAGGATATTGAAAGAAATAGTAACTCTTGAGTAGAGGGAATGGAGCCAGTATCTTGTAACCTGCTGGGCCTTAAGGATCAGATTCTCGTGAGAGACACCATTGGTGGTTTGATTCTTTCCTTGTCAGGCTCCCAAGTAGCAAGAATGAGGGGATAGAAGTAGAAAGGGCTAGCAGTCACAGTGAGAACCACGATTCAGCCAGAATTGGGAGCCAGTCACCGAAACACTGAGAAGGCTGGCGTTTATTTTGGTTTCAGTTCGCCTAAGCCCGTAGCCCATCCTTGCTACTACGCCGCCTAATTCCAATATTAGGTGCCATTTGGTCATGGAGATTGCAGACTAGTGCCATCAGGCAGGATCCAAAGCATGTCGATTTGACTTCGAGCCTACATGTATGTTTTAGGGCCCAGAATGCGATAGTCACGCATGCTCTTCGACGGGGAAAAAAGCCACAATAGAAAGCAGTTGCGAGGAAAGAGGAAACGGTGCAAACTATTTTAATGCATCAAAATAGATCTAAACCCGGCAGATGGACTGAATTAAAAAAGAAAAAGTAGAGATAGCTTGGTTATATTGCAATAAGCACTTTGCCTCACCATACCAAAAAAATAAATCAATAAAAGTGTCTTTAAATACCTTTAATAAGGAAAGTTGATTGCGGCAAATGCTACGTAAATTAAATTAGAATGAGTTTGAATAGGTGCGTGTCGTTTTATAGTGAAATTTTGCTTTGGAATTTGCTGTGTTCAAGCCAGTGCCCTCTAAATTAAGGACCCGGATCAAAATGGTAATTCGATGCTTTGATTGCAAGAATAATTCAGAAGCAAGGAGAGGGCTGGAGCGAGTAATTATGCCAATATGCAGTGGCGCCAGAAGTCTCCTCCAACTACAGACCTTTACATCAAGGAGCTGAGGGATGTGATGTCTCGGCACAGCTGGTCCTTTAGAAGAGGAATGTGACATTTTTGGGGCTGGCCAAAATAGGTGGGATCTCCGTAACTCGACTTACGCCATTATAAATAAAATTTATTCATGATTGCCATGGATTTGGTAGTTTTCCTTTTCACTGGATGAGTTTTGACGCAGGGCTCTACGAGGAGGAATCGGCGTCTTTCATGCGATTCCGTATTTCATGCGATTCCGTATTTCTCATCTTTATAAGGTCTCTGCTGGTTTATTATACATTTAATTCTCTGCAGCTTTTAAGGATCGGTGTGAATGTTCTTGGCTCCAAATTTTGCCATGGTCCCAGCCCTGAATACACAGTTGTTAGATTCCACATTATCCCTTTTTTTCTTCCTTTTTTAAAAAGCATTTTCTCTGTTTTCTTTGCTGTATTTTTATATTTGTAGGGGTTTTTTAATGCTTTTTTGGGTCACTATTTTAAAAGCAATTACATGCACATATACATATATTGTATGTATGCATATAAAAGCTTCCTTAGTTGTGTCTGACAGTGTGCTCCCTCCCTCCCTCCCTCTATACATCTCTCTCCCTCCCTCTATACATATACACACGCACACAAATATATGTACCCCGTTTCCCCGAAAATAGGCCCCAACCAGAAAAGTCCTAGCATGGTTTTTCAGGATGCTCGTAATATAAGCCCTACCACCCCCACACAAATAAACTCCAGTTAAGATTGCCAGCCAGATGGATGCATTTAGTACCCTATTGTCCCAAAAATAAGACCTAGCCAGAAAATAAGCCCTAATGCATATTTTGGAGCAAAAATTAATACAAGGTCTTATTTTGGGGGAAACACGGTATGTATGCCAAGGTTGCCCCAGTCAACTGTTGTCTTAATCTAGGGCAGTGTGCGCTCTCTCTCTCCCTCTCTCTCTCTCTCTATATATATATACATACATAGGTCTTTGGTTATTCGGGTCTTCTCCCGCGTAGAATTGGAAGTATCTTGGCGACGTTTCGACGAAGTCTCATTCGTCATCTTCAGGCTGGTGTTCTCGGCTTCGTGCTTCCAGGAGCAGCAAGAAGCCAAGAACACCAGCCTGAAGATGATGAATGAGACTTTGTCGAAACGTCGCCAAGATACTTCCAATTCTACGTGGGAGAAGACCCGAATAACCAAAGACCTATATACAAACACCCGGGAAAACCTCAGAAAACACACACACACACACACATATATATATATATACACACACACATGCACACACATGTACATATAAGTCCACCTTATGGCCAGACCACCAAAAAGGGATGACGTTTAAGTAGCTTGCATACAATTATACATTTATTATTTAATTTAATTACTGGGCCACCAAACCCTCATAGGCTCTAAAGCAACTTGCAGAAACTGTGGCCCGAGAAGAGTTAAAAAAAAAAACCCCAAACAAGACGGACAATTCAACCTAGGGAAGTGACATAGGGTGTTTATCCCAGAGGATCGATTCATGGTTACTCAGTACTACAATGCCCTTGTGATGCCTGCCATCACCCCTTGCTGCCCTCCCTGGGAAGGAAATAGTGGGTCAAGTACAGGACTCGGTGGCGAGTAGGGTTTTTTTCCAGGTTCAAGTTCATGAGTGTTGGGTCAAGGACATAAAGCCAGAAACTCAACAGGATTAAACAAATGCGATCTTGGGGCTTACAGAATTTGATTGTCCAATTATTACAGGCAGTCCTTGACTTATGACCTGGTTCTGAAGTTCCGACACCATGGCCCCCGGTCACATGACCACATGTCAGGATGCTTGGCAGGTTGACTCAGCCTTCCAAGGTCAGTAAAATGAGATTTCTCCCGGATTGTTGGGGAAAATATGCTGTCATTGTAATGTTGTGTACCCAGAGTGTTGGTATGTAAGTGTTATTGCTAAGTTTCATCATGTCCATCCATCCATCCAATCTGCCATGATGGTGCAGTGCTTAGAATGCAGTATTGCAAACTACCAGTAACTCTGCCCACTGCTAGCAGTTCGATCCTGATCTGTTCAAGGTGAATTCAGCCTTCCATCCTTCTGAGGTCGGTAAAATGAGAATCCAGATTGTTGGGGAAAATATGCTGTCATTGTAATGTTGTGTAATGAGTGTTGTAAAGGACTGCGGAATGGTATGTAAATCTTAAGTGCAAAACACCGTGCTTACAGGCATTGGCAGCGTCCCATAATTATGCAACCACAATTTATTAGTTTTTGATCGAAATTGATGTTTACTTCGTTTCCAGTAAAATATGCCCATTATGGATCATGGATTTATTTAATGATGGCAGTGATTCACTTAACGACCATCACAAGAACAGTTGTTAAAAGCAGACCTGTCAAGAATGATCCGCTTTACAACACAATTTACGATGCTTCATTAGGGTTATGTTGAGGGCTACCTGTATATATGAAGAGTTCATCACTTTAAATCTCAAGAAACAAAGCCCCAGATGGCAGTTCTTGGAGAGAGACGGACAGCTGTCATGAGATCAATTCCTGCGCAATATTGGTAACCCCTTCTTTTAGGATGAAGGAAAGTAAGTCAGCAATTTGGACAAATAATGCTAATTATTGACAGCATGCTAATGGGGGAAATCATAACACTGGATTTTCATAAAGGAAAAAAAAATGAGATTAATCCCTCCTAAAGCCCGAGAACATTACGAGCCACATTTTAAGGTTTTATTAGTATCTTTCTGCAGAACCAAAATAGCAAATTACTTCGAGGATCAAGACTGCTTATATATTTCTTTTTAGGAATTTAAATCTTTAAACATGTACAACGTAATACTTTTTTCGCTATCAAAACCCAAAGGCTGATTCCTAGGACTAGATTAATAATTATAACTGTGTGAAGAAAATAACAAAACAAAACAGAACCAACGAGGTGAATATTATAAAGAAAGTGCTTGAAAGAGAGAGAGACCCGCCCCCAACCCGTCGCCAATTTGACACGATTAAACTGACCCTTCAACTTCATTTCTCCAGAAGGACGTGGCTTAAATAGGAGGACAATGATTAGCTTGGGTGGGACAGATCCAAAAACTCCTGGGACAGACAGACAGGCAGAAGAGTCGAGGGGCAAAAGATTTCACAGCTTATTATCTTGTTTGGGGGAGAGAAGAAAAACTGGCAGAAATTCACGAGCAGCCCCTGCCGCCGTGCTGGAAAAAGCTGTATGGTATCTCCGGGGCGTTCAGCAGCCGTTAGTGAACCATTGTTGCACTAAAGTTACTAAGATTCTCCTTTCGACCTTCCCCGCCTTGAGTAAATGTGACTCTTCCGTTGCACATCTATCAAACTGATTTTGACGTGTCTCAAAACGCTTGCAAGTACGAGCAGGCACACACATGAAAGCGGAAGTCGAGCGTCGGAGTTTGCAGCCGAGAGTTAAGGGTCAACCCTTCTCTGAGTCCAGCACAAAGGGACTGGGAAAGGGTTAGGGGGTGGGGTATCAGGGACAGAATTGGGGTGGGGGTGGGGGAATCGGGAGGGAAAAAAAAAACAAAAACCTTAGCCTGACACTTGTCTGCACAACTCAGTCCGGAGTCTCTGGCCTACCGAAAGAAACAAACGTGGGGGGAAGGGCACTTAAAACTTTAATCGAAGAATTCGCTTGCAACTCTCTTTTGGGTGGGTGGGCACAGCTGACCGGAGTGAGGGTGTGGCAAGGGACCGGCTTTTTCAGCCAAGACAGCATCTCGAACGCAGGATCCTCATGGCATTCTCCTTCCCGCAGCACCAGAGAAGACCCGGCTGGCGGTGGCTCGCGCTCTTCAGCTGGCGCCTGCTCGGGTCATTAAATCTTCCAGGGCACTGTCCTGGTCGTTGTTGTGTAATAGCAAAGCTTCTTTAATGTCTTTCAGTTCAAAGCCCATTTCTTGAAATTTGCTCATGAGCTGGAGAATCTCGGTGGCCTGAGGAAGGAAGGAAAGAAAGAAAGAAAGAAAGGAAGGGTAGATATAGGCTGTCAAGATAGTTTATGGCAGTGGTGAAATTAAAAAATTTCCCCTACCGGTTCTGTGGGTGTGGCTTGTTGGGGGGAGGTCATGTGACTAGGTGGGTGTGGTCAACTCGACATCACTCACATCAAGAGGCTCCTCACCGGCCCCGCCACTCCTTGTCACGAATGGCAGGAAAATGGGGAGGGGAATATTCCTGCCTACCATCCTTCCCTCAGTCTGTGCTGAGATTGAGGAATGGATGACAGGCAGGAAAATCCCCTTCCCCATTTTCCTGCCTTTCATGAAAACAGCTCCATTCCAGCTGCTTTACCCCCCCCATCCTCCTCCCCCCCATCCTCCCTCCCTCCTGGAGACTACCTTAAAAGGGACAGGCTGCAGCAGCTCCATTGTGAACGGAGGGAGAAAAGTTAGCATTCTCTCTACTGCATTTAACATTGAATTCTGTGGAATATCAAGCAGTCGGACCGGTCGGGTGTGGGTGGGGCTAATGAGGGGTGATTACTACCGGTTTGGCGAACTGATGCCAAGAATCCCTAGCGGTTCGCCCGAATCAGTCCGAACCAGTAGGATTTCACTCCTGGTTTACAGAGTTTTCGTGGGTAACAGAGTTTTTGGCTTTGAGAGGGGCCCAAGGCAGTGAAAAAGATGGTACGCCAGTAGTGTATCCAAGCTTGGCAACTTGTGGACTTCAACTCCCAAAATTCCTCAGCCAGCCATGCATTTCTGGGAGTTGAAGTCCACGAATCAATCAATTCAATCAGAATAGAGCTGGAAGGGACCCTGGTGGGTTTTCTAGTCCAATCCTCTGCTCCAGCAGCAGATCCTCTACCATTTCAGACTGACAGGGGTTCGATCTTGACCGGCTCAAGGTTGACTCAGCCATCCATCCTTGTGAGGTCGTTAAAATGAGGACCCACATTGTTGGGGGCAAGAGGCTGACTCTGTAGACCATTTAGAGAGGGCTGTAAAGCACTGTAAAGCAGTATATAAGTGCTATAGCTAAGTTTTGTCCGTCCATCCATCCATCCATCCATCCATCCAAACTGCCATGATGGTTCTGTACTTAGAATGCAGTATTGCAGGCAAACTCTGCTAGCAGTTTGATTCTGACCACTTCAAGGCGAACTCAGCCATCCATCCTTCCGCGGTCGGTAAAATGAGGACCCAGATTGTTGGGGGCAATCTGCTGACTCTGTAAACCACTTAGGGCTGTAAAACACTGTGAAGCGGTATATAAGTGCTATTGCCAAGTTCTATCTGTGTCTATCTACCATCCATCCATCTATCGCTATCATATCTATGATATCTATCATCTATCTCTATTATTTATTTCTATCCTCTCTCTCTCCTCACCCCCACCCCTCATATCTATTGGTATATCTATCATGTCTATCTGTCTGTCTCTATCTATCCATCATCTATCTGTCTATCTCTCTATCATCTATGAGTCATGGTGGTGTTAGAATGCAGTATTGCATGCTAATTCAGCTCACTGCCATCCATTCAATCCTGAATGGCTCAAAGTTGACTCAGCCTTCTGTCCTTCCGAGATCAGTAAATTGAGGACCCAGATTGCTGAGGCCAAAATGCCGATTCCATAAACTGCTGAGAGAGGGGCTAAAAGGCACTGTGAAGCGATATATTGCTATAAGAATGAATGCTCACCTTCTCCTCCGAGCACTGATACATTTCGAGGGCCGTTTCTACCAGGAGTGGATCAAAGCCCTTCTCACAGAGTTGCCCATGGACAACCAGATATTCCAGAATCTACACAGAGAATCCAGAGAGAAATGAGTTCAGACGTTTGTTCTGCGAGTCCAATTTCAACTTTTCTAGAGCTCAGCTGCCTGAATTGACCAAGATCTTATCACCTGTTCCTATCAATAATTGGTCTCAGCTACCCACAAATTTCATTTTCAATGGTATTCTTGTTCCGGTTGTCACTTAAGTACAAGTAGTCTTCAACTTACAATGATTCATTTAGTGACTGTTCGAAGTTGCAACCTCACTGAAAAATGACTTAGAACTGTTTTTCACAGTTATGACCTTTGCAGCATCCCTGTGATCATGTGATCAAAATCTAGATGCTTGGTAATTGACTCAGAGTTATGTCACAGTGTCTCAGAGTCACGGGATCCCTTTTTGTGACCTTCTCACAAGCAAAGTCAATGGAGAAGCCAGATTCACCTAACAAGCATGTCACTAATTTAATGATCCACTTAACAACTGTGCCAAGAAAGGACATAAAATGGGGCAAAACTCACTTAACAACTGTCTCATTTAGCAATAGATATGTTGGCCTCAATTGTGGTTGTAGGTTGAGTGCTACTGTAGAATATGAACATGGGGCAGTATCCACGTATGTATCTAAACCACCACAAGGCATAACTCTTAAGTTTCAAAAACATTTCATGGAAAACAAGTGGTCCAGTGGTTTTATTTTTATTTATTTATTTATTTATTTATTTTTTCAATTTCTATACCGCCCTTCTCCCGAAGGACTCAGGGCGGTGAACAGTTAAAATGACATACATGTATACACATAGAATGTGAATATAAATAATTAAGCCAGTTTGGCTCAACAGTAAAGAAACTTCAGCATAAGATTTAAAATTAGAAAAGATTTATGCCAGACCGGCTTGGTGAAAAAGAAAGGTCTTAACTGCACGACGGAAAGTACGAAGATCTGGGATCATTCGTATCCCTGGGGGTAACCTGTTCCAAAGGGTAGGTGCCCCAACAGAAAAGGCTCTTTCTCTGGGAACCACTAGTCGGCATTGCTTTAGTGATGGCACCCTGAGAAGGCCTACCCTGTGGGAGCGTACTGGTTGGTGGGAGGTTATTGGTTGCAGAAGGTGGTCTCGTAGATACCCAGGTCCTAAGCCATGGAGGAGTTTGAAGGTAAGAACCAACACCTTGAAGCGCACCCGGAAGACCACCGGAAGCCAGTGCAGCTCGCGTAGGAGTGGTGTCACATGTGAGCGCCATGTCACTCCCAATATCACCCGCGCAGCTGCATTCTGGACCAGTTGGAGCCTCCGTGTGCACTTCAAGGGGAACCCCATGTAGAGAGCATTACAGTAGTCCAGACGGGAAGTGATGAGGGCATGAGTGACTGTGCGTAAGGAGTCCCGATCTAGAAAGGGCCGCAACTGGCGAATCAGGCGAACCCGATAAAAAGCACCCCTGGCCACGGCTGTCATATGCTCTTCTAAAGACAACCGTGTGTCCAGGAGGACACCTAAGTTGCGAGCCCTCTCTGTGGGGGCTAATGACTCGCCACCAATAGTCAGCGATGGTATAAGCTGGCTATATCGGGACGCCGGCATCCACAGCCATTCAGTCTTGGAAGGGTTGAGTCGGAGCCTGTTCTTCCCCATCCAGATCCGCACGGCTTCGAGGCACTGGGACATCACTGCAAGGGCATCATTGGGGTGGTCTGGGGTGGAGATGTAAAGCTGAGTATCATCAGCGTAAAGATGGCATTGCACTCCCAAACCACGGATGAGCTCACCCAGCGGCTTCACATAAATGTTGAACAAAAGAGGTGAGAGGACCGACCCCTGTGGCACCCCACAAATAAGGTGTCTTGAAGTCGACCTCTGCCCTCCTGCCAACACAGACTGTGACCGGTCAGAGAGATAAGAAGAGAACCACCGTAGAACAGTGCCTCCCACTCCTAGCCCTTCCAGCCGGCGCAGCAAGATACCATGGTCAATGGTGTCAAAAGCCGCTGAGAGATCTAATAAAACCAGGATAGAGGAACAACCTCTATCTCGAGCTCTCCAGAGATCATCAACCAATGCGACCAATGCCGTTTCAGTGCTGTAACCAGGCCTGAAGCCGGACTGGAACGGATCTAAATAGACAGTTTCATCCAAGTACTGCGGGAGTTGCTGCGCCACCACACTCTCAACAACCTTTGCCACAAAACGAAGGTTGGAGACAGGACGGTAGTTTGTTAGAACAGCCGGGTCCAGAGAGGGCTTCTTGAGGAGAGGCCTCACCACCGCCTCTTTCAAGGTGGAAGGCAAGAAACCCTCACATAGAGAAGCATTTATTATCTTCTGGAGCCAGCCTCGTGTAACCTCTCGGGAAGCCAGTACCAACCAGGAGGGACACGGGTCCAATAAACATGTGGTTGCGTTCAACTTCCCCAGTAACCTGTCCACATCTTCAGGGGTCACAGGGTCAAACTCATCCCAAATAACATTCTCAAGACTCGCCTCCATCACTTCGTCTGAACATATCCAGTCAGAGTCCAAGCCTTCCCGAATCTGAGTGATTTTATCGTGTAGATATTGTACAAAATCCTCAGCTCGACCTTGCAAGGCGTCTTCCCGTGCTCTTAGATGGAGAAGGGAGCGGGTCACCTTAAACAGGGTGGCTGGGCGATTATCTGCCGACGCAATAACAGCGGAAAAATAGTTATACTTTGCCGCTGCTATCGCCACTAAGTAGGTCTTAATAAATGATCTCACTAGTGTTCGGTCAGATTCGGAACGACTGGCTCTCCAACTACTCTCTAGGCGTCTTTTCCGGCGTTTCATCCTCCTCAACTCCTCGGAAAACCAAGGAGCCGGGCGACTTCGACGCCGGGTCAGAGGCCGCAAAGGCACAACTCGATCTAAGGCACCAGAGGCCATCCTATCCCAGGTTGCCGCCAGGTCTTCAATCGAGTTGTGAGCTAGAGTCTCAGGAAATGGCCCAAGCTCCATCTGGAATCTGTCAGGATCCATCAGGCGCCTGGGGCGGAACCATTTAATCGGTTCCGCCTCCCTGCGGTGGGGTGTAGCGGACAGAAAGTCAAGCCTAAGGAGAGAATGGTCTGACCATGACAAGGGTATGATGACTATATCCCCTATATCAAGGCCATTCAGCCACTGATCAGATACAAAAATCAAGTCCAG
Source organism: Masticophis lateralis (assembly GCA_030761175.1). Classification (NCBI taxonomy): domain Eukaryota; kingdom Metazoa; phylum Chordata; class Lepidosauria; order Squamata; family Colubridae; genus Masticophis; species Masticophis lateralis. Next base: position 282,132,503 of record JAUDYJ010000002.1, read on the forward strand.
AGTGTGTCCTCCCGTGTGAGTAGGTCCATGAACTAACTGGGTCAGGTCCATGGCTGTCATGGAAGCCATGAACTCCCGAGCTATCTCAGATGTTTCACCGATGGATGGCAGATTGAAATCTCCCATGACAAGAAGTCTAGGAGTCTCAACTGCCACCTCGGCTATTACACTAAGGAGCTCAGGTAGGGCTGCTGCTACGTGGCAGGGAGCCAGGTACGTAATCAGCAGGCCCATCTGAAACCCATGGCCCCACTTCACGAGGAGGGACTCACATCCGGCTGTCTGAGGAACAGTGGCTTCCCTAGGATCAAGACTCTCCTTTATAATAACCGCCACCCCTCCACCCCTACCCTGAGCCCTTGGCTGATGGAATTTATTTATTTATTTATTTATTTATTTAAATTTATATACCGCCCTTCTCCTAGTGGACTCAGGGCGGTGTACAGCCAAGAATAAAAAACACTCCAATACAAAATTTAAAATATTAATAAAAGAATTAAATAATTTTGGCCCAATAAATTTAAAAACCCAATAGGCAATTAAAATTTAAAACCCATAAAACTTTAAGCTTAAAACTTTAAGCTTAAAAAAGAGGGGGGGGGGAATGCGTGGAAACCTGGTGGGCACATCTCCACAAGGGGGACTCCCCCTTCATGGCCCAACCAGGTCTCTGTAATGCCTGCCAGGTCCGCTCTCCCCTCTTGAATTAGTTCACAAATGAGGGGGGCTTTGTTAGCTGCGGACCTGACATTGCATAGCATCAGCCTAAGGCTCGGGCTCTGAGACTCTGAGCAACCCAGGGAACGAGAAGAGCTTTGGAGGTCGGAGCATGACACCGCTTGAAGACAGCGGTTGCGTGCTCCCCTAGTATGATGTGGCCCCCTGCCCCCACCGTATCTGCCCCTCCCAACCATGACCATGATGGAACAACCTCTTTCAATACAGGTATTAAGCCCTTCCGTTCTCAGATCTGCACATCCTATGGCATAACTCTGTGCTGGATCTGGCATCCTCTTTAAAAAATCATATTTTAACCCATCCCTCTGTGGATTGCCCCCCAAATCCACATGACCCACCCCGCTCCCATCTGCACTCTTTTTTGAAATCTTTAAGATATTAGATAAGAAATTAGATAAAAAGACCCTCAACCCCTTCTTTGCAACATGCCACCTCTCGGGATTCCAAAATCCGTCATCAAGGTAGGCCCTCGATAACGTGGAGGGCCAGATCTGCGAGAGGGGGGAGTCTCGCAGAGCAAGAAGCTCAGCCGCTGAGTACATCCGGTGACAAAGGGGTGATCATTAAATGGCCAAGAAGATGACATAAGTTCTGAGAGTCCTGGAGAGAAGGAAGATTAAGTTTCGATGTTGGTAAAAGATGTTATATTGTCCTTAGTAACAGTAGGAGGAGTCTTATGTTGTTCAAGAACACCAAGGAAATAATGTCAAGGACACCTTTACAAAGTAGTTGGTTAGATTGTAAATGTTCTGATGTGCCAATCCATCTGGTGATGAAGAGCGATGTAATGACTCCTGCAATATCTGTATCCTAGCTGTTAAAAACTCTCCATCCGACTGAAAGAGATGATGAAGTATAAGGCTGGTTTATATGTTCTTGTTGGTGATGTTGATATAAGAAGACGAGATGTATTAGAGATGGAATATTAGGAAGATGTGTTTGCTGTGGGATAATCAGTTAGATGGTCAACAATAGAAGTATTTTCTGAAACCAGATGAGGGAAATGTGTTTGATATGAGGCAGCTGAGATATAATTCTAAAATTGTCCGCTTGCCTTTTTGAAGCCATCATGGTTTTTTTTTTTTTTTTTTTTTTTTATAAATCTCAACTGGTTTTTTATAAATCAGATGTCATTATGGGAACCACCCCTTCAGTAGAAAATAAGTATTCTATGACAGTCTAGAAAGGGGGGGGGGGGTTCCTGTGGTGGTACTTATGGAGAAAATATCCCTGCAGCAACAATCAGGATTTCCAAAACTAATTAATGGTTTAACTTGTTGTTTAACGGCTAAAACAGCACTGTTCTAATGTCGTTACTATCTCCGCTGTTAAGATGATGAACTAGAAACTAGGAGACGGTGAGTTCTAGTCCTGCCTTAACCATGAAAACTGTCTGGGTGACTTTGAGCCAAACACCAGGAGATGATGAATTCTAGTCCTGCGTTAGACATGAAAGTTGGTTGGGTGTCTCTGGGCCAGTCACCAGGAGACAGGGAGTTCTAGTCTCGCTTTAGGCATGAAAACCAGGTGGATGACCTTGAGCCAGTCTCTCTCTCAGCTCAGCTCAGCTAGGCAGGTGGTTATGGTAGGGAAAACAGAAGGAAGGAGTAGTAGCTATGTTCATCAGCTTGAGTGATTTATATATATATAATAAACGGTGGGATATAAATTAAACGGATAGCTAAATAATACAGCTAGTCCTTGCCTTCAATCACAATTGAGCCCAAAATTTCTGTTGTTAAGTGAGATGTTAAGTGACAAATGAGACAAAATTTTGCCCCATTTTACGACCTTTCTTACCACAGTTGTTAAGTGAATCATTGCAGTTCATTTAGTGACAAGGTTGTTAATGGAATCTGATTTCCCCATTGACTTTGCTTGTCAGGAGGTTGGAAAAGTCGAACACAGCAACGGTCATAAATATGAGTCAGTATCTGAATTTTGATCACAGAGGATCATGGTGGATGATGCAAAGGTCGTAACTATGAAACACGATCATAAGTCAGGGCCTTTGCAACGCTGAGCTATTGTAAGTGGAAGGCTATCCTTATTCTCACAGGCTTCCCCTCCTTCCATCAAAATACCATAAGAACAAACCAGGAAGTTGCCTTTGGGCACTCAAACTACAGCCAAGGTTGACTTGGGTGTGTCCCTTGCTCCCTTTTCCCGGATGTATGGACGGAACACAATCTTCCTCTTACCTGTTCTATGCTCTGCCCCTTCCTCTTCATCGCTTTTAAGACGTCTTCGTACGAATAGCCCATGCCCACGATGACTTCAAGACACTGCAGTTCGCTGGAGGACAGGGTCTGCAGCATGTCCCCATAGGAGAAGCTGCCGGGCCCTTTTGCACAGCTGCTGGTGGTCTTGGGCACTTGAGAGGTCAGGAAACTTTGGTGAGTTACCTAACAAAAGGTAAAGAAGGGAAGCATTTGAGGGAAGGCAGAACACTAGCGCTGCCCCTAAGTCAAAGTGGAAGCCTTCAGGCATCCATCCATCCATCCCTACCTAATCTATCTCATCTACCTGCCTACCGTCCACCTATTTCTTCTATTTAGCTCTTCTGTCTCCACCTATCTATCCAAACTATCTCTTCTATCTCCATCCATCCATTCATCATCTCTGTATCTCTCCATCCCTATCATCTCTCTCCATTGATCCATCCACCTACCTTATCTATCTCATCTACCTGTTTGTCTGCCTACCATATAACTGCCTACTTATATTTTATTTGTTTGTCATCTATTATCTATCTACCAATCTCTTCTAACTATATCTACCTCTTCAAGTCTTCTCTCTTCATCTATCTATTCATCCATCCCTGTAGGAGAGGACCAGGCTGAGCCTGAGGGAGGGGACGAGCATGTCATAAGTCTGGAGTCCCTTCGCTCCATCTACTTATCTATTTATCGATCAAACTGCTCATCTCCCTTGCATCTTTAAAAGTAGTCGAAAAGAGCTTGGCTTGAGCTCCAGTCAGCTTGTCCATTGCCGCCCCCCCCCCACTCCCCAATGATCAAACTTAAAAGGGTAACAACCAGAAAACAATTTATAGGCCTGAGGCTGAGCTTTTCAGAAAACCATTTGAAAGCGCTTGAGAGTTCATAAAATATTAGATGTGGCAATTGAGGTTAACGACTGGGCAGACCATAGCCCACTGAAAATACTATGGAGAGGAGCCCACAGAATAAAGAGATGGAAGATGGATGTAGGAGTATTAAAAGACAATGATCTACTTCAAAAGCTAAAGGAGGAGATGGCTTTTTTCTTTAGGGTCAATAGGAAGGAAGATAGTAGTCCCCAGATTATTTGGGATACGGCGAAGGCGGTGATCAGGGGAGTAGTATCATCCCATATAACTGGAAAGGGGAAGACCCAGAGACTGAAACGGAGTAAACTGATGGGTGAATTGGAAAAAGTGGAAGCGAGGTTGTAAGCAGACCCCGGGGACATGAAACTAGTTGAGGAGAAGAAAATAACCCCACACCAGTTAAATTTATTACATCAGGAAGAATTGGCTACTAAAATTCAGTGGGCAAAACAAAGACACTTTGAACATGCAAATAAAGCGGGAAAATGGCTTACTTATAGACTGAAGAAGCAACAGGAGAGAAATAGGATAGATTGCCTGAAGAACCAAATGGGAAGATATGTCTCGGATAAGGGAAAGGAAAAATAATACAAGAATATTTTGCTGCCTTGTATACAGCCGGAGATGAACAGGACCAGGAGATTAAAGAGTATTTGGCTAGAGCGGACTCCCGGAAGGTCCCACTCCCAATGAAATAAATATTGAATGCAGAGATTACCTTGAAGGAAGTGGAGTTAGTATTAAAGGAACAAAAGGGGGGAAAGACCCCAGGTACGGATGGTCTTCCAGTAGAAATTTACAAGGCCCTCTTTGAGACTTTGGGGGAATTTTTGACTGAAGTGTTTAATGAGGTTGTTCTGGACTTTGGTCAAATGCCACCCTCCTGGTCTGAAGCGTATATTACATTAATTCCAAAGGAAGGCACTGATCTGCTTCTGATCAAAAATTACAGGCCAATCTCCCTGCTTAATTCCGATTATAAATTATTTTCCGCGATTTTAGCGAAGAGACTAAATTTTTTTTTGAATGAGTATATCCACGGAGACCAGAATGGATGATCTGTCCCCCCCCTTCAGAGACCCACAAAAACACAGCCAGCCGAGGGTTAAGAATCACTTGGCACACTCCGCAGTTCTTATCTCAACCTTGGCAGCGATATGCATACCGTCTGCCAAGGACTTTATTGGTTTACACAAACAAGAAAATCACCTACGTAGCTTTGCCGTTCATCCAGCTTCCAAGACTACGAGGTTGCTCCGTTTGTTTAGCTTTGTTCGTCACGAACTTCGTGACCCACCGTACTGTCTTATATAGATATGTTTCTGGGTGTGGTCCAGTGAGTCATTGATCCTGTGACTCCAATCCAATGACTCAGGATTTCCTCATACGCCGCAGCTGCAGTACCCTTTTCTCTCGCCTTCTTTGGCGTGCATCAAGGAATGACGTCTCTCCCTCACTCTCATCTGAGACACCTGTTTCCCCACTACTTGGCTCTCTTTCAGCTGGCACCTGAGCCGGTGCCAGAGGGGGAGGGCTGGGAGATCTGGCTGGCTCCTCTTCCTCCTGCTCAGAGCTGCCTTCCTCCAAAGGGATAGGCTCAGAGGACGGGGCCACAACAATGGCTTCCTACCTCATAGACAATTGAAAGATAATATGAGAACTATACTGAATATATTAGGATATTTTGAGTGTAATTATGATAAACAGGTGGCCCTGGTCTCCGTGGATGCACAAAAAGCCTTTGACAGAGTGAGCTGGAACTTTCTCTTTGCACAATTGAGCGAAATGGAATTCGGGGAAAGATTTATCAGGGCGATCTGGACAGTATAAGCAAAACAGACAGCGAAAATACTTATTAATGGGGAGGAATCTGAAAAGATTGATATAAGAAAAGGTACTAGACAGGGATGCCCATTATCTCCACTTTTATTTATCTTAACCCTAGAGTTATTATTGAATGAGGTCAGAAGGAATCAAGGAATTAGAGGACTAAGAATCAGAGGGGAAGAGTTTAAGCTCCAAGCCTTTGCGGACGATTTGATATTTGCCTTGGAAGAATCTTTGGAATTGGAACCAATCTTGCTCCAGGAGTTGGAGGCTTCCGGGAAAGTAGTGGGATTTAAATTAAATAAAGACAAAACCAAGATCCTAATTAAGAATATGACGAAGAATCAAAAAGTGCAGTTAGAGGAAGAACTAGGGATTCAGATAGTTAAAAGACTAAAATACTTAGGAATTTGGCTTTCATCCAAATGCTCGACCATTAAAGAAGACAACTACCAGAAACTACTGGGTCAAACTAAAGAAATGCTGGAAGGATGGAAAGGTCTACAATTATCATTATTAGGTAGAATTGCAGTAGTTAAGACATATATCCTGCCTAAATGGATTTTTCTCTTTCAGATAGCCCAGTTTTATTAGATACAAAATTTTTTCAATCTTTAGATCAATGTATACATAGATTTGTATGGCAGAACAAAAAACCAAGGATTAAATTGAAAATGCTTCAAGAATCCCCTTCCAGGGGAGGATTTGGCCTACCTAAATGGGAGCTTTATCATCAAGCAGCTGTCTTAAATTGGATTAGAGACTGGATTGCTTTGAGGAGGAGGAGAATCCTTAGTTTGGAAGGCCACAATTTGCAACAGGGGTGGCATTATTATTTGAGTCAGGAAAGGCCAAAAAAACATAAATACTTTATGGACCACTTTATCCAAAAGGTTTTGATGACTATTTGGGATCAAATAAGAAATAAATATTACCTGATGACTCCGATCTGGCTTCTCCCTTTAGAGGTGATGATATACCCAACTCTTTATAACAGAAACAAACCATTAATTTACCAAGCTCTGTTGGATCCCTTAGGCAAAGTAAAATCTCGAAATACGCCGGTAGAATTAGGCTATGAGCTAGATTGGTGGACATACAATCAGATCCAATCTAGGACAGCTCAGGACAAAAACAAGGGAGGAATCTATAATTCCCTACAGGAACTTGATAAGAATTTGTTGGGGAAGGATGAGAAGGTATTATCCAAACTGTATCAATTCCTCTTAATGGATTGGATTGGAGAGGAGGTTATCAAGGACTCAATGATTGCCTGGGGGAGAAATTTGGGATATTCGATTAAACTTGAAAAATGGGAAGAAATTTGGGGGGAAACCTTAAAATTAACAATGTCCTATAAGGAAAATATATACAAAATGCTGTGTAGATGGCACCTGCCCCCAGCTAGATTATCAGGGATGTTCCCGGGAACCTCTCCAGTTTGTTGGAAATGTAATGCCGCTATGGGAACTTACTTTCATAGCTGGTGGACCTGTCCCCGAGCAAAAGAATATTGGGCTAGAATTCAAAAATGGATTTTAGAAATCATAGGATGTAGGATTGATTTGAACCCGGAAACGTTTTTACTAGGCATGAAACCAGAGAACTTAAAACAAATCTAATTGATATCTTGCTCTCCACATCATCATTGCAGCCAGGATCTCATTTGCGCAAGAATGGAAATCCAAAAATATTCCATCGGAGGCTACGTTAACCGCAAAGATCATGGACTATGCAGAAGCAGACAAGCTCACTGGATTTTTGCGAGATAGACAAGAATCGGGGTTATATAGAAGCTGGGACAAGTGGTATGTTTGGCTGCAAAAAAAAATCTTAAAAAGAATGAAAATATTAACTTTAATGTGAACGTGGGTAAATATTTATAGGAACATTGTATGGCAGTTGAGAATTCTTTCTTCTGATAAACTTTTCTTTCTTTTGATGAGTTGGTTTAATGGAGGTTTGTACTTTCTCTAGGCGAAAATTGATACTTTAAAAATCTATATGTATTATATTACTCTCTGCAATTCTATCCATATTGTTATATCTTTTTTTCTGTATTTTTTAAATAATTTTCAATAAACTTTTTTTTAAAAAAAGAGTTCATAAAATGTTCCGCTTTGAAAAGAAATAAAACTTGCATCAGTGTAGAACTAAAAACCTGATGTTAGCTTTCAGCTGCTGACTTGTTTTCTAAAAGTACTGTGTTTTCCCGAAAATAAGACCCGGCCTTATATTTTGGGGGGCTCCAAAACAAGCACTAGGGCTTATTTTCAGGGTGATCAGCCCAGCTGGGGGCCAACCCCCAGCCCACGCACAAGAGGGGACAAGCACGCAGGAACTGATGGTATCCAACATCAGCTGCAGCCTGCTGGTCCCTTGAATGGCGCATTCTGAGGTGTGCAGCCCGTACAGTGCAGGTGAGTTGATTTCGTGTCCAAGCAGCAGATGGAGGCAAAGGGGGAGGGGGAGGGAAAGGCAGGTGATCCGGATGGACCACACAGGCAACAGGAAAGCCAAGTCAGTGGGCTGGAGTGGGTGGGTGGCCATGGGAGGCTCATCTTCGTGCGTTGGCACCAGCAGCAGATGGAGGCAGAGGCGAGGGACGGAAGGGAAGCAGAGAGTCATGAAGACAAGCCTCCTGCGGCCGGTCACCGCTCTAACTCATCAACCCCCAGCTTTCGTGCGGCACATCCAGATCGTGTGCCCCACCCGCCTCTGCCTCCACCTGCTGGACAGGTAATTAACACCTGCACTGCACGGGCTGTGGCTGCTAACATGCAGTAGGGTTTCTATTAGGTGCACGCTTAAAAACCAGGCTAGGGCTAATTTTCGGGATGGATGGAAAGAGATAGATGGATGGATAAATATGATAGATACACAGGACAGACAGACAGACAGAACTTAACAATAGCACTTATATACCGCTTCACGGTGCTTTACAACCTTAAGTGGTTTACAGAGCCAGCCTATTGCCCCCAACAATTTGGGTCCTCATTTTACTGACCGCGGAAGGATGGAAGGCTGAGTCCGCCTTGAACTGGGCAGGATCAAATTCCTGGCAGTTAGCAGAATTAGCCTGCAGTATGGCATTCTAACCAGTGCGCCACCACAGCTCCCCACAGTCCCAAGTTTGCCCAGGTCTTCATACCAAAGCATAAAAAGCCCACAAAAAAAAGCTTCACAAGATAAAAACGCTAGACCCAAGCCCGCAGGGGCAAAACCAGTTTCAAAGAAGCAGCGATAATAAAAATAACTCCCAAAAGATCCACAGGATTAGGGTTTAATCCACGCAAGCTCTACAGGAAAATCCACTCTCCCTTCACTGCAAGGGTTGGGCTAACTCAGCAATTACTACTTCCCATGCAGGAAAGTATATGGCTGTGATGGCGAACCTATGGCACACGTGCCAAAGGTGGCATATAGAGTCATCTCTGCGGGCACGCAAGCAGATGCCCAGGTCAGCTCCACAGCGCATGCCCGCATGCCTCCCGCCGGCCAGCTGATTTTTGGGTCTCTGCCGCCCCCTTCACTCCCTGCTTATGGTCCCAGGAGGCTTGAAACTCCGTGGACTTCAATTCTGGGAACAAAATTCCCCACCCAGCATCTGAATTTTGGTTACATGACCACAGGGATGCTGCAAGGGTTGTAAGTGTGAAAAAACAGTCATGTCACTTTTTCCACTGCCATTGTAACTCTGAACGGTTATTAAATGAACTGATGTAAGTTGAGAGCTATCTGTACTTACAAACCACCTGGAATCGGAGGTGACTAGAGATATAACCAAGTTTGCTGACTGATACCAAATTGTTCCGAGTGATAGAAGCGATACAAGGAAGTCTTCAACTTACAACTAATTGAAGTTACAAAGGAACAAAAACAAAGTGTGGCTGTGACCATTAGCTCTGATCCTGTAAAAACAGGATCGGAGCTAAGAGAGCTGACTGATGAAGGAGATCTGGAACTAACGGTAAACAGTTCAATAAAGGGGTCGATAGGATATCCATCCACCATAAAAAAAAAAAAAGGCTTGACGTATGCTAGGGATAATTAAAAATTATCTTTTTTTTTCCTTATGGAAAATGTTGAGTCCCCTATTTTAGCTATCCTTCCTCTGCCCTCCTTCCAGCTGCAGATGTGAAATGGTGGTTTGGGGGGTAATGATCAGTGCTACTGTAATTTCGGTCACTAAACAAATTGTAAGTTGAGGATTATCTGTATTCCATCACCTACTTATTTCTGCCTTCCAAAAATTGGTCCAGATTGGGGAACGTGGCTTTATTTATACCATTTAGAAGATCAGACCATTTAAAATAACATTGGCAGGGACCTTGGAGGTCGTCTAGTCAATTCCCTCCTTAGGCAGGAAACTCTACACCACTTCACACAAATGGTCTCTTCTTAAAAACTTCCAATGTTGAAGAATTCACAACTTCTGGAGGCAAGTTGTTCCACTGATTGTCAGGAAATATCTCCTTAGTTCTAGGTTGCTTCTCTCCTTGATTAGTTTCCACCCATTGCGGCTTCTCCTGCCCTCAGGTGCTTTCAAGAGTAGCTGGACTCTCTCTTCTTTGGGGCAACCCCTGAGATATCAGAACACTGCTATCATGTCTCCCCTAGTCCTCGTCGTTAAACTAGCCATACCCAAATCCTTCATATGTTTTAGCCTCCTGTCCCCTAATCCTCTTTGCTGCTTTTCTCTGCACTCTTTCTAGAGTCTCAACATCTTTTTTACATTGTGGTGACCAAACCTAGATGCAGTATTCCAAGTGTGGTCTTACCAAGGCCTTATAAAGTGGTATTTAGTACAAAACAGCCACAAATTAATTGTTTTTGTTTAGTTTTGTTCTGTGTCTGTCAGATTTTTTTCCCTTTGGATTTTAATCTTTTGCACAAAATAAAAACTGTGAAAGTGAAAAATATACAGTCCCCACCATCACGACCCCTCCTCCTCCTCTTCTCATCAAAGCTCATGCTCTAACACACACACACCCCAGCGCACTTCCTCTGTTGCGCAGCGCTTACCACTGTGGCTGTAGTGAGAGCTGGAATGTCTTCTGTACATGCTACGGAAGTGGGCTGGGAAGGACCTCTGGACACGGAGGATAACGTTCGCGTGTCTAGGCCGGGGTCCACGCTGAAGGTGGGAGCCCCGATCCCGTGGTGTCCATTCAGTTCATTGGCTTTGTCCGGTAAAGCGCCCAGGAAAGTGCCATTGTGCGCACGGTAGGTGTTCACCAGCCTTGCTGTCTGCAAGTCACTCTCGTCCAAATCCAGCTTCGGGAAGGAGAGGGACTTGATGCTGCTGACCGACGTCACAGGCGAGAGGGACACTTTGGAAGAGAGGGGCATCTTCTCGCACCCACCCAGCTGAGGCAACGTCACGAGACCGTTGGGTTTGTGGAGGGGCTTGAGGTCCAAAGCTGCCCTTTCCAAAGAAGCCAAGACCTCCTGGTCTTGCAGGACTGATGGAGGCGCCACTTTGGGCAAGCCGCCGTCGAGCAGTTGGGCCATGATCGGCCCCGTGGTGTCGACGTGGATCTGGAGGATGTTCTTCAGTTCTTCCCTGTCATCCAGGGTCTTCAGCTCCAACTTGTCAAAGGGGTCTTCTTCACACTCAAAGTCCGCTGGGTTGAAGTCGGGGTGGGGGGGACTCAAGACTTTTTGCTTCAGAGCGCTGCTGTTGGCCGGGGTGGGAGTCAGGATGGAGTTGTGATGCAGGCCGGCCAGGATGGGGTTGATGGGGAGAGGCAGGGCAGCCCCTGGGCCGCAACCCTCGGGCAGGTGTTCCTCCGAGGTCCCCTTCACATTGGCCAGGGTCTCCTTGGCTTTCCGCTCCATTTCTTGCTGGACAGCTTGGATCCTTTTAATGTTCTCGGCCCACTCGATCGTTTTCCTTTCAAGAGAGAAGTCATACTGAGGAGAGAGAAAGAAAGAAATCGTGGTAACAGACTGGAGAACCAATGAAAGAGAAGATTTTTTTACTTGGGGCACAACGCTGGGGATCCTTGGTGGTTTTTCTTACAGGAGTTTCATGACCCAGTTAGGTAACATCATCAGTGCTAAAAGGGAGGGAGGTTTGCTGGATGGAGGAGGAGTGGTGATGGTGGAGATGGAAGCAGAGGAGGAAGATGAAGAAAATTAGAGAGGGAGGAGGAGGAAGAGAGGAGGAGGAAAAGGAGAGAGGGAGGAGAAGGAGGACAATGAGCATGGGGTCCTTGGTGCTCTCCAAGCTTGTTTTCTTGCAAACATTTCATTACCAAACTAGGTAACATCCATTAGTGCTAGAAGGAAATGGGATTTGCTCTCATTTTTATATATTATATAAAATAAGAGTAAACCTGTCCTCCCTTCTAGTACTGATGATGTTACCCAGCTGGATTATGAAACGTCTGCAAAAAAACAACCAAGCTCAGAGAACACCGGGGACCCCACATCCTGGAGTACTCCAAAAGCTAAGATATTTCCTGTAAAGGAAAAGCACCTACTGATAAAATGCACCATCATATCCTTTTGGGTAGTTTACTGAGAGGCAAATAAGGAACCCTTATTAAGATGACTTCCGCCAAGGCCAAGTATGAAGTCAAAAACACCTTGGCTGTGAGGAGACATCGGAACATTTTTTTCCTACCAATCTAAAATCTTCAAAAGAAAAGGAACTTCAAAAACAAAGAGCATCTCTTCCTTTGACTGCAACTTCCACATAGGTTCTCCCTGATGATTAACAAAGAGGTACTGACAACTTGAACTGCCGATCTATTGTTTTGCTATTTGGCTTCTACAAACAACACAGTGCAAATACGTCAAAGCAGTTCTATTTTAAGGGATCAACCTAACGAGGTCAACACGAGAAGAGCTTTAAACTCTGGCGAGTTTCATCAGAGACATGAGTGAGAACTATAATGTACTATGCGGTATGTTCCTTATCATGTCAGTCAGAGGCGGTGGTGAGACCTCTTCTCAAGATGCCCTCCCTGGACCCGGCAGTATTGGCTAATTACCGTCCAGTCTCCAACCTTCGCTTTGTGGCGAAGGTTGTTGAGAGTGTGGTTGCGCGACAGCTCCCCCAGCACCTGGAGGAAACGACGTATCTGGATCCGTTCCAGTCGGGCTTCAGGCCTGGGTACAGCACTGAAACGGCATTGGTCGCGTTGGTTGATGATCTCTGGAGGGCTTGGGACAGGGGGTGCTCCTCTCTCCTGGTTCTGTTAGATCTCTCAGCGGCTTTTGATACCATCGACCATGGTATCATGCTGCACCGGTTGGTAGAGTTGGGGGTGGGAGGCACTGTATTACAGTGGTTCTCCTCCTTCCTCTCTGACCGGTCGCAGTCTGTGTTGACAGGGGGGCAAAGGTCGACCCCGAGGCCCCTTATATGCGGGGTGCCACAAGGATCGGTCCTCTCGCCCCTTCTGTTCAACATTTATGTGAAGCCGCTGGGTGAGATCATCCGTGGTTTCGGGGTGAAGTACCATCAATACGCTGATGACACTCAGCTGTACATCTCCACCCCAGACCACCCCAACGATGCCCTTGAGGTGATGTCCCGGTGCCTGGAGGCCGTACGGATCTGGATGGGGAGGAACAGGCTCAGGCTCAACCCATCCAAGACCGAGTGGCTGTGGTTTCCGACGTCCCGATATAGTCAGCTGGTGCCATCGCTGACTATTGGGGGTGAATCATTGGCCCCCACGGAAAGGGCTCGCAACTTGGGCGTCCTCCTGGACTCACGGCTGTCTTTAGAAGAGCACCTGACGGCCGTGACTGGGAGGATTTTTCATCAGGTTCGCCTGATTCGCCAGTTGCATCCCTTTCTAGATCGGGACTCTTTACACACAGTCACTCACGCCCTCGTCACCTCCCGTCTGGACTATTGTAACGCTCTCTACATGGGGCTCCCCTTGAGGAGCACTCGGAGGCTCCAACTGGCGCAGAGTGCGGCCGCGCGGGTGGTTATGGGAGCGACGTGGCACTCCCATGTAACACCCCTCCTGCGCGATCTTCACTGGCTCCCGGTGGTCTTCCGAGTGCGCTTCAAGGTTTTGGTTATCACCTTTAAAGCGCTCCATGGCTTAGGACCTGGTTATTTACGGGACCGCCTGCTACCACCAATAGCCTCCCACCGGCCTGTACGCTCCCATAGAGAGGGGCTCCTCCGGGTGCCGTCGGCCAAACAATGCCGGCTGGCGGCCCCCAGGGGGAGAGCCTTCTCTGTGGGAGCACCTACCATCTGGAACGAGCTCCCCCCGGATATACGGAGGATCCCGGACCCGCGCACCTTCCGTCGCGCGCTCAAGACCTATTTATTCCAACAAGCCGGCCTGACCTAAGTTATTTTCTCCTTTTAATTATGAATTTTAATTTGTTTTAAATTATTGGGGTTTTAATTATCAGCCAAATTATTTAATTCGTTTTATTCTATTTTAAACTTTTGTATTGAAATGTTTTATTTATGGCTGTACACCGCCCTGAGTCCCCCAGGAGTAGGGCGGTTTATAAATCTAATAAATAATAATAAATAATAATAATAATAATAAGTTGTGATTCACAGGTTAAAGCATCATTTATTTTAAAAAATGTCCAGAATTTATGACTCACTTGGGCTTCCTTTATCAGTTGTGGAGAGTCTGGCAAATAGAAACCAATGGGGAGGCCAACTTTCGCTGGTCTTCTGAACTTTTCTCCTATCTTGAATGGAACATCATCAAGGTAACTGAAGGGTCCTGGAAGGAAGAAGGAAGAAGTCAGGCTGTGATTTAGCAGCTACTGATCAACTCAGATCTTCGACTTATACAGTTTGCTCAGTGTAGTATAATGGTTAAAACCTCTGACTCAGTCTAGAGCATGCTGAAAGCCAGTCTGGAATCTGGTCACTGGGAGACTGTGAGTTCTAGGCTCAGCTAAAGCCAACTTAACAACCTAAAGCCAGTCACTCTCTCGCCCTAAAGAGGAGGCAAGGACAAAATACTTCTGAAACCCTTGGCAAAGGGACTTACTAGTTACACCTCCCCAATTCACCGATGCAAGGAGGCAGGGCCTGTTATGGATCCCCCTTGTTAAGGAGCTCCATCTAGCAGGACCAAGAAGGGCCTTCTCAGTGGTGGCTCCCTCCTTGTGGAACACCATCCCTGCAGAGCTAAGCTTACCTTCCTCTCGACACTCTTTTAAAAGATCCTAAAGACATGATTTGGCCAGTGGCCCTGGGGACCCCAGGGGGGCATGGAGTCCACCAAGGGTTGTTTTATTGTCATCACCAGAGGGGTGGGAGTTTATTGCTTTCTGTATCTGGGGTTGTATATCTATAAGCTACGCAGAGTCAAATATATGATAGAATAGAATAGAATAGAATAGAATAGAATAGAATAGAATAGAATAGAATAGAATAGAATAGAATAGAATAGAATAGAACAGAACAGAACAGAACAGAGAATAACACAGTAGGAAGGGACCCTGGAGGTCTTCTAGTCCAACCCCCTGCTTAGGCAGGAAACCTTACATCACTTCAGACAAATGGTTATCCAACATCTTCTTAAAAATTTCCAGTGTTGGGGCATTCACAACTTCTGCAAGCAAGTTGTTCCACTTATTAATTGTTCTGTCAGGAAATTTCTCCTTTGTTCTAAATTGCTTCTCTCCTTGATTAGTTTCCACCCATTGCTTCTTGTCCTGCCCTCAGGTGCTTTGGAGAATAGCTTGACTCCCTCTTCTTTGTGGCAGCCCCTGAGACATTGGAACACTGCTTTCATGTCACCCCTAGTCCTTCTCTTCATTAAACTAGACGTACCCAGTTCCTGCAACCGTTCTTCATATGTTTCAACCTCCAGTCCCCTAATCCTCTGTTGCTCTTCTCTGGACTTTTTCTAGAGTCTCAACATCTTTTTTACATCGTAATGACCAACACTGAATGCAGTATTCCAAGTGTGGCCTTACCAAGGCCTTATAAAGTGGTATTAACACTTCATGTGATCTTGATTCTATCCCTCTGTTGATGCAGCCCAGAACTGTGTTGGCTTTTTTGGCAGCTGCTGCACACGGCTGGCTCATATCTAAATGGTTGTCCACTAGGACTCCAAGATCCCTCTCAGAGTTACTACTATTAAGCAAGGTAACACATATACAGAACTTGTGCATTTTGTTTTTCTTCCCTAAAAATAGAACCTTACTTTTTTCACTGTTGAATTTCATTTTGTTAGATAGCACCCAATGTTCAAGTCTGTCAAGATCCTTTTGTATCTTGAGCCTATCTTCTGGAGCGTTGGCTATTCCTGCCAGCTTGGTGTCATGTTCTTAATGAATAATTTTTCCCCAGAACAAGCATAGCTATTTGGCCTGTATTTCTCTCCTTTGCTTTCCCAGGCTTCATAATGCTTTATAATGCAATAAGTTGTGATAATAACTTATAACTTATTATTAGTTGTGATAATAACTTATTAAATCACAATATTTTCTCCTGCTTTTTCCAGACTTTTCCCCCACCCCAAACTAAGGATGTTTATTACGATAAGCAACTAGGCTATTGTGAAGGTTAAGCTCAGCCAGATTGAACTATTGTTCCATCTGTAACAAAAAATGATTATAATTACCACCTCAAAGGCTCGGTCTCGTCTCATGAAGTGATGTGCAAAAAAAAAAAAGTTAATTCTCCAGAGTGAGGATTCAACTGACCAATTTATCTGGCTTGAACTGCTCTCTATCCTCACTGGATCTGTCAAATCTTGAACTCATTTTCAAAGGGTGGCAAATTGCTTTGCCAACTTGCACCTCTGCAAAACTGCCACTGCTTCAGTACGCAGTTAAGTCCTTGACTTACAACCATTTGCTTAGTGACAATGTAGGCTTACAACTGCACTGAAAGAAGTCACATGGTCATTGTAGCCTCCTTGCAGTGGTGTGGTCAAAATCTGCAAGCTTGGCAACTGACATGTATTGATGACAGTTGTCGTGTCCCTGGGTCATGTGATCGATCGCCTTTTGTGACTTTTTGACAAGCACAGTCAACGGGGAAGCCAGATTCACTTAACAACCGTGTTACTGACTCAACCACTGCAGGGATTCACTTTACAAGTTTGGCAAGAAAAGCGATAAATTGGACAAAACTCACTTAACAACTCCCTTTTTTAGCAATGGAAATGTTGGGCTCAGTTATGGTTGTAAGGTGAGGACTATCTATAAAGTCTATTACGTTTCCACGAGTAATTAAATCCTATGGTCAGAATCCTTCATTTAATAGCCAGGGAGAAACTGCATCCAGATGGGTAACACAGGTCCAGCCCTGGCTGTTCACTTACCGTGAAAATCAGACCCCGACTTCTTAGAAGCCATTGAGAACCTGAAAGACATTTTTAAACAGCAGAATTAGCAACCTTCGGAAGAATTATAGCACGTGACATATAAGACAAACTCCATTCTAGGCATTGGTCCAGCTTCATGCATGCAACAGGAATGCCCCAAAGCCTTGCTTTATAAGAAGACTGTGTGGTTCAGGATTTAATTTTGGACTCTCAGGTATGTATTTCAACCCTTAAATCAGATTAAGGGAGAGGCCTAGATATCCTGCAAATGAGATTATGATTCAAAATTAACACTTGAGAGCTTTGCTGCTGGCCACTATCGGGACGTGTCCATTGGGGTTTGAAATACCTGATTTCCACGCCCTAGTCCCAGGGTGGTGAATCTAAGACACACGCGTCACAGGTGACACAACCCAAGTTGACACAATTATTCTCAAAAGCAGGCCCTGTTCTCGTGTGGTTTTTGGAGGCTGGTTGAGAACGGGGCCTGCCTGTGTGCAAACAGTACAAGGTGGCCTATTTGAGAGGCAACAGTGGTACTAGGGATGAAGAGAAGGCCTGGCTCCCCACTTCTGGCCCAGCCTTGGGGATGCTAGCAAGTGAAGCTGTTCAGAGCAGATTCGGAATAGCAATAAGCACTTAAGACTTATATACCGTTTTACAGCCCTCTCTAAGCTGTTTATAGAGCCAGCCTCTTGCCCCCAACAATTTGGGTCCTCATTTTACCAACCTCAGAAGGATGGAGGGCTGAGGCAACCTCAAGCCTGGTGAGATTCAATCTGCCAAACTGCTGGCAGCTGGCGGATCAGCAGAAGTAGCCTGCAGTACTGCATCCTAACCACTGTGCCACTGAGGCTCAATGGGAATGGGACAACTTGCTGCAGCCAATTTATTGCTACCAATTCACCATGGCCAGCTCGCCATGGCACAATTCAAAAATGTCATTTTTTATTTTAGTTTTGTCATCTGCATTTCAGGTTGCCCTTCCTTTTGTGTCCTTTCTTTAATGATTCAATTTTACCATTTCTTCGATGTTAGTGTAACTTTTGTCCTGCAGTAAGTTGTCCTGTGGCAAGTTGGCTGGGGCACACTGTCCTAGACTTTCTAGTTTGCGGGGCGGGGCGGGGGGGAGGAGAGAGGGAGAGAAAGGAGGAGGAGAGAGTGACAGACAGGAGATACAGTAGACAGAAGAGAGAGAAAGAAGGGGCAAGAGAAGAGAAAGAGGAGAGAGTAGGAGAGAGAAGAGAGAGAGAGAGGGAGGAGAGAGGGAGAAACAGGAGTGAAAGACAGGGCAGGGCAGGGCAGGAGAGGAGAGGAGAGTCAAATTAGGCATTTTCTAAATTTTGGACACGTTGAGCCCAAAAGGCTCACCATCACTATCCTAGTCTAACTTAAAGCCCATCCAGGTATTTCGTGGGTTATAAACTATCACTCTCTAACAGCATTCTTTTGAAAGCTTTCTTCAAACCTTACTAAGGCAACTTGTACATCAAGTTAAGTCTTCAATGTATTTAATCTCAAGTGCAAATTGTTTTTTAAAAAAGGTTGGAAGCCTTAAGGGTAGACATGAAAATAAAATAGAAATCCCACTTCAATGGCAAACCAGGGTGGATTTTATTGACGTGGCTGGTCAGGAGGTGTCAGTTCAATGCTTTAAATCATGGTTTATTCATTGGTCAGCAGGATTCCATCATCCTTTCTAATAAAAGTATATTTTTCTTGTTTGGTATCACATGACTTATTTAGTGTTTATACACAGAGGTCATTTTCAGAAGTTATTGCATTGTATGCAACAAAAATTATTTAACCAGGTGGGTTTTTTTTTCCATATTTGTTTTCATTAAAACTTGAAATATGACTTAGCATCAAGCTAGAGATATCCTAGAGTCTTTAGGAGCTGAATCAGCTCCTTTCAAAAACGGCCCTGAACGCTATTTTTACCCTGACAGCCTAAGAGGGGAGGGAATGATCAGCAGATTTTAAATTGCATTAATGACCTTGTTGCCTTGACTTTGGTTATTACACTGTTTGACCGAAGTTGGTTATCGGGACTGACAGTTTACATTTCATCTCCATATTAGCAAATGCAAGCAAATAAAACCAGCAGATATTTTCATATTTATAATGTCAGGGTTCCAAGTAAGACCCCCAACGAAAGAAGACTCCGAGGCTAGAAGTTCCTCAAAGTTCCATTTTATTAGAGATGACATACTGGCATATCTGGGAAAACCTGACTCTGAAAGCTTCCAGGTTTTCCCCACCCAAAAGAAAGTCCAAGTCCCTTCCCCAATCAAAGCACCGTCCCAACTGGAGATGCCTCCCAGTCACACCCCTCCAGGTGCAGGGCAACCTGTCCTTGTCTCTCAGAGAAAGGAATGTTACTATGACTATGTGTCACCCTTGCTCCATACAATCCCCCCTCCCAGTTTCCCATAGCACTAAATGTGGCAGGCCTGAAGATCCAACAGAAAATATGGCCACCAGGCCTGACACATCTCTCTGATCCCTGGTCATGTTTTTTTAATAGGCACTCAACACACATTTTCAACTCTAATTCCAATTGTAAACCTAGAGTCAAATTGAAGGTTGCGGTGTCCCAGGGTCATGTGATCCCCTCTTGCGACCTTCTGACAAGCAAAGTCAACGGGGAAGGTCAGATCCACTTAACAACCGTGTTATTAATTTAAGAACTACAGTGGCCCATTTTAACTTAAAATGGGCCAAAACTCTAACCAATTTCTTGCTTAGCAACGGAAATGTTCGGCTCAACTGTGGTCATAAATTGAAGACTGGATATATTTAGCAATTTAGCCAATGGTATAGGGTCTCCTGCTGGAGCAGGTGGTTGGATTAGAAGACCTCCAAGCTCCCTTCTATGCTGATTCAAACATGGACACGGTCATAATTTGCCTTACAACTGTGCTCTATTTGCAAAAGCCAATGTTAGGAAATGGCTATTGTCTAACTAGCTGGTCAGGCAATTTTTAAACTATCAATACATGTTTGTCAAAAGGCATTAAATTGCTTTAAGACTGTATTGCATCATCCTGTATCCCAATTGGCTAAGCTCTGTAGCCAATGTACTTAAGGGGAAGCCTGAATCATGGCACTACACCATTTTATCTGCTTATTTGCTGTTACTCTCTACCTGTTCTCTCTGTATGATCACTGTTTGATCATTGCTAGTTGTTGCTTTCTACTATTTATTGAATGTTTTAATACTGAACTTGTTCCTGTTTGAAACTCAAGAAGAACTGTTTTATTGTGTAATGACAACAACTGGTAAGAAGACTTTGTACTTGGAATATCCCTGAATTGATATTTTAACTATCGTCTTATCTGTGTATGACTTGGATTGTTATTGGACTTTGCTTTACTTTTTCCTAAAAAGTAAAAGGCTACCACAACTCAGTGTGTCGGTATATTAACTGTGGTTATTCACTCTCAGCCGCTTTCATGTGCATACTCAAGAGGTACTCTGCTCAATAACCCATAACATCGGTTATGAGCCACGAATATCCTTAACAGCCAACGTTCTCTTGCTTGAACACGACAACCAGACGAGTAATTCAAGTGTGTGATCTTGTACAGCACAATCCAGTCCTCAACTTACGACCACAATTGAGCCCAAAATTTACACTGCCAAGCGAGACAGTGAAGTGAGTTTTGCTTTACATTTTACAATCTATCTTGCCGCAGCTGTTAAGGGAATCACTGCTGTTAAGTTAGTCATGCGGTCGTTAAATGAATCTGGCTTCCCCGTTGACTTTGCTTGTCAGAAGCTCACAAAAGATGATCACATGACCCAGGGACACTGCAATTGCCGTAAATTCATGCCAGTTGCCAAGCAACAGAATTTTGATCACCTGACATTGGGATTGTTGGGATGGTTGTAAGCGTGATAAACAGTCATAAATCACTTTTTTCAGTGTCGTTGTAACTTTGAACTGTCACTAAACAAAAGGCTGTAAGTAAATGACTGACTGTACTGCAAAATTCACAAGCTAAATGGCCAAAAGGAAATAGCTAATTTTATACACCTGATCTTAAAATCAAATTTAAAACAGACTAGTGTTAAAGTGTTATTTTCTAATTTTTTGTGATATAGTCAGAAACCACAACTGAGGCAAACCGGATCAGGGATAACAAGATGTTCAGTTAGCATCATAGTCAACTTAATTCCAAAACAGATGATATTTTGCAAAGGCCTGTAGCAACTTGGACAGCTTGTTATTACAATTTTAAGTCGGCACATAAAACACAGAGACAAGCTGTATTTGCTGGCCACTTGTTGGCATCATTCCTCCCTATGCAAGACAATCTTCTCTCTATAAATAGGCTGTACCGATAGCTGAAAGCTACACAAACAAGATGATGGATCACAACTGAATTTATGCGGTAGAGGCCGTTTTACTTCTTGTTTGCAAACTTAGCCGATTGAGAGTCTGGAGAAATAGGGGTTTTTTTGGTCTTTGAACTGTGTAATGTCGTATTTCTGAATTGAAGTTTTCTCATTATCCAAAGAATAAGATGCATCGTGTTTTGTAAAGGTTGTTATACTCATAGATGGTGATTTCTAGTCCTGTATTAGGCCCAAAAACTGGCCTGGGTGACTTTGAGCCAGTCCTACCTTAGGCACAAAAGCTGGCTGGGTGACTCTGGGCCAATCCCCAGGAAGCAATGAGTTTTAGTCCTGCACTAAGCACTAAAGCTGGGTGACTTTGGACCAATCACCAGAAGACGGGGAGTTCTAGTCTGTGAAGTGTGTCAAATGCTTATAAGCCACTTGTTTCAGCACTGTTGTAACTCTGAATGGTCACTAAATGAACGGTTGTAAGTCCAGGGCTTCCTGCAATGACTGTCTCTTCCTTTCAGCTTCCCTGGAGCTGTGTACAAGGCAGCATTCGGTTTCCACAAACCTCTAGGGCAGAGGTCTTCAAACTTCGCAGCTTTAAGACTTGTGGACTTCAATTCCCAGAATTCTCCAGCCAGCTCCCAGTAGCCGAAACATAAGTGACCCGAGGGCAGATCTGTGCCCGTTGTGTCCAATTTACAAATAAATGACTGGTGGTTTTTGGAGAAACAGGGCTAAATTTAAAAGGTTCTATTCAGCCTTGGCTCAAAGGCCTTTTTGTTCCCAGCCCTCTGCAGATTTGGGAGACGTGGTGACTCTCCTTGCAAGGAGGGTTCTTTGTTCTTGGCATACGCCCCCAAACCCAAGAATTATGAACAGATGCAGCTATTCAAGCTATTTCCTGACATTCCTTGGCAATCCAGATATTTTATTTAAAAAAAAAAAACCTTGGGGAAGATTAAAAGAGCAACTGTGGTGCTTAGACTGGAGTTTAGCTCAGTAAATCTGGATTGGCAAAAATCTGCAATACATTACGCTAAACAAACCACATTAAGTGAGGACCCGGTTTGTTCAATGTGTGAAGGCAATCAATGGGATCCCACAAACTACACAGTTGTAGTGAGCCGTGGAAATTCAGCCAATGGCTGTATTCACATCACAAGCCAGAGGTTCTTTGCCACGATGAATGACATTTGGTGACTCTCTGCCTCCCCAAAATTTCCAATTATGGATGAGTAATGAAATGTCTCAGTTTTAAGAAATTCCAGATGAACCAGAGGAACGTATGGCACTCCTGATCTCCTAACCATCTTGAAGGTTATGGGACATTAAGCCCGTGTTGGCTCTTCCCAACCAGTTTTTTGTCCATAATGATCTGTCCCTAACCGGGCCTTCCAACAATAATTTCAAGTCAGCACAATCAATTTTGAGCTATCAAGCTGTCTCATAGGACAGCGGTCCCCAACCCCTGGTCCATTGACTGGCACTGGTCTGAAGTATGCCAGAAACAGGGCAAACTAGTGAAGCCCCATCCATGGGATGCGTGGATTCTTTCTCAGATGAGAAGCAAAACATCTTCAAAGTAAAACCAGAAAGTCCAGTTGTCTCTTGAAAAATCACCTCTGGGACAACCAGGACCTGGATGACTGAGAATTTCAATAGACAGTTCCTGAAATCATTCTCCAGAGGGTTTAGGTTTTCAAGTTCTCCCATCTCCTTTACTGGCCTTCTTTCAATCTGTTACGATTTCTCTGAACTCTTCCCAAAGGGTGAGGCTGAAAATTGGACACAGCCCTCAAGGAGGCCCTTTGGTAGCAGTTCTACAGTCCAGGCTATTATCCATTCTCCTTTTTTATAACCTGTTTCTCTTTCTGGTTTCTTGTATGTGTCCTTCCCTCTGCCCTCCTCAAATCATCACTTAGCTTAGTTTCTTTGACTGTTTCTCCCCATTTTGGAACCTTGCTTTTAATATTATCCCTCTGGAGAAGGAGGGTGTTCCCTACCATGAGAACCTATTTCACCTTTCAACTGAACTTTTAAAACTACTACCTCTATGAAGGTACCTAAAGGTACTACCTCTATGAAGACTCAATCATCCAGGCCAACAGCATCTAAGAATAGGTTTGGTCCTGGCAACTGGACCAAAGTTTATTAAAACTGAGACGACTCTCTGCCTGCCCATAATTTCCAGTTATTTGGATGACCCACAAAATCTCAGTTTTAATAAGCTTTGGTCCAGTTGCCATGATTTAATTTTCTTTAAATATCTACAAGTTTAAGTAAAATCAAAGTGGTACACAGTTAGAGTTAGGTAAATGCTAAGCACTGAAGTCAATCAACTATTTCCAGGGACTGTAGAACGTGTCTGTCTGGGAAATTCTCCTTTACAGAATAATAGGGTTGGAAGGGGCCTAGGAAGTTTTCTAATCCAACCACTTGCTCAAGCAGAAGATCCGATACCCTTGGTGGTGAACCTGTGGCACATGTGCCCAAAGTGGCACACGAAGTCATGTCGCCTGGCAAACATGGCCTTGCCTATTTGTCTTCCGGGTTTCTGGCGCACATGCGTGCATGACCATCAACTGTCCTTCATGCGTGCGGCAGTGGCAAAAACTGGTGTGCGCACTGGCCAGCTAAAACCCAGAAGTGCCGTTTTTCCGGAGCGCAGCCCCGATGAGCGCACATGCATATTCCTGCGCAATGAGTGCCGAAAAGGTTCGCCATCCTTGTCCAATGCCATTCCGGACAAATGGCTGTTCAGTTGTCCAATCTCTTCTTAAAGAACCCAAAATTTCCAGAGGGAGGCCATTCCATTGTTTTAATTGTTCTGTTAAGAAAATTATTACCAAGGCATTTACCTATAGAGATGTTCAGAAAATATTTCACCACTTGAATAATGAAGAACTGGAAGAACTGACACGAGATGAATGATAGATGCATGTGTTTGGAAAGGCTTACGGCACTGAGTCAGCATGTCCGTCGCCTCACAGGAGGCTGCCATATTTCACGAGACTTGAAAACTGCCCTGCCCTGCCCCCTTTCTCTCTTGTGAAGGAATATGGGAAGCACCTCGGGGAATATATGAAATAATTGTTAAGGAGGGAACTTGCAGAAAATATTACACAATTCAGAGATGGAAGGAGGTGTGAAAAAGAAACTCAATATAACCTTTTCGTGTTGAGTATGAGATGAGACAGACATAAACTTGTCTCTTGAAATCCTCCCCAAGATACATGTTAGTCCTTGACTTACAAACATTTGCTTAACAACCATTCAAAGTTATGACACTACGGACAAAGGGATTTCTGATCGTTTTTCACACTTACGACCACTGAGGCATCCCCGTGATCATCTGATCAAAATTCAGAAGCTTGGCAACTGCTATGCGTTTATGACAGTCGCTGTGTCCCCCTTTTGCAACCTTCTGGCAAGCAAAGTTGAGGGGGAAAGCTGGATTTGCTTAACAGCTGTACTCATACCTTAACAATTGCAGTGATTCACTTAACAATGGTGGCAAGAAGAGTCGTCAAATGAGGCAAAACGGAGCTGTCTTGCTTAGCAACAATTTGGGACTCACCTGTGTTGAGGACTACCTTAATTGTTTTACAATTAAGTAGCATTGATGTCTGTACCTTGACCTGACCTACCTCAGAATCATAGAGCTAAAAGAAGCCTGGAGGTCTTCTAGTCCAAGCCTGCAGGAGTCCTTACACCGTCCCAAACCTCAATCCATTTTCTCTTTATTTCCAGGTTGGCTCTCCCTCTCAGGAGCTTCCGGCCTTTGCTTCTTTTCAGGTGCTTTGGAGAAGAAGTCAAACACCCACCTTCTTAATCAAGTGCCTTGCGGGGGAGGAGGGGCACCCAGTGTAAATTTAATAGCAGATTTAGTCCCCTTCTGCTCAGACAGGAGCTGGTCTATTAGAGTCCACATATTCCTGCCGAAGGAATAAGGGGAACAGCTTGTAACAAGTTTTTCCTTCTGTACCTTCCTTTTACGTAAGAACTGTTAAAGTCTTGGAGGAGCAAATCCAGGCTGCCGGGAAGAATTTTGACTTGACTCTGTTAATGATTTAACCAGTTTTCCTGTGGCTGATGACCAATGGGATCAAGCACACTGTTGCTTCTGCCTAACAACTGGAAGGCAATGGATCTAAAAATATGTAATCAGGTTATTGGAAAACCAAGGACATCATGGCAACCAAATGTAGGTTAGCCCACTCTATCATCTTCCCCAGAGCTACCTCTGGTTGTGAAAGCTGGATCTTAAAAAAGCAAGGCAGGAAGAAAATCAACTCATTTGAGCTGTGTGAGACTGTAGAAGGCGCCTGCTACAGTATTCCTCAGATAGCAAAGGTAAGCAAGTATTGGAGTGTGTAACACCAGACACATCACTGGAATGTAAGATCACAAAACACCGACTCACTTATTTTGGCCATGTCATGTAGGGGAATTCACTGGAAAAAGCAATTATGTAGGGAAGAGTTAATGGTAAAAGGAAACTAGGCCACCAAAAAACACAGTGGCTGGACCCCATCAAAGCTAACACTAGCCAGAGCATAAAACAACTCAAATAAGCAGTGCAAGATCAGAAGATGTGGAGAGTCCTGGCCCAGAGAATCGCCAAGAGTCAGACATGACAGAATGGATCACATCAACATCATCATTCAACTTATATTAATCAGCTCTTGGAATCTCATTTCCAGGAAGCTGATCTTCAAATTGATTGCATCATGCATGTCAGCTTCATCCAAGTAGTGGGGTAACAATTATTTCACAAACATACAGTATCCCAAAGCACAGTGTGTATTCTTTATAATTCGTTACTTAGGCCTCTCAATCTCATTTCTCCCAAAGGTCTTAAACTTATCAAAGATGAATTTGCCAACCTGAAAAGTAGTTCAGAATGGAAGCCTTACAGTGTCCCAGTGTCCCTTACAGAAGCCCCTCTGGCCACTGTGAGTAACCCCTGGGAGACAGCCTTGAGAGAGATATGTATGGAATATGCTTTTGTATTTTGGCTGCCGTTCTGCTTTGCTGTTTTCCCAACCCCCTTGCCTATGGCAACTAGAGAGTAGGCCAGGGATGCTTTGCGAGTTGACATACAGTTGGCAAACTATTACCAAATGAAGTTTTTAATGAGGTGATCCTTGGTGCTCTCTAAGGTTGATTCCTTTCTTGAAAATGTTTCGTTTCCCAAACTAGGTAATGTCATCAGTGCTAGAAGGGAGTGGGGTTATACTGTATATAAAAGGAGAGTGAACCCCATTCCCTTCTAGTACTGATGATGTTACCTAGTTTGGGAAATGAAACATTTTCAAGAAAGGAAAAAACAACAAAACAAAACAAAACAAAACCAACAGCAACCAACCTCAGAGAGCACCAAGGACCCCTCATTTCAATCCCGAAACTACAAATATTTCCTTTAAAGGTATTAAAAACCTTTAAAAGTTTTTAATATTGTTCTTGATGAATTCTGAAAAGATGTCTCAGGGCCTATTCTTCAAAATGCAATCCCTGCACACAATTCTGGACTGCATAAGACAGGGAAATCTTTTGACATCTATAGATCTCTGAGAAGCTTATCTGCACATGCCCATCAGATCGTCCCACAGGAGGTTCCTCAGGTTCTCCTACGTGGGACTGCACTACCAATACAAAGTCCCAAAGTTTCTTCCGCCCCCAGAATATTCACAAAACTTCTGGACGTGGTGGCTGTTCACTTGCGAATGAAGCCCATATGTCTGCTATGTTATCTGGACAACATTTTAGTTCTGTCTTCGTCTCCTCAACAGGTGAGTCTAGCTCTCCAGACCACGGTTCAAACCCTCCAAGACCACGGGTTTACAGTGAATTGGGAGAAGAGTCACATTACCCTCTCCACCAACCTGGTTCACCTGGGAGAATGGATCGACACTCAGGCCAGCCTCGTCTTCCTCTCCCAGGAAAGTTGTTCCAGCATCCGCACCACCATAAGACAAGTCAGAACCGCAGACAGGTTCCCTTGATGCTTCTTTCCCAATTGTTAGACAAGATGATATCTTGTCTACAGATTGTTCCTTGGGCGAGATTGCATTCCCAACCTCTTCAAGTCAACAGGTGGGCCTCAGCAATTCCCCCAAACAGATAAGAGTTCCTTTCAAGGTACTCAGATCCTTGGAGTGGTGGATATCGACAGCCCTGGAACAGGGCTGTTCCTTCAAGGAGCATACCCGCCTGACTTTTACCACAGACGCCAGTCTTTTCAAATGGGGCGCTCACCTGCAATCCCGAGTGACCCAAGGATGGTGGTCTCCATATGACCTCCTCATGGACAACAACTGGCTGGAACTGAGAGCTGCTCATCTGGCGCTTTGCCATTTTCAACGTCATCTGTCAGGACAACACGTGCTGTTACTGACTGACAATGTCATAGTCAAAGCACATGTGAACCATCAGGGGTTCACCTGATCAATGGCACTGACGGGAGAGGCTGCGGCGATAGGTCTCTGGGCGGAGAGACACTTGTCCTCCCTGTGAGTGGAGCACATCTCCGGGTCCTCCAACATCTAAGCAGATTGGTTGAGCAGAGAGACCATCGATCAGGCAGAATGGAAACTTCATCCAGATCTGTTCTGTCAGCTCTCAACTAGATCCCACCTCAGGTAGACCTTTTCGCCAGCCCAGAGAATGCACAACTTCCTCAGTTCTACACCAGATTCCAATCACCAGGGGCTGAAGGATGGATGCCCTCTGTCGTCCGTGGCCCCAAGGCCTGTTGTACGCGTTTCCCTGATTACCTCTAATCCCGAGGGTCATCAGGAAGATCCTGGAGGAAGGCGCAGAGGTTCTTCTCGTAGCACCTCACTGGCCGAGACAGAACTGGTTTGCAGATCTATTGACCCTATCAATATTACCTCCCTGGAGGATTCCTCCAGACAGGATCTCCCTCAGCTAGGGAGCTGCTCTCCATCTGGACCCTCAATGGCTGCAGCTGGCTGTCTGGCCCTTGAGAAAGAGATCCTGAAAAGGGACCATTTTTCAAAAAAGGTAATCTCTACCATCCTTGCTTCATGATGTCCGTTGATAACCTGCATATACAATGCTACGTGGACCTCCATTTGCCGCTGGTGTCCTAGACATGTACTGATTCCAACCTCGGCATCTGTATCACAGGTATTAGGGCCCGGGGTAGGGGGTACTCCTCTATCCTGGTGCTGTTAGACCTCTCAGCGGCTTTTGATACCATCGACCATGGTATCATGTTGCGCCGGTTGGAGGGATTGGGGGTGGGGGGCACCGTTCTGCGGTGGTTCTCCTCCTACCTCTCCGACCGGTCGCAATCGGTGTTGACAGGGGGGCAGCAGTCGACCCCGAGGCGCCTAGTGTGTGGGGTGCCACAAGGGTCGGTCCTCTCGCCCCTTCTGTTCAACATTTATGTAAAGCCGCTGGGTAAGATCATCCGTGGTTTTGGGGTGGAATTCCATCAGTACGCTGATGACACTCAGCTGTACATTTCCACCCCAGACCACCCCAACGATGCCGTGGAAGTGATGTCCCAGTGCCTTGAAGCTGTGCGGGTCTGGATGGGGAGAAACAGGCTTCGACTCAACCCCTCCAAGACCGAGTGGCTGTGGCTGCCGGCGTCCCGATATAGCCAACTGACTCCATCGTTGGTTATTGGGGGCGAATCATTGGCCCCCACGGAAAGGGTGCACAACTTGGGCGTCCTCCTGGATCCACGGCTGTCATTAGAGGATCATATGACAGCTGTGGCCAGGGGGGCCTTTTATCAGGTCCGCCTGATACGCCAGTTGCGCCCCTTTCTAGATCGGGACTCCCTGCGCACAGTCACTCAGGCGCTCGTCACGTCTCGCTTGGACTACTGTAATGCTCTCTACATGGGGCTCCCCTTGGGATGCATCCGGAGGCTTCAACTGGTACAGAATGCGGCCGCGCGGGGGATTATGGGAGCGACAGGGCGCTCCCATGTGACACCTCTCCTGCGTGAGCTGCATTGGTTGCCGGTTGATTTCCGGGTGCGTTTCAAGGTGTTGGTAATCACCTTTAAAGCGCTCCATGGCTTAGGACCAGGGTACTTACGGGACCGCCTTCTGCCACCTATTGCCTCCCACCGGCCGGTTCGCTCCCACGGAGAGGGCCTCCTCAGAGTGCCGTCAGCCAGACAGTGCCGGCTGGCGGCCCCCAGGGGGAGAGCATTCTCTGTGGTAGCCCCCACCCTCTGGAACGATCTCCCTCCAGATCTGAGAACTATTGCTGACCTCCGGACCTTTCGTCGGGTGTTGAAGACTTATTTCTTCCAACTTGCCGGACTTGCCTGATCCCTCCTATTTTTAAATATTTTAAATGTTAAATTATTTTAAATTATTTAAATTTTTAGAGTTTTAGTGTTTTATTCGATATATTTTCAGCCTAAATTTATATGGACTTTTAGTACATTTTAACTCACCGTATTGTTATTGGTTTTAAATTGGCTGTTCACCGCCCTGAGTCCGGAAGGAGAAGGGCGGTATAGAAATTCGATTAATAAATAAATAAATAAATAAATTAGGCTTCCTGCAGGAAGGGTTGGAGGCAGGACTAGCGGTTAATACATTCTGCAGACTAGTAGCCGCCTTAGTACTATTCTGTCCTGTGAGAGAGCTTCCACCTTCTCTCATCATCTGAGGGTCCGCAGCTTCCTAAAAGAGGCTTCCAATCTACGACCTCCGCCTGTTCACAGATACCCTTCTTGGGATCTCTCCCTTGTTTTACAGGCCCTTACTTCTCGTCTGTTTGAGCCATTGAGTTCTGCCAGTCTCAGGCTTGTGACTTTTAAGGTCGCCTTTCTCATCGCTATCACTTCTGCTCGAAGAATCTCAGAAGTGGCGGCTCTCAGAGTACGGAAGTACTTGTGTATATCCTGACAGAGTCATCCTCCATCTGGATCATTCGCGCCAAAAGACATTCGCGCCAAAAGTCAACTCCTGGTTCCACAGGGCCGAGGAGGTCATCTTACAGAATTTTTGCCCAAACATCCTAGAGAGCATCGATGGCACACCCTAGATGTACACAGGCATTTACATTGCCAGGACAGCATCCTTCCGAAAAATGGAGGCGTTTGTCTCCCTTCAGCCCAGATCCCAAGGCACAAAGGTGTCTCCATCCATCATAGGTTGTTGGCTCAAAGCTTACATTTCTCTGGCTTATGATCATCAGGCCCGTCCTATTCCAGCCCGCATCATGGCCCATTCTACTAGAAGTGCAGCCACAACAGCAGATTGGGCCACTCAAGCTTCAATACTAGAGATTTGCAGGGGTGCCACCTGGGTGTCGCCTTCTCCCTTCATTCGAAACTATAAACTTGACATGTTTGCCTTAGCAGAGGCGGCCTTTGGGAGATGGGTCTTGCAGCAGGTTCTTCCAGTCGACAGGACTCTGGAAATTTCTACTCCCCACTCTAGGGATACTTAGCTTGGGCATATCCCATTGCTTTGGACTCTCTAAGCAGTGCACAGGAAAAGGAACGTTGTACTTACCTGAACGTTCTTTCCAGGGTCCAGGAGAGTATGTTTTTTTCTAACTTTACAGGCTACATCTTCTCCATATCCAGACCATCATTAACAAACTGGAGCTAAGCAGGAAGGAGTAGGCATGTTTAAACAAATTACAACTCAGTCTCTGGCCAATCAGACAAAGTTATCATCCATTGCTTTGGACTCTCATGCAGCGCACAAAGAACGAACGTTCAGGTAAGTACAACTTTCCATCTATAACGTAAAGTGTAAGAATTATCAGCCACTATTATTTATAGGCTGCCCATCTCACCTATGTAGAAGACCAGCAGAGCACATCCCTGAACACCAACTAGCAGTCAGAAGACACACTGAAAACTCCTAAAACCCACAACACATGGACAGATTTAACCATACTGTAAACTGTGAGCATTCTAAATCAGGCTAAATCCAAAAATGCTAGGGAATTCCTAGAAGCTTGGCATTCAAATAAATCGGCAAACAACAGACACATAGAAATAAATCATATTTACACACTATTCAAATGAGACAATAAAAAAGCTAAGTAGAAAACAAAGAGACCAGAACACACACTCTCCTGCAACCAACACCTAGTTAAGCAGGGATTAATCCCAGACAAAGAAGCAAAAAACAATAACCTAACCAAAGAGCTACTTAGGAGAAAACTACTATCACCCACCAACAATGGCAGGGTAAGCCAGTATGTATCAGTAGGGAGCAAACACCATACAGATATTACCCTGGTTGGGTAATGAAACACAGGTAGTTTTCTACTTATAACAGCCCATTTATTGACTGTTCCAAGTTAAAATGGCACTTGTTTTTCACACTTATGACTGTTGCAGCATCCCCATGGTCACATGATCAAAATTCAGACACTCAGCAACTGGCATGTATTTATTATGGTTGGGGTGTCCCGGCGTCATGTGATCCTCTTTGCGACCTTCTGACAAGCAAATTCAATGGGGAAGCCAGATTAACAACCGTGTTACTGATTTACCAACTGAATGATTCACTTAGCAAATGTGACAAGAAAGGTTAGAAAATGGGACAAAACTTAACTGCCTTGCTTAGCAACAGAACATTTGGGTTCAATTGTGGTCATTTAGTCAAGGCCCACCTTTATCTCCAAACAAACAAGCTCAGAGAACATCAATGACTCTATAGTTCAACCCTAAGTTTATTAGCACGATGTATTACATCTTCAGGTTACATCTTGATAAATGTAAATCAGATTTATTTAGTGACAGTGGGTAAGAAACTATTAGGTTTATAATTCTATGATGAAAATGTGGGATAAGCAGAAAAATAAAAATTACTATTCTGCCCATGCCTGCTTTCCTTGTAGAACCAATTACAGATAGTCCTTATTTAGTGACCATCTCATTTAGCAACTGTTTGCAGTTATGATGGCTGATGAAAAAGTAACTATGACCCGCTCCTTGCCTTTACCATGGCAGGTCTGTAAAGCAAAGGAGGGCTGAAGCAAGATCATAAACACAGTTGCCGTTTCACTTAGCTGCTGCTTCACTTAACAATCAAGTTACAGCTCCCTACTGTGGTTGCTAAACGAGGACTACCATTATTTCATTTTTTTTAAATTTAATTTATATGCCGCCCTTCTCTGGAGACTCAGGGCGGCTTACAATGCGTTAAGCAATAGCCTTCATACTTTTGTATATACCTGCTTAGTAGGGCTTTTGCCCCCCCCCCCCAAGTGGGGTTCTTTTTTTATACAAAGTCAGCTTATTGCCCCCACAATCTGGGTCCTCATTTTACCTACCTCGAAAGGATGGAAGGCTGTTCAACCTTGAGACTGGTGAGATTCAAACTTGCAGTAATTGCAGGCAGCTGGTGTCACTTTAGCACTACTTAAACTGCTGCGCCACCCAGGCTCTTTTAAGACATATCTCACCATGACTAGGGTGGAATAAGGAGACCTAATGAAAGACCTCCTTCATCTCATGAACTGAATAACCTGGCTTTAAAAGGTAGAAAAATAAAAACTAAAATCTATGAAGAAAATTTGCCAATTTTCACAAAACCACTATGCAAATCCTACCTTCTAGAGACAGACAATATCTCCATATAAGGAGCTGAGAACCCTACTCTGTTATCAATCATACAGACAGAAAACAGAGAGTTCAAAATAGGAATTTACACTCAACGGAAAGCAAAAGTTAAAAGACACGCAGTACAGCTAGGGTCCTCAATTGAGCTCAGAATTTATGTTGTGAGAAATTCGTTACATGAATTTTGTCCCATTTTACGACTTTTCTTGCCACATTTGTTAAGTGAATCACTGAAGTTGTTAAATTAGTAACACGGTTGTTAAGTGAATTCTGCTTCCCCACTAACTTTGCTTGCCAGATGTTTGCAAAAGATGATTACATGATCCCAGGAAACTGTAAGCGTCATAAATACGAACCAATTGTCAAGCACCCGAATTTAAATCACGTGACCGTGGGGATGCTGCAACAGTCCTAAGTGTGAAAAATGGTCATAAGCTACTTTTTCCAGTGCTGTTGTAACACATTCCTTGTATTGAGATACACCCAGCTCAATCACTGCACTGCCTTGATAAAAAGTTACCACAGGAAAATTAGGCGAGCTTGACAGTCTG
This sequence comes from Masticophis lateralis, assembly GCA_030761175.1. NCBI lineage: Eukaryota > Metazoa > Chordata > Lepidosauria > Squamata > Colubridae > Masticophis > Masticophis lateralis. Next base: position 282,165,939 of record JAUDYJ010000002.1, read on the forward strand.
CAATAAAATCAATATTCTAATCAATGCAAGAATTTTTCAGTTCATTAAAAGGTAGCTTTATCCCATCATACCCCATGCTGTGATTAAGGCACTGAACAGAAATGATACTGTACTATAAGAAAATAATACTTTATGAACATACAGGGGTGTATTATTAGTTACAAGAAAAGCACGCTCAAGGAATTTAGCTTCTCTAATACACTTCACATGTATTTACACTCACAGACTGGAACTAAAAAATCAAAGGGATAACTGGATTCTACTGGGCTAGCCAAACAATTGCAAATGAGAAATAATTGAATAATTTGGCATTTCAACTCTGTACTATTTTGCCATGTACTTTCATACTGAAAGAGCAAACAACTGAAACCAGTATCCATGTTTAGCCAACTTTCTCGGTGGGTGTAAGAATCTCTTATTTACATAGCATTAAATAGCAATTCCTGAAACACTTATTTTTTAAAAATAGCATATAAGCAATTGTACCTATATAGTGGACAATGTTGGGAACTGTGATAATTATATGAGAAAGAGAAAAAAAAATCTGAATTGGGGTGCTTCTACTGAGATCACACCAAGGGTAAGAAATGTGTTGTAATCAAACTGCAAATGAGAAGGATGAATTAGCCAATCTGATATTAACTTTACGCAACTGAATTAGTATAACATTATGATAAATGTGGAAGCATAAAAAACTGTGAACTTTATCCATGTTAAAAGGTAATGATAAATCTCAAATTTGGGCTAACTGGTAAGAAACTAAAGCTGAGCAATCCTTAATCCACACAAACATGACAAATTGTTACCATTCTTTCATACAAAGCTAAAAGCCAAGAATAAAAAAAAAAATACAGAAAGAAAACCTCTGCCCTTTTGTGAACATTCCTTACAAAATTATCCTTTTTATAACTGGAACAGCTAACACCAGGGGAGAACTCTGCCAGCAGTGACTCAGTCCATAATCACAGCATTGTTTATTTTATTATTCTATTATTTTACTTTTGCTTGTTTAAACTTTTTTTTATTTCTTTGGGGTTTTTTTTATGGTTGCGAGCCGCCTAGGGCAGCCCCATGGAGAGATAGGTGGCAAATATATTTAATAATTATTATTTTCTAAAAAGCATACAGCATGGGAAACACTCCATTTTGAATGTAAGTCTAGTTTTTTTTTCAGTTCAAGACAACTCACAGGTCAGTTTGGAAATTTCCAAAAGGATCAAAACATCCTTTTCACATTTAAAGTAAGTGTTTCAAATTCAAATCAGGTCAATTTGAAAATATTTTGACACTGTTAATTAGCAATCTTGACTTTCTGGAAAGTTTTAGTCAGACCTGGCAACAGTTCTGCTTTCAGGAATATTCATGTTTGAGAATGACTATTAGGTGTTAGGCTTCAAAAGGTGACTGTTTTATTAATTTTACCAATTAATACTACCCTAGCAAATTTGTACTGAGAACAAATTTATTTGGAAAACCCCGTGATATTTACAGTTCAGCTTACGTAACACAGTGAGAATTTATCACAAACTTCCAAAACATGTTGTTCATGTGTGTAACTGTTACACAATCTACTTTTGGAAGTCCCTTAAACCTCTTCCAGTAAACATTTTGGAAGTCTAGTTTTCCCATTCTAACCAATAGAAAAATAAAAAGAACCATAGAAGATAATTCCAGCTGCAACAACAAGGACTTGTACAATAAAGATAGGCCTTGCCTTCCAACTTCATTTAATTCAAATTAGTTCAAATTAAAGACAGTCTCACACCACCACGCGATCATGATCCGAGTGCTTTGCAACCTATTTGCACTTAGCCAAGCACTCCACAATCATGTGATTGTGATTTACAAGTTTTTCTGCTGGTTTCCCCAGAAAGTCATTGGGGAAGCTGGTAGGAAAAGTTGCAAGCTGCTGCCGCCTGTAGAGACTGATTGAAAGAACTCTGTGCCTGTTTGGATTTTGTCAGAGACCTCTTTCAGCTCTGGCTGCTGGCTGAAAGAGTTTTCTGATAAATCCAAACAGGCATAGAGCTGAATTCCTTCGGCAGGGAATTCAGCCAGCCATAGAAGACTTTCAGCTACTGATCAGAGAAGCAACACAGTAAATAATAAGCACAAGATGCTTCGGGGAGGGAGGGAGAAGTTGCAGTGCAGGCCGCACACAAGTAGCTCTCCTCTCAGAGGCTGAAAAATCCTGTTTTGACAGGGAGGATATCTCCTAATATCTAACTTTTTCAAAGATCATTCCACAGATAAATTATAACATTTTCCCTATTTAAAAGCCTTCCTTGACAGTTCCTGAAATCTGTCACAAGACATTTCAGGTCTGAATTTAAATAACACAATTCACCTGTATGCATTCAAAGTTTATTATGCCAGTTTTGATGAAGGACAACATTTTCTATAATCTTCCAATATTTCATGGAATATCTTGTGTTAATTGTTCTAGAATCTGAACTGTATAAATTGTTTATTTTGCAAGAATCTTTAAAAATAAATGCTTTGGTCCTCTTTGTTTGCCCAGCTGTCTTCTGTAAATCAAAAGGAACGCTGCTCTTTTGTTCTATGTGCGCTGTGTGAGAGTCCAAGCAATGGGTGTGAACTTTGTCTGATTGGCCAGAGACTCAGTTGGAATATGTTTAGCCACGCCTCCTCCTTCCTGTTTAGCTCCAGTTTGTCAACAATGGCCTGAATCTGGAGAAGACATAACCTGTAATGAAAAAACATGTTCTCTCCCGGACCCTGGATCTCCTACGCAAATAGGGAAGGGTTGGACTCTCACACAGAGTACATAGAACGAACGTTCAGGTAAGAGCAATGTTCCTTCTCCTGTGCACTGCTTAGAGTCCAAGCAATGGGATATGCCCAAGCTAAGTATCCCTAGGGCGGGGAGCAGAAACGTTCAGGGCCCCGTTGACTGGAAGAATCTGCTTCTCCCAAAAGCTGCCTTGGCCAAGGCAAACTTGTCGAGCTTGTAGTTCCTGATGGAGAGGGCGAGGCCCAAGTGGCTGCCCTGCAAATCTCTAGTATAGAACCTTGAGTAGTCCAAGCCGCTGTTGTGGCTGCACTTCTTGTAGAGTGGGCTGTAATGCGTCCAGGTAGTGGTTGGGCCTGATGATCGTAGGCGAGAGAAATACAGGCCTTGAGCCAGCGACCGATGGTGGATCAAGTTCACCATCCCATGGACCTGGGCTGAAAAGAGACGAATAACGACTCCTTCTTCCTGAACGGTGCCGTTCTGGCCAATGTCGGGGTGTACATCTAAGGAATGTTACCGTCGTTCCCTGGGATGTTTGGGGTTTGGACAAAAATCTGGTAAGATGACTTCCTGGGCCCGGTGAAACCAGGCGTTGATTTTTGGAATGAACATCAGGTTTAGATGGAGGATAACTCTGTCAGGATGAATGATAGACAAATCCTTTCTCACGAAGAAAGCCGCCAGTTCAGAAATTCTATGAGTAGATATTATAGATATGAGAAAAGCAACCTTAAAGGCCAGGAGCCTGAGACTGGCGGAACTCAATGGCTCAAACGGAGAGAATGTGAGTGCCTGTAACACAAGCGACAAATCCCAAGAGGGGTATCTGTGAATGGGTGGAGGGTGCAGATTGGAAGCCCCTTTTAGAAAGCTATGAACTTTGGGTGGTGAGAGAGAGTTGAAGCTCCCTTGCAGGGTAAAATGGTTGCTAAGCAAAGCAGCTATTTGTCTGCGGAGGGTATTTGTGGCTGATCCTGTATCTAACCCCTACTGGAGGAAGTCCAATATCTGAGGGATGGAGACCGATGTGGGGGATAGCCCCTTCCTGGTGCACCAGTGACAAAAGGAATTCCACGTGGCATCTTATACGTGGGTTGTCGACGGACGTCTAGAAGCTAAGATGGTACAAAACCTTTCTAGAGAATTGGTCCTTTTTTAGGATCTCACTTCCAAATGCCAGACGGCCCATTGAAACCATTGAGGTTCTGGGTGTAGAACGGACCCCTGGCTGACGGAGATCCTGTTTGGAGGGATCCTCCAAGGAAAGGATATTGATAGGTTCACAAGATCGGTGAACCAGGTCCTTCTGGGCCAGTGAGGAGCTACGAGAAGGACCTCCGTGCCTTCCTCCAGGATTTTCCTGATGACCCTCAGTATTAGAGGGGTCGGGGGAAATGAGTAAAACAGGAACTGGGGCCACGGACAACAGAGGGCATTCATCCCCTTGGCCCTTGGAGTCAAGAAACTGGTGAAAGACCGTGGAAGTTGTGCATTCGCTGGGCTGTCAAAAAGGTCTACCTGGGGTGGCCCAAATTTGGCTGACTGAACAGGTCTGGATGAAGTTTCCACTCTGCCTGATCGATGGTTGTTCTGCTCAACCAGTCTGCCTAGATGTTGGAAACCCCAGTTATGCGTACTGCTTGTAGGGATAGAAGATGTTTCTCTGCCCATAGACCTATCGTTGCAGCTTCGTGCATCAGCGCCCTGGAACGAGTGCCCCCGATGGTTCATGTGCACCTTGATTGTGACATTGTCCATTACTAACAGCATGTGGTGCCCCAACAGTTGATTTTGGAATTAGCAGAGCGCCAAGTGTACAGCTCTCAGTTCCAGCCAATTGATGTCGTTGAGATAATTTGGCGACCATCAACCCTGGGTTACTCGAGATTGTAGATGAGCGCCCCAGCCGAAGAGGCTGGCGTCCATGGTCAGGGTTAGGCAGGAGTGTTCCTTGAAGGAACATCCCTGCTCCATGGCTGTTGACATCCACTACTCCAAGGATCTGAGCACTTTTATGGGAACGTTGATTTGTTTGGTGGCGTTGCTGAGGCCAGCCCTTTGACTTGGTAAGAGAAGCCACTGGAGAGGCCAGGAATGCAACCTCGCCCAAAGTACAATTGCTAGGCAGGAAATAATTTTGCCTAACAATTGGGAAAAAAGCACCAATGGTACCCTTCTGAAGGCCTTGACTTGCCTTACAGTGGTACAGTTGCTGAAGAGACGTTCTTGGGAGAGGGAGAGGAAGAGGAGGCAGGTCTGAGTGTTGATCCTTGCTCCCAGATGGACCAGGTTGGTGGAAGGAGTCATGCGACTGTTCTCCCAATTCACGGTAAACCCGTGGTCTTGGAAGGTCTGAACCATGACCTGGAGATCTAAACTCACCTGCTGAGGGGATGACGACAGGACTAATATGTTATCTAGGTAGCGTAGGAGAGGTGAAATACTCCTGGTTCGGACCGGATCGTCCGATCCGATAGCGATGGCGGTGGATGGTTCGGAGAACCGGTAGCAGAAATCCCTGCCTGCCCCCTGCCCAGCTGAGCCACATGATCATCAGAGGCTTTTTTTTTACTTTCAAAAGCATTCTTTGTACAAATGCTTTTAAAAGTAAAAAAAAAGCCTCTGATAATCATGCGGCTCAGCTGGGATCGTCAGAGTCTTTTATTATTTTTTTTATTTTTATTTTTATTAAAAGTTTTATAAAAATACAAACATATAAACCCCCCCTTTCCCCTTCCCCCCCCACCCCTCCCCTCCTTCAACCCCCCTCCCCCCCCCCGGACTTCCCAGAGTGAAATACAGGGTTTCTCTTTTTCAACAAAAATTTTAACCCAACCATTAACCTATCCAATTTCTAGTTTACAAACACTATCAAAATCTTAACTCCAATCTAATAAGATAGAAAAACAAAAATTACAACTCTTCCTCTTCATTCATACGCAATTTGATGTCTTCTTATATGGTATTTGTTCCGAACATAGTCAATCCATTTCCTCCACTCCAGAATATATCTTTCTTGCGTATGATCCTTCAAATATGCTGAGATTTTAGTCATCTCAGCTAAGTTCATTACTTTTACAATCCATTCTTCTACTGTAGGCAAAGAGTCTTTTTTCCAGTGTTGTGCAACCAACAGTCTAGCTGCTGTTATTAAATTTAAAATCAGCTTAGTCTCCAATAATGTACATTCATTTATAATACCCAACAAAAAGAGTTTCGGTGTAAATTCCAACCTTTTTTTCAAAATATTTTGCATTACCCACCAGATCTTTATCCAAAATGCTTTAACCTTCTTACAGGTCCACCAAATATGAAAATAAGTTGCATCTTCACAATCACACCGCCAACATTTAGCTTGTACATTAGAATACATACAGGACAACTTTTTTGGATCTAAATGCCATCTATAAAACATCTTATAAAAGTTCTCTCTAAGGTTTTGTGCTTGAGTAAATTTAACATTTCTAACCCAAATCTTTTCCCATGTCTCCATCATTATTGGTTCCTGAAAATTTCTAGCCCATTTAATCATACAGTCTTTAACCAGCTCTGATTCAGAGTCTATCTCTAATAATACATTGTATAATCTTTTAATATGCATAATACCCTGGTCCCTGATTTGCTTTACCAAATTTTCTTCATTTTCCATAAAACCTGTTTTTTGATCCTCCCTCCCTCGGCTGAAGAGATTGTAGAAAAAATGCTTTTAAAAATAAAATAAAAAGTTGGCCACGCCCACCCAGTCATATTACCCCCCACCAAGCTACGCCCACAGAACCAATAGTAACAAATTTTATATTTCACTACTGTAGCATAGTAATTGGATGGGTCTTGCCCACAGGTGGGCAGCCACCGTGTCCAGTAGTGAATGTTTTTGTGAATGTTCTGGAGTGGAAGAGAGCCCAAAGGGCAGAGCTCTGTATTGGAAGTGGAGTCGCGCGTAGCAGAACCTGAGGAATCTCCTGTGAGATGGTCCGATGGGAACATGGAGATAAGCCTCCCGTATTGATGTTAAGAGATCTCCCTGTCTGATGCAACCCAGAATGGTATGCAGGGATTGCATTTTGAAGCATTTGTACTTTATGTGTACATTCAGTTTCTTCAGATCTAGGATGGTTCTGTTTCCGCCCAATTTCTTTTGCACCAGAAAAAGTATTGAATAGAAGCCGAACACCTGATGTTGAACAGGTACCGGTTCTATGGCTTGAATAGTCAGCAAATGCCGGATTTCAGCTTTCATCAGAGACCTCTTGGTGGCGTCCCTTGACACTGAGCATCAGACGAACCTTCAAGGGGGTTCGAAACAGAACTCTAGGGTAAGGCCTAGTGTCACTGTTTGTAAGGCCCAGGTGTCGGTGGTCGTGATTTGCCAGCAGTTGGCAAATCTGCCAAGGCAACTGCTGATGGGGCCCCTGTCAGGACAGTACTTGGTTCGACGGTAGGGTCGTAGCCAGCTCCCCGAAAGGGACGTCTGGCCTGTGTTTGTCTAGAGTGATCCTGAAAGGGATGTCTGTCCTGTGGCCAGTACGGCTTGTGGAAAGGATCTTTGGTAGACTGGGCTCTGAAATCCCATGTCAGATGCCCGAAAGGCCTGCCAACGCTATGGGAAAATGGTCGTTCTGTCTGCCCGTCTGTAGGTGTGGGGAAGAACCTTCCTCTTGTCCTTACCCTCTATTAAAACAGGGTCCAGGGCCCCCACGAAAAGGGAGCCTCCCTTAAATGGAGCCGCCACTAGTTGCCATTTCGTTTTCATGTCGGCTTGCCAATGTCTCAGTCAAAAGCGGCATCTGGAGGTGACATTGGACGCTAGGGCTCGTCAGGCAAATTTTGCCCTATTGAGAGTTGCATCTGCGGAATATTCAGCAGCAGCAATTAGCTTATTTATGTCATCTGGGGACGCATGGGACTGCATTTGGCGAAGCCAGATTTGGGACGTCCTAGTGGAAAGGGCCACCACCGTGGTGGAACAAATAGCCCAGGCGGCTGCTTGGTAGATCTTACGAACAGAGAGCTCCGCCTTTCAGTCCTCAGTTTTCAAACCTTCAACCGAATCGGAAGGAAGGATGTTAGATGAAGCCAGGTTGGCCATTGGAACATCAAGGGTTGGAAGTTTCAGGAGCTCCTCAAGCTCTTGTTCCCCATAAACTCCCCCATGTTGGCCGTCATTTTTGCCTTGTACAATAAACTTCTAAATAGATCATGATGGAACAGCCCCATGGCAGCAGGTTTGTCAGGGATGATTCTTTCATCCTCGGAAAGATTATAGTCTGTCATATCTTCTTCACCCATAAGCGACATGTCACTATGCTGCGAAGGGGAAGGAGAATGAGGCTCCAATATGTATTCCCTGTCAGAATAACCCACTGGCTGAAGGCTCTGCCTTTGGTAACGGGGCCAAAATACCCCTTTGAATCAGGACAGCATTAATGCCCTTTGAAATACTCTGTGCAATCATGTCACACATTTCTTGTGACAATGCAGAGCCTTGTCCTACCTCTGGATGAAGCCCTGCAGCGGTAGGAGTGAATGTGGCAGAGACACGGGAAAACCTGTGGTGATGGGAGGGTCCTGACGCTGGGTTGCTTACTCCCAAGGGAGGATCCATTTTCGCTGCCTGAAGTTTCTGTCTGGCAGCAGAATCATTAGACCACCAGCCAAACTGATCTGGCTGAGGGTCCTGGATTAAAATTTCATTTTCTAAAGTATCAAATGGCTTCAAAGCGCCAAATCCACCACAGAGTGCCATGGGGAATTGAAAGTCCGACATTACGGACCCATGCCCAAATGCCAATGAGCACAGAGCCGACACTACAGCTCTCCACAAGCTAATCTGGTCGCAAAACTCACTGAAACTGGACTCCAGAACGAGTAGGAGGCGGTCGAGTAGGAGCCGTGCAGGCCTCTTGGGTAAAGAAACTGCCGTCACTATTTCCCGCAGCTGAGCTGATCAGCGCCTGGTGGTGTGCGGTGCCAGAAGCCGCTGTCTCAACGGCAATAAAGTTTTTGAGTTCACCTTCTCCTAATGTGATGTTTAAAGAAAGTCCAAGCTAAAGTATTACAAGTCTCTCTAGGCCGACTGAGTTAACAAACTGGAGCTAAGCAGGAAGGAGGTGTGGCTAAACAAATTCCAACTCAATCATTCCAAAACCCTTTCGTTGGACTCTCTAACCAGTGCACAGGAGAACTTAAAGTTCTCCATCTTCGTACCCATTTTACATCACAGGGATCATTAGGCTTAAATGCTGCCATAGTGTTAGGCACTGTAGTAACCTGCCATTCCCTCTCCCCCAAATGTAACATTTTAAATTTTCTTTGTTAATACATTATGTAAACAAAAATAGGCATATACATATATTTTACATGTAATTTTGTGTGAAAACTTAACATCCAAGTATAGGAAGAGTAGAACACCAAATTAATAATGATTCATAAAAAGTTTTAGCTGAGTAATTAGTCAATGATCAGCAGTGACTGACTGAATCCAGTTCCTTACTGGTGCCGATCCCAAAAAACTAAAAAAGCGTACAATATATTAATATGCAACTTCCCTTATAACCCACACTATACAAAAGTTTTCCATCTCTATTGGTTATAGATTAGAATCTCAGTGTGTGAGACAGATGCATGCCCTTATACCAGCTGTGATTACTTCAAGGAGAAAAGACCGGTTTTGTCTGGCAAAATACTTCTGAGATAACAAGAGGCCTGCATTTATTTGAGAATGGTGAAGAGTCATCTTCCCAATTCAGAAAGGGTTTTGCCTCGAGTTAAAACCCACTTCTGATCTTTAAGTATGTTTCAGACTGTGCTTAAAGACCCTTGCATGATTAAGAGATCTCATTCAAAAAAGAACAAGTTATCTCACCTTGAAAATCAAGTTTTATCTCCTTTGATTTATAGACAAAACATGTAGAAATATTTCTTAGGGACCTTTTCACATATAAAATATAGAATGGTATCACAATCTGCCAAGTGTGCATGAATTTATAGCGACACAAACACAAGGTTTGGGTATTATGGCAGAAAGGTTATGTATTTCAAGGCCTCACCAAAAATGTGAGTTTAATTTCTGAAAACATCAAGGCCCAGTAGTTCCTACCCTTACAAACTACTGGTATGTTTATTCTTTTTTTGGGGGGGGGGGGCGGGGGAGAAGGTCAATCATCTGTCATAGAACTATTGCCTTAATTTGTGCCAGGCAAATGAATCACAGAATGTAACGACCAGTATAAACCTTGGAGACCCTAGTCCAAACTATTTCTAAAGTGAGACCGATATGGTCTAGTCATTAAAATTGCAGACAATAACACTGATTATGAGGCCCTTGGTGTTCCCAGCTTTTCTTGCAGATGTTTCATTGCCCAACTAACATTTTCAATGATATAACCTAGTTTGATCATGAAATGTCTACAAGGAAACAACCAAGACTAACCATTAAGTCTCTTCTTTTTCTTGTTAATTTTTTGTTGCTTTTCCTTTTAAAAATATTTTGGCATTTTGTATTCTAACCTTCTTTGAATAAGCTATAAAATTTCCCAAATGCAAACTAACCAAATTCAGACAACACCAAGGACCCCATATAGTTCAACCCCGAGGTATGAATCTTTTTTTCAATTCTTTCATATATAACTTTTCTGTTGGTACCTGAGTAGAAAAGTAGAAAACTATACCCTGATCAAGGAAATATCAAGACGACACCCCCACCAAAATGACAGAGTAAGCTCCTGTTGGAAGTTAAAACCCACCCCTCTCCTAGGAAATTTAAATATTTTAGGATATACTATAAAGGCAGAATATTTTCTCCTAAAAGGGAGGTAGAAACTCATTCCGTCCACCTTTGTCAATGGGCCATTAAGACCTCAGCATCCCATCTGCAACACAAAGGACCCATATAGCAACAGAAACTCACCACATGGCATCTGGGAAGATTACATCAGCCAGCAAGGCTAGCTAAAACCCCCTACCCCCTGGGAGTCTGGCAACCAATCAGGATACTCTTCCTGTGCCCCAGGAAGTTCAAAGCCCAGACAGGGCATACAATCCATGGATTCTCAGCATCCCTTCCCTTTTCTGCTCAGGAACTCAGACCGTGTGATCCTGCCCACCATTAAACCATCTTTCCATGTTTCCAGTGTCTTTTCCCCCCACTTGGAACTGAACCCAGAAGGATATTTCTTCCAACACTCCCATATATAAACAGAGATCAAGCTCCACCCATGCCCTTCTAACACTGATGATGTTACCCAGTTGGGTAATGAAACGTCTGCAAGAAAACCACCAACCCACAGAGACCACCCTCCGCTCAACCCCAATATACAAACACTCTTTTTTCATTGGTATCATTCATTGCTGACTCTAAGCCTACTATCAATTTCCCCCATTTCTAGTTTCCCCAGATCGTTATGGCCACCCACCGAAAGCAGAATAACAGGAGTTGGAGGGGCTTCGAAAGCTCTTCTAGTCCAACCCCTCTGCTCAAGCAGGAAGATGACCTGTTATCATTTCAGACAGTCTCTCAGAAGGGGTCTCTCCTTAAGGCCAGCTGTTTGGGGTGGATCCTGCCAGCCAGGCCAGGCAAACCCTTTTTTGGCAGCAACCACACAAACCAGGAAGTATATCCTGTCCGCTTCTCTCTGCCTCATCCAGTCCAACAAGGTCAGGCTGCGGAAACTCCCTTCGGTCGCACAAGCCTCTTTCTCTCTCCCCCCCGCCCCATATTCGGTCCGAGAAAGGCAGCGGGCAAAGGGGAGCCACCTTCTCAGCTGGGCGGCTGCGACGGGCCGAGGGAGCGGCAAGAGGCCCATTCAAAGGCCGGAGGAGTCCAATCTCAACGCGGAGGGCGGATCCAGGAGGCCGAGGCACATCCAGGCCGGCTCCCCGGCAACGCTGGGCCGAAGGAAAAGCCGGAGGAGCCGGATTCTCACGACACCCCCCACCCTCCGGGCTTAGCGTCACACCTCCGGGCGCACTGCGCCTGCGCAGACTCCGCGCCCCCTCCCTTCCCTAAGGAGAAAACGGCCTTTTTACCTCAGCGGCGCCCGGGAAATAAGAGGAGGCCGGCGTTGAGGCCTACTCACCCCGGCGGCTCCGCCCCGGACCCTGCGGCCGCTCTTCCTCCTCCTTCTCCTCTTCCTGACCCCCGGCGCGGTGGCTCGGAGTTAGAATTCGCGGCCGACGACGGCGAAGGCCCACCGGCTCCCTCCTCCAGACGCTCCTCGGTAATGGGGCGACGCCATCTTGTCTCTACGTCCCAGACCCGCCTCTTCCGCCTCCGCCTCCAACGGCGCCCAGCTGCGTCACCGCTTCGGTCACGCGACACGGAAGCAGGCGGCCAATAAGAGTTGGGAGAGCTGGGGAAGGGGGCGTGGCCTTCAGCCGGAGTGGCGTGGCGGAAGCGGGGAACGCCCCTCGCTCGCTCGCAGGGGAGGATGGGAAATGTGGTCCAAACCTTTTGGCTGGGAGCTGAGGGAAGCTCCTTCACGGTTTTTCTATTTTTGCCTTCCTGGTTGGGAAAAAACTGGTTGGGTTTTGGGATTTACAAAAATAATAGATTATATTAATATACAGGCCGTCCTTTACTTACAACCATTTAGTTATTGTTCAAAGTGATAACATCACTGAAAAAGTAACTTGGGACCGGTTTTTCACGCTTAACAACCGTTGCGGCATCCCCAAATTTTGATCACGTGACCGTGGGGATGCTCCAACGGTCGTAAGTGTGAAAAATGGTCAGTCACTTTTTTCAGTGCCGTTGTCACTTTGAATGGTCACTAAGTGAACTCTTGTAAATCGAGGACACAGGTAATCCTTGATTTACAAGAGTTCACTTAGTGACCATTCACTAAGTGACTACCTGTATTTAGGGTCACCTGGTCATCTCCCATTTGGAGTATTACAACATAATTTACACGGAACTACAATTTGCAGGATCCAATCTGAGTAACATGACATTCCAATGTCCAAAAAGACATGTATTTGACATGCATTCAACCCTAACGGTCACTAAATGAATGGTTGTAAATTGAGGACTACCTGTAGTGGACTCAGAGGATGGAGATTGGGCATGGCATCCTACCTGAGGCCCAAAGCCAGATGGGTAAACTTGTGTCAGTCCTTTTCTTTCAGCCGTGGAAGAAGAAAACAAAGCCCTTCTGAAAACAGGCCAAGAAAACTGCAGGGATTTGTTCAGATAATTGCCAGGACATGAAGGAACGTGACAAACAGAATGTTAGCCAGGATGAGGCGTGGTGGTTCCTAATCCTCTTAAATTTAAAAAGGAAACAAACAGACCAAAACAGTTCCTTGCCAACAATCAACACCCAGATAAACAGGGATTAACATCAGGATTAATACCACACCAACAATCAAGCATAAAATGATACCCCAATGATGGAACAACCTACTCAGACAAACAAACAAGCGTTAAACAACAGCATATTCAAGGAAGCAGAAAGAACACTCCCATCAACATTGACAAACCATTTGTTACAAACAAACCTTCCTCCCTTCTAGCACTGATGGTGTTACCTAGTTGGGTCATGAAATGTCTGCAAGAAAACAACAAAGCTCAGACAACACCAAGGATCCCACAGTTCTCCTTCCTCCTCCCTCCTCCCTCTTCCTTCTCTTCTCCACCGCTCCACAAATCTCACTCCCTTCTAGCACTCATGATGTTACGTACTTGGGTCATGAAACATTTGCAAGAAAACAAGCTCGGAGAGCACCAAGATTCCACACCTCTTCAATGTCTCCATCAATTAACCTTCCAGGAACTATTTAAAACTGAGTTATTCTGGATGGCCTAATTGTCACCAAGTCAGTGTTGTGTGCTTTAAATTTTAATTCAACTTCATTTGAATGTAATTTACCACAGCCGTCTCATTGCTATGCATTATAAGTCTTAGGAAACACCTTGAGTTTCAGGTTGTGGCACTCTATAAATTCAGCAAACAAATAAAAGAGTAACAAGCAGGTATGAATTTATATTTCCATGTGGCCTGAAACATTCCTTCCAAATCCAATCTAGTAGTTTTAAAAAGAATATAATTTGCTGCTACTTAAATTATGCTTTTGGAAATCCTTTCTTCGAGTAGTATTTAATTTTTTTTCTAATTAGCTCAGTTGGAAAATAGGTCCCATTTGCTGGCTCTTTTCCATGACATATTTTCCATGATTAATCAGAGAATAATTTGGTCAAATTTTTCTGGGATTGCAAAACGGTGCAGAATTAATAAGACAGCTCACATTCACAGCAGGCACCAAACTAAAATGTAGTTGGTTATTTCGTTTAGAATGTTGTGTAAACACAGTTCCTTCTTTTGTATTCATAGGCGATGGCTTTTGTAATATTTTGCTTCTTTCTGATTACAAGAGCTTGTCTCACCTTTCTAATATCCCTTTGACCATAAAATTCTCTATCTTAGTAGAACTGGACAGATTTATCCTGAATTAAATTAATAATAATTTATTCCACCCTGGATACTCCAAACTTCCATGTCCAGAGGGTAGCGTAGGATAGGATAGGATAGGATAGGATAGGATAGGATAGCCAGCTGGTTGTTGGGTTTCATGGGGGGCGGGGCACGTGTGGGGGGCAGCATGTGTGGGTGAGGGGCGCTTGCATGGGGACATTGCACATTGCATTTTGGGGGTTTGGGCGCACGTGCATATTTGCATGCATGCATGCATTGGACACTCAGTCCTTAAAAGGTTGGCCATAACTGGGATAGGATAACCTTTATTGTCAGTTTCTCTGTGTAAACACTAGGACACATTAAAAATTCAATTCTGATGCCCATTTTCAAAAGAATTTTATACAAACAGGCAGACATATACATACATACATATACATATACATATACATATACATATACATATACATATACATATACATATACATATACATATATATATTTTCTGAGGTTTTTGTGGGTGTTTGTATGTAGGTCTTTGGTTATTCGGGTCTTCTCCCATGTAAAATTGGAAGTGTCTTGGCGACGTTTCAACAAAGTCTCATTCGTCGTCTTCAGGCTGGAGTTCAGGCTGGTGTTCTCGGCTTCGTGCTTCCAGGAGCAATGTGAGGAGCACGAAGCCGAGAACACTTTGTGCCACAGGAGCACGAAGCACCAACCACAGGAGCACGAAGCCGAGAACACCAGCCTGAAGATGACGAATGAGACTTTGTTGAAACGTCGCCAAGACACTTCCAATTCTATGCGGGAGAACACCCGAATAACCAAAGACCTACATGTATGTATGTATGTATGTATGTATGTATTTTTTTGTATGTATGTATGTATTTTTCTCTCAGCCGGGCTTTTTCCTACATAAATCAAGATCTTTATACAGCCATAGCTCAGTGAAATCCCATTCTAGGCCTCCTGAAAAAAGCACCTTTGGGACAACCATGACCTGGATGACAGAGAATCTCCAGTCTTTCTCAGGCTGGAAAAGTACAGGTAGTCTTCAGCTTATGACCAAAACTGAGTCCAAAATTTATGTCGCTAAGTGAGAAATTTGTTAAGTGAACACATTTTCTTTATTTTGAAGACATTTCACTTCTCATCCAACAAGCTTCTTTTGCTCTGACTGGATGGTAGGGAAGGAAAGGATTTATATTCTTTGCAGACAGCTGGTGATTTGCATCCTTTTAGGGAGTCCTTGAGGTCACTTGGAGGTTTCTCTGTGTCCTCAGGGTCACCTGAGTGGTGCAAATGGTTCCTGTGGTCTGCAGTTTTCCCTCTGGAAATCCATTCCTACTCCCAGACTATTCAAAGGGGGCTCATCCCAAATTGTATAGCTAAAAATCTGTAAAGATTCTCAGTCATTCAGGTCATGGTTGTCTCAGAGTGCTTTTTTCAGGAGGCCCTTGAATTCCTCACCATCCAGTCAGAGCTGAAGAAGCTTCTTGGATGAGAAGTGAAATGTCTTTGAAGAAAAAACAAGAAAGTCCAGTTGCCTACAATACTTTCAAATGCAGTAATTTTCCAACCGATGTTACTGTAAGTTTCAAGAACCATGCGCTACAGATAATTACACAGAACAGAGAAGAATGTCCTTTTCAAATTTCATAAAAACATTAACATGAATCATGCGATTTACAGACTTAAGCAGATGATTGGAATCGGGAACAAAATTAAATCATCTAGGCAGCGGATGAGAGAAAGAAAGCAGCAATTGATAAGATGATAATACACAAATATTTTCATGACTTCTATTGGGAACAGAGTCCAAAATAATGATAATAAAAAAATAGAAGGTGCTCAAAATGCTGGATTTACAAAACGCTTGACTCAAAACGCTTGACTTAACAACCATTCGGTTTGTGACGGTTCAAAGTCAAAACAGCACTGAAAAAAGTGACTCATGGCTGTTTTTCACAAGAGCATTGCAGCATCTCCATGGTCACCTGATCAAAATCCAGATGCTTGCCAACTGACTCATATTTATGACGGTTGCAGTGTCCCAGTGTCATTCCGACCTTCTGGCAAGCAAAAGTCAATGGGGAAGCCCGATTCACTTAACAACCGTGTTACTTCCTTAATTAACTGCAGTGATTGACTTAACAACCGTGGTGAGAAACGTTGTAAAATGGAGCAAAGCTCACAACCTTTGTTAAGTGAGTTTTGCCCCATTTTACGACTTTTCTTGCCAGAGTTGTTAAGTGAGTCACTGCAGTTAAGTGAATCTGGCTTCCCCAATGACTTTGCTTGTCAGAAAGTCACAGAAAGGGATCATGGGTCCCCAGGACACTGCAACCGTCATAAATACGAGTCTGCCAAATCTTGATCACAAACCATGGGGATGCTGCAAGGGTCATAAATGTGAAAAATGGTCATCAGTCACTTTTTCCAATGCCGTTGTAACTTTGAGTGGTCAGTAAATGAGCTGTTATAAGTCAGTAAATGAGCTGTTATAAGTGTATGCAACTCACTTAGTCTTTCTTAATTACAGGTAGTCCTCGATTTACAACAGTTCATTTAGTAACCGTTCAAAGTTACAACGGAAAAAGTGACTGATGACCATTTTTCACACAATGACCCTTGCAGCATCCCACAGTCACATGATCCAAATTCGGATGCTTGGCAACTGACTCACATTTATGATGGTTGCACTGTCCCAGGGTTATGTGATCCAATAGTGAGTTCCTTATCTTTGCTACCAGCATGCGCAGAGCGTCCATGATGACGTCTGGGAAGGTGGGCGGAGCCTCCTGCCGCCGCCACTAGTAGAACCAGTAGAATCCCACCACTAACGTGATCCCATTTTGTGACTTTCTGACAAGCAAAGTCAGCGGGGAAGCCGGATTCACTTAACAACCCTGTGGCTAGCTTGACAACTGCAGTGATTCACTTAACAATTGTGCCAAGGAAATTCGAAACATGGGGCAAAATTCAGGTAAGTAATGTCACCATTAACCACCCAAAAAATTGGGCTTCCATTGTGGTCGTAACTCGAGGACTACCTGCAATTACTCAAGCGGAGGAAAAATCCTGGCTGGGCTTTAGCCATCAAAGGTCCCCTGGCGACGCCTAGGGGGCGCCATAACAACCACAATGGCGCGCCCCCAAGACGCGCTTTGGCCAATCAGAGGAAGCCTCCGCGGCTAGGCGGAACCCAAATCTCGCTCCTCCCGCGCTTGCCCAGTTGCGGGTTTTTTTTTAAACCCTGAGGGCAAGAAGCAAGTCGAGGCCGAACGGAGGAGTCGTTGCCGGGCAACCGCGAGCGAGCGGGGGGCGTGGTCGTTTCGCGCGCCTGCGCAGACTCTCCCCCAACCGGGCTGCCGTAAAGCGCGACGCCGTAGACCCGCTCTGCTTGGCCTCCCGCCGCGGGCGGGCGCGAAATGTCGTGATCCGCATCCGGCCGGTGGACGGCGCGGGAGCGACCGCGCGCGGGCGGGCAGGCGGCGAGCGGCGGCATCCCATGGTCCGTCGGGGGCGGCGGCGGCGGCGGCGGGCGTCCCTGTCCTTCCCCTCCCCCTTCATGCGGGGCCCGGGCCGGGGCCGCGCCCGAGTCGCCCCCGCCCGTTATGGCCAGGAAGACAGTTAGCAGGAAGAGGAGAGCGGCCGCTCCCGCGGCGGGGCCCGGCGGAGAGCAGGTGGGTGGCCGCCCTTCGCTCCTTCTCCCTGCCCCCGAGGACTACAGCCCCCATCGGCCACCGCCGTCTGCTCGGAGGGTGGCGGGACTACAGGTCCCATGCGCTCCGCGGCAGGGGAGGCGCCCATCCCATCGCTCGCTACCCCGTCCGGAGCTTCGGTTCGGGGCTGGGTTGTTCTCCTCGCTGCTGTCCGGGACTACAGACCCCATCGCTCCCGTTCAAGTGAATGGGATGACTACAGCGCCCATCGGCCTCTCCCTTTGGAGCGGGAGGGGCGGTGGACTGTCGTTGCCATCGCTCCCAGCCGGGACTACAGCGTCCATCGCTCCCGTTCTAGGGGATGGGAATGACTACTGTCCCCATCGCTCGCTTTCCTATGCTGAGCGCGTCGGGGGGGGGGGGGAAGTGTCTCCGGACTACAATTACTATGCTCCCCGCCTCCTTCCTCATGACTCCCAGCCGCAACTACAGCCCCTATGCTTCCCACTCAATGGGATGGGATGACTACACTCTCCATCGTCCCCGGCCCTCTTCTAAGCACGCTGACGGGTGGAGAATAGGCGCCGAACTACCTTCCCCATCGCCCCCAGCCAGAAACGGGCATCCCAGGAGGGGTCATGGCGCCCATCGCTCCCTCCCTTCTTCTAAGAGCGTTTGGGGACTGCAGGTCCCATGCTCCCCGCGGGAGGAGGGGCGCCGGTCCCTTCCCATCGCTCCCATTCAAGGGGATGGGATGACTACAGCCCCCATCAGTCCCTCTCGCCTTCTAACCGCGTCTGCGCTCGCCGGACCGCAGCTCCCATCCTCCATCCCGCGGGCGGTGGCCTTCCGGACCCTTTGCCCATCGCTCCCAGCCCATCGCTCTCTCTCCTCCTAACCGCAGCGCCCATCCTCTTTCCGGGTTCCTTGCCCATCGCTCCCAGCCGGGACTACAGAGCCCATCGGCTGGCAGCCCCGTGTGGGGGACATGGGTAGGCCTTGGGGCCGTTCCCGACTTGGGGAGGGGAGGGGAGTTTTTTGCGCCCGAAGATCGGCCCGTAGGGCGCCAGATTAGCGCTTTGGTCGTGTGAACGCCTTTCTTCTCTTTCCCGTGTTCGCAGGAGGGAGGGGCAGGAAAGGGTTAACGCCTCTTTGGCTGAGGAGGCGGGGCTAGAAAACTTGGGCTGATTTAATAAGCTGATGAATGACAGCCTAGCTCTGGTTTAGCTCAGCATTGCTCCGCATTCAGATGGCTGGACTGCAATTCCCAGAATTCCTCAGCTGGCATGGCAGGCTGGGGAATTCTGGAAGTTGAAGTCCACATGTCTTAAAAGTTACCAAGTTCTTTTGAGAGCCCAAAAGGCAGTTAGTAAGCAAAGGTGGCTGGGGAATTCTGGGAATTGAAAGCCCCCAAGGTTGGGCAATGCTGGTTTAGCCAAAGGCTTTTGCGGGAAGCGCATGAGAGTTTGGACTTGATCTTGGCTTGGACTCTTCCATGTTTTATTTGTATTCATTTTTTAAAATTTTATTCATTAATTAGGGTTAGAGGATTTATCTTTTTCTATCATAAAGTATGTATCCTATCATATATTATCATATAATAATTGTAAATAAAAAAATAGATTTATGTACTGCCCATCTCGTCTAGAGATGACTGAGTGGCTTACAAATGTTCCTTTGTAGTGATAAAACATAGTTTTAGAGTACAGGTGGGCCACCATTTGGGATTATAGTTGAGGCCAAAATTTTTGTTGCTAAGTGAGACATTTGTTAAGTGACTTTTGCTGACTTACAGGAGTGGTAAGCAGCAATTTAAAATTATGCAAAATGTAACTATGCAAATGAGGACTGTATAAACAGCCTGTTGAAAAGTAAATTGGGAAATAATGAGTCACAAGCTTTTTTGGGGGGAGGGGGGAAATCTTCCAGCTGATGGGGAAAAAAATAGGCTTTAAATAAGCACACTCAGGTCTTCATGGTTTTCCGAAAAACAAGTAGAGTTGGGGCCAAATTGACAAATTTTATTAGTTTATCGACATATAAAATGGGAAGAAAAAAAGAAAATAATAGGGAAATTTAGGAAGGAAAATGGAAGAGAAAAAACTGTACGGTAAAAGGGAAGAGAAAAAAATTATTGACTTCTGAACTCGTTTTAGCCCAATAGAATAAGGGGTAAGGACCACATCTTAACTGATGAGCCAAACTGGCTTAATTATCTTATATTCACATTTTATATGTATGTTATTTTAACTGTTCACCGCCCTGAGTCCTTCGGGAGAAGTGCAGTATAATTAATTAATTAATTAATTAATTAATTAATTAATTAATTAATTAATTAATTAATTAATAAATAAATAAATAAATAAATAAATAAATAAGATAAAATTTCTGTCACTAAGTTAAACATTTGTTAAGTGAATTTTGCCTCATTTTACAACCTTTCTTGGCACATTTGTTAAGTGAAGCAGTTACTAAGTTAGTAACATAGTTGTTAAGTGAATCTGGCTTCCCCTTGATTTTCCTGGTCAGAAGGTTGCAAAAGGGGATCATATGACTCTGGAACACTTCAACTGTCATAAATACGAGTCAGTTGCCAAACATCTGAATTTTGGTCACCATGGAGAATGCTGTAGGTCATAAGTGTGAAGAACGGTCATAAGTCACTTTTTTCAGTGCCGTTGTAACTTTGAACCGTCACTAAATGAACTGTTGTAAGTCGAGGACCACCTGTATTAACATATAGCAGTGATGGCTAACCTTTTCCGGACCGAGTGCCCAAAGCATACGCGCACACCTGAACGCCCAAAATGCAATGCGTGCACGGCTCCCGCGCATGCGTGCCCCCACGCATGTGCCCCGCACATGCATGGCAGAGACCCAAAGACCAGCTGGCTGGTGGGAGGCATGGGTAGCGGGGCTGAACTAGGACGATGGCTCGCATGCCATCAGAGAGGACGCTGCATGCCACCTCTGGCCATAACAGACACATAGGCTCAGCCTTTTACTGTTGCCTAATAATATATAGTAAAAACAAACCTGTCTAATCTGCAAAACCCAAAATCAAGGTTTCCTCTTTTTCCCACCCCGAGCACAAAGTCCAGAAGCGGTTTCCAAGTAGAAACTAAAGAAATGGCACTTTTGTCTTTAATCAAAGCAGTCGGTTTGGCCATCTCTGCTTCTTCCATCGGCTTTTGTAGCTATTGGTGGGAATCAAAGTATAAGCAGTCCTCAACTTAGAACAGTTCATTTAGTGACCGTTCAAAGTTAGGACATCACCAAAAAAAGGGCTTACAGACTATTTTTCATCCAACCATTGCAGCATCCTCATGGTCACATGGTCAAGACTCAGACAGTTGGCCACTGGCTCATATTTATGACGGTTGCTGTGTCCCCTAGTCACGTGATCCCCTTTTGCGATCTTCTGACAAGCAAAGTCAACAGGGAAGATTCAAGTAATAACCGCGTAAGAACCTTAACAGCTGCAGTGATTCACTTAACGACTGTGGCAAGAAATATCGTTAAATGGGGCAAAGCTCACTTTAACAAACATCTTGCTTAGCAATGCAAATGTTGGCCTCTATTGTGGTTGTAAGTTGAGGACTAGCTGTATACTTCCATTTTTGTGCATAGATCATTCTGGCTCCTATAACATCATATTTTTAATGTTCTTTTTCACACTTTATGTCCATTAAATGAGTCAAATGGAGCTTCAGGTTAGGCCTTTCTGTGGGGCAAACGTACCCAATAGCAGATCTTCCTTCTGGATCTAATCAGAGAGACCTATTTCAACCCCTTAGAGTTCCAACCTGGGCAATTTAAGACTTGTGGACTTCAAATCCTGAGAATTCCTCAGCCAACTTTGCTGGTTTGCTGGCTGAGGAATTCTGGGATTTGAAGTCCACAAGTCTTAAAGTTGCCCAGGTTGGAGACCCCTACCTTACAGCAGTCTTTCTGGGGAGCTGGCTGGGGAATTCTGGGAATTGAAGTCCACGTGTTTTGTAGTTGTCAGGGTTGAAGTACACTATTTAGAGCAGGGGACCCCAACCTGTGGGTCACAGCTCCCTAGTGGACTGTGCGGGGTTTTTGCAACCGGGCCACAGAAATGGCCGGCAGTGCACACACATGAATCCTTATGCACAAGCAGTGGGTGAACACACACATGTGCATCCCCACTTAGAATCGAATAGAATAATAAACTTTATTGTCACTTTAAATGCACACTGATCAGCACGCCTTAAAATGAGATTCTGTTGCATACGTTGCTCTCAAAGGGTCACCCCCTCCAATATACACTACGGAAACACGACAAAAAAAAAATAATGCATATACCCACATACACACATCTATGAGCCAGAGAAACAACAGAGTCTAGTTCAGATGTATACAGATACACAACGAGAAAAATGAACCTCACAAGTTTTACCAGACGGAAGCATGCAAGCATCCTCCATTTAAATGAGCTGCTGGCGCACGTGCAGGCCGCTTGTGCAAATGAAGCTGTGCACACTTGCCAGTCGCTCACGCAGAACCATCCCCTCTCTTTCCCCCCCCCCCCCCCCCCCGCTGGTTCGCAAAGCTGCTAAAGTTTGGGGAACTCAAACATTGCATTAAGCTGCGTTAACAGAGGGATACAATCAAGATCAAGGGAGGGCCTAATACCACTCTATAAAGCCTTAGTAAGACCACACCTAGAGTCCTGCATCCAGTTTTGGTCACCAACCAATAAAAAAGATATTGAGACTCTAGAAAGAGTGCAGAGAAGAGCAACCAAGAGGATTAGGGGACTGGAGGCTAAAACATACAGAGAACAGTTGCAGGAACTGGGCACAGCTAGTCTAGTGAAGAGAAGGACCAGGGGAGACAGGATAGCAGGCTTCCAATATTTGTGGGGCTGTCACAGAGAGGAGGGGGTCAAGCTATTCTCCAAAGCACTCAAAGGCCAGACAAGGAATAATGGATGGAAACTGACCAAGGAGAGATTCAACCTGGAAATAAGGAGAAATTTTCTGATAGTGAGAACAATCAACCCATGGAACAGAAGTTGCCTTTGGAAGTTGTGGGAGCTTCAGCAATGGAGGTTTTCAGAAGAGATTGGACACCTATCAGAAATGGTGTAGGGTCTCCTGCCTGAGTGGGGTGGGAGGTTGGATTAGATCACCTACAAGGTCCGTTCCTGCTCTGTTAATCTAATCTAAAAAAACCCTCCAGTTTAGAGATTTTTTGTCCTTAATTTTCCCGCAGTACGGCTGGGATCACTCAGTTCACAAAAGGAAGAGGCTTCCGCCAGTGAAGCGGTCCTTGGTGTGCTACCTGAAAGGACGAGAGGTGCGGCTTTCCAATGATTCCAGCTACCACCGCTTGCTGCATGCGTACGCAGCTCAGCAGCTGCCCGGGTTGCTGAAGGAACGAGAATTTCACCTGGGCACTCTTAACAAAGTCTTTGCATCGCAGTGGTTAAACCACCGGCAAGTGGTGTGCGGGACGAAATGCAACACGGTAAGGGTGCGTTCCCGTGGTTATTGCCTTGATGTTTCTTCCACCAGGGCTTGGATGGCGCGAAATGTAATGCCCACTGTTAGTCCTCCAAGGTAAACCAAGCAGAAGGGCGAGAGGAAAAATTGTAATTTTTTTTGAAGGTGTGACTTTATAAAATCCCTCTGGATTATAGAGGTGGCTATAAGAATGAGAGAGGAATCTCCAATGGCAATCTTAAGACTTGTGGCCTTCAACGCCCAGAATTACCCAGCCAGTATGGCTGGCTGAGGAATTTTGGGTGCTGAAGGCCACAAGTCTTAAAATCGCCCAGTTTGGAGGCTCCTGGATTAAGATCTCCCCACCTTTCCATGTGCATCTTGCTCCCTCCCTCCCCATCTTTTAATTGGAAATTACGGCTCATCACAGTTATCCAGATGTTCAGACTGGATCTGGCATTTTTATCCACATATCAAGTCCTTCCCAAGGACCTAGGATAGGCAGATCAAGATGTTTTGAAGATGTTGCTCTTTTGTGATGTTAAAGATAACGTCGCAGGATGGAAGCTGTTCCGAATCAAGCTGCCTTCCTTTTGCAATTGACTGAAGGGGATTTTGTCAATGCGGATGGTATTCAAGTGTTGCTCCAGTTGTTTTGGGATTGAATCCAAATCTCTTATTTCTTGTTGGTGTTGCCTTTACTTTCTTTGGCCACAGTTGTCATACTTCTATTTGCAGGTCTTTGTATTTTGTGATTTTCTCCAGCTCTTTCTCTTCTCTTCTGTTATCTCCAGGCACTGCCACGTCCACTACCAAAGCTTTTTTGTCTGTCTTATCAACAATTGTTAAGTCCAGGGTGTTATGTGGCAGGTGCTTGTCGGTCCCAGAGCAATTCTTCATTTTCTATGTCTTTCTCTATTCTATGATTCCACCAGTTGTCGCTTGCAGGTAAATGATATTTCTTGCAGATTTTCCAACGTGCCCTTGTTGCTACTTCCTCTTTTTGCCACCTCTTGCTTCTAATGTCCGCGTAGAGGAGGTCAGGAGACCTGATCTGCCCTGTAGTCACACCAGGTGTGTCCCTTCTTGTTGACTGTTCTTTAATAAGGCTGGAGAAAATGCGGCTGAACCGGATCGGCCTGGATGAGGCTTAATTTTTTTTTTTATGGTGTCTTGTTGACTATCACACCTGATTTGCTTTTCTGACTTAACTCTGGAACAATCAGAAACGTCTGTCTGGGTTTCTGCTTTGGCGTGCTTAAACATGGTTTTGGGCACTCCTGAATTTCATTTGATATATCTGGTGTACTAAGAACGTGGTTTCCTGGAAGACGATGCCCAATGTGCAGAAATGGGCATCGTCATCCTTGAAAACGCATGAATGGGAAAGTTGTATGTACCTCAGATCGGGGGTGAGTGGCGTATTGATTTTCCTGTTATAGACTACGGCCTTGCTCTGTTATCGTTGGTAGGGAGTGTTCTTGGTGAAGAGCAACTTACTTAAACCTACTCCCTTCTAGCACTGATAATGTTACCTAGTTGGGCCATGAAACATCTGCAAGAAAACCACCAAGGACCCCACAATTCTCCTCCTCCTCCTCCTCCTCTCCACAAAGTCCACTCCCTTCTAGCACTGATGACATTACCTAGTTGGATCATGAAATGTTTTCAAGAAAACCACTAAGTTCAGAGAGCACCGAGGACCCCACAATAGTTCCCTTTCTCCTCCCTTCAAACCCTATTCCCTTTTAGCACTGATGATGTTACTTAGTTTGGTCATGAAATGTCTGCAAAAAAGAAACAAAACCACCAAGCACAAAGGGTACCAGGGATCGTACAGCCTCCTCCTCCTCCTTCTTTTCCTCCATCTCCTCTTCCTCCTCCTCCTCCTCCATCATTTTGCAAACCCCAAGTGCTGATGACATTACGTATTTGGGTCAGGAAATGTCTGCAAGAAAACCAGCAAGCTCAGAGAGCATCAAGGACCCCACAGTACTCCTCTTCCTCCACTTCTCCTCCTCCTCTCTGCAAACCCCACTCCCTTCTAGCACTGATGATCTTACCTAGTTGGGTCATGAAACATCCGCAAGAAAACGACCAAACTTGGAGAGCACCAAGGACCTCACCATCCAACCCTGAGCTGCAAATATTCTCTGCTATAAATGAGCCCATTGTTCACCTTTCCGTGTAGCTTCATATCTTCCTGAAATGTCTCCCCCCCCCCCCCGGTCTTGTCTCTTGCAGTTGTTTGTAGTCGACGTCCAAAGTGGGCAGATCACCAAGATTCCCATCCTGAAGGATCGAGAGCCCCACATCGTCAACCAGCAGGGCTGTGGGATTCATGCCATCGAGCTCAACCCTTCCAGGACCCTCTTGGCCACCGGGGGCGATAACCCCAACAGCCTTGCCATTTATCGCCTGCCCACCCTCGATCCTGTGTGCGTGGGAGATGTAAGTTTGAGTTTAGCCATCAAGAGGTCAGATCGGACGCTGGAAGTCCTCGACTTACAGCAGTCTGTTTAGTGGCCGTTCGAAGTTGCAACGGTGCTGAAGAAAGTAACTTAGGACCGTTTTTCACACTTGCGATGCTTACAAAAATTCAGAAGCTTGGCAACTGGCATGTACTTATGACTGTTGCCATATCCCAAGGTCATGTGATCCCCTTTGGTGACCTTCGGACATAGAAAATCAATGGGGAAGACAGATTCACTTAACAACTATGTTACTAACTTATCAACTTCAGTGATTCGTTTAACAACGGAGGCAAGAAAGGTCGTAAAGTGGGGTGAAACACACTTCGCAAATATCTCACCAAAAATTTAGGCTCCATTGTGGTCGTAAGTCAGGACTACCTGTATTGTCTTGCTAATTTAGGTGACAAGTTAGTTAAAATCCTTCCAAATTGTTGAGGCCTGGAAAGGTAATTGATTAAGTCAACTTGTTCTCTTTTTGATTACGCAGTTAGTCCTTGATTTACGACCGTTCGTTTAGCGACCATTCTAATTTACATTGGCACTGAAAAAAGTGGCTTATGACCACTTGTCACGCTTAACAACCGTGGCAGCGTCCCCATAGTCACGTGATCAAAATTGGGGTGCTTGGTGACTGGCATGTACTTACGATGGTTGTACTGTCTTGGGGGGGGGGGGTTCCACATGATTTCCATTTGTGACCTTCCCAGCCAGGCTCAGACAAGCAAACTCAATGGGGAAAGCTGGATTTACTTAATATGTGATTCACTTAACAACCTACAGGGTTTCACTTAACAACGGTGCCAAAAAAGATAATAAAATCGGATATGATTCACTTAACGGATGCCTTGCTTAGCAATGGAAATTCTGGGACCAGAATTTCTGGTTGTAAGTCAAG
The DNA here is from genome assembly GCA_030761175.1 of Masticophis lateralis. Lineage (NCBI taxonomy): Eukaryota > Metazoa > Chordata > Lepidosauria > Squamata > Colubridae > Masticophis > Masticophis lateralis. Next base: position 282,192,610 of record JAUDYJ010000002.1, read on the forward strand.
GACTGTACTGTACCTGTAGTCAAGTACTATAAAAATATGTTAAAATTTCTTCAATGATAAGTGAGAACTGACTGTGCTACAATCATCTGATTTCTTTGCCTTCACGTTATTTATTCATTCTTTCTTTCTTTTTAGGATGGGCACAAAGATTGGATATTTTCTATTGCATGGATCAGTGATACGATGGCTGTTTCTGGTAACACTCAAACATTATTATTATTATTATTATTATTATTATTATTATTATTATTATTATTATGAGTAGATGTGTTCAAATTTATTCATTACAGTCATGAGGCCAGATACAAGCAAAATGTTGAATAAAAAATATTACAACTTTCTATATCAGGAGTTCTCCAAACTTGACTATTTTACGGTTTGTGGGCTTCAACTCCCAGAATTCCCCAGCCAATGCATGCCGGCTGGGGAATTCTGGGAGTTGAAGTCCACAAGTGGTAAAGTTGCCAAGATTGGAGGCCACTGTGTTTTATCTATATCTATATCTATATCTATATCTATATCTATATCTATATCTATATCTATATCTATATCTAATCTGTCTGTCTATCTACGTATATCTGTACCTCTCCCTCCCTCCTATCTGTATATCTGTACCTCTCTCCCTCCCTCCCTCTTTCCCTCTCTCCCTCCCTCCATCTATCTATCTATCATCTATCTTATCTATCTATCATCTAGCTGGCTTCTCCAGATATAAAAAACATTGTGCCAGGACCCAGTTTGTTGGGTTTAATAAGCTGACTTTGTATAAATATAAATATACAAAAGTATGAAGGCTATTGCTTAACGCATTGTAAGCCGCCCTGAGTCTCCGGAGAAGGGCGGCATATAAATCAATTTTTTTAAAAAAATGGTATTCATATTTTTATAGTATTTTATTCTCATTATATGTATGTTTTGTATAGTTTATCCTTTTTTAATGTTCTAAGCTGTCCATTACTAGACGGCCTACAAATTAGAATAGGATAGGAGATGGATAGGCTAGGATACGATAGGATACGATACAATACAATACAATAGACAAATCCCATCTCTTCTTAAAAACTTCTAGTGTTGGAGCATTTATAACCTCTGGAGGCAAGTTGTTCCACTAATGAATTGTTTTCCCTTTCAGGAAATTTCTCCTTAGTTCTAGGTTGCTTCTCTCCTTGATTAGTTTCCACCCACTGCTTCTTGTCCTGCCTACAGGTGCTTTGGAGAATAGCTTGACTTCTTCTTCTTTGGGGCAGCCCTTGAGATATTGGAATATTGCTATATCCTTCTTTTCATTAAACTAGAAATGCCCAATTCCAGCAACCATTCTTTAAATTGAATGAATAAATGTATCCTTCTCCTTTCTTGGACCTGTGTTCGATGCGTGCTTGAACGTGCTTCTTTTTGGTAGGTTCCCGAGATGGGTCAATGGGTCTCTGGGAAGTGACGGATGAAGTCTTGGCCAAGAGTGACGCACGGCGCAACCTGGCGCAACCTGTCCCCGTCTATGCACACATCACCCATAGGGCACTGAAGGACATCCCCAAGGAGAACACTAACCCCGCCAACTGCAAAGTCCGGGCGCTTGCTTTCAACAACAGGAACAAGGTGAGGAAGACAAAGCAATGGCCCTGGAAAAACAGATAGTCCTCGATGTATGACCACAACCGAGGCCAACGTTTCCATTGTTAAGTGGGACATTTCTTAAGGGAGTTTTGACGACCTTTCCTGCCTCCGTTGTTAAGTGAACCACTGCAGTTGTTCGAGTCAGTCACATGGTGTTGAAGTGAATCTGGCCTCCCTGTTGACTTTGCTCGTCAGAAGGTCACAAAAGGGGATCACGTGACCCCGGGATGCTGCAACCGTCATAAGTACATGCCAGTTGCCAAGTGTCTTAATTTTGATTGCGTGACCTTCGGTATGCTGCCATGGTCATAACTGAAAAATGGCCATAAGTCACTTGTTTCAGTACCATTGTAACTGTTGTAAGTCAAGGAATCCCTCTATTTCTACAGGTAGTCCTCGATTTACAACAGTTTGTTTAGACCGCAGACAACTACCCTGGTCTGGTGTCCTGCTAAGCCGTAAATCATCATTTAGACATGATAGTGACTTACTTTCATATGTTGCTAAGCCAAAACCAAGCAATCTGGTGATTTCTGCAATACAGGGAGTTCTCGACTTACAACCGTTTATTTAGTGACTGTTTGATGTTACAACGACACTGAAAAAAAGCCGGTTTTCACACTTATGACCGGTTTTTGCTTCCCTATGGTCACGTCACGTGATCAAAATTCGGTTGCTTGGCAACTGACTCACATTTATGACAGTTGCAGCGTCCCGAGATCACGTGATCCCCTTTTGCGACCTCGTGACAAGCCAAGTAAGTGAGGAAGCCAGATTCACTGAATGACCATGTTCCTCAATTAACAACCCAGGGATTCACTTAACTGTGAGAAGAGAGTCATAAAATAGGAGCCAAGTTCACTTGACAACTCTCGGTTAGCAATGGGAATTTCAGGCTCAATTGTGGTCGTAAGTCAAGGACCACTTGCATATGAGCTCAGCCTCTTGTTTTCAGAAAAAGCAAAATGGCTAAGTACTACGGGGGTTAAGTAGAAACTTTCACATCCCAGTCGCTTGAACAGTTAATATTTTTTCTCTTCCAGGAACTGGGAGCGGTTTCTCTGGACGGATATTTCCACCTCTGGAAAGCAGAACACATGCTGTCCAAGGTAACTCCCTTCACACTGCACACACAAGTTAATCTAACAGAGCAGTTTAGTCGGAAGGGATCTTGGAGGTCTTCTAGTCCAACCCCCTGCTCAGGCAGGAAACCCTATACCCTATGTGATGGCAAACCTATGGCATGCGTGCCAGAAGTGGCACGCAGAGCCATGTCACCTGGCATGTGCAGCGTCACCCATTCCTCTTCTGGGTTTTTGGCACACACATGCACACCAGCCAGCTAGTCTTCTGGTCACTGGTGCGCAAGTGCATGCGACAATCAGCTGGCCTTCACACATGCTGCAGTGCCAGAAATCGGAAGATCACCCAGCCAGCTGATCGTCCATTTCCTGGCGTGTGCATGCCCACTGGCCATTCTTCTTAGCGTGCATGCGCATTGGGCATGCCATCAACTCCCACAGGCAGCCCTGGGACAGCCACTCCCTTGCCAGCCAGGAATGCTGCCACCATTGTCGCTCCCCTGCGCCTGCCCGCTTTGTCACCGCCACCACCGCTGCAAGGAAAGGCCCCGAAGCTGCACTTCCCAGGATCCACGTACACATACTTTTGCCGCGCAATGCGAAAAAGGTTCACCAACACTGCCCTATACCCTTTCAGACAAGTGGTTGTCCAGGTCCTTCTTAAAAACCTCCAGGGATGGAGCACCCACAACCTCTGGAGGCAAGCTGTTCCACTGGTTAATTGTCCTCACTGTTAGGAAGTTTCTCCTTAACTCCAAATTGCTTCTCTCCTTGATTACTTTCAGTCCGTTGTTGGACAAGAAGGATCTTCCATTGGATCAATGAAACGCAGTGGGTTAAAAATTAAAATAGAATTTTTTGTTTTGGCTTTGTGCTGGGTTGTGCTGAGCCTTAGATGCATTTGGGGGGGAGTGGGGGAGACAGGGTTCATGTGAGCATAGCATTTCTTGGCAACTTGGTTGAAAAGCTACAAAGAGCATTCAAGATCTTTCTCAGCTTCTTAATCTAGCATGCGATCCTCTTTTACTTTGTTGTGGGAATTCACATTTTTTTCCCCCGGGTTTATGTGTTTAAATACCTTTTTGTTTTTGAGAAAGAGTGCAAGGAGAGCACGGTGGCATCAGGCAAAATTATTTTAGCTCCTCGAAGAGATGTGTGTTCAAAAAAAATATTATGTTGTCTTGTAAAACTTCATCGTCCTTTGAAATGTTTTGTACACATTTCCGAGGTAGAAAACAAGGAAAATTTTGTTGACTTAAGTTGCACACATAACATCAGTCAAAAACTGAGTGCTTTTTTAAAAACAAAGGATTGTTTGTGATCTGTGATGCAAATTTCTGCGTTATAGGTACTCCTTGACTTATGACCGGTCACTTAATGACTATAGAAAGTTACAATGGCCGATGCCAATATTTAGGAATACTATTAATCAGAATCAAATCAGAATTAGAATAGAGCTGGAAGGGACCTTGGAGGTCTTCTAGTATAGCCCCCTGCTCAAGCAGGAGATCTAATAATAGATCCGGGTATTTTACATTTTCTGGGCCACATCTGTCCTTTTGGCTGTCCCTGTCCGGCCCACGTGAGATCAAGTGGAAATTAGAAATCAAATGTTAAATAAGTGGACACACCATGCACGCAACACGACGTCGTTTTATTTTGAAGGTGACTTTTTTTTTCAATTTCTCCCCCTTCACAGCTCTATTGGTTTGGCCCTCCACAAGAGTTCCAGTTTTTCATGTGGCCACTCAGGAAAATTAATTGCCAATCCTTGGTCTATAAAAGGGGTCTCCAAACTTGGCAAATGTTAAGATTTGTGGACTTCAACTCCCAGAATTCCCCAGCCAGCTACTGTCTGGGGAATTCTGGGAATTGAAGTCCACAAATCTTAACAGTTGCCAAGTTTGGGGAGCCAAAGCTTAGGCTTGCCGGCCTCAACTCTTACCTGGGGGAAGTAGCCTGTCTTATTATGCATGGTCTGGCCCACGTCCCACGTGTTGTGGATTGCATATCTTGTGCAAAATGTCTGGATGGTGTTCATGTCGTCTGTCTGTAAAATATATTCAGAAGTGGTTCTGATTTGAGTTTGTTTATTTAAACGTCCTTCGGAGCTTCTGTGGTTCCCAGTTTTCATCAAGTTTTTTTTCCCTTTCTCGCTTTTGCAGCTCCTCTCCACCAAGCTGCCCTACTGCCGGGAAAACGTGTGTCTGGCCTATGGTCAGGAGTGGTCGGTGTACGCCGTCGGGTCTCAGGCCCACGTCTCTCTCCTGGACCCCCGGCAGCCTTCCCACAAGGTTAAGTCTGTCTGCTCCAGAGAGCGAGGAAGCGGTAAGGAGGCCTTCCGTGGAACATTTGGGTTTGTGTATGAAAAATGTGTGGAGATGCAGCTCTTTTTGTTTTCCAACTCGGACCCCTGCAGATGCTTACGGATTTTCCTTCCTTTTCTCCTTCCTCCCTCCTCTTTCTTTCTTTTTCTCTCTTTCTTTTCCTTCCTTCCTTCCTTCCTCCCTCCCTCCCTCTCTTCCTTCTGTTTCTTTCCCTCCCTTGTCTTTCCCCTTGCCCATATTTACAATGGTTGCAGTATCCTTGGGGATTCTCATTTGCAGCCATGGGGAGTTTCTGACAAGCAAAGTCAATGGGTGGAGCCAGATTCACTTAAGGACCACGTCATTCACTTGAGTTCAGTGATTTGCTTAACTACAGTAGCAAAAATCGTAAAACGGGGCAAGACTCACTTAAGAACTATCCTGCGTAGCAATGGAAGTTTAGGGCCCAATTGTGGTCGTAAATCAAGGACTAACTATAGGGCCGGGATTTGTTTCCAGTTCCCATATAATGCCTCCGTCCTTCTTCTGCCACAGGCATCCGCTCTGTGAGCTTCTACGAACACATCATCACGGTGGGGACGGGACAGGGCTCCTTGCTGTTTTACGACATCCGAGCCCAGAGGTTCCTGGACGAGAAACCGTCACAGAATTTCTACGGATCAAAATTGGCAGGAAGTGAAATTCTCAAACTCTCAACCGGCAAAGGTTGGCTGGTGAGTAGCTGCAGAAGGAGGAAATGGGGGGTCATGTACACTCCCTTGGGGGAGGGGGGTGTTGAGAGGTCAACAGGAGGTGTCCTCAGACTACAGAGACTCTTAGAAACCAGGTGTTTGCATAGGTTTGTCCTTCGGTAGTCTGCATTATCAAGATGGAAGGGAGAGTTGGTCAGCTAAAGCAGAGCTATGAGGGATTCCAAAACTTCCCCAGCAATCACTCAATTGGCCTAGTGATGAAGGCACCAGCTAGAAACCAGGAGGTGGTGAGTTCTAGTCCTGCCATACGCATGTAAGATGGCTGGGTGATTTTCTGCCAATCACCAGGAAGCTCTTGAGTTCTAGTCCCACTTAGGCATGAAAACTGGCTGGGCAACTCTGAGTCAGGAGACAATGAGTTCTAGTTCCGCTTTAGGCATAAAAACCGGCTGGGTGATTTTGGGCCAATCAGTAGGAGACGGTGAATTCTATTCCCACTTTAGATACGTTGACTGGGTGGCTTTGGGCCAATCACCAGGAGTCTGTGAGTTCTAGTCCCACATTAGGCAAGAAAGCAAAAAGTGTCTTTGGGCCAGTCTCTCAAGTGACAATCTGGTCAGTTAATTCCTGTTGCTACACACCATCGATGTGATAAACCCAGAATCTGTATTTGGGGGTAAACCAGGAATTGCGTATCTCTTGTGCTGTAGTTCTTCTCTCTTTCTTCCTTGGTCTCGGAGGTGTACAGGCAGCCCTCGATTTACAGCACTTCATTTAGTGACCGTTCAAAATTTCAGTGGCACTTTAAAAAAGTCGCTGTTTTTCATATGACCGTTGCAGCATCCCCATGGTGACGTGATTAAAATTTGGGTGCTTAGCAATGAGCTCGTATTTATGACGGTCGCAGTGTCCCGGGGTCACGTGATCCCCCTTTGTGAATTTCTGTCAAGCAATATCCACGGGGAAGCCAGATTCACTGAAGAACTGCGTGACTAACTCGACAAGAACTCAACTCAACTCAACTTGAGAAGAGCTCAGTAATTATGGTCATAACTCGAGGACCTGCCTGTACAGATCAGCTCTTGGGAAGGCAGCTGGTTGCATCTCTAACTGACATCCATTTCCTTTTGACAGAATCATGATGAAACCTGGAGGAATTACTTTTCGGACATCAGTTTCTTCCCCAATGCCGTTTACACGCACTGCTACGACTCGTCGGGCACGAAGCTTTTTGTGGCAGGAGGCCCTCTTCCTTCCGGACTCCACGGGAATTACGCCGGCCTCTGGAGCTAATGACACTTTTCCCCGGGAAAAAAAAAAGCCTCTGGAAGCGTGACTTTCTCTTCTTCTTCTCCCCCTTCCTCACCTTCATTTTATCTCCTTTTTTAAAAACAAAAGGATTTGCGTGGTGGACATTCCCGTCTTCTGGTTTTGATGCCACTTGGGGTTTAAACATTTTTTTTTTTAAGGAGGGGAAACTGTCGATCCCGTCGGGTCTCCCAGAAGTTTTTGTACATTTTTAAAAATGGGGTGTGTTGTTGGTTGTTTTTTTTTTTTTTTTTTGGGTTGATGTTGTTGTGGTGGTTGTTGACCTGCTTTTAACTTTCTACAATAGACTGAGGGTTGGCGCCCTTTTTATTGTGTTTCCTAAAAATGGCGGCGTCTTCGCCCCCGAGCTTAGGCTGACCGACCAACCATAAGTCTCATTTTTCTTCTCTTACTTCGCTGGGAGGTAGGATCCCTCGATTCGATCGGCTGCTGCCGAGCTTTCTATGAAAGCCCAGGGGCTGTTTGTGTGTGTGTGTGCGTGCGCACGCATATGTGTGTACATGTATGTGCAGGTACTTTGTCGGTCACCTTTCCTGGAATAAAAACAATCTAATTAAAAGTCAAAATGTATTTATACGACAGGCCCTTCTACCTAATCCCCAGAGTTAGGTCTGCCCTGCTCCTTAACTCTGGGTCAGCCTTTAAAAAGTGCAGGTTTCACAATGATGCCGTTTTTGTTGCTCCGTCGTTTTTTGATTTTGTTTTAATATATAAAGGCAACCATGTTCATTCAATAGAGACACATTAAAGACAATCCCTGAGAACCATATATAATATGCCCACGCACTGGTTTAGCAGCAGCAGTTGTGAACTAGGTATGTGGATAAGCGCTTTTATGCATACACACACACTTATCTAGTGGTAGCCTAAAGGTGGAGCTCTCACAATCAAGAGGCTGTGAATTTGATCCTAGGTAGAGGCAGATATTTCTCTCTCTGGGCATAATGAGAATGTATCTGCTGAAAAAAACACTGCATTGGCGACAGGAAGGGCATCCGGCCAGTAAACACTCAGCCCCATTCAGTTGCCCAGACTCCACACACGCATACACACACACACACTTTTTCTTTTTATTTTGAAAAGCTGGTGAATTAGCTACACAGAGTTCTTCATCCACAATCTCAGATAATGTTTGGTTGAAACTAGCTGCTTTCTAGCTTTTAGACTGATTTTTTTTTTTAAATGGCTTCATATAGATTGTATTTCTAGGGTTTTTTTTTTAAAGCGACATCATCAACTATGAATGCCGCAAAGGAGAAGAAATTGCAGAGGGGAGGGAGCAGCAGTGGTGAAATCCAATTTTTTTTTACTATCGGTTCTGTGGGCATGGGTTGGTGGGCATGGCAGGGGTAGAATACTGCAAAATCCCCATTCCCTTCCCACTCTGGGGCCAACCAGAGGTGGTATTTGCATATTCTCCGAACTTCTCAAATTTTCCACTACCGGTTCTCCAGAACCTGCTGGATTTCACCCCTGGGGTGCAGACAGGCGTCTTCAGAAATTAGCTGAATTTTCCTCTTCAGCTAATCGGAAAGAGGAGCAAGAATTTCTTTCCTGCCATGACATACAGGAATCGACAAGGAAATATCTGGCCTCTCTCTGGCTTTCTAGGAAAACTAACCGGGTAATTGTCTGTGGGTGGGGTAAGGGGTGGGGGAAGAGATTTTCTCCATCCGGAAGAGTGCAAACTTAAGTGTGATGCACACGTACAGTTTATGCTACTTCCTGCCCTTATCTTCATTGTTTCTCTCCCCAAGGATGAGATCATGGTGGGAATGCAAGCTGGCTGGGGGTGAAACACACCTTAACCAATCTTGTGCCTTGAAGGTAAAGCATTTTAAAGAGAAAGATTTCTTAACTGCCTCCTGGATCACGGGACTGGTGGGTGAAATGCCATTTGTGCAGAAGGATACTATAAAATCTCCATTCCCACCCCACTCCAGGGAAAGGATACTGCAAAATCCCCATTTCCTCCTGATCAGCTGGGACTTGGGAGGCAGAGAATAGATGGGGGCGGGGCCAGTCAGAATTTTTACTACCGGTTCTCCAAACTCAAAATTTTTGCTACTGGTTCCCCAGAAGTGGTCAGAACCTGCTGAAACCCACCTCTGATACCCACCCTTCAGAAGATTGCATGAACTCACTGATACAAGTGAGCCTCAGATGATCGTTGTTTGTTTCTGGTCACAAAACAATTAATGAGGCTTAATCGCAAGAATGATTTGCTTTTGGTTTCCATAAGCATAATACTCAAACTTTGGTGCTACAGCTCTCATAACCCAGGTCAGTCATGCCCTCTGTAGTCCAGGCCATACCCCAACTCTTATGGAGGGTGGAGCTATGCTCCTACAGGCAGTCCTTGAATTCCAGCAGTTCAGTTAGTGACTATTCAAAGTTACAACAGCATTGAAAATTAACTTGGGACCATTTTTCACAGTTACAAACTTGGCACCGTCCTCGTGATCAAAATTCAGACACTTGGCCACTGACTCATATTAATGACAGTTGGAGTGTGATCCCCTTTTGCGACCTGACAGTGAAAGTCCAGAGGGAAGCCAGATTCACTTAACTCTTGTTACTAATTTAACTGCAGCAGTTCAAGTAACCCCTGTGACAAGAAAAGTGGAGCAAAATTCACTTAAGTGTTTCACTTAGCAATAGAAATTTTACGCTCAATTATGGTCATAAGTCCAGGACTACCTGTATTTCAGCAGCTGATGAATCTTGGGTGTTTGCCTTCGTACAAAGTCCACTGATAGACAAAAAAACACCTTTACTCTGAGATCTGAAGAAAAATAAAAAAGCATATAGTTGTTGACTTACAACTATTTGTTTAGTGACTGAAGTTACAACAGCACAGAAAAAAGTTGCTTATGACCGTTTTTCACAATTAGGATCCGTTGAAGCATCGCTGAGTTCACATCATCTAAACTCAGGCGCTTGGCAACTGACTCATATTTATGACGGTTGCAGCATCCTGATTCAATGTGTGATCACCATTTGTGACCTTCCCAGCTGGCTTGTGACAAGCAAAGTCAATAGGGGAAGCCAAAATTGTTTATTGACCACATGACTCACTTAATAACAGCCATGATTCGCTTAAGAACTATGGCGAATAGCCAGAAAAGGCTACGCTGGCATTCAAAGTCTGCAGTGTTTGGTGGAAAGGAAGAAGAATCTTCATACGCATAATTCAGACACTCGGTTATGGACTCTCCATAATCGAGGATGTGACTGCATTTAAAAACAATAGTATTTTGCATCTGTTTTAAATCCTTTTAAAAGTTCTGTCTGAGAGAAGCCATATAGTTAAAAAGAGGACTTTTGTTTTCAGCTGCATTTCTACAGTGTCACTTGGTGCTTGATGAAGGAGTTAAATGTCTTCTTTTTGAGCTGGGTTTTATCCTATATACAGATGGGTGAATTTGCATGAGGGATAAAGCAAGTGGCCAGCTGCAAAAGTCAGAGTGTTTGTTACACAGATTGCCAGATATGAAATAAAGTATATGTAGATATTTTGATAGAAAATATTTGTAGTTCAGGGGTGAATTGTTGGGTCCTTGGTGCTCCCTCAGCTTGGTGTTTTTCATGCAGATGTTTCATGACCCAACTAGGTAACATCTTCAGTGCTAAAAGTGGGGAGGAGGACTGTAGGATCCTTGGTGCTCTCTGAGCTTGTTGGTTTTCTTGTAGATATTTTATTACCTACCTAGGCACTTGATATTACCTAGTCAAATAATGTCTGTGAAAAAACACCAAGCTTAGAGAGGATCAAGGATCTCAGAATACTGTATATGTAGTTTGAGTTAAACTGGATTTCTTGGTGCTCTCTGAGGTTGATGGTTTTGTTAGCCAACTGGATAACATCAGTATGAGGGAATATGGTGATACGCATGTAAAAAAAATTGAAATTTAGTCCATAAAACTGTTGAGAACCGCATCACATTCCATACACACCCTAAATTTCTCCCTGTAAAAGTTACACAGTGTTTCATAAGTGGAAGTTGGTTCAAAGATAGGCAGCTACAGAAATGCTTTAAATAAATAAGTACGCAAATAAGTTTTAGAATGAAAAGTGATTCCAGCTGTATTTATCAGAATGAAGAGTCTCCTTGTGGGGTTTCCCCCTCTGGCTAGTCATTTGATGCTAACAGGCAATCTTCATTAGGAGAGCAAGGCTGCATGGCGATTAAAGCTCTCTAATAACCATCCTTAGTGCTGAACAGATTAAGCTTTGCAAAAATGTTGAGATCTGTAATTATCCCCGCCTGGAAACAAAGACAAGCAAATCCCCATCAGCGGATTAGAATCATAAGATTCTAAGGCTGAGAGGCACCTTGGAGGTCTTCTAGTCCAACCCCCTGCTCAAGCAAGAGACTCTAGTCTATGCCATCCGGGACAGATGCTTGTCCAAATTCTTCTTGAAAACCTCCAGTGTTGGAGCATTCACAAGTTCTGGAGGCAAATTGTTCCACTGATTAATTGTTCTTACTGTCAGGAATTTTCTCTTTAGTTCTAAATTGCTTCTCTCCTTAATTAGTTTCCACCTATTGCTTCTTGTCCTGCCCTCAAGGGCTTTGGAGAATAGCTTGACCCCCTCTTCTTTGTGGCAACCCCTCAAATATTGGAAAACTGCTATCATGTCACCCCTAGTCCTTTTCATTAAACAAGACATACCCAATTCCTGCAACCGTTTTTCATATGTTTTAACCACCAGCCCCCTATTCAACTTTGTGGGTCTCCTTGCACTGTTTCTAGAGTCTAAATATCTTTTCTATATTTGTGGCAATCAAAACTGGACATAATATTCTAAGTGTGGTCTTACCAAGACATTATGAAGCCTTCACGTGACCTTGATGCTTTCCGTCTGTTCATGCAGCCTAGGATAGCGTTGGCTTTTTTGGCAGCTGCATTCCACTGCTCCATCCATCCATCCATCCATCCATCCATCCATCCATTGTATGATGATGACTCAGTTCAAGTGATTGAGCAGCTATTTAACCATACTAGAATAGAATAGAATAGAATAGAATAGAATAGAATAGAATAGAATAGAATAGAATAGAATAGAATAGAATAGAATAGAATAGAATAGAACAGAACAGAACAGAACAGAACAGAACAGAACAGAACAGAATAACAAGAGTTGGAAGGGACCTTGGAGGTCTTCTAGTCCAATGCCCTGCCCAGGCAATGGTACTTAAGTGGTGGTCCATCAAGACTCCAAGATCCCTCTTGAAATTATTACTGTTGAGTCTGGTACCTCCTAGTCTGAAGGGTCCTCAGCGTTCTCTGAATTGCTGGTTTTCTTGCAAACGTTTCATGATCCTAATTAGGTAACATCATCAGTGCTACCATGTTTCCCTGAAAATAAGACTCTGTCTTATATTTTTTTGAACCCCGAAATAAGCGCTTGGCCTTATTTTTGGGGAGGTCTTATTATTTTGGGGCACGTGGAGGAAACCAGAGGAAATGGCGGAGACCAGCTGCACGTGTTTAAATATTTTCGAGGAGGGCTAATTTTCAGCGCATGCGCTCAAAAGCCCGATTGGGCTTATTATCAGGGGATGTCTTATTTTCAGGGAAACAGGGTAGAAGACTGTGAAGTTGTTGTGCTCTCTGAGCTCAGTAGTTTTCTTGTAGATGTTTTATTACCCTACTAGGCACTGATGATATTACCTAGTTAGGGTCATGAAACATTTGCAAGAAATGAAGCATGCTCAGAGAACCCCCAGGACTCCTCATTTCAACCCTGATCTACAAATATTCTCCTTTATTGTCACCTCCTATTCTATCCCTGTGCATTTGGCTTTTCTTGCCTAAGTAAGTATAAAAAGTTGCTTTTCTCACCATTGAATTGCATTTTTGCTCCAATGCTCCAGTCTTTTGAGATCCTTCTGGATCTGGAGCATGTATTGGAGGAATTGTCTTCATGGCAGATTAAATACTTTCTATAGAGAAGGTTCTGAATTCAACAGACATAGGAAACATCTCTCCTTCAGTCTCTGTACTGAATATCTATTGAGATTCTCTGTCATCCAAGTCATGGTTGTCCCAATGGTTGTTTTTTTTTTTTTCAAGAGGCAACCAGACTTTCTGGGTTTTCTTTGAAGACGTTTCGCTTCTCATCCGAGAAGCTTCTTCAACTCTGTTCTTCTTCTTCAGAGCTGAAGAGGTTTCTCGGATGAGAAGCGAAACGTCTTCAAAGAAAAACCAAAAAGTCCAGTTTCCCTCTGAAAAAAAAGCACCTTTGGGACACTATTGAATTTTGGATTGATTGATTACTTTATTGGCCAAGTGTGATTCCAAATTCCTTGTGTGCCTCCAGTTTTTTGTTTCTTATCCTTTTCCCAAAATGTCCTCAGATTGTGGAATTCTAGGCTATTTTGTCTGTTTGTTGTGCAAGGCTTCCAATACAACCGTGCATTCAAACGTCTTCATTTCCATGATGCGTGCAACGGCAATCCTCCAATTACGACAGCAATTGGGACCAAAATTTCCATTACTAAGCAAAGTGGTCATTAAGTGAGTTGCGCCCAATTGTACGACCTTTTTCCACCCAGGTAGTTAAGTGAGTCACTACCGTTAAGGGAATTATCAGAACTCAGGGCAGTGAACATTTCTAGTCAGTCTTTCCTCTATTTTCTCCACAACAACCCTGTGAGGCGAGTTGGGCTGAGGGATTGCTATTTGGTGGGTCCATATATGCATATTTACATTTTATATGTAATTTCCATGTGTGTGTACACACACACACATATATATTTATTTTATTTTATTTTATTTCAACTTATATACCGCCCTTCTCCCTGGGGGGACTCAGGGCGGTGAACAGCCAAATTAAAACACATATAGTACCAATCTTAGAAAAAAATTGGGTCCTGTAATGATTTTTGTTTGGTTTTCTGTTATTTTGTTGTTGTTTTTTTTTTTTTTTTGCTTTTACCCGGTTCAAAATCACCCAAGGGATGGGCAGCTATATAAATTGACCGAATGAAAGAGATTACGCTGCATAATATAAGGGTAAAAATGCCTCTTTAACACTAACTAACACACACACATAAAAACACGACTTTCACACTATCACTTTTTCCTCAGGGAGCCGCCGATCCCGCCCTTTTATTTTGGTCGTGGAGGTCACGTGCTGGTGACGTCACCCGGCCCCTCCCCTTCTCCCCTCCCGATTTGCTAGTAAACAGTCCGTGTTAGTTAGGGGAGCCCCAATCCGGAGCGAGAGACGCCCCAATCCCAGTCTGCCCCTCCCTTTCCCCCCCCCCCCTATTCCTATTCCTCCGCCCCTCTGTTAGGATCACGTGACCGAAGACGCTGAGCCGGGAACCTCCCGAGGAGGCTACTCAGGAGGCGACGAGGGCGCGAGGCGGGGAGAGGCTTGCTGCGCAGGCGCCGACGCGGGCCGGGCGGGCCAAGACGAGCCAACGCGCCTTCCTCCGGCTTGGTCACGTGCCGCACTGAAGGGAGGGAGGCGGAGTATTCGAGGGGGAGGAGGAGGAGGAGGAAGAGGCGGAGGGAAGTCACGTGACTGTGGGAAAGCGGGGGGGGGCGCCGCCGCCGCCGCCGCCAGTGCTGCCGCCGACGCTTTGTGAGCACGTTGGGCAGGTAACGAGCGCGCGCGTCCGCGGCGAGGACGGGTGGGGGGGGGTTGCCCGCGGGCCCGCGCACGGTCGGCGGGGTGGGAGGGGGTGGTCGTCCGTTCTCCCTCAGGGAGGTGGGCGAGCGGGGGATGGGGGGGGCTTCAGATGCGCCTCAGCTTCCCCCCCCTTTTTTTTTTCGTCCCCTCAGAATGGCGCCTCGCGGGGGGGGAAGGAGGAGGAAGAGGAGGAGGAGGAGGAGGCGGGCCGGCGACCCCCTGAGGGAGACTTTTACGGACCACCCCCCCTTTCCTGAGGGGAAACCTAGAGAAGGGAGGGGGTGGGGGAGAACTTTCCCCTCAGGCGGACTACACTCCCCATGCTCCCCAGCGCTGAGCCCGTATGGGGCCTATCAAAAGGGGGCTTTGCCCCCCCCTTCCCAAAAAGAGCAGAATAAGTGACATTTTCGGAGAGGGGGAGCAAAGGTGGTGGGTCCTCAATCCCCCTTCTGTTCCCCCCCCTCCTCCTTTTTCGGGGTCACTTTCTACTTTTATTTATTAATTTATTTATGATCCCATCTCTATATGCAGCCCCATTGTCTTCTCCCCCCCCTTTTGAGATCACTTTCAACTTATAATTATTTATTTATTCCATTTTTCTGCCCCCCCCTCACCCCCATTATTCTCTCCCACCCCCTTTTCGGGGCCACTTTTTTATTTGTTTCTTTTTTTGTTATTCCATTTCTCTGCCCCCCCTTATTTCTCTTCCTCCCCCCCCTTTTTGAGATCACTTTCTACTTTTATTTATTCCATTTCTCTTTCTCCCCCCCCCAACTATTGTCTCCCACCCTCTTTTCGAGGTCACTTTTTACTTTTATTTGTTATTTTTTTGTTATTTCATTTCTCTGCCCCCACCCTTAGTTCTCTTCCTCCCCCCCCCCCCGCTTTTTGAGATCACTTTTTACTTGTATTTATTAATTTATGATCCCATTTCTGTATGCAGCTCTGTTCTCTCCCCCCTCCCCTTTTGAGAATGCTTTCTAATGCTTTATTTGTTCTTTATTAATCCATTTCTCTGCCTCCCCTATTCTCTCTCCCCTCCTTTTTGAGGTCACTTTTTAATTTTATTATTATCCCATTTCTATATGCAGCCCTATTCTCTGCCCCCCCATCACTTTCTACATGTATTTGTATTTATTATTCCATTTCTCTGCCGCTCTATTCTCTTCCCCCTCCTTTTTTTGAAATCACTTTTTACTTTTATTTATTATTTATTATTCCATTCCTATGCAGCTCTAGTCTCTCCCCTTGCGCCACCCCCCCCTTGAGGTCACTTTATACTTTTATTTAATTCTTATTTACGATTCCATATCTTGCAGTCTATTTGAGGGGACAAGAAGCTTATGTGGGGCACCCCGCCCTTACTTGGCTGCCCTGGCATCTGCCATGGAAAATCCAAAAATGTGCTCCCTCCCAGCTTCCCCTTCTCTGAGCCCAGTTTTATTTTGGGAGGATAGCAATCCCTTCCCAGGGTGGGTGCCTATGCTGCCCTTGGCTCCCTTCCCAGGATTGACCGTCTCCCCCCTCCTGCTTGGAACAGGGGGTCTCTCCCCCCCTCCGTCCTTCCTGGCACAGCCTGGGGTCTGCATGGGACAGAAGGGTTGCCTGTCGCCTCCCTTGCTTGCTTTGTGTGTTTCTTCCTGGGTCAGGCTGGTGGGAGAGTGGTTTCAATCCAGCTTTTTTCCAAAGTAGCCCTTGAATTTGGATTTATTTACTACATATAGGTTTAGATAGTCCTCGACTTATGACCACAAATGAGCCCAAAATTTCTGTTGTTAAGTTGAGTTTTGCCCCATTTTAGGAGTTTTCTTGTCACGATTGTTAAGTGAATCACTGCAATTGATAAGTTAGTAACTCGGTTGTTAAGTGAATCTGGCTTCGCTATTGACTTTCCTTGTCAGAAGGTGGCAAAATGTGATCCCATGACCTCGGTACACTATAGGACACATCATAGATATGAACTAATGGCCAAGCACCTTGCTTCTGATCACATGATGATGGGGATGTTGAAAAAGTCATAAGTATGGAAAACCTTCATAAGTCACTTTTTTCAGTGCCGTTGCAATTTTAAATGGTCGTTAAATGAACTGTTGTAAGTCAAGGACTACCAGTAAGTCCTCTACTTGTAGCAGTTCATTTAGTGATCATTTTTTACACTTAAGACCATTGCAGCCTCCCCATAGTTATGTGATCAAAATTCAGTTACTTGACAACTGACTCATATTTATGACGGTTGCAGTGTCTTGGGGTCATATGATCTCCTTTTGGGTTCTTCTGACAAGCAAAGTCAATGGGTAAGCCAAGTTCACTTAACAACCGTGTTACTCTCCTAATAATTGGTCGTAAAGTGGGACAAAACTCTCTTAACAAATGTCTCACTTAACAACAGATTTTGGGCTCAATTGTGGTCCTAAATCGAGGATTACCTGTAGATAAAGCTGCCCAACTCACAGCTAACGAGGTGACTCCTGGAGACTTACAGAATTTCAATAAACGTATTGTGTTTCTGAAGTCTGTTCTTGTTGACTAATGAAACCTTAGTAACAGTAGTGACTCGTTTCTTTTTGGGGCGGCGAAAGTTTAAAAAACAATTTTCAGGTTTAACTGCCGGGAGCATGGCTGAATCTATTTGGCAGAGAACCCTTAGTAACTGTATACAGGTAGTCTTCGACTTACAACTATTTGTTTAGTGACCGAAACACTGAAAAAAGTGGCTTGTGACCCCTTTTCGCTCTTATGGACCATTGCAGCATCCCATTGGTTACACAATCAAAATTGCATGGCTTGGCAACTGACATGTTTTTATGACAGTTGCAGTATCCCGGGGTCACGTGATCCTCTTTTGCAACCCTCTGAGAAGCAAAGTTAATGGAAAAGCCAGATTCACTTAACAACCACGTTGCTAACAACTGCATTGATTCACTTAACAACTGTGGCAAAAAAGGTCATTCAGTGAGGCAAACTCACTTAACAACTGTCCTGCTTAGCAGTGGAAATTTTGGGCTCAGTGCTGGTCATAAGTCGAGGACTGCCTGTGTGTCCAATCCTGTAGATATTCTGAGCCTAGCTCTCCTCTGCCTTAACCATTGAGCTTTCTTTGGGATTAGTGGTATTTTCAACTTGAGCAACTTTTTAAGATTTGTGGATTTCGATTCTTGGAATCCCCTAGTTAGCCATGCATGCAAGAGGAGAGATAGATGGAAGAGAGGAATGGAGGAAGGAGAGAGAAGGAAGGGAGGGAGGGAGAGAAGGTTCTGGAGGTTGAAGTCCACACATCTTAAAATTGCCAAGCTTGGGAAACATTGATTCAGAGGGCAACAGAGGGGAAAGAGTGTTCCAGGTATTGAACTGCTGTCCTGGACAGGTGAATTAAAAGTTAAAGCGTTCACAAGTTGCTTATATCTAAAGTAGATGATTCTGCAAAATTGAAACTAGTATTTCTTGTGCAGTGAATTTCCTGATTGTTAACTGGTCTTCCAGTAAGTGAGCCTTAGAAACTACCGGTATTAAGTAGTTGCTTTTTAGTAAACAACTCACACTCTTAATTTGAGTGAACATTGAAAAGGGAATTAAAATGAACAAATGGGGGTAATGTTGGCTGGAAAAGTGGAAGGCTCACCTTGACTTTTGAAACAATTTTCATCCCACCTTTCATCCAAGAAATAGGTGGATTTGACAGTAAGGATGAAGGAATTAAAAAAAAATCTGCAAGCCGTCTTTGAGATCTCTTATCTGATCAATCCTTCATAGTAGTTTTTGATGTATTATTATGTATTTTCTGCAAAATTCTGAGCCTTTGTTTTGTTTTTAAATAAAACAGCAAGCAAATATTGGATGTCTTTTGGTCTGTTTGAAGTACAGTTACAATGATAAATCTGCAAGCTATAGAAATGCATTTATTAATGTAGAGTCAGTGGAAGAAATAGTGCTTTAGCATTTTTTTTTCCACCAATATTTAAAAATTTTGCTATAAATTTCAAATTGGTTTTTGTTCTGAAGCACATATTGAAAATTTTCTTTAAGTGAGTTTAGGAAAAACAAAACAAAACAGAAATTCACACGGAATTTTGTTAGTCCTTCCTTCCCTTTTTGTGATACAGTGTTTGTATTTTGCAGTTAAATTTTTAGTAACATCTAGCCAGACACCAATTCTTTATTTAGCAAGTGTCTGTTGTTTTATATGAGCTGCATTCTTTAAATCTTGGGAAGAAGCTGTCCAACTTTAGACTTTTTTTTTTTAGCAAACTTATTCAGAGGACATTTTCTCTGTTTTGCCATACTAGCTTTTAGATTCTGCTACACTACATATATATTGGAATATGAATAATCCCAGATCTTCGCACTTTCCGACATGCCCTGAAGACCTTTCTGTTTCAACAAGCAGGGCTAGCATAAACATCTAAATTCTATGCCAAGGTCTTAGCAGATACACTAAGTTGACTCAATTTATTACTTACTGTTTATAAAAAAAAAAAAAGTATATGAAATCCTATTCTGTTCACCGCCCTGAGTTTTTCGGGAGAAGGGCGGTATAGAAATTCAATCAATCAATCAATCAATATATCTCACCTCCGACATATCTTTATACCAGGTATACTGGATTAAAAATGTATGCAATGATTAGAAGCATAGTTGGAGAAGCCAGGATTTCTTCAGATCTCAAATATCTTGAAAGTTTGCCAAAGTCTATAGATTGTGCTAAATTCTGATAATCCTTGATTTACAACCATTTATTTAGTGACTGTTCAAAGTTGCAACGGCACTGAAGAAAGCGACTTATGACCAGTTCTCACACTTAATGGCCATTGCAGCATCTCCTTGATTACAGCAAAATTTCGGTGCTTGGCAACTGGCTAGAATTTTTGTCAATTGCATTGTCATGATGTTATGTGATCGCCATTTGCAACTTCCTCAGCTGGCTTCTGACAAGCTATGGGGAAAGCCAGATTCGCTTAACAACCACATGATTCACTTGTGCCAATAACTGTAGCGATTCTCTTGACAGCCATGGCAAAAGAATTGGTAAAATGGGGTGCAACTCATTAACAACTGCCTTGGTTACTAATTGAAATTTTTGGACTCAATTCTGGTCGTAAGTTGAGGACTACCTAAATTGGGTCCCTCCTTGATTGGTTTCAATCCATTGCTTCTTGTCCTGCCTTCAGGTGCTTTGGAGAATAATAGGTTGACCCCCTCCTCTTTGTGGCAGCCCTTCAAATATTGGAACATTGCTATCATACCCAATTCCTACAACAGTTCTTCATACGTTTTATCCTCCAGTCCCCTAATTATCGTTGTTGCTCTTCTCTGCACTCTTTCTAAAGTCTCAACATCTTTTTTACATTGTGGTGACAAAAACTGGATGCAGTATTCCAAGTGTGGCCTTACCAAGGCATTATAAGGCAGTACTAATACTTCATGTGATCTTGAGTCTATCCCTCTGTTTATGCAGCCTAGGATTTTTTTTTTTTATTAATTAGATTTATATGCCGCCCTTCTCCGGAGACTCAGGGTAGCTTACAATGCGTTAAGCAATAGCCTTCATACTTTTGTATATTTATACAAAGTCAGCTTATTGCCCCCACAAACTGGGTCCTCAATTTACCTACCTTAGAAAGGATGGAAGGCTGAGTCAACCTTGATCCTCGAACTCACATAATTGCAGACAGCTGGGTGTTAATAACAGGCTATCTAGCCCGTCGAGCTATCTGAGGCTTGTATTGTATTGGGTTTTTTTGGAAGCTGTGCCACACTGTTGGCTCCTACTTAAGTGATTGTCCACCAGGACTCCTATATCCCTCTCGACGGTAAAATTACCATATGTTAATTTTTATCAGTGCATCCTAAATTTATTAATTTGGGCATGACTGATGCACAAGCTTACTTATTTTTGGTTTCCTGTGTGTATCACTAAAATAATACCACTGTCTGCCTTGCTGTAGGTACAACTTAGATTGTTAGACACAATTCTCTGCCAGTGTATTTGTTTGCTTAGTATATTTCGTTTATTTTTTTGTTTGATTGCAAAAAATTCTATTGCTGGATTTGTGACATTTTCAGTATTTTCTTTCCTTTTTGTAATGACAAGATGTGGAGTTGTTTGTGAGTAAAAATCAACAACAAAAGAAATGGAGATTGCAAAAGCATTACCATGCAGCTTTTTCTGGTGTTGATGAAATGCCTTTGGATTGAATTCCTGCTTCCTTGAAAACGTTTGTTGAATGCATTAGATTTGCATTCCTTCAAGCTATTATTTTAAAATCATTTGGTAGAGTGAAGAATACATTTGATCTCAACTACCCCATTCTTTTAAAACGAAAAACACAGATTTAAGATTTCTTATATATTCTAACCTTTAAAAGTTTGTAAACTGCAAATTAAGAAATAATCAAGGCATAATTAAACATGAAACTTTCCAGCAGTTTCTAAAAAAAAATTCTCTCTCTTGATAACCTTTCAGTGTATAATTTACTCTTTCTCAATCTGTATTTATGTGGAGTTATACCTTCTGAAACCAAGGTCCTTATATTTTAATAATTCACCCTATCAGCACCAATAACTGTCAAAGGTACTCTCACTCCATAAAAATTGTTAGGATTAGGTTTGTATGGAAAAAATATAGTCTGTCACAGAGTTGTGTTATAGAAGCTCTGGGCTAAGATCACTTCTAGCCTATTCAGTAATCCCGCCCTGGTCAAAATAACTTCCCTTTCCATCTTCCCAAAACAAGGTGATATGTGGGCACCTATGCATTTCTCTACTTTTTGTTTCACTGAGGCTAAAATATTTCTATGCTGAAACATTCCTTCTTCAACACAGGTATTCCTCGACTTAATGACCACAATTGAACCCAAAATTTCGGTTGCTAAGCGAGATAGTTGTTAAGTGAATTTTGCTCCATTTTATGACCTTTCCTGCCCCATGTATTAAGTAAATCACTGCAATTATTAAATTAGTAGCCTGGTTGTTAAGTGAATCCGGCTTCCCCATTGACTTTAAAATAGAATAACAGAGTTGGAAGAGACCTTGGAGGTCTTCTAGTCCAACCCCCTGCTTAGACAGGAAACCCTATACCATTTCAGACGTTGCTCGTCACAAGGTCCCAGAAGGGGATCACATGACCCAGGGACACTGCAACTGTCACAAATACATCACAGTTGCCAAGTGCTTCTATTTTGATTGCTTGACCATGGGGGATGCTGCCATGGTGTGAAAAATGGTCACTAAACAAATGGTTGTGAGTCGAGGACTACCTGAATATCAGTTTGTTTTAGTGAGATTGGAATATATCCAGTAAGGGACATTTTGAGGTTTGCTAAGTGACACATTTGTTAAGCTTTTTCCCATTTTACAACTTTTCTTGTTGCGTTTGTTAAGTGCATCACTACAATTGCTAACTGTACATGGTCATTAAGTGAGTCCAGCTTTCCCATTGACTTTGCTTGTCAAAAGGTCACAAAAGGGGATCATGTGACCCCGGGACACTGCACGCGTCCTAACTGTGAACTAGTTCTCAAGCATTCGAATGTAAATTACATGGCCTTGGGGATGTTTCATTGGTCATAAGTGTGGAAAATGGTCATAAGTCACTTTTTTCACTGCCGTCGTAACTTTGAATGGTCACTAAATGAATTGTAAGTCGAGGACTAGCTGTACTGTATTGTGCCTTTTTAAAAAGCTCCTTGCAGTATTAAAGTTTCAGCCAGGACAATTTCCCACACGATCAAGTAGCAGTGATCCAATTAAAAATGTATTTTAAGGTTAGGGTCAGCTTGATAACTTCCTGAAATGAATTCAAAAGGAATTCTATGTCACCAGGCGTTCCTCCTGCTTGATTTGCAACCTCCCTGTGGGCCAAGGTTTAAAAACCTCTACAAAAAAGTAAGGTTAAAATAACTTTAGAAATGTTTTTTCTCTACTTGCCCGTGTTCCATTTTTTTTTTCTGAGCCATAAAAATAATTCTGTGTAACCTTGGTTTTACAGTAACTATTTTCATGTCTCTCTAGGCATGAATGTAAGCTAGTTTGCGTGTAGCTGTATTGTAGATGCTTTGGCTGTATCTTCCCTAGTGCCATTTGTGTGGAATAGAAATAGAGTGGCATAGAGTGTATTTTGGGGTTTTTGTTTGTGTCACTACTCAAACTAGTGTTAAATGAAATGATTTGAAATTTTTTTTTCAAGTCCTGTTTATCATTATTCTATGTTCTAACAGAACAGCCAGATAATCTGATAAAACAGTTAATGTTAGTATTGGTGAAGTTTCTGTAGTATTAAAGCTTTCTTCATTCCTTATCCTTGGGAAGAAATCCTTTTTAAGAATTAAAAAAAGTTTGTTTAAATATTTATGCTGGCTTGCTTTTTACCTTATGCTTTGTAAGCAATTTTATTGTGCTGGGGAATACAAATACGAGATGGCTGTAACTATGGATTTTTATAAATATATGTGTGATGGAATGAAGGGAAATACTCCTAGCTATTTAAATAATTGGAAGTAAGATTACCATATTGCAGAGGATAGGTTGTTCTCTCTCAAATTTGTAAAGCAGAAAATCCTAATTAATATAGTTCCATAGTAATGTTTTCCACTAAAAATGTTTTAATCTTCACACTATCACAAGGTCATCTAAGGACAGCTAGATTGTAAGTTTTCTGTTTCGGATTCTTACTAAGTCTTTCTGTGGTTTATTGATTTTAGAATCTGTGACTAGGAACTAGACCTCTTTTCATTTTCATTTTGGAGCAAATTTATACCATATTTTCCAGCGTATAAGACGACTTTCTAACACACAAAGATCTTCTCAAAAGTCGGGGGTCGTCTTATACGCCGGGTATCGGTCTCCTGTAACCAGGCAGACCAGCCCGAAATGATGAGCCTTAAATGGCTCTAAGGAGCCAAGCTGAGTTGCCGTTAATCAGCTGAGTTATATGCAAGCCCCATGTAAAAGGGAAAAACTTCCCTTTTACACAACTCTGGCCATCCCAGCTGCTACTTTTTGCCTGCTAATTGGTACGTAGCAAAAATCCCCCTCTCCCTCCAGCTTGTTTACCTTAGCTGCTAGTTGCAACGCTTGCCTTGCTTCGCTTACCTGCAATCCATTGCATCAGCAAGCAACTAAATCTCCCTGCCTGCAATCAAGCAGGCAGGGAGTTGTGGACTTCAACTCCCAGAATTCCTCAGCCAGCAAAGCAAAGCTGGCTGAGGAATTCTGGGAGTTGAAGTCTACAAGTCTTAAAGTTGCCAAGGTTGGAGATCCCTGTTCTATTGGGTAAGTTTTTTTTCCCCTTTGGGAGCTTTAAAAAATATAGTTAATTGGGGGGTTTTTTAGTTGTTCTTTTTTTAGACCTAGCCATTTAAAGGCTAGGTCTTAAGTTTTAGGCTAGAAAGTTTTAAATTTAGCTTTCATATAAAAATAAAAATAAAAATAAAAATAAAAATAAAAATAAAAATAAAAATAAAAAAAATATTTGTGCAGCTTCCTGAGATTTAGTGTGTTTCTGTAGTGTTTCACTCTAACTACACAAACACACAAAATCTCACAAAGCTGTATGTGGAATTTTGTGTGTGTAAAGTGTGAAAGTTGGTTTTTTGGGCTTTTTGTGGCTGTGTGAGGTTCCTGCTTGTTGCAGGGGCCATTTTGGGTCTAGCACAGCTGCTTTTACATTGTGGGTGAGCCAGTTGATGTTTTTTAATTTTTATTTGGTGTGCGTTGGAAGAGAGGTCGTCTTATACAGCAAGTATAGCCCAAACCCTATATTTTTACAGGAAAAGTCAGGGGTCGTCTTATACGCCCAGTCTTATATGCCGGAAAATAGGGTATTTTGAGACATTTCTCATCTTCTGCTTTCTAAAGAAAAGCTATGTCACTAAAAACTGATTGTGGCAGGAGTTTATCTCAAGGAGCATAAAACATTTGTCCAGAACTGATCAGTTTCTTCCTGGCAAAAAATGCTAATCTGTCTATAAAGATAGAATTAGATTTATAAAGATAGATGGTTACAGCATGTTGCTACTCAGTCTTGTCTTTTCAGAACTGAGAGACTCCATTATCACACATTTCTGTTAATTAGTGGTAGGGTAAAGAATCCCTGAAAAATGCTGAAGCTCCAGCTGTTGACACTGGACGTCTGGATCACAATTTCCTTTAATATCTGAAAGCCCATCAGAAATTGTGCTTTCTGGTTTTTTTCTCCAGAGCAAAAGTGAAGCTTGTGAACAGCCCAAGGCCAGCCTTGAAGACCATGTGGCTACTAGCGAAGGACATTGTTTAGAAAGAATGGTACATGAAAAATGGAAAGCATTTTGTGGTTCAGAAGAAACAAGCCCTGAACAATTTGTGTTTCCATGCTTTGGTGAGATCAATATCCAAAATAGTTTAGGATGTTTTGGCCATGAGGAACACGCTTCTTAGGTTGCAGCAAATCTGGATGACTGGAGGCTGGCAGGAAAGAGATACAGATACTGTCTGCTTCTGTGCCACTGTTGACTTAATTGTAGCCTCCCTTGCACTTCTTATTTATTTTGTATGTGATGAGAACGTGACAGAAGAGAAGTAAACATACACAAATAGTCAATGATGAAGGTTTGCAGGGATTCAGCAATGGTCTCATAACTGGATGTCCAATTCAGCTGTCCCGCAGATCTCGCCTCTGGCATTATGTCAGGCAGATCTTCTAGGGAACCAGGGAATGCATATTGTCATGGACAGTCTTGCCCAATATGTTTCATAGCACTCTTGCATTTGAAGCAGCCATTTGTCATGGAATCATAGAGTTGGAAAGCACATCAATGAATCAAAACCAGAACTGAAAGGGACCTTGGAGGTCTTCTAGTCCAATCCCCTTCTCAAGCAGGAGACCCCATTTCAGACAGGTGGCTGTCCAGTCTCTTCTTAAAGACCTCCAGTGATGAAGCACCTATAACTTAGGTCCATTAGGAGAAGGGCGGTATATAAATTTAATAAATAATAAAAATAATAATAATAACTTTTGATGGCAAGCTGTCCCACTGGTTGATTGTCCTCACTGTCAGGAAGTTTCTTCTTAATTCCAGGTTGCTTCTCTCCTTCATTAGTTTCCAACCTATTGTTTCTTGTCTTGCCTTCTGGTGCTTTGAAAAATACATTGACCCTCTCCTGTTCTTTGTGACTGCCCCTCAAATCTGGAACACAGCTATCATGTCACCCCATATCCTTTGTATTGTTTACTGAATTTTGATCATGTGACCATAGAGATATTTCAGTGGTTGCAAATGAGTAAAACAGTCGTGAATCACTTTTTTCAGTAACTTTGAAGGTCATTAAAGGAACTGTTGCAAGTTGAGGACTACTTGTACAAACTTACTGATATTACAGAATATTTGTAGTGGATAATCCTTGGTGCTCTCTGAGCTTGGTTGTTTTCTTGCAGACGTTTCATGAACCAACTAGGTAACGTCATCAGTATTAGAAGGAAGTGGACTAGATCGGGGTCCCCAACCTTTCGGACCTCAGGGACCATTAAATTCATAATTTTAAATCCCGTGGACCACTAATATGATCTGCCTAATGACTGGGTGGGTGGGCATGGCTAGCTGGTCATGTGACTGGGTGGGCGTGGCCAATTCAATGTCACTCACATCGAGGGGCGCTTCACCAGCGTCTACTCTCCCCTCCCCTCCCAGCCACTCCTTGCCTCCCTGCCTGGGCTCCTTAGGGCCCCAACAGGAAACAGGTGTTGGAGCTAAGCAGCCATCACGAGAAACAGTTGGCAAAACAGTTCAAATTGGATCTGACCGAGAAGGAGGCTCAGCAGAAGCACCTCACTGAGGACTATGAGCATAGGGTTTCCAAGGAGAGGGAAGACCTGTGGGAGTGCAAGGCCAGGAACCGGCACCTGGAGGCTCAGCGGGTTGAGATGGTCAGCCAGTTCCAGGCCATGAGGCAGTCCCACTGGAACAAGGCCCTCCGGCTCTTTACCACCAGCAGTGCTTCCCTCCAGCCTCTGCCCAAAGCCCTGCACCAGGAGGCCAAAGCAGACCCCTAGTTGGAATTTCTGCCCCTCACTCCAACCCACACAAAAAGACCCTGAAGTGAGAAAGACTGCAGCAACACAAACAGCCTTGGTGGAGCAGCGGACTAAAGCACTGTTAAATAGCACTTAGCTTCCAGCTGCCTGTAATTACTACGAGTTCAAATCTCACCAGGCTCAAGGTTGACTCAGCCTTCCATCCTTCCGAGGTAGGTAAAATGAGGGCCCGGATTGTGGGGGAAGTAAGCTGACTTTGTATAAAAAAGAAAGCCCTACTAAGCAAGTATATACAAAAGTATGAAGGCTATTGCTTAACGCATTGTAAGCCGTCCTGAGTCTCCAGAGAAGGGCAGCATTTAAATCGATCCAATAAATAAATAAAGTCATTGCACGTATCTGGCCCAGGGGTCGTAGTTTCAGGACCCCAGATTTAGTACAATATAAAAAATGCAAATAATTTTTCTGCGGATCACCAACATTTTCTTGTGGACTAGAGATAACTCCAAACATAAGCAATCCAGCCTCTAAATCAGGAATGTCTGTCTCAGCAACTTTAAGACCTGTGGACTTTGACTCCCAGAATTCTCCAACCAGCTGGGGAATTCTGGGAGTTGAAGTCCACGGGTCTTAAAGTTGCCAAGGTTGGACATTCCTGGTTCAAAGTGATGCCTAAAATTCATACCGTATTTTTCGGACTATAAGACACACTGGTGTATAAGACGCACCAAGATTTTGAAGAGGTAAGCAAGAAAAAAAAAGTTTTCGCCTTCCCCAGCCCCCAGGAGCACTCTGCAAGCTTCACAAAACTTCACCGCGTCCTGTTTTTGCGATAAACGGGATGTATGGGGTGGGGCTTCGGGAGGCCAAAAATGGCGGTATTTGGTGTATAAGACGCACTAACATTTCCACCCTCTTTCAGGGGGAGAGAAAAGTGCGTCTTATACTCTGAAAAGTATGAGGTAGTTCTGCCCATTCCTATGCGGGTTGGGTGGGAGGCGGGAAGGGGGATTTCTTCTTTTTCTGCACTCTTCCTAATGACTTTTCATTCATTCAAGGAATTGGCCTTTTTTTTTTCTTTTCTTCATTCATGATGGGAGGCAGCCCAAATTTGTAGTTTTCAAGACCGTAGGTTTGCTTCCCTGTAATTTTGTGCATATTCCTTCTAATAGAAGCCCTCCAGGGTTTATTGGAGCTTTTTATTTTGCTGGGGGTGGATGCGTGCATTCATTTTTTAAGACTGGCTGGTCAGGAACCACCTCCTGTTTCCCTTTTACATTCCAAGCTTGTGGATGCGGAAGAGAGAGAGAGAAACAGGATGCTTTGATCAGGGCCCAAATCTTGGGTCACATCCTTCTTTAGAGTTGGAGGGAAAAAAGGCACAATTGTTAAGCATCTTGATATTCTTGGAGAGCCTGGCTTGACTCTAGCAGTGCAGATTTCCCCTGAATCTGAACAGGGGTTTAATAAGGTTATTTTGCACTGAATATTTTGAGATTCAACTGTGGGAACAATCCATGGTTCCTCCATATAGGTAGTCCTTGATTTACAGCCATCTGTTTAGTGGCTGTTCAAAGTTACAATGGCACTGGAAAAGGCGACTTATGATAGTTTTTCACACTTACGGCTGCACCTCCCCCCCCCCTTCAGCATCTCCAGGGTCATGTGACCAAAATTTGGACGCTTAGCAACTGGCTCATATTTATGACAGTTACCGTCTCCCAATGTCACATGATCCCCTTTTGCGACCGTCTCACAAGCAAAGTCAACGGGGCAGCTGGATTCACTTAACAACCATGTTAGTAACTTAACAACCGCAGTGATTCACTTAACTGACAAGAAAGGTTGTAAAATGGAGCCAAACTCACTTAACAACTGTCTTGCTTAGCCAAAATATAACAAAAGGGCTTTTTTGGGGGGGTATGGGAAGGTACATATCTTTCTATCCTTACAATTTGTATCATACAGACAGTCCTTGACTTAATAGCCACATTGGAACCCAAAATTTCCATTGCTAAACATGGCAGCTGTTAAGTGAGTTTGACCCCCATTTTGTGACTTTTTGCCACCATTGTTACATGAATTGTGCAGTTGTTAAAACGAATCTGGCTTCCCATTGACTTTGCTTGTCGGAGGCTAGCTGGAATGGTGATCCTGGGAGGCCGCAGCCATCACATACATGCCAGCTGCGAGGTGTCTGAATTTTGATCAAGTGATCTTGGGGATGCTATAACGGTTGTAAGTGTGAAAACCGGTCTTAAGTCACTTTTTTCAGTTTCGATGTGACTTCGAATGGTTATAAGTCAAGGATTACCTGTAGCAGTTTGTTGTGGCCCGTCAGTGGCCTGTGCAGTTAGTAGCTGATTCCGATAGCGAGGAGGCTGGTGTGGTGCTGCGCCAGCAGCCTGTGCAGCTGGTGCTCGAGTCAGACAATGAGGAGGCTGGAGAAAATGTGGTGCCAGAGGTGGGGATTCAGCCAGGGCCTTCAGAAGCTCTCTTAAGTGAAGAGGACGAAGAGGAGGAGCCTCTTCTCAATGCTTGAGTGCACAGAGTTATTAAAAGGCAGGAGTGGCTTCTCAGGAGGAGGTCTCCTCAAGAGTAAGGCTTGAGGCTAATTGGCCACTCCCCTAGCCTATTTAAGGAAGGACAAAGACTGATGCAATTTGCAGGAAACAACTTCGTTCATATTCCTTCGCGTCTTGATTCCAGAAACGTTTGATTCGGCTCTTATTTATCTCTTGTCAGTTTTCCTACAAATTGCTTCTGGGTATTCTGCCAACCACAGTAAGAATACGGTTATTTGAAATACTGTGCCTCAGAATTGAGTTATTATTCCTTGGACTCTTGTCGGCTATTAATGAAGTTAAATTAACAGCCCTTGTTCAGAAAAGACTGATTTAAAGTGTACTTGTGTTTGAACAACTACTAAGAAAGCTCATTAGTAGTCCTTAATTAGTAAACTAAGGTTTGTACGGGCTTTGTGTGTGCTACGTTCTTTGGGGTCCGTAGCTGAGTCAGAACACAGTTCCTCCCAATGCCTCAGCTCATTAACTGCCCGTTTTACACTGCTGCCCTTCGGATCTTGCCTTACTTGCTCTCTCCATCTGCATTTTTCCTCTCTCAGTGGTTCATGTGGGCGCCTGGAGTCTGTACTATAAAGGCAGTCCCTGACTTATAACCACAGTTGAGCCCAAAATGTATGTTGCTAAGTGAGTAATTTGTTAAGTGAGTTCTGCCCCATTTTACAACCTTTCCTGCCACAGTTCTGAAGTGAATCACTGCAGTGGTTAAGTTAGTTGCACGGTTGTTAAGTGAATGTGGCTTCCCCATTGACTTTGCTCATCACAAGGTCACAAAAGGGGATTACGTGACCCTAGGACATGGCGACCGTCATAAATACGAACCAGTTGCTAAGCATCCAAATTTTGATCAGGGATGTTGCAACAGTCATCAATCGCTTTTTTTTCAGTGTTGTTGTAAACTCAGACGGTCACTAAACCAACTGTTGTAAGTCGAGAACTACCTGTAATGATTCAATTTGATCCGTGTTTTCAATCAACTGAGCGGGGCAATAAATTTAAGATTATAGTCAAAAGCGTCAGTTGTTTTATTCCTAGGGCGAACAGCCAGGAAATAGAAACATGAAAGAAAAATGCTTAGCTCAGACTTTCTCTTTGGAACCGAAGTGGTTTCCGTTATGAAATCAGCACATTTTGGAGAAGATGCTGAGTTTTTAGCCAGCGTAGTGGCACAGATTTCTTCCAACCCGAATTGAAAATTGGATGGCACAGATGGCGTTCAGGGGGTTTGCCTTTTAGGGGCAAAGTTCCCCCCTCCTCCACTTCGCTCAGGTTATTAGCAGCTGTCTTGTCTATAATAAACCAACATAGTAAGCAAAAATCTGAAGGAGTCGAAGAGACGGCTTGAACACAGACAGAGAAGGCCGAGTGCCAAATCTGCTCCTATGTAGGTTAAAGCTTGTTGAAACTTTCTTTCCTGCACGAGTTTTATCCTTAAATGAGCACCTTTCAGAGATTTTCCAAGCACCCTGTCACAATGTATAGTCAAATTAGAAGAAGAACATAGTTGAATGTCCACTTACTTGCTGTGGCCAATGATCTTTTGGGATAAGGTTCATGAGGATCTGAATTCCATTGTTAATCCAAACCACTTGGTGGCAGGCCCAATTCCCAACGCATTGAAACCAATTCAATGCATTCAGTTATTAGGCAAGAGGCTGTAGACAAAGTCATTTGTCCAACAACAGGTGCTGTTTCTCCTACCCTTTTGTGGAGTTAATCAAACTTGGTAAATTCCCTGAGATACACGATGGTTAAACTTGAGCATCCTTTTGTACTGCCCTTTCAATCAATCGGAATAGAACTGGAAGCAACCTTGGAGGTCTTTTAAATCCAACTCCCTGCTCAAGCAGGAGACCCTATGCCATTTCAAACAAGTGGATGTCCAGTCTCTTTTTAAAAGCCTCCAGTGATGGAGCACCCACAACTTCTGGAGGCAAGTCGTTCCACTGGTTAATTGTCCTCCCTGTCAGGAAATTTCTCCTTAGGTCTAGGTTGCTTCTCTCCTTGACTAGTTTCCATCCACCGTGTCTTGTCCTGCCTTTAGGTGCTTTGGAGCAGCGGTCACCAACTGGTGGTCCATGGAACATTGGTGGTCTGCATGACAATTTTGGTGGTCCGCAGAAACATTATTTGCATTTTTTATATTGCACTAAATCAGGGGTCCTCAAACTATGGCCCCTGGGCTGGATACGTGCAATGAACGTTTGTGTTGCTGCAGAGAGTCTCCCCCTTCGGGGTCTTCTTGTGTGGGTCGGAGGGAGGCAGAAATTCCGACTCGGGGTCTTTGGTCTCCTGGTGTGGGGCTCTGGCCGAAGGTTGGAGGGAGGTGCCACTGGTGGGAAGGAGCCGGAGGGCCTTGTTCCAGTGGGACTGCCTCATGGCCTAGAACTGGCTGACCATCTCAGCCCGCTGAGCCTCCAGGCACCTGCCTTGCACTCCCGCAGGTCTTCCCTCTCCTTGGAAAGCCTATGCTCCTAGTCCTCAGTGAGGTGCTTCTGCTGAGCCTCCTTCTCAGTCAGATCCAATTTGAACTGAGCCAGCTGTTTTGCCAGCTCTTTCTCATGGTGGCTGCTTAGCTCCAACAACTGCTTCCTGTTGGGGCCCTAAGGAGCCTGGGTGGGTAGGCAAGGAGTGGCTGGGAGGGGAGGGGTAAGTAGAGGCTGGTGAGGCGGCCCTCGATGTGAGTGACTTTGAGTGGGTTGCGCCCACCAAGTCACATGACCACTTAGCCACACCCACCCAGCTGGCCATTAGGAAGATCATATTAGTGGTCCATGGGATTTTAAATTATGAATTTAGTGGTCCCTGAGGTCCGAAAGGTTGGTGACCTCTGCTTTGGAGAATAGACCCCCTCTTTGTGGCTGCCCCTCAAATACTGGAATACTGCTATCAGGTCACCCCTAGTCCTTCTTTGTATTGGTTACTGAAATACTATTTTTTCCCAGCCCCTTGTATATTGGTGTTTTCTCCAATAGCAAGCAGCAACTTACAAGGTTTCTAACTTGTTCATTTATTAAACTATCTTTACCCTCAATTTATCTGTAAATCTCAAAGCGGGTTTCCAAAATCTATAAAATGGTAAGCCACAGAATAATACAATAAACGAAGCAACTAAATTAACGTTTTTTGGGAAAAGTAGGTTTTTGATTTTCTAAGTGGCTGTCTTAAGCCCTACATTAGGTTAAACATTATAGTTTCCCTCTATTTTCCACTTTAGATGAAGGGAACCATCTGGTATGTTTTAATAGTTAGGGTCTCTCAGAAGTGCAAAAAAGGGAAACATGCAGGACTGTTGAGATTGTTCATTCTTCCCTACATTGTGAGCCCATCTTGACTTGAGATCTCTTTCTGTGACAACAGAATGATGTCACAAATTCAGAGCTAGGCGTGAGTTAAAATCTGACCACAATAGGCTTGGAAGAAGAATAGAAGGAGAAGATAAATATTGCTAGTTTTCAGTCTTGCCACTGAAGAAAATGTGGCACGGAGTGGCCAAGGTAAGGTCATAGGATGTTGGAGTCTGTTAAGCAGCTACATCTGGAGTTTTGAGGATTTTAAAGGATGCTTTTCTGTACAGTGTTGATCTCTGGTAGTGGCTGTTGGGATCCTGAATGTGATAAATTATTAAAATTGTAATCCAAGTCTGGGATATTTCGGATTGCTCTCTTTAAGTTTCAGCTCTGTTGCGTGTGGGTTTTAAAGAGTAACAACTAAGTTGTGTTGAGGAATTCTTGAAGCTGGTTAGGTTTGGATTTTCCCCTTCTATGGTATGGACAATGGCTACGTTCACATGATAACCTGAAACTAGCCAACTAGATTTTTTAAAATTTCAACTGTATCCTGCTTTCTTCTACCGTACAATTTATGGAGTTAGGTTATTGATTGATGGCTGATAATTACCTCTGCAAATTTGGGTACCACATACCATACTCATAAAGGTATTAACACCAATTAATTATAATCTGATGGGCAAAACTTTCTCAGACAAGACATTTTAACACTAGTGGCAGTTTGAAAAGGAATAAGATTCCAGATTATTTGTGCAATCACAGACAATAGTTCCGATGTGAGAGAATAAATACTGTATTACCCAGCCCAGATCATAGTGTAGCTTCTCTTTCAGTGGCTTAAAAGATAATTGTCTATCCTTTTTTGATAGTAAATTGTGCATTTTAGGAAAAATGTTTCTGAAATAGTATTCTCATTGTTCCTGTCACCCATCTCCTCCCACTTGTGACTGCATGACTGTAACTTGGTTGGTTATATCCTTGCAATTTATATTGATATTGTTTCCTAGTATGATTTGATTGCTTATTGTACCGTATGACACTCACTGGGTGTTGCGCCTTATGATTCTTGACGAGTGTATCTTGTCTTTTTATGTACACTGAGAGCATATGCACCAAAGACAAAATCCTTGTGTGTCCAATCACACTTGGCCAATAAAGAATTCCATTCCATTCCATTCCATTCCATTCCATTCCATTCCATTCCATTCCATTCCATTCCATTCCATTCTTTTTGACAGTGTTGAGATACAAGCAGGGGAGGGCTGCTGGGGGTTCGCAGGGGCTCGGGAGAACCTCTAGCTAAGATTCTGTGCAGTTCGGAGAACCCCCAAATCCCACTCTTGGCTGACCCCGCCTGCCCCTCTCCTCCCAGGAGTTCCCACGCGGTCTGTTTTGGATGCAGGTAAGTGCAGGGCATGTATGGAGGCTCGGAGAGGGCAAAAAATGGACCTACTGGACGTTCGGCCTCTGGCGCCTGGGGAGGCCATTTTCGCCCTCTCAGAGGCTCAAGGAAAGCCTCTGGAGCCCAGGGAGGGCAAAAACACCCGCCCCTGCCATGGTGCAGGAGGACGACTAGGCCACGCCCACCATGGCCACGCCCACCAGCAACCCTTTGCTAAAATTTTTGAAACCCATCTCTGGATACAAGATCAAATGTAGTGAGAAAACTCATTTTACAATGGGGTCTCTACAAAAGGAAAAATCCTTTTTCCTTGAATTATAATTAACCATTGTTGTAAGCGTACAGATTATTCATTACATGCTTCCAATTCTGCTTAATGATGAATGAGGCAATGTGTGTTTAAAACTTAACATTAACTTTATTTTATTAATTGGTTTACAAGAATACTTTGATTTAGAGCAAGGATTGTAAATTAAAGCTGCTGCCATTGTGCCAGGAAACTGCCCGAGGCTGCTAATAATCAATGCCAGGAATTTCTCAGCTGCTGCAAATGAAAATTTATTGTGTTAAATTTGGAAAAAACGTCAAGAACTTTTCTGTTTTCTGCTTAGTAGATTCTGGTAATATAGGTAGTCTTCCACTTATGACCATCATCGAGCCCCAGATTTCTGTGGCTAAACAAGACATACGTTAAGTGAGTTTTGCCCCATTTTATGACTTTTCTTGCCACCATTAAGTGAATCTGGCTTTTCCGTGGACTTCGCTTGGCAGAACTCACAAAAGAGGACCAAATGACCCCAGGATGCCACAAGTGTCATAAATATGAACCTGTTGCCAAGTGTCTGAATTTTGACCACTTATTTTATTTATTTTATTAAATTTGTATACTGCCCTTCTCCTGGTGGACTCAGGGCGGTGCACAGCCAAGAATAAAAAACATTTCAGTACAAAATTTAAAATTTTAAAAAAGAATTAAACAGTTTTGGCCCGAAAAATTTAAAACATCGCGACTAAAACCCATAAATTAAAAAGCTAAGGGGGGGTGGTGGTTACGCCAGCCCAGCTTGATGAAATAAAAGAGTTTTTAGGGCACGGCGAAAGACTCGGAGATCTGGTATCCTGCGGATCTCCGGGGGCAAATCGTTCCAGAGGGCAGGTGCTGCCACAGAGAAGGCCCTCCCCCTGGGGGTCGCCATCCGACATTGCCTGGCTGACGGCACCCTGAGGAGTCCCTCTCTGTGGGAGCGTACTGGCCGGTGGGAGGCTATCGGCGGCAGAAGGCGGTCCCGCAAGTACCCAGGCCCTGTGCCATGGAGTGCTTTAAAGGTGGTCACCAGCGTGGTTAAAGGTGGTAACCAAAAATGGTCTTAAGTCACTTTTTTCAGTGCCGTTGCAACTTCAAACGGTCCCTAAATGAGCTGTTGTAATTCGAGGACTACCTGTAATAGTTCAGGACTTCATTTGGTGCGTGACACTTGAAAGCATAACCTTCCCATTATATAGCCTCCAGAAAGATGAGGGGCATCTTATTTGAGCAGGGCCTTGTGGCACTCAGGCTTTGGAAGGGTGTTGCTTTGGAGGCCAAACTGATGTAGCCATCATCTTCCGTTCAATACCAGGAAAAAGTTGGCTCGAGCCACCAGCATCAACCATTAGTATCACGCCCCTTTCCGACTTTCTTTTTTTGTTCTTTTTTGTTACTTATTCCATGCAATTAGTGTAACGTTTATAATGGTGTGTTTCTAAGGTCTGTGCTTTTAACTAATTCACTGTTTATGTTATGGGTTTTCCCTGTTTTATCTCGTAATGCGAGATTCTGAATAATGTGCGGTCAAAAAAATATTTACATAGATAGAAATAAACAGATGATTTAAGTAAACACATGGTTTAAATAAAGGCCTTGTGAGCGCTTACCTTTCTGTTTCACAGTTTATTTGCCTGAGGGATGTTTTTCAAAGGTTGCAATATTAGAGGGAGGGACTAGTGCTTAACAGATGAATTTATTTAACTGATCAATTCTTAGTTGAATAATATTTATTAATCTCTGGTAAAGCTTAAATTAGAATTGCAGAAAAAACAATTTCTATCAACCTGCCTTTCATTGACGTCCCATATACAGAACGAGCCAGAATGAGGGCTGTGAATATATCTATAGACCCTTTGCATCCTGGACATAAACTGTTTCAACTTCTACCCTCAAATCGACGCTATAGGGGACTGCATGTCAGAACAACTAGACACAAGGACAGTTTTTTCCCCATGCCATCATTCTGCTAAACAACTAATTCCCACAACACTGTCATACTATCTAGAAAGGCAGTATTTTACCATCATCATTCTCATCTTCCCTGTTACCTATCACCTTATCTTCTTACAACTATAACTTCGTTGCTTGTATCTCACGATTTAAATTGCTTAATTAGCATCCTAGTATGATTTATGTTGATTGCTTATTACTATCCATGACTATCACTTAAGTGTTGTATCTAATGTTTTATGATGAATGTATTTTTGCAACGACTATGATAATGATCTATCTCTATTGTTGTATGTAGACTGAGAGCTTATGCACCGGAGACAAATTCCTTATGTGTCTATTCACGCTTGGCCAATAAAGAATTCTATCTAAAGGATGCTAAATAGTCGTCTCTGAAGCTGGGGTTTTGTCGGCTTGTCAAGTCACAAATTCCTTCATCGCAAAGTGGGTTCTACTGATAGCATGAAGTTGCATATAGGCAGGCCTCAATTTACAACCATTTGTTTAATGACCGTTTGAAGTTACCACTGTTTTAAATCCAAATGGAAGATTTTTTTCCAGGGCTTTAGGTTTGATTTTTAAAGTTCTGGCTTTTTTTTTCTTTCTTCACTTTAGTCCTTCTGTGCCAATTAGCCGCCAATCTTCCGCTACAATTTTTTCAAGCAAAGACTTTTTTTTTTCCTTCTACCTGTGAGTTGGCCAAATTACTCACCCGGCAACAATACTCTGTTCAATTACTGCTCCTACATTCCCTCTTTCTGATCGTGGCTGTTCTGGCATGTGACAGCTCCTTAATGGCTGCCTTCCTTTGCCAACGGGTTGAAGACTAATGCTGGCATTTCAGGGAACTTGCTCATTCCCTATTCGTGCCAGCCAGCGTCTTCTTTCTTCGCTGTCTCCACAAGACAGCTATAATTCCTGGGGATCCCCAAAATCGGCTAGGATATTGGTGTTCTCTGGGAGCCCCAGAATCCACACCGTATCGCCTGTTGCCAGCCACGCCCCATACAGGACTACCTTATAAGGCGTGTACATAAGATTAGATAAGGTTCAGATTATGGGGTGCAAAAGTGCCACACCTGGAATTGCTAAGCATTATTTGCTTTCTGGGGCCAAATAAAAACTTGGTTTGGAATGCAGAGGCAGGGTATTCTAGAAAAGGTACAGTGCTTCAACTTACGACCACACTGGACCCCAACGTTTCTGTGGCTGAGTGAGACAGCCTGTTAAGGGAATTTTGTCCCATTTTAAGATCTGTCTTGTTGCCACAGTTGTTAAGAGAATGGTTGCAGTTCTTAAGTTAATCACACGGTCGTTAAATGAATCTGGCTTCCCCATTGACTTCGCTTGTCAGAAGGTCGCAAAGGGGGATCATGTGACCCCAGGATCCTGTAACCGTCATAAATACGAGTCAGTTGCCGAGCATCTGAATTTTGATCACGTGGCTGTGGAGGGGCTGCAACTATTGTAAGTGTCAAAACCTGTCATAAGTCACCTTTTAATGCTGTTATAACTTTCAGCAGTCATTAAATGAACTGTTGTAAGTCAAGGACTACCTGTACTTCCTACAACCAAACTCAGAGAGCCCCAAGGACCCCTCAGAAAAAATGCTCTGGCTTTGTTGTACATAAAACAAATAGGATACTCACTTAACATGTCAGAGCCTTTTGTGTTTAACCTGTTGTTAGCTTCCAGAGTGCTGATGGAGATGATGCTGTTGGCTGATCCTAGAGAATACAATATACAGGTCAATCAGAATAGAGCTGAAAGGGACCTTGGAGGTCTTCTAGTCCAACCCCCTGCTCAAGCAGGAGACCCTGTATAATTTCAGACAGGTGGCTGTCCAGTCGCTTCTTAAGACCTTCCAGTGATGGGGCACCCAGAATTTCTGGTGGCAAGCCTTTCCACTAATTAATTGTTCTCACTGTTAGGAAGTTTTTCCTTAATTCCAGGTTGCTTCTCTCCTTCATTAGTTTCCATCCATTGCTTTTTATCCTGCCTTCTGGTGTTTTGAAAAATAAGTTGACCCTCTCTTCTTTATACCCATTCATTTAATGACCAAAGTTACCATAGCACTGAAAAAAGTGATTTATGATCGTTTTCACACTTACAACCATTGCACGTCCCCGTGGTGAATAAAACACTCTCCTCTCATTCCAGGTATTTGCCCAAATATTTGAAACATATATTTCCTTTTGGGAGAGGCGAGGAGAGAATAACTTTATTGTCACTTTGAATGTAGACTAATTGGCATACATTAAAATGAAATTTCATTGCATACAGCTCTCAAAGCATCACCACCTCCAAAATACATTTACATAAACATGACAAGATAGCTAGCTAGCTAGCTAGATAGAAAGAAAATTATGCATAGACCCACATATATACTATGACACAGAGAAACAACACACTCTAGTTCAGATGAATACATGTTTATGGCAAGAAAAACAAATCTTGCAAGTTTACCGGATGGATGCCATAGGAAACAAAGCCATTACAGAATTGGGTAGTCCTGCTAGAAATACTTCAAAACCTCCTCCCAGAGGGGAGCAACAGAAACAGACCATGGAGTAGGTGGGTATGGGTCTCTAACAATGCTTTGAGCTCTATGCACATAGCGCTAATAAGCGGTATCCTTAATAACAGGAAGCGAGCTTCCTACAATCTTCTCTGCTGTTCTTACCACTCTCTGTAGGGACTTTCTATCTGAGGCGCTGCTGCTTCCAAACCAAATAGTGAAGCAGTTTGTTTGTAAGAACATCTTTACTTAAGTGCAGAATGTCCAAAGGAAGTTTTGTATCTAATTTGTTCCAAAAATCAATGCCCTAGCTCTGTGTCTTTTCCATTCCTGGTAAATTGGGGATGCTGAGAAGCTAAAAACAAATGACTCAGAAAGATGACTGGCTTTTTTTTTTTTTTTTTTTTTTTTTTTTTGGAGTGGGGTTGTGTTGGCATGCCTGGTTGGTGAAATTTGCTTTTATCCTATAAAAATCTCCACCAGTTAAGCAATTCAGGGTCTTATATTGTTTATGAAAAACAATAGTTTTTTTTAAAAAAAACATTCAGTGGAAAAAAAACATTCTGTCTTGTGTATTCCTCTGAATATTCTTTTAAGACACACACAATTAGCTAGTCTGCCATCAAATTCCCATCACTGCTGTGGATAAAAACCCGTCAAGAATTGTTCCTTCATGCCACCCCAACTCAGCTTACTAAAGTTTTGAGCACAAACAGAACTTTGCTTTTCTTCAGGAGGAAAAAAAACCCCCTGAATTTATGCTGGTCTCTGTCTTCAAAGGAGTCGCCTTATTGTGATACTGGAGAACAAGTGTGTGAAGATCTCAGAGTGTGACCCTTAACCTGTTACTGCCTGAAAAGCTTAGGATCAAGAAAAGAAAGATCTCATTTCTATTCTTGTCAGACTTCAAAAACCAAGAAAGACATCGTTTGATCGTTCCAAGCACGTTTCTTCATTGTTCCTCCCAATTGACAGAATCTTGCCAGACTAAACCATGCTGACACCCCCAGAAGGCATAGACAACGGTTTGCTGTAACCGATTTACGAGAAGTTTATTCAGTTGTAGCATCCCTGTGGTCACAAGCCAAGTCAACAGGGAAGCCAGATTCATTTAACAACCATCTTAATATCTTAACAACTGCAATGTTTCCCTTAACAAATGCGGCAAGGAAAGTCGTAAAATGGGACAAAACTCATTGCATTGTCTCTTTCTTCTCTGGAATGTGTCCCCTGCCTCCTGGCCAGATTCCATCACAATCCTCTGTGCACCTAAAATAAGCTTATATATTGCCTCAATTACTCCATAAATTTCCGGTTACTTGCAGAAAACTAAAAAAAACCCAAAACATTTCTTTCAGGCTCATACAGTAATTGACTAAGAATTGCAGATGGAGTTTCTGGAAAGGTGGCTTACTCATTGCCGTCAAGCGTCTCCTATAATGTTCAGCAGGAAAATGTTTGATGTGTTCCTGACAGCACATTTCTTTTTCCTGAATGATAATACGGATAGAATGAGCCCCAAAATTGTGGTTAGTTCAAGGGGAATTGACTGAGCCCATTTACTAAGTCACTGATAATGAATTTTACAGATGCATCCAGTTTTTCCCTGAACAGGTAGTCCTCAATTTACAACAGTTCATGTAGTGACAATTCAAAGTTACAACGACACTGAAAAAAGCGACTTACAACCGTTTTTCACACTAACAACCGTTGCAATATCCCCATGCTCACATGATCAAAATTCAGATCTTTGACCCATATTTATGACAGTTTCAGTGTCCCGGGGTCCCGTGATCTCCTTTTGTGACCTTCTGACAAGCAAAGTTCATGCAGAAAATGGATTCACTTAACAACTATATAGAGCCTGAGTAGCGTAGGGGAGTAATGCCTCCTACAAAGGCAGCATTTAAG
Organism: Masticophis lateralis; assembly: GCA_030761175.1. Classification (NCBI taxonomy): domain Eukaryota; kingdom Metazoa; phylum Chordata; class Lepidosauria; order Squamata; family Colubridae; genus Masticophis; species Masticophis lateralis. The sequence continues at coordinate 282,233,269 of JAUDYJ010000002.1, forward strand.
ATCCAGCTGCTGCAATTACTTGCGAGTTCAATCCCAGGCAGGCTCAAGGTCAACTCAGCCTTCCATCCTTTATAAGGTGGGTAAATTGAGGACCCAGTTTGTTGGGGGCAATAAGCTGACTTTGTATAAATATAAATATACAAAAGTATGAAGGCTATTGCTTAACGCATTGTAAGCCGCCCTGAGTCTCTGGAGAAGGGCGGTATATAAATCAAATTAAAAATTAAAAAAAAAATTAAATTAAAACTGTGTGTGACTAATTTACCAACATGATTCGCTTAACAGCAGTTGCAGGGAAGGTGGTAGAATAGGGCAAAACTCACTTAAATGTTTCACTTCACAACAGAAATTTTGGGCACAATTGTGTTCTTAAATCGAGGACTGTGTGCACTATCTTTGAGCCATATATTGAAGAGTGATTTGTGTGCTGGGTTGCTAATGCCATGCGTCTCTTGATGTGTCTGCTGTTAAACACATTTGCAGAAGATTTTGGGGACACTTAAGGTCTTTTGATCACATATCTAAGTAAGCTCATGTCCTCCCCAAATAAACTACTAGTTCTGCTTATACTCTTCTAATTCGAATTAAATTGAAAAAAAGTGTTTTTGATGAAACAAATATGACCAAGTACAGAGGTAGTCCTTGACTTACGACTGCAAGCGGGCCCAACATTTATGTTGCTAAGTGACACATTTGTTAGGGGAATTTTGCTCCATTTTATGAGCATTTTCTTGCTCCAGTTGTTAAGTGAATAACATGTTTGTTAAGCAAATCTGGCTCCCCCATTAACTTTGCTTGTCAGAAGGTTGCAAAATGGTATCAAATGACCCCGGGACACTGTAACCGTCATAAATATGAACCAGTTGCCAAGCTTCTGAATTTTGATCCCCTGACCGTGGGGATGTTGCAACTAGAATTGGGTATGTCTAGTTTAATGAAAAGAAAGACCAGGGATGACATGGTAGCAGTCTTCCAATATTTGAAGGGTTGCCTCAGAGAAGACGGGGTTAAGCTATTCTCCAAAGCACTTGAAGGCAGGAGAAGAAGCAACGGATGGAAACTAACCAAGGAGAGAAGCAACCTGGAACTAAGGAGAAATTTCCTGAAAGTGAGAACAATTAACCAGTGGAACAGCTTGCCACCAGAAGCAGTAGGTACTCCATCAGTGGAGGCTTTTAAAGAAAATATTGGATAACCATTTGTCTGAGATGATATTGGGTGTCTCCTGCTTGAGCAGGGGTTTGGTCGAGGTGACCTCTAACTCTCTTATTCTGTTTGTGAGAAAAATGGTCATAATTTACTTTTGTCAGTGTTGTCACTAAACGAACTGATCTAAATCTAGGACTGCCTGTAATTAGAGGAAGAAAGTAGATCCCTAACACACGTATGAGAATATTTTCTTATAAGCGCTTAGGGCATTAACCCTTTTATTTACTATGGAATCAGATATTGTGGTAATGATAGCTAAAGAGGCTCTTTTAAGAATGGCCTAATACGTGATGGCGAACCTATGGCACGCGTGCCACAGATGGCACGCGGAGCCGTATTGGTCGGCACGCGAGTGTTGCCCTAGCTTAGCTCCAGCACACATGTGCACGCTAGCCAGCTGATTTTCGGGCCTTTTGAGCCCACCAGAAGTCGGCAAATGGGCTGTTTCCGGCCTCTGGAGGGCCTCCGGGTGGGGGTGGGGAAGTCTGTTTTCGCTCTCCCCAGGCTCCTAGAAAGCCTCTGGAGCCTGGGGAGGGCGAAAAATGGGCCTACCAGGCCCACCAGACGATCACATGCCAAAAGGAGGGGACCATGGGGGAATCACGCGTGCTTGCGTGGGGGAGGGGGGCAGGGTGCATAGAATTATGGGTGTGGGCACGCACGTGCATGACCCCCCGACCCCCCCCCCCCGCTTTTGACACGTGATGGCAAAATGGTTAGCCATCACTGGCCTAGTAGCAGTGAATTTATAGAATTGAAGGCTGCTCAATCACAACTGCTTACACGTATAATTAAAAACTATTACTGGTTTGAAACTGGCTCCTTTTATGGGCTCTCTTGTTACTTTAATGCTAATTTAATACTAACAGTTTGGATAATTCTGGCAAATTAGAGAATCTGGTTTGTTTCTTATTGCGATAGATAGAAGGTCTGATGTCTCTTTCCGAAGTGTAAGTTAATGGACGAAGCATTCACAGTATTAATAAAATTATTCCGTTTAGCAGGACCAGAGTAGATAGCATGGTTTATCACTTTGATCAGTAGGCTCAAATAGGGTGATTCTTGTTCCCTTGTGACTTGGACAACCAACGGAGTTTTGATTTTACAAGTAGTCTTTGATTTACAAACAGAACTGGGCCCAAAATTCCCATTGCTAAGCGAGACCATTGTTAAGTTAGTTTTGCCCCATTTTACGAGCTTTCTTGGTAACCACACCAGTCGTTAAGTGAATCTACCTTCCCTATTGTCTTTGCTTGTCCTATATTCAGACATATGACATATCATCTTTTAAGGTGGTCATTGAATGGATGGCCGTTAAGTGAGGAGTATCTATACTTCATATGGGGGTGGGGGGGCATTTCTTGATTTTGGATGGGATGAGCTTGGGAAGGCAGCCTCGGACATGTGCTGCATTGTGTGGGAGTATGTGTGTGTGTGGGTGATGTATGTAGTTTTATAGGTGATAGCACTTTCATATTTCATATTTAGCCATATTCAGAAATGACAGATCTGCCACCTCTTTCCTTTCTGCTGAGTAAGCATGGTGGATTCTTTTTGATGGCTTCTTTCCCCTTTAAGGTGTAAATTAAGCACACACAGGTGATGGTTAAAAAAAAATCCAGCAGTCTAAAGAATTCGCTGATTTGTATCTTTTTATGCAGATATTTTCATTGTCGTTTGATCTTTTATGTTATTATTTTAATTGTGCATGAAGACAAACATTACTTGTGCAGAACTTGGTGGCTTCTCAATACCAGCCTTCTCTGCTCCTTAGGAAGCCACATCCTGTACAAAATTCTCCCGCCCACATTCCACACTCTCCAGATAGTTATTTAGTTAATTATTTTAGAAGTCATTTTAATCATCCAATCTCCTCTCTCTTTCCGTCCTGTCTCTTTACTCCCTCCTCCTCCCTCTTCCTTCCCTCTCTCCTGTCTTTTTCCTCCCTCCTCCTGTCCCTTCCTTCCTTCCTTCCTTCCTTCCTTCCTTCCTTCCTTCCTTCCTTCCTTCCTATGTCTTTCCTCCCTCTTCCTCCCCTCCCCTCTCCCCGTCCCTCCCTCCCTCCTTCTTCCTCCCTCTTCCTCCCCCCCCGTCCCTCCCTCCCTTTGCGGAAGTGGGACTGCGAACACCCACAGCGCTCGCACAAGTGGGATTGCGAGTCCCTGAGATGCTTGCGCAAGTGGGCCTGTATGCGCGCACTCACACGGCCAGTTGCAAATAGGCCACTGATTGGTAGTGGGCCATGGTCCACAGCTTGGGGACCCCTGTCCTATACTGTCATCTGCATTTTGGTCTTGAATGTCGTGCCTCAGTGTCTGTTTCTTTCTCGTTTCAGATTTTCTATTTTGTACATACATTGTTTTGTATATACTGTATATGATGACTTCGGTGGGCAGTGAACGTACTCGGGGCACTCGAGAAAAAACACAGATTCCAGCCACGCAGCCGACACAACCACAGAAACCAGTGGTCCAGGTACGAATTCGGCAGGTTTGACTCCAGGTCCTCAACCTATCCATGTTGATAGCCAAGCAAGGAGAATGTCACCCTTGGGAAGTGTGTAATTACATTTGCCAGGAGGTGTTCTGTAGATTCGAGGTGTGGGTCCCCCAAAACCAGCACCAAAGTTTGAAGTACTATTTCTAGCTGAAAAACCCTCTTCTTCTATTTTTAGTGAGCCTATACAGACAGTCCTTGAGTTACAACAGTTCATTTAGTGACCAAAGTCACAAAGGCATCGGAAAAAGTGACTTCTGACCATTTTGTCACACTTATGACCATTGCAGAATCCCCATGGTCACATGATCAAAATTCAGGCACCTGGCAACTGACTCTTTTTTATGACGGTTGCAACATCCCGGGGTCATGTGACTCCCTTTTGCGCCCTTCAGACAAGCGAGGTCAATGGGGAAGCCGGATTCACTTAACAGCCATGTTACTAACTTAATAACTGTAGTAATTCACTTAACCAATGCGGGCAGAAAAGTGGTAAAATGGGGCAAAACTCACCTAGGGTCTCTCTGAGCAACAGAAATGTTTGACTCTGTTGTGGTCGTAAATCGAGGACTACCTGTAATCTCTCAACTAGTGGCAGTGAGGAAAAGCTATGATGAAACCTCATGGAAACCATCCTCCTGTCCATCCTCCTGCTATTTTAATTTTTTCTGGCGACTGGACGACCCTAAGAGCTGCTTAGCACAGCAAAAATGGGGTCTCCAATTAGAGCGGTAACCGAAACCCCTCGTCAGATGTCGCCGATGGATTGTCCTTCTTCAAATTACAAGCTTAAAAATGGCTTGGTTTTTATTTTCCTCAATGCTGCTTCAGTTTATGCTTCCCACCCCACTCCCCAGATTTTTGGGCTAATCAAAATAATAAAAAGCTGGGACAAAGAAAATTCAGTTTTATTCATTGCCATTATGTTTGCAAGCCTCTCTCCCGTGCCAGAGAGTTCTCAGATATTATCCCCAAGCGGCATAACGTGTCGTCTTGCTGAGATTTCCTTTCGTTCAATTTCATAAATTAGAGCTGGTGCATTCAAACGAGAAAAAAAAATGCAAAAATATTTAACAGTATATTTTAACTTTGGCCAGAGACTATATGCGTGGAGTCTTAAGGGATGCCAGGTGTTTCCTGGTCTAATCAAACTAGTTTACATCCAGGCTAGATAGAGTTCAGGCCATCGTTTTGAGTACATTTGCAGTTCTGTTTAGATGGTAAATGCAAATCACCACCTGTGGTTCGCATTCATTGGCTAGAGTAGCTCCATTGGGACATATGGCCAGTTGGAAAGTCCCATCTATTTATTAAATTCATGTGCCGCCAAACTCCCCTAGAGGCAGCTTACCAGCAACCATAAGTAGTCCTTGACTTATAACTATTTGTTGAGTGACCATTTGAAGTTAGAGTGGCACTGAAAAAATTGATTTATGACTGTTTTTCACACTTGGGGCCATTGCAACATCCCCATGGTCACGTGATCAAAATCTAGGTGCTTGGCATGTATTTATGGCATGTCCCGGGGTCATGTGATCCCCTTTTGCGACCTTCTGACAAGGAAATTTCATTTTTAATGTGTGTCAGTGTGCTTGCAGGAAAAAAAAATGACAATAAAAGTTATCAAAAGTCAAAGGGGAAGGAAACCTGATTCACTTAACAGCTGTGGCAAGAGAAGTCGTAAAATGGAGCAAAGCTCACTTGACAACTGTCTTGCTTAGCGACAGAAATTCTAGGCTGGGTTGCAGTCATAAGTCGAGGACTACCTGTAAAAAATGAGATAAAAATATTAAAGTGGTAAATATCAGCATGCATTTATTTGCCAGGAGATAAACTTAAGAGCAGTGAAGATGAAAAACCTATTTTTTTTTCCTATACCTCCCCCAAAAGCAACAATCATTTATTTTCTAAATAATGCTCATAGGCCCCATAAACAGCTGGATAATAGTCCTGAAGGCTAGTGTGTTTTACAGAATATCAGCTTCCCATTCTTTTTATGATGGTTTAAATATTTTATTTTTAAACCGTTGGACTATGAAACCTAAAAGCCAACGGAGGAAGTTAACTAAGGGTCATCAACCATGCTAATCCGAGGTTCTACACCTCCAATAACTTATTATTTTGCTTTCCAACATAATTATAATTGGCTCTGCTTAAAGGAGGGAAGATTTAGTGTTAAACCCTGGCCGGGGTCACTGTTATTGTTCAGCCAAGTGTTATTCAACGAACCATCCTTAATGTGATGTGCTTAAAGCCATTATAAGGACTTACAGATTTAGGTCCCCACCCTCTTATAAGCACAAAAGCTCTTAAGGCCTTTTAACTATGCTTTGGAGTGCTGATTACAGCTCCTAATCTCCTTGAAATATATTTCATTTAATAAAACATTATCAGCTCATTTTACTGTGCTGCGTGTTAAATCATGGATATCTTAAAAAATGTTTTCTGTTGACTGTTGTTAGGAGTCATTTATTTTTTAAACACTCGCTTATAATCTGGAATGGGTTGCTGGACAGGGAAAAAGAACCACAGACAACATCTGATTTCCCTTCCCCCCCCTGAATTAAAAATAGAAGAGTAAATTGCAGGAAAGTAAATAGTGGGGTGAGTACAGACAGTCCTTGACTTACAACAGTTGATATAGTGACCAAAGTTATAAGGGCACTGAAAAAAGTGACATGAACATTTTTCACACTTACGACCATTGCCACATCCCCGTGGTCACGTGATCCAAATTCAGATGCTTGGCAGCTGATTCATATTTATGACGGTTGCAGTGTGATAAATATGTCATGTGATCCCCTTTTGTGACCTTCTGACATACAAAGTCAGTGAGGAAGCTGGATTCACTTAACAACTGTGTGGCTCACTTAACGTCTGGGGGGATTCACTTAACACACATGGCAAGGAAAGTGGTAAAGCTAAGTCAAAACTCACTGAACAAGCTTCTCGCATAGCAACATAAATTTTGGGCTCAATTACGGTCGTCAGCCGAGGACTATCTGTACAGTACACTTGATTTTCAATGCGAATTTGTGTCTTATATTTCATGGATGTTTTTGTGTTTTTTCAGGCCACAGCAGAGCAAATCCGCCTGGCCCAAATGATATACGATAAGAACGATGCAGACTTTGAAGATAAAGTGAAACAAGTAAGTATCCATCCCAGCTTTGCTTTGGGGAGAAAGGGGGGGGATTGCCGTTGTATGTAGTTGAGTGGAGTCCAGTCCTGTACAGACAGTCATCGACTTACAACAGTTCATTTAGAGACCACAGTTACAACAGCATTAGTCACTGAGTAATGAACTCAAAAGATTCCTTTATTAGGAGTGCCGGCAGCCCTGGCAAAAAGTTTCTTTCTCACCGCACGCTAAGAAGTCCAGCTGGCTGGAAGATGAATAGTTGTCTGCCACATCTATTCATCTCCACCCCCTGCCTCTTATCCTCAGAGCTAGGGTGAGGCTTCGCTAGCAGTGGTGGCTCTTCCGTCCCAAGGACCGGCCCATAGATTTCCACTACTCTCCTCTCCTCTGCCTTATGGACCCAGCTGTTCCTCCTCAGCCACTTCCAGACCTGGGGGCTGTTGACTCTCCATCTGAGGGCTGATGGATGGCCCAGGCTTCGCCTTTGTCTCTCTCTCTCTCTCTCTGCCAGCTCCATTCCCTCTTCCCCCTCAGAGCTCTCAGGTTGCCTCAATGGTGGCCCTGACTCCCACGCCTCCTCCTCCTCATCTGATTCGGCCACTGGAGGGGCCAGCGGCCAACAGGCACAACAGAAAGTCCGTGGGAAAGCCAGGTTCATTTAATGGGCCTTGGTGGTGCAGTGGACTAAAGTGCTGTTAAATAGCACTTAGCTGCCAGCTGCCTGCAATTACTGCGAGTTCAAATCTCACCAGGCTCAAGGTTGACTCAGCCTTCCATCCTTCCGAGGTAGGTAAAATGAGGACCCGGATTGTGGGGGCAATAAGCTGACTTTGTATAACAAAGAACACCACTTAGGTGCCCCCAAAAGCCCTACTAAGCAGGTATATACAAAAGTATGACGGCTATTGCTTAACGCATTGTAAGCTGCCCTGAGTCTCCGGAGAAGGGCGGCATATAAATCGAACCAAGAAAGAAAGAAAGAAAGAAAGAAAGAAAGAAAGAAAGAAACAACAAACAAAAAAAAGAAAGAACGAACAATGTCAAGAATGGAAACAATGGCAAGAAAGATAATAAAGCAGGGCAAAATTCACTTAATGAACATCTTGCTTAGCAACAGAACCATTGGGCTCAATCGTAGTCATACGTGGAGGACTTGCTTGTCTATTCTAAAGCCTTATCCAAATCGAATTTCTTCTGCCTTCTGATATGTTGCTGTGAATATTGGCACCAGGAGTCCCTGACTTCCAGCCATTCATTTAATGGCAATTTGAGGACCCCACAGTGCTGAAAAAAGTTGCAGCATTGCCACAGAATCAAAACTTCAGGTACTCAACCAGTTGTCATTTTATTTACAATGGTTGCAGTCTCTGAAGTTGTGTGATTGCCATTTGTAGTCTTCCCAGCTAGTTCCCAACAGGGAAAGTCAAAGTCAATGGAGGAAAAGTAGATTTGCTTAATGACCTTATGATTCACTTAACAACCGCTGCCCTGCTTTAGCAACAGAAATTCTAATCCTAATTGTGGTCATAAGTCAAGGACTACTTGTATCTTTTCAAGAGAAAAAAAATCAGGGGTTGGATATGTGGAAAAGCCGGAACAAGATACAGGGAGTCCTTGTCTTATGACCAGAATGAAGCCCAACATTTCCATGGCTAAGCAAGATGGTTATTAAGCGAGTTTTGCCCCATTTTACGATCTTTCTTGCCACAGTTGTTAAGTGGATCACTGCAGTTGTTAAGTTAGTAACCCGTTTGTTAAGTCAATCTGGCTTTCCCGTTGACATTGCTTGTCAGAAGGTCACAAAAGTGGATCACATGACCCAGGGACGCTGCAACCGTCATAAATACGAGCCAGCTGCCAAGCCTCTGCAACAGACGCTTGGCAGCTGGTCTGCAACCACGTTCGAAAAATGGCTTCTTTTTCCAGTGCCATTATAACTGGATGGTCTCAAAACTAGTGGTTGTAAGTTGAGGACTACACACATTAAGTGATGAATCCTGTTAGAATTACGTTGGGATTTTTTTTGTGGAGGTGGATTTCCATCCTTGAGATTCGTCGTCCCGGCTTTGACTCCCAGGGAGCCACAGGCTGCCCAGATGTTTTTATCCCTTTTCCCCACTTCAGCACCGATGCAAGCATGAAAATGCATGGAGCTCCTGTCTGCGCTCTGTACGTGCAGGAAATATGGACCCCTTCCCTGGAGCAATCAAGAGAAGCTGAAACATGGCTTGATAGGGACTGTTTACCTGTGGGGGGAGGAGTGGAATGAGGAAACGGAATCAATTGGGTCCCCAGATAAATAACATTTATGTAGTTTGGGGTTAAACTGTGGGATCCTTGATGCTCTCTCTGATTGGCTGTTTTCTTGTAGATGTTTCATGACCAAACTAAATAATATCATGATGATATTACCTACCGTATTTTCCGGCGTATAAGACGACTTTCTAACACACAAAAATCTTCTCAAAAGTCAGGGGTCGTCTTATACGCCGGGTGTTGGTCTCCTGTAACCAGGCAGACCATCCCGAAAGGCTTTGACGAGCCTTAAACGGCTCTAAGGAGCCAAGCTGAATTGCCTGCTGAGCTGCCGCTAATCAGCTGAGTTACACGCAAGCCCCCTGTAAAGGGGAAAAACTTTCCTTTTACACAAGGCTCGCCATCCCAGCTGAGTTGCCTGATTAGCAGGCAACTCAGCTGGGATAGCCAGAGCCTGGATGGCCAAGCGCTGTGTAAAAGGGAAAAACTTTCCTTTTACACAACGCTGGCCATCCCAGCTGCTAATTTTTGCCTGCTAATTGCTCCGTAGCAAAAATCCCCCCCCCCCCCCAGCTTGCTTACCTTAGCTGCTAGCCGCAACCCTTGCCTTGCCTTGCCTTGCCTGCAATCCATTGCATCAGCAAGCAACTAAATCTCCCTGCCTGCTTGATTGCAGGCAGGGAGATTTAGTTGCTTGCTGATGCAAGCAACTTGTGGACTTCAACTCCCAGAATTACTCAGCCAGCAAAGCAAAGCTGGCTGAGGAATTCTGGGAGTTGAAGTCTACAAGTCTTAAAGTTGCCAAGGTTGGAGACCCCTGTTCTATTGGGTAAGTTTTTTTCCCCCTTTGGGAGCTTTAAAAAAATAGTTAATTGGGGGGTTTTTTAGTTGTTTCTTTTTAGACCTAACCATTTAAAGGCTAGGTCTAAGTTTTAGGCTAGGAAGTTTTAAATTTAGCTTTCATATAAAAATAAAAATAAAAATAATAAAAATAAAAATAAAAATAAATAAAAATAAAATGTGTGTAACTTTCTGAGATTTAATGTGTTTCTGTAGTGTTTCACTCTAACTACACAAACACACAAAATCTCACAAAGCTGTATGTGGAATTTTGAGTGTGTAAACCCACAATGTAAAAGTTGTGTTATAATGGGCTTTTTGTGGCTGTGTGAGGTCCCTGCTTGTTGCAGGGGCCATTTTGGGTCTAGCACAGCTGCTTTTACATTGTGGGTGAGCCAGTTGATGTTTTTTAATTTTTATTTGGTGTGCGTTGGAAGAGGGGTCGTCTTATACAGCAAGTATAGCCCAAACCCTATATTTTTACAGGAAAAGTCAGGGGTCGTCTTATACGCCCAGTCGTCTTATACGCCGGAAAATACGGTACTTTGATAATGAAACATCTGCAAGGAAATCACGAATCTTAGAGAGTGCCAAGGACTCTATAGTCGTTGTCATCCTCCTCCTCCTCCTCCCGCCCACAACCCTACTCCCATCTAGCACTGATGATTACCTAGTTTGGTAATGAAGCATCTGCAATAAAACTATCAATCTCACAGAGTACTAAGGACTCCACAGTCTCCCTCCCCCATCCTCCCTCTCTTCCTCCTTGCAAACCCCACTCCCAGGAAGCACTGATGATGTTACCTAGTTTGGTAATGAAATGCCTGCAAGAAAACACTTAAGTGCAGAGAGCACCAAAACCCACACAGTATTTTATGTTCCACGTTCAGCCCAGGTTTTCGGCTATATTGTTCTTGAAGAAATTAAAGCATATTTGGGGACTACATTAATCTCCCACACCTTGGATTGAGATCGATGGGGTATCTTGGATGTGTTCATTATTTTTGTTTTCTATCCCAGATTGTGCCAAGATCTCATCATGGTTTTTATTTGCATTTTTTTAACCGTTGTGGACTGCAAGTTATCACTCAAGAGTCCAAATTAAATTAAATTCATAAATTCTAAAGTTAGTAGCAGTGATTTTGAGCTAATCTATAACTTGCCGTAGACTTTAACCAATCTGAGCAGCTGTACTTTTATATTAATTAGACCCCCACGTAGGTACATTCTCTGCCATGTTTCTGTTTCTTGTGTAAAGTCGCCTTGGTTATTCTGAGCTGCTTTTTAATATTTATTTATTTATTAGATTTATATACCACCCTTCTCCTTACGGACTCAGGGCGGTGAACAGCCAAATAAAAAACCAATACAAAAAAGTTAAAATATTATAAAACAATTATAAATTTGGCTGAAATTTAAAACAGATAAATATTAAAAATCAAGTCTAAAAACTCTAAAAGATTTTAATATATGTGTGTATATGTGGGTTTTTATTTATATATATTTTTTTTTTAGCTGATGGAAGTGACAGGGAAGAATCAGGATGACTGCATCGTAGCTCTGCATGATTGTAATGGCGATGTGAACAGAGCAATCAACCTCTTGCTGGAAGGAAGCTCAGATACAGTAAGTGCTCAATTTAGAGTCTTTTAGAGTTCTTTAAAAAGTTGCCTTTCTAGAAGTTTACTTGTGAGGAAGACTTCCTGTTTTTAGTGAGAAATGTGAAAGCTAAAAAATGTTAAACCTTTTAGGACAAATTTTGCAGAGCTCAGAAATGTTGAATAAACAGCTTCCAATATTTAATATTTTCCCATCACTATTCTGCAAATATTAAGATTAAATGTTTTCTCCTGGTCAGGATCCTGTGGGCTTTTTAAGCTTTTGCTTGGTCTCCAAGAAAGCAGAATTTTAAAACCTCACGATGAACCATGCAGGAAACTGAAACACCCAACTCCATATTGACTTTCTCATTTTTCTGGGTTCTGAAATTTCAGCATTATTCAAGCATACCTGACCCACATTAGGGACAAGGAGCATGCTTTTTTTTTAAAAAAGCAGATATTGTTACGTTAACTTAATTATCTGCTCACTGCCTTCCAATTTATCGCTTTCTTTCCTCCTAAAGAACTGTGCCATCCATGTAACCTCATATTTATGGTCTAGTGTGCATGAAATAAGCCAGAACCATTTTCTTTTTCATTAAGATAATGAAAAGTGAAACCCTTGCTCTTTTGTGAAATTAAGAACACTCTCCTTAATGTTCAGTTTGCCTTCTTGTTTAAGGCAACCAAGACAACATTGGCAACAGGATAACAGATTTTCCCCCTAGTTTGTTTGTTGGTTTGTTTTGAAAATTTCTATGGCTGCCCAACTCAGGTACGATAACTCTAGGTTGCCCATAGAAATAGAAGCCCAGCTAGAAACACCCCCCCCCCCAATAAATTCCCACCTTTTTGGTGACTACAATCAAACATACCACTTGATGGGCTCCATGTCACGCTGGCTTCCCCAGACTTATTGGCAAAACCATGTTTTGAGTGTCCCAAAATGCTTTTTTCAAGAGGCAGCTGGACTTTTTTCTTTGAAGATGTTTTGCTTCTCATCCAAGAAGCTTCTTCAGCTTTGACTGAATGGTGGGGAATGGAAGGATTTATATTCCCTGAAGACAGCTGGTCATTTGCATCCTTTTAGAGGGTCCTTGAAGCACCTGGAGGTTGCTCTGTGTTCTCAGGGTCACCTGAGTGGTGCAAATGGTTCTTATAGTCTGCAGTTGTTTTCCTCTGGAAATCCATTCCTACTCCCACACCATTCCAAGGGTGTCCATCCCAAATTGTATAGCTAAAAGTCTGTAGAGATTCTCAGTCACGCAGGTCATGGTTGTCCCAAAGGTGATTTTTCAAGAGGCAAGAAGCTTCTTCAGATGAGAAGTGATACAGAGCTGAAGAAGCTTCTTGGATGAGAAGCGAAATGTCTTCAAAGAAAAACCAGAAGGTCCAGTTGCCCCTTGAAAAAGTACCTTTGGGACAACCATGACCTGGATGACTGAGAATCTCCATAGACATGTCTTGAGGGCCATTTAAAAGTATGTCAAGGTGGGGGATATGGCAATCTTATCTCCACAGAGATGATATTCCACAGGGAGGAAGCCACCATTGAGAAGGCCCTTCTTCTTGGTCTCACTAGATGGCCTTCCTTAAGAGAGGGCACCTGTTGCATACCCTGCCTCCCCACTCTGGTGGGTCAAGTAGAGATAACAGGGAAATGATGGTCTTTCAAATGGCAGGGAGGGAGTCACCATGGAGAAGTCCACCAGATGGACTTCCTTAGGAGAGGAGACCCATCGCATTCCTTGCCTCCCCACTCTGGTGGGTCAGGTAGATAATGACTTTTATTTCCTTTTGAACCCTGATAGGAACCTCCTAAACTAGAATCTTCTCCAGAAATGCGAAAGGCCACGGTTCCACCTCCTGCTTGTCCCAACCTTACATCTACCCTGTCTGGAGGCTGGAATTTACACCTCCACATCTATCTCCTTTTTGATTTTCTGCTTAGCAGCATTCAGAGGGAATTACCTTCCGCTGAAGGCTTATAAACATCCCAGTTTGAGCACATTGTGGGTTTATTAGGGATCATGCTGGTTATTGGGTTCAGCTGGTTATAAGCCGGAGGAGTCACAGTGGTAGTACATATGGGGTGGAATTCCTCCCGAATAGACACTTCCTAGAAAAATTACAGTGGGACATTTATCTTTCGTCGCCCATTTTGGAGGCTATGATTCATGCCCGTTCTTCCAGCACCCTTGGCTGTTCCTGGAATCACTTGAATCAGGCAACTCTGCTTCCCTTCCAGGAATATCCAGTCACCTGGTTCAGGGAACGCATTGTGTGTGTGCTGCATTGTGAGCAAACAGCTGGATAAAATGCAATTTAACATTGCACAAACAAGGGGCCTCTTTTTTGTTCCCCCTTTATCTAGCTCTTGTCTCTAGCCAGTTGGCACTTGAAGCACTCTCTCTCTTCTGCTGAACATGCGAGCATAGGCAGCAACTCACATTTTTTGCACGGAAACCCCAGATGTGAAAAACTGTGCAGCCACCGTCATCTCTAGCCTTGCAAAGGAGGAATAAGTGCAGTGCCTCAAAGAAATGAGGACACCTGTAGTGCAGAAACACACAAATCTCTTTAGCATTTTGGTTTATTTTTTATTTTTTAACGAAGTACAGTGCCTTGGAGATCCCAGCAAGGCTAGTGAGGGAAGAAATCTCGTTCCGAATGACAGATGGAGAAAAAAAGTTCCATTAGGACTTAAGCGTGGAAGGGGAAACACAAGTGTTTTAATTGTCAAGTATTATTTTTTTTTAGTTGTAAGCTTCCCAGAGGCATTGATGGAGATGAGCAACTGTAGAAATTGAATGAATGAACAAACAAGCAAACAAACAAATGGAGGAATGAATGAATAAACAAACAAACTCTTTTCCCAGTTTCCTATTTTTGTTCATCCCTTCCTGGGACTAAAAATACAGGTAGTCCTTGATTTATGAGCACAATTCAGCCCAAAATTTATGTTGCTAAGTGAGACATTTGTTAAATGAGTTTTTGGATCTTTTATGACTTTTTTTTTTTTTTTTTTTTTTGCTATAGATGTTAGATGAATCATTGCACTTCTTAAATTAGTAAAACGGTTGCTAAGTGAATTTGGCTTTCCCCATTGGCTTTGCTTTTCAGAAGGTGACAAAAGGCTTCCTGACAAGCAAACTTCACAACTGTCTCATTCAGCAACAAAAATTTTGGGCTCGATTGTGGTCGTAAGCCCAGGAATACCTGTACATTCCTTTCTCAGAATACTCCAGTGTTGTCAGTTTCTAGATTTTGTGAGTCTTGGGTGTAGCTGGAAGGGTTCAGAAACGTTCTCCGAGAAGTTTTGGAGATGGTGGTTGGGTGAGGTTCTGTTAGGCCATCTTTATTTATTTATTTATTTATTTGTTTGTTTATTCCATTTATATATGCCGCCCTTCTCCAGAGACTCAGGCCGGCTTACAATGCATTCAGCAATAGCCTTCATACTTTTGTATATACCTGCTTAGAAGGGCTTTTTGGCCCCTTTAACTTTAATTTTGAATTATTTTGTCTTGTTTTCCTCCTCCACCTAACTAGACTTCGTGGGAGACGGTAGGAGGCAAGAAGAAAAGTCTTGGAAAAGAGAGCTCAGAAAACAAAGAGAACAGAGAAAAACGAGGGGACAGAGAAGTGAGTCGTGGACGGGGAATTTCCAGCAGAAGAGGAAGAGGGGGCAGCCGTGGTCGAGAGTGTAAGTCCCAGACTTTGGACTGCGAGGCGCGGGGTAGCAGTAGTTAGAATAGAAATAGAAAAGAATTCTTTATTGGCCAAGCGTGATTGGACACACAAGGAATTTGTCTTTGGTGCATAAGCTCTCAGTGCACATAAAAAATACATTCATCAAGATACAACACAATAATAGTCATAGGATACTAAATAAGCCATCAAAATCATACTAGGAAACTAAATAAAACAATATAAATTGTAACGGTACAAGCAACAAGGTTATAGTCAGAAGTAGAAGGAGATAGGTAATAGGAAGGATGAGAAGAATAATAGTAATACAGCCTTACTAAATAGTTTGACAGTGTTGTGGGAATTAGTTGTTTAGCAGACTGGCTGCACGGGGGAAAAACTGTCCCTGTGTCTAGTTGTTCTGGTGTGTAATGCTCTATAATCGTGACGACAAACCTATGGCACACGTGCCACAGGTGGCACCCGGAGCTATATCGGTGGGCACGCCAGTGTTGTCCTAGCTGAGCTCCAGCATGCATGCGCATGCTGGCCAGCTGATTTTCGGGCCTACCGGAAGTCAGGAAACAGGGTGTTTCCGGCCTCCTGAGGGTTTCTGGAGGGTGTGTGTGGGGAAGGCTGTTTTCGCCCTCCCCAGGCTCCAAGAAAGGCTCTGGAGCCTGGGGAGGGCGAAAAACGGAACTACTGGGCCCACCATGCCATCACAGGGGGAGCGCAAGGGGGCGAGGCGCATTGAATTATGGGTGTGGGCACTCACACGCGTGCCCCCCGCACTCTCCCGCTTTTGGCACGCGACGGCAAAAAGGTTATCCATCACTGCTCTGAGGGTAGAAGTTGAAACAATTGATATCCAGAATGTGAGAGGTCTGTACAGTTGCTTGCAGCTCGGCTAGGAGCACAGCATGATGGGCTTGAGCTGCCTCATTGTATGTTTGCAGCAGAGGCTGATGGGGAAACACACACACACACACACACACACACACACACACACACACACACACAGCTGCCCTGGGAAGAAGCTTAATCCCAATTGGCTTTTGCTGTGTCCTTGATTCCTCTCTACCCCAGGGTGAGAACACCAGGGTGATTTGGGGCCCTGATGGAGAGTGTGTGAAAGGCACCCTACAAACTCTCAACTGCGGGGCCTGAACAGCCTTCATTTCAGTCCTTTGAAGAAGGCTTGGGACGTCTCAGACATTTCAAAACTATCAGGGCATTGTACCACTTAATAAAACAACTCCGCCATATAGACAAAACCAGAAAACCATGGGGCTCTTGGTGCTTGTGAGCTTGCTTGTTTTCTTGTGGATGTTTCATTACCCAACTAGATAACATCATCAGTACTAGGGAGGGTGGCCTTTGTGGCCTGCTTTTTTTTTTTTTTTTGGTCCCAGAACACACCCTCTCCAGCACCAAAATAAGCAGGGATTAATACCAGACAAATAAGCGGAACACTGTACCGTAACTCAGGAGTCACCAAACCCAGCTTGTAGCCCAGGGTGGGCGTGGCCACCTCAATGTTGCTCATTGAGGCTCTGTTTCCGGCCATGACAGTCTCCTGCAGCCCTCTGACAGTGAAAGCAGCCCTCCCAAGCTCCATTTTTACTGGCAGAGGGCTGCAGGAGGCTGTCAAAGCCTTAAAAGGAGGCCAGGAGGCCTGCGTGTGGCTCTCCCGACCTCCGTTTTCACTGGCAGAGGCACCGTGGACCGGTCCTTCACTCTTTTTAAGGCGGACCCGTGGGCCAGATCTAAGCACCTTGCAGGCCGGATCTGGCTCACGGGCCTTGAGTTTGACACCCCTGAATTAGATAAATGAAAGGCAGCATGAAAATGTGTAACTGGATGAATAGAAAGAGACTACAAGTTGCAAACCGGTGGAAAAATGAAGGTGTGTTGTTAAACGAGGGTTGATTACCACATTGGGTTCAGCACATTGACAAGGACAATGGGCAACAGTCACAAGTGCCACCCATCCTTGCACCCTCCTTCCTTCCCCTCTTGCTGTCTTACATTTGTGTACAGTTGAAAATATCTGACTAAACTATCTGATCTAAAAATGATGCGGATGTTGTGAGATTATACTTCTGTATTTCTCTCATCTCCAGTTAGAGTCGAAGAAAATGGAGTAGAATCGCCACCTGGGGATAGGCCTTCCGATCGTGGCAAACGTGGCAAGGGGAGAGGTAAAGTACACGTATTTACATTCCTTAACTGCCCATGCTCAAAGTACCGTATTTTTCGGTGTATAAGACATTCAGTGTGTAAGACGCACCTAAATTTTCAGCCCCTTTTAGGTGGTAAAAAGGTGCGTTTTATACACCAAATGTAGACCCGCCCACCCACTGGCCCCCACCCTTTGGCCTCTGCCTCCCAGCAGTTTACCTGCTTGCAGCAAGAAGAAACAGCTCCTTTCAGCTTCAGCACAGTCTAATTAGCACAAGTTGAATTGGCTTCCTGTCTCTCCGCTGTTTTGCTCTCCGCTGTTTTGCGCAGGGCTCTGCTGCTTGCTGCAAGCAGGTAAATTGCTGAGAGCAGGGTTTTTTTTCTTGTGCTAATCAAGCTATGCTGAAAACGAAAACGAAACTAAAGCAGGCTGTTTGCTGCAATGAGGCAAAATTGCTGGGAGGCAGAGGCAGATTTCTTTTTTCTTGTTTTCCTCACCAAAAAAGGTAGGTGCGTCTTATAGAGCAGAGAGTCTTATACTCCGAAAAATATGGTAGTTAACCCACCTCTCCTATTTTTTTTTTAAAAAAAGAAACCCACCTCAAAAGGAACAGTTTGGGTGGAAAAGCTTCTGTGTTACATTTTTTGCAACTTCTAGAACAGAAGTCTGCAGGGAGTTTGTTTGCTTTTGTGTTTGTGAAGGTGTGTTGTGTTTAAGGTATGTTATGCCTGAGAAGAACATCTTACAAATAATAAAAGCATCGCCCGACATGCTTAAAAATGACTGGAATTGACAGAATTTGCCCTTTTATCAGATAACCACAAAGGAGTGCAGACTAAAACTGTGCAGCTAGTCCTCAATGTACAAGCACAGTTGAGACCAAACTTTATGTTGCTAAACGAAACATTTGTTAAGTGAGTTTTGCCCCATTTTACGACCTTTCTTGCCAACATTGTTAAGTGAATCACTGCAGTTATGCTTGACAAATGGTGGTTAAATGAATCTGGCTTCCCCATCGACTTTGTGTTGTGGCCGGTCGGCCACTGGCCCCTCCAGCGACCGAATCGGAGGAGGAGGAGGAGGAGGAGGAGGAGGAGGAGGAGGAGACATGGGAGTCAGGGTCAGCATCAAGGCAACCTGAGAACTCCGAGGGGGAAGAGGAAATGGAGCTGGCACAGAGAGAGAGAGGCAGAGGCAGAGCCCGGGCCATCCGTCAGCCCTCAGATGGAGAGTCAACAGCCCCCACGTCTGGAGGTGGCTGAGGAGGAAGAGGAGGAACAGCTGAGTCCAGAGCCTGATACGTGGATGCACAGAAGGCAGAGGAGAGGAGAGCAGTGGAAATCTATGGGCCGGTCCTTGGGACAGAAGAGCCACCGCTGCTAGTGAAGCTCCACCGTAGCTCTGGGGATAAGAGGCAGGGGGCGGAGATGAATAGGTGTGGCAGACAACTATTCATCACCCAGACAGACAGACTTGTTAGCCTGTGGCGAGAGAGAAACTTTTTGCCAGGACTGCTGGCACTCCTAAAAAAGGAATCTTTGAGTTCATTTCAGAGGGTTTGTCGTGTTTGGGGAGCTGGGTCACTTTGCTGATCAGAAGGTTGCAGAAGGGGATCATGTGACCCCGGGACATGGCAGCCATCATAAATATGTGCCAGTTACATCCGGATTTCGACCATGTGATCATGGGGATGCTGAAATGGTTGTAATTATTAAAAACAGTCATAAGTTACTTTTTTATATATAAATAATCTTTATTAAATATTTACAATAAAATTAATACACAATAATAATTGAAAAGAAATATAAGAAGCAAAACATAGAAACACTTAAACACAAGACTAAAACAAAACCACAGACAAGACTAATTGAGAGTTAAGCTCACTCTCCAATTAATATTAATTAATATCATCCTAGCCAAACATTTCAAGGCAACCAGATTTTTTTTTATTAACTACAGAACAATTGGTCTGCTTTTATCAAAATTGTAAAGAGTTATAAAGCCTAGTGAATATCTAGTTAATCTAATTAAACGACCTTAT
The DNA here is from genome assembly GCA_030761175.1 of Masticophis lateralis. Taxonomy (NCBI): domain Eukaryota; kingdom Metazoa; phylum Chordata; class Lepidosauria; order Squamata; family Colubridae; genus Masticophis; species Masticophis lateralis. Next base: position 282,252,726 of record JAUDYJ010000002.1, read on the forward strand.
CACCCTTCTCCTAAGTTTAATCTTCTTTTGAGCCAAGCTAAACATCTATCCCAAAGTCATAAGTTACTTTTTAAAGAGCAGTTGTAACTTCCACCCGTCACTAAACAAACTGCTGTAAATCAAGGACTGCCTGTAATTAAGTCTCAAATCAGCTAGAAATCAGCAGAAGATTGTGAAAGTTTATCCATAAAAATTGCTGGTAAACTGCCCCCGATTAACCTTTTCTTCTCCCACATCGTACGTAAAAAAAAAAACCTCGGCTTGGCCAAGTTCAAGCCGAGTTTGAAACCAGCCTCTCTTGCCTAGGCTTTGCATGTTAATCTCCTGGTACTAAAACAAAACAAAGCAAAGTGGTATTTTTAACTTCTAAGCAAAGCAGGATTACAATTTGGACTGGCACCACAATCATAATTTACTGTGACAAGCTCGGTTTCAAAATATATATACATATGTGTGTGTGTGTGTGTGTTTCCTTTAAGCCAGGTTTTCCCTACGTAACCAAGATGTTTCTGGAACCACAATTGAGTGAAATCACATTCACTACTTTCTGGGTTTTTTTCTTCCTTCTTTTCATTCTGGCAGCCAACAAATTTTGTGCTGCATTGTGAGAGACTTAAATAGCTATTTCTGGCTCATTAGCCGTCCTCAGTAAGCCACACCCACATCTCATGTTCCTTCCTGTAAAGGTACAGTGTCTATTTTCTTACTTTTCGTAGGTTTTATGTGTGTTTATATATATGTATATATATTTATATATAATCTCTGTGCTTTTCACCGAGTGAACCACAAAATGCTCGTTACTCAGCAGAGCAACTGGCCCGGTTGTCCTTTTCCAGGCTTGCCAGCTGCCCGTCCACTCTGGGGTCCAGAAGCACAGCTGAGAATGCAGATTATGGCAGAAGCCTGGACTGCTGGACGTGGCACCTTGGCAGAGAACCTGGCAGCCCTAGTAAGCATGTTTGTCAACATTGAGCTGTGGAGCTTCTCAATCATCCAACTCACGGTTGTTCCAAAGGTGCTTTTCAAAAGGAAATTTGGATTTCTTTTTTTTTTCTTTGAAAATGTTTCACTTCTCATCTATGAAGATTCTCCGTCATCCAGGTCATGGCTTTTTTTCAAGAGGCAACTGGACTTCCTTTGTTTTCCTTTGAAGACATTTCACTTCTCATCCAAGAAGCCTCTTCGGTTCTGACTGAACGGGGGCGAATGGAAGGATTTAGAATATAAGAATATTCTAAAGAATATATATCCGTTTGTCAACATTGTCCCTGATTCCCTGGTTCAGATTTGGCAAAGTGGACTATTGTGTTTATGAATCACAAACTGTGTCTCACTTATTGTGGCCGTGGGGCAATTTACCGGAGAAAGCAATGATGTTTGGAAAAAGTTAGCAGTAAAAGGAAACCAGGCCACCGAAGAACACGATGGATGGGCATCATCAAAACTGATGCCAGCCAGAGCATAAAACAATTCAAAGTAATAATGCAAGATCAGAAGCAATATTTGAGGGGCTGCCCCAGAGAGGAGGGGGTCAAGCTATTTTCCAAAGCAGCTGAAGGCCAGACAAGGAATAATGGATGGAAACTGACCAAGGAGAGATTCAACCTGGAAATAAGGGGGAATTTCCTGACAGGGAGAACAATCAACCCATGGAACAGAAGTTGCCTTCGGAAGTGGTGGGAGATTCATCACTGGAGGCTTTCAAGAAGAGACTGGACAGCCATCTGTCAAAAATGGTATAGGGTCCCCTGCTTGGGCGGGGGTTGGACTAGATGACCTCTAAGGTCCCTTCCAACTCTGATTCTGAAGATGCTGAGAGACATGGCCCAGATGACTGAATGGATATCATCATCATCATCATCATCATCATCATCATGTTTATGAACATTTTTTGGACTCATTACTCATTTGAAGATGCCATTGTCACAAAAGATGGAGGAAGATCCGATATCCAAGTCCCAAATAAACCCCACAGAAGCAAGGAAGGGGTGGACAGGCTTTATTTTTCTCGTGAGGGGAGAAAAATACCAGAGTGAAAGGTTTATCTTCCGAAGAGACTTGGTAAAGTCAAGTGTCTCTTTTTTTTAAGAGGGTTAGGTAGGTGGTGTCGAAATGATTTTTTTTTTCCTAGAGAGCTACTGCTTCTCCGAATAACTAATTAAAAATTTTAAAAAACAGAGTATGGAGGATCAGAAGTGACAGGAACATAATCCGTAGCACTTTTTTCTCTTCATCCATTCAGTCTGTGTATTAATGGCTTTTATACCAACTACAGCAGTGGGATCAAACGTTAGTGTGCAGTAAATCTACAACACAGATAATCCTCCACTTACAACAGTTCATTTAGTGCCTGCTCAAAGTTACAAGGGCACTGAAAAAAGTGACTTACGATCGTTTTTCACACTTAACGACCGTTGCAGCATCCCGCATGGTCACGTGATCAAAATTTGGACGTTTGATAACTGACTCATATTTATGACGGTTGAAGTGTCCTGGGGTCACATGATCCCCTTTTGTGTCCTTCTGATAAGCAAAGTCAATGGGAAAACAGGATTCACTTAACAACCAGGTTACTAACTTAATCACTGCAGCGCTTCACTTAACAACTGTGGCAAGTAAGGTCGTAAAATGGGGCAGACTCAGTTAACGAATGTCTCACTTAGCAACAGAAAGTTTGGGCTCAATTGTGGTCGTAAGTCAAGGACTATCTGTATTTATGTCGACTTGGTGGTGAGAATATTTGTTGTTAGGCTGCATCTTTGATACAAACATTTTCTGACATGTTGCTTTCCATGTTTCAAAAATTCTTGAGGATTAGAAAGTGTTGTTCAGAGCATCATTGCTCCCTTGGGATAAGAAAATAAAACAGATGAGAAAAAAAACAAGTAAAATCTTTCATATCTCCAGATAGATGAAAGATAAATTCTGATTCTTTCTTTCTTTCTTTCTTTCTTTCTTTCTTTCTTTCTTTCTTTCTTTCTTTCTTTCTTTCTTTCTTTCTTTCTTTCTTTCCCTTCCTTCCTTCCTTCCTTCCTTCCTTCCTTCCTTCCTTCCTTCTCTCTCTCTCTCTCTCGCAAACCTTGAGCTGCTTGCTTATATTCTTGCAGATAAGAATAACATTATATTGCATTTCCTGCTGTTCTTCCCCTTTGTCGTGTTCTGCTCTAGAGGTGAAGGGCCTGTCTGCCTCCAATTTCTCAGTAGTTGATATTGACGTGTAAATCCAGATCCCTGCTGCGTTTGTAAAGCCTTACTAGCCCTTGAGCACTGACTGATTGTTCAAGAAACTGATTTACAGTCAGAAAAGGACGACTGGGGAAAACGCAGAGGGGAATGGTAAAGGACCCAGCTAAAAAGGAAGATGGCAGATTCTAGCCCAAGGCCAGCCAGGAATCTTAGCAGTAGAAATGTTCTGGGAGTCAAGTAAATCTGAATAATGGGGTCATTTCTATGGGACTGGATGCGTTTTCAGGCCTAGACTGCAGTTGCTAAATTCTTATGGATTCTTGGGGCTCCCTGAGCTTGGTTGTTTTCTTCCAGATGTTCGATTACCCAAATGGGTAACATCATCGATGCTAGAAGGGTTTGCTCTCTTGTCTATATACAGGTGGTCCTTGACTTATAACAGTTCATTTAGTGACTGTTACAGCGGCACTGAAAAAATGTGACTTACGACTGTGTTTCAGTTACGAGCTTTGCAGCATCCCTTTGATTAAAATTCAGGGGCTTGGCAACTGATTCATACTTACGACGGTTGCAATGTCCCGGGGTGACGTGATCCCCTCTTTCAACCTTCTGAGAAGCAGAGTCAATGGGGAAGCCTTTTCCCTTAATAATCAGGTTACTAACTTATCAACTGCAGTGATTCGGTTAACAACTGCGGCAAGAAAGGTTGTAAAAGGGGGCAAAACTCAAGTATCTCGCTGAGAGAGAGAGTTGTAGGTAGATAGGTAGGTAGATTGAGATAGATAATGAAAGAGAGAGAGGTAATGTGTGTGTGTGTGTGAGAGAGAGAGAGAGACTGAGAACGAAGGAAGGAGGGATAGATAGATAGATAGATAGATAGATAGATAGATAGATAGATAGATAAAGGTAGGTAGGTAGATAAATTGATTGATATAGATAGGTAGGTAGGTAAAGATAGATAAAGGTAGATAGGTAAAGAAAGATAGGTAGGTAGGTAGATAGAGGTAGGTAAATAAATTTATTGATTGATTGATATAGATAGGTAGAGATAGATAAATATAGGTAGGTAAAGAAAGGTAGGTGTGGGTGGGTGGGTGGGTGGGTGGGTGGGTGGGTAGATAGATAGATAGATAGATAGATAGATAGATAGATAGATAGATAGATAGATAGATCGATCAAGATACTGGTAGGTAGGTAGGTAGGTAGATATAAAAGCAAAGAGCAAAACCCACTTCCTTCTATCGTTGTGTCACAAAACGCCTGCAAGAACACAACGCCAGCACCAAGAAATCCACAGATCAACCCCTCAGCTATAAATATCCTCTTCTTCTATTGGTCTCGGGGCTTTTTTAAACTGAGCCTTCCCTCAATTTGATCCTGCATTCCTACATTTTGGACCAGGAAATAGAACCAGTTTTTCTCAGGATAAACGTTCTTCCTCTAGCGTCCTTATAAATATTAGTTCTACCAAGTTACCTTAATCCTAAACCTGGTTCTGCTTCCTTGTCCAAGATGCATTTTACCCTTAGAAGGAGGGGGGGAAGTGCTCCCCCCCCCCTTTTCCTTGTTTTCCTCTTGAAATTCAATTTATCCACTTTGCCCTTTGAAACTAAATTCTTCCTTTTTCTGTAGGATTTGGACGGGCCAGAGGAAGAGGAACTGGGAGATTTTCAGCCCAAGGCATGGGGTAGGTTTTTAATAATAGATGTAAGATTTGTATTTGAATTCCATGTGGACCAAACAATACTGCTTAACTCTGCATGGCTGGAAATTCTTCAAATTTTGTTGAGCAGGACTTCCTGTCTATTTCCCTTAGCAAAGGAACTTGAAAAAGGACAAAAGCTGTCAGATTAGAAATCCAGAAAGCCAGTTTGTAAGTCTTTCTTAGGCATGGAAGCCAGCTGGATGACCCGAGGCCGTTTATTCCCTTTCAGGAGCTGACTAATCAATAACATCTCATTACATCATAGCAATAATAGTTAGCAATAGCAATGGCAATTAGACATATATACCACTTCATGGTACTTTTAGAGCCCTCTCTGAGCAGTTTACAGAGTCAGCCTATTGCTGGCTGGGTCCTCATTTCACCGACCTTGGAATGGTAGGGGGCTGAGTCAACCCTGAGCCGGTCATGATCAAACTCCTGGCTGTGGGCAGAGTTAACTTCCAATAATGCATTCTAATCATTGCACAACCACAGGTTTTAAATAGAATAAGGAAAGAATAGAATGGAGATTTTACAGTATCCTTCCCCTGCCACGCCCACCAAGCCACGCCCACCAAGCAATGCCACGCCCACCAAGCCACACCCACAGAACCAGTAGTAAAAAAATTTGAAACCCACCACAGAATAGAATAGAATAGAATAGAATAGAATAGAATAGAATAGAATAGAATAGAATAGAATAGAATAGAATAGAATAGAATAGATTCTTTATTGGCCAAATGTGATTGGCCACACAAGGAATTCGTCTTCGGTGCATAAGCTCTCAGTGTACATAAAGCTATAAGTGATATCATGCATTGATAGCTTGGTTTTCAGATCTAGATGAATCCAGTTCAGAAACGGTGGTTCCCTTGTAGAGTCCCTGGTGCTCTCTGAGCTTTATTGCTTTTTTGCAGACGTTTCATTACCCAACAAGGTAATATCATCAGTGCTGGAAGGGGGTGGGATTTGCAGAGAGGAGGAGGTCTTTGTTTATGTATAAACAGGGCTTGCCCTGTCAGTATTAATAAGATTGTTCCCGATAGTTCATTGATTGTCACTGTGTTTTTGTATTTACCAGCTGAGCTCTTATTTTTGGACTATCAGACTTACGGTACTACTGTGCATGTCTACATTCCTTTCTTCTTCTCTAAAAACTTTTCTTTGTTCTTTGGCTAAGAGAGGTAGCCGGGAAAGTTTCCAAGATGTAACCTAATTTAGATAGTGAGATGTTCTTATTTCTTTACAAATAAATATGAGTTTTTCATTAGAATGTATTTCGGTTCATTTCTTGCAAAGTCAACACAAGGAAAATGCCACGATTCCACCTCTAATTGAGGTGGGATGGGAATGGGGCTGATTGCCTCTCTGACAAGGCTGTTGTTTACTCTGGGGTCCTTGGTATCCTCTGAGCTTGGTAGTTTTCTTGCAGACATCTCATTACCCAACTAGGTAACATCATCAGTTTTAGAAGGGATTGAGGTTTGCTCCGTGTCCTTTGGTTATTTTTTCTTTAGTGATCTTTGATGATTTTGATCTTGTGTTTACTGTCCAGTGTCAGTAGTGGGCAGCTATATAACTTGCTATAATAAGTAAAGCGGCAGTGAATAAGCCGTCATACAGGACAACTTTTTGTTAGCAGATCTGCTCGAATGGACAAAAATATCAGGGCAACCTTGACATTTAAAGGGATTGTTTTCAGTGCTGACTAATAAATCTAAGGGAAACTATTTTACGTTGAGTTAAACCATTGGTTGTTTTTCTCCTTCTGTCTCTACACCCACGCAAAGTTTTCCAATTCCCCTTTTCAACCTGGAAATTTCGTATAAAGTATCAATATTGCCCCACTGATCTATGACTTGATCTACTTTATGGATGTTTTGCTTTAGACAGTTGTGAATGTGGAAACCCACAAAACATTCCACTTCGTGAAGTAGCCCGTTTCAAGCATTTTGGTAAGGACTAGACCAGTTCAAAAGGAAATGCTTTTCAGATCCATACTGGCAATTAAATTAAAAGAGTTTTTCTTTTCTCCCTATTCATCCTATTTCCTCTACTTCTGCGGATGCTAAACATGGACGGTTCCTGGATGTGGCCAGTCTTGGTGGCCCTTCCATGGTCTGGATTCCACCAGAAAGCACATGAGATCCTGGCTCCAATCCCCAGAGTTAGTGGAAGATAAAAACACTGACCTGAAAGACTGAAAGCAGGACTCATTGACTACATACAGTGTAAAGACTGGAACCGAGACTATGTAGGACAAACGGGCAGAAGAGTGCATCGATGAACACCAACTGGCAGTCAGAAGACAGGATAAAAACTTTTAATTTCACAACGTATGGACAGACTCAAACCATAGTTTCAGCTGGGAGACTATGACCATCCTAGACCAAGCCAAGTCCCCAAATGCAAGACAATTCTTGGAAGCCTGGCATTCAGATAAATCGTCCATCAACAGATACATAGACATAAATGACATCTACACACTGTGGAAAAGAGACAGTCAACAAATGAAAAAGGGATCGGGAAAACCAAAAGGCCTCTCCCACTCCCAGCAGTCAACACCCCAGCTGAGCATGGATTAACACTTCAAGATTAACATTACTCCAACAATCGTAAATGTAAACAATGCTTCAATCAAGAAACTGCCAAGCAAGCTAACAGTAAACAGCCCAAACAAAGAATCTCTTTAAGACCTCTCCACCAGCACTGACAGGCCAATATACGTTGAGAGCAAACCCCTCTCCCTTCTAGCACTGATGATGTTACCTAGTTGGGTAGTAAAACGTCTACAAGGAAACAACCAGGCACAGAGAGCACCAAGGACCCCACAGTCCTCCTCCCCATCCTAACCCCCTCCTCTCTTCTAGCACTGATGATGTTACCTAGCATGTCACTTAGACTTATATACCGCCTCACAGTGCTTTTACAGCCCCCTCTAAGCAGTTTACAGAGTCAGCCTCTTGTCCCTGACAGTCTAGGCCCTCATTTTACCAACCTTGGAAGGATGGAAGGCTTGAGTTGGTGGGACTTGAACTACCAAACTGCTGGCCATCAGCAGTCAGCAGAAGTAACCTGTAGTACTGCATTCTAACCACTGCCCCACCAAGGCTCTAGTTGTGCCGTGTTGGGTAGTAAAACATAATACTACCTAGTTGGGTAGTAAAACATCTGCAAGGAAACAAACAAGCTCAGAGACCACCAAGGACCCTAGAGTTCTCTTCCTCTCCCCCCTCTCCCTTTTAGCACTGATGATGTTTCCTAGTTGGGTAATAAAATGTCCGCAAGGAAACAGCCAGGCTCAGACCTCTGAGGCCTCTCTAGGTTGGAAGGGAAAATGGTGGGCTAGGCTGAGCAGACAATTACCAAAGCCTCACTTTCTTTAAGAGTTCTGACTTTCTCCACCTCTCTTGACCTGTAGGACGTTTAACCCTGCAGATTATACTGATTCCTCAGCCACCGACGGCTTTGGGGCAAAACAGGAGTCTTGGGAACTGGGAGAAAACAATGCAGCCGAAGGAACAGGTGAGGGAATGGCCAGGTTACGGATTACAAGCCTGTCCCAAATTGTCCATAGCCGGGTAATAATTGCTGTGCGTTTCCCGATAACAGCAAAATGTGCGTCTTTTTCTGAGAACAGTTGAAGGTAAGGCGTAAATGCTACCTGTAATCTTACCTGCGAAACAGTTTTCAATAAAGGGGAATATTTGTAGCTCGGGGTTGATATGAGAGGGGTCCTTGGTGCTCTCTGAGCTTTCTTGCTTTCTTGCAGATGTTTCATGACCCAAACTAGGCTTGCAAGAAAACAAGCAAGCTCAGAGAGCACCAAGGACCCCTCAAAAGAGTTTTCCATTGGTGTGTGTGTGTGTGTGTGTGTGTGTGTGCGTGTGTGAGTGAGTGAGAGAGAGGGAGGGAGGGAGGGAGGGAGAATGAAAATGATGTGGAACTAAGAACTTGGTTTTCTACCCACCACTTATCCTCCCACAAAGGGAGAATGCCATTGCAGCCACTTTATACCAAACTCAGCACTTCTTTTGATCTTTTCTGTCAAAGCTGCTTGTGAATTCTTCTTTTTTGTGATCTGTGCCATGAGGTGGAGACAGAATAACCGAGTTGGAAGGGACCTTGGAGGTCTACTAGTCCAACCCCCTGCTCAAACAGGAGATCCTATACCATTTCAGACAAGTGGCTGTACAGTCTCTTCTTAAAAACCTCCAGTGATGGAGCACCCACAACTTCTGGAGGCAAGCTGTTCCACTGATTAATTGTTCTCACTGTTAGAAAGTGAGAACAATTAGGAAGTTTCTCCCTAATTCCAGGTAGCTTCTTTCTTTGAGTGGTTTCCATCCATTGTTTCTTGTCCTGCCCTCTAGTCTAGTGCTTTGGAAATTGAGTTGCCTCCCTCTTCTTTGTGACAGCCTTTGAAGAGTGGCTCGTGTGAAATTTTCCACATGCTACAGCATCACCCATTTTTCAAAATGTCTATCCTCTGTTAACTTACTTAGAACAGAAGAGATACTCAGGGATGCAAAATAAACCCAGACTTAACAAACATATTTGCAGGATGGATGTCAAGATACGTTTTTACAATAGCTCCACAGTCAAATTTTCCTGGTTTGCAAACCAATGGAAGCATGTCAGGTTGGGAACTTTTTAGTTTAAGGTGGCTTGGGGTCAGAATAGCCCCCAAAAAACTCACTTGTACATAAATGTCATCTACATTTACAGTGCGGGTAAATTTGTTGTTACTTTTGAATTTTCATGAGCGCTGGAAAAATTGCCAGTGGTTTGGAAGCATCGACGAAGAAAAAAAACCCTTATGTTTCTGGGAATCCATAGGTCATATTTCACCTGGGTGGGAATTATTCCTCTTATAGGAAAGCTTTTTAATATCTTCAATGTCCCAGTTTTCCATACTGTATAAAATCTGCCTAAGTAATTTTAAAACACCTTTATTTGAAACCTGTTTCAGTGTCTTTGCATGACAATAATCCTCGCTGCCTGATAGTCATGTATCATGACTCCCAAGTAAGAAAATAAATAAATAAAACATGAAAAACATTTTTGGAAATCCCAGTGAACACACACACACACACACACACACACACACACACACACACACACACAAAATAAATCACCACCTGTGAGATGATTTCTAAAAATGAAGCTTTTTAATTTTGGCTGAAAAAAAATCATTTTGACTTCTAGAGGCTTTGCCCGGTGCCTCACAACGTAGGTGTCCTCACTATGAACTTGACTTAGCTCTTCCGTTTCTGCCATGAGCTGTTAATTTGCATAGTTTAAAAATGATTTATCACAGTAGCAGGCTGGGAAGGTTTGTTTTAAGATGTTGGGATGTGGGCTAGAGAGCAGCTTTTGTAAGGATGGCCTGAACCAAAGCTTAGAAGACCCTAGTTTCTTTTCTTTTTTAAAAAATAATTTTGATTTGAGTCTTTTACATTTTAAAAGCAAATACACAATAGCAAAAGAAGTCAAGAGACAAAAACAAAAAAGAAAAACACACGCACATTAGACGTTAAAATACAATATTAACAACAGATATATACAATTTTACAACTTTCTGCGTCGACTTTGTCTTTACTCTTAGCTTTTATTCTTCTGCTCCTTCACTTTATTGTTAAATATTCATAATTAACTTTTGTTAGCAGGATCATTATTTACATTTATATCCAGTATGTTAATATCAAATTTCACTTTATATTCTTATTTCTAAATTTGATTTCTGTTTTCCAACCATTCCACACTTCATAATAATCCGAGTTAGAAGACCCTAGTTTCTATCCTGCCTTTATTTCTTTTTCTTTAATAAACAATTCAAGATGGCGAACATACCTGATACTGGTCGTCCTTGGCTTACGACCACAATTGAGGTCAAAATTTATGTTGTTAAGTGAGGAATTCGTTAAGGAAGATTTGCCCCATTCTGCGACTTTCCTTGCCACATTTGGTAAGTGAATTACTGCAGTTCAGTTAGTAACATAGGGTTGTTAAGTGAATCTGGCTTCCCCTTTGCTTCTGAGAAGGTTGCAAAAGGGGATCACATGACCTTGGGAAAAAAAACAACGGTCATATATATGAACCGGTTGTCCAGCATCTGGATGTAAATCACATGACCATGGGGATGCTGCAATGGCCATAAGCGTGAAAAATGGTCATAAGTCACTCTCTTCAGTGCCGTTGTAACTCTTGAACGGGAGGTAAACAAACTTGTAAGTTTAGGACTACCTGTAGACTTTCCTCCTCTTCTTTTCCTCACAATATCAACCCTGCGAGCTGGATTGGGCTGAGAGAGAGAGACGACTAGCTCAAAGTCACCCAGCTGGCTTTCATGCCTAAAATGGGACTAGAATTTACAATCTCCTGGTGATTGGTCCAAACACACCCAGCTGGCTTTCATGCCTAAGGCGGGACTCGAACTGGGAGCCTCCTGGTGATTGGCCCAAACACACCCAGCTGGCTTTCATGCCTAAGGTTGGACTCGAACTCATGTCCTCCCAGTTCCTAGCCTGATATCTTAACCACTTGACCAAACTGGCTCTTTTGAACTGTGTGGCTCAATGCCTCCTTTCCCTCTTCTTTCATACGTTTTTATCATTTCTATTAGTTTAATAATTTGCTATATTAAGCACCTCTTGGACCACAGCGGAAAACTTTTCAAGTGATCGGAAAAACAGATGCTCCTTCCTTCCGAATCTCAATTCTCTCATCTCTGGAGTGGCTGAGGATTGATTTTACAGGTTTGCAGGCAGCTCTGGCCTTCTTCTGCAGATAAGACTTGATCCAAAAGCAAAATTTGGATTTTTTGGCTTCGATGAGGGCAGAGTCATTTTCTTTGACAGTGTCTGATAGCTTGCATTAATATTGATGGGTGGCCCATAGGTTTAATCCTAGATGTTTTCATCTGTCAGATGTAATCACATCTGTAATCCAAGATGCAGAAAATGTATGGCCCTCGGCTACGACCCCTAACATCCCTAACCATTGTCCATTTTGGGTTTGGCTGCTTGGGAATTGTAATTTCAACAAGGTACCGATTTCCTTAAGAAATGAGCAGGTTTTTTTCTGATCAGCCCTTTGTTCTACAGGAGCATGGAAGAATTCAATAGAAGAATGGACGGCCGAAGACTGGAACGAAGATGTAAGTCTAGATTTTGTTTGCTTTGTTGTTGTGCTGTGCCAGTTCTCTCTGAAAAGTCTGTTGCAGAATACATGGCCTGACTTTTAAATACTTTTAACTTCTTGAATGTTATTTGCTAATTTTAATCCTGGGGTATTGTCCAAGATTATTAGTGTTAATACTGCTTTATAATGCCTTTGATAAGGCCACGCTGGGAATCCTGCATCCAGTTTTGGTCGCCATGGTGTAAAAAAGATGTGGAGACTCTAGAAAGAGTGCAGAGAAGAGCAACAAAGACGATTAGGGGACTGGAGGATAAAACATATGAAGAACGGTTGCAGGAACTGGGCATGGCTAGTCTGATGAAAAGAAGGACTAGGGGAGACATGATAGCAGTGTCCCAATATTTCAGGGGCTGCCACAAAGAGGGAGTGAAGCTATTCTCCAAAGCCCTTGAGGGTAGGACAAGAAGCAATGGATGGGAACTAATCAAGGAGAGAAGCAACCTAGAACAATTAATCGGTGGAGCAACCTATCTTCAGAAGTTGTGGTTGCTCCAACACTGGAAGTTTTGAAGAAGAGATTGGACAGCCATTTGTCTGAAATGCTATAGGGTCTCCTGCTTGAGCAGGGGATTGGAGTAGAAGACCTCCAAGGTCCCTTCCAATTCTGTTATTCTATTCTAAATATATTTTTTCAGAGGATCTAAGCGGAAGCTAGGCAGATCTCCTAAGACCTGTGCTATCACAACTTTCTGAAAACCTATACTTTTAAAGTATGGAAAATACAGCTACGGGTACTTCTCAACTTACAGTCATTAGTGCAGTCAGCATTGAAGTTTACAACGGCACTGAAAAAGCGACTTATGACACTTCACAATTAGGAGTGTTGCAGCATCCCCATGTCACATGATCAAAATTTGGAGGCTTGGCAATTGATTCATATTTATGACGGTTGCAATATCCTGGTCTCACGTGATCCCCTTCTGCGACCTTCTGACAAAGTCAACGGCCAGATTCACTTAACAACCGTGTCGCTAACTTAACAACTGCGGGGATTCACTTAACAACCATGGCAAGAAAAGTCATCCAACGAGGCAAAACTCACTTAACAAATTTCTCACTTAACAACATACACTTTGGGGCTTAATTATGCTTGTCTTGTGTTACCTGTCTTGTGTTCCTTGTGCAGGTGGTGGCTGAAAGTGCCATAGGTGTTTCATTGGTCTGATCGAGAAGCTTCTAATGACTTCTTCAGATAACCCAAAATAACAAACCATACATTTAAGGGATGATTGTCCGTGGTTTGTCCTCAGACCTGACTGGAACTGAGCTTGCTTCTCAAGAGTGGAAATTTTGGCCCGGAGAACCTGACTGGTCTTTTGATTCTAGCAAAATTCCCAATTTAACCAGCTGCTGGTTTCAAGGAATTGTCAGTTTCCAGAAAGGAATTCTTGGCGGTTTTTTTGTTGTTGATGTTGTGCTTCACTTAGATTCTGGACAGCATTTCACAAGGAGATTAAGTTGCTTCTCAGAAATCTTGCAGGCTTCTGTGTAACCTAAAACCTTTCAGCTGTTGCGTGGATCAAGTGACCTCATAATTGCCACCGTTTTGGGCAGTGTCCTGTTTACCTTACTGGACAGGCTGGAGCAGCAGCTCCACCCACAAGCAGAGGACAGTTATAGGCTGGTTTATTTTAGGATATAGAGACACACTTCTTGCTTTGGGAGTTGCTTGCAAGGGTTGTGTTGTGTGTTGACCTACCAATGTATTAGAGCATTTGTGGCCTCTTGAAATAACCATTCTTTAACAGTCTGTGGAGATTCTCAGTCACTCAGGTCACCCGAGAATACACTAAGGCAGAAGCTTGTCCACCCCAAAGATAAAACACCCAGACACAAACAACGTGGCATATGCAATACAATGCAGTGAGCTGTGTGCAGAGTTGTACACTGGGGAAACAAAACAGCCACTTCATAAGCACTTGGCACAACATAGGAGAACAAACTAGGACTAGATTCAGCAGTCCATCTGCATTTAAAAGACACAGGCCACTCTTTTGAAGACAGCAAAATCCACATTTTGGACAGAGAAGACCGCTGGTTTGAAAGAGGGGTCAAAGGGGCCATCTCTGCCCAAATTGAACAGCCCCCTATCGACATAGGGGGAAGGATATGATGTCATTTATCTCCAGTCTACAACATAGTCCTTTCAGCAGTTCCAAGAAGGCTCCACACCCATTTGCACCACTCAGGTGATCCTGATGCCAGAGATAAATGGCATCAGGATGATGCCATTTAATAACCCTCTAAAAAGATGCAAATGACCAGCTGTCTGCAAGGAGTATAAATCCTTCCCTTCCCCACTGTCTGTTCAGAGCTGAAGAAGCTTCTTGGATGGGAAGCAAAACGTCTTCAAAGAAAAACCAGAAAGCCCACTTGCCTCTTGGAAAAGCATCTTTGGGACATTCCTTAACAGGTGCTTGCTGGATTTTCCCAGTCACTGTTAAAGCAGGTCTCCATTAGTCCTAGGAGGGAAGCACAAAATGTCTGTTTGAAAGAAGTTCTGATAGAAATCACCGTCTCCTGGTGATTGGCCCAAAGTCACCCAGCTGGCTTTCATGCCTAAGGCGGAACTAGAACTCCAATTCTAGAACTCCAATTCTAGGTTTCTAGGCTAGCATTTTAACCCCTACATCAAAATGGCTGTGATGACCCAGGGCGTGGCACGGACGGAACACAGCCAGAGAACAGGTGTAACTCCCATTTCTTGCTCCAACTTTGCCCCCAAACGTCCCCATGTTTACTACAAGTTGTGGAGCAAAGCTCTCACATGCTGCGAGTGGCCCAGTAAGCAAGGTTGGCAAACCAGTAACCAGGGCCAGAAGTCCAATAAGCAAGGTTGGCAAACCAGTAACCAGGGCCAGCAGTCCAGTAAGCAAGGTTTGCAAACCAGTAACCAAGACAAGAAGTCCAGTTAGTAAGAGTAGCAAAAGAATAACGAGAGCCAGAAGTTCAGCGAAGCAAGCAAACGGGGCAAGCCCCACAAGACAGAGCACCTAATCTCCAGACTTTGGCAAGTGCAATGAGGCTCCACGGATTCAACGCTTGTTCTTGACAAATGCCCCTCCCACTGGCATCTCCTTCCATCTCAGTCCCCAGGTGTGCCTTGTGAAGGGGGGGGCTGGGCACTCTCCTGCCTCGTAGCTGGCTCAGCCTGCGTTGTTCCCGCCTTCTCTCTTCTCTTCTGGCTCTAGGATCAGGAGGGGTTTGTCCCTGCTCTTCACCTGAGCTCTGTGAAAAGCCCTTCCCTTCCCTTGTTTCCTCCAAAACCAACAGAGCTGCCCCCTCGGTCTCTGCCAGCTCCTGTTCCAGCTCATCTTCCCCCACAGTGGGGCATGACAATGGCTCAAATTTCAAATCTTTATTGTCAGTGCACAATATACGCGTGCACTGAGATTGGTTGAACTCCCTCAACCACGTGAATATACATGGAGGAGGGTGGGGGCTGAGGCTTTGATCTATTGGGGAAGGCTGCCCTTCCATCTAGGTGTACATGCATCGAGGGAAAAATCTTTAATTTGCCAGGAACAAAAATGAAGCTATTTGATATATTTTTATAGACACTGCCCTTCCCCTAAATGTGTATGCGTCTGTTTTGTCCGTGCTTTAAAATCTTTTCAGTACCTTGTGTTTTTTGTTGCTATCTCCTGCAAGGAGGGGTGAGGAGGATTAATGCAAAATATATTGTTCTTTTTTTTTTTGTCTGATATTTTAGCTTTCAGAAACAAAGGTCTTCACAGCTTCATCAGTTCCAGCCGAGAACCATGTCGCTTCTGGTCAAAGGTACATATTTTCCTACGTTGTCTCTCTTAATGGGTATTACGGGATGGCCTTTTTCTCAGATGGAATTGTTGGTCCTATCCATAATTATGTACAAGTGTACACATAGCCAGAAACACTGGAACTTAGAGCCCTAGAGGTGTCTGCTGCAGCCTCCTGCTAGGTACATGGTCCATTTAGGACAGGTGACTTATCCATCCAGTTTCTCTCTGACAAAGGGGAACATACTCTACAGGTAGTCCTCGACTTACAATAATTCGCTTAATGACTGTCCGAAGTTAAAGCAGCACTGGAAAATAGGGACACGGCAGCTCCCCCACAGTCACATGATCAAAATTCAGAAGCTCGGCAACTGGCTTATACTTATGACGGTTGCAGTGTCCCGGAGTCGTGTGTTCATATTTTGTGACCTTCTCTCAAGCAAAGTCAAGGGGGAAGCCAGATTCACTTTAAAAACCGTGTTACTAATTTAAGTGATTCACTTAACAGCTGTGGCAAGAAAGAAGGTGTAAAATGGGGGCAAAATGCATTTTAACCACGGAAAATTTGGGCTCAGTTGCGGTTGTAAGTTGGGGATAACCTCTATTTTGTGACTTTCATTTATCAAGACTTTACATGTTTCCTGGCAAATTTCATACTGTTTATTTTGGCCCACTATTCATACTTAACCGGCAGATGATCTCTCTGTGTTCAGAAATGTTGGCCACTCACCTTAATTCTGGGTTGCTACCAACTCGCCGTGGTCAACTCACTTCGGCCACCTTGGCTGTGGGACAACTCACTGCCGGGACAATTCAACAATTGCATTAGATTATTTAAAATAATTGTTAAAATTACTTTAATGTTTTGTCATTCAGATTTCATTTTGCCCCTCCTTGTTCCTCCTTTCATTGATGGTCCTATTCCACCATTTCTATGTAACTTTTGTCCTGTGGTAAGTTGTCCCACGGCGAGTCTCCCGTGCTGAATTGGCTGCAGCAAGTTGTCCTAGATCCCCCAACTCACTGATAAAAACGTTGGATTTCACAGAGCCCCCTGGCCCTCCAGTTGATGCTGATACGGAGTGATTTACGACGGCTGTCTAGCTGCAGTCATTCAGCCAGTTATAAATCCATCTAGCCGTTAATTTACCATTTTATTAATGAGGCTATTGTGAGACACTTAGTCAAATGTCTGCCGAGGTCAAGGTACACTATGTTCATGGCATTCCCCCAATCTATTAAACTAGTAACTCTTGTCAAAAAAACCAAGGGAGATAAAGTCAGCCAGCCGTGACTAATCGTTACATTCCTCTCACAAGCAGCAGCTTTTGAATAATCTGTTCAAGGACCTTGCTCTATATAGACCTCAAGTTGACAAGTCTGCATTTTTTTTTAATGCTTTCCTAATTTAAAGATGGGGATGAATTGCTCTGGTTCTTTTGGAGGCTGCTTCCACCACAGCTGAACTGGGAGATGGCTCACTGAAACACAAATGCAACACAAATGCTTAAATTTTAATGCCCCCATCACCACAGTGAAGCTCCTTCTAATGTAGAGATGTTGCTTCAAAATAGAGAAAAGCAAGATTTTACACTTAGGCAAGGAAAACCAAATGTACTACAGATTGGGTAAAACTTGGCTCAGTAGCAGTAACTGTGAAAAGGATCTTGGACAATCACTTAATTTATTTTTTTTAATCAAGTTTTATTGATTCCCCCCCCCACACATACATTCACCCGCATCTTTTTTTGAACAGAGTATTAGCCATTTCTTATCTTATACATTTTTTCAAGTTCAAATACATTTTACTCAATTACAATTTTTGCCAAAATCTTCCTTTTCTTCCTTCCTATTCTTTCTTTTAATTCATATCTCAATATTTCTATATTTATTTATGTAAACAACATCTTCATTGAAGAGCCTTAGATACTCAACAGGCTAATAGCCTGTTATTAAGATTCAGCTGCCTGCAATTACTGTAAGTTCGAATCTCACGAGGCTCAAGGTCGACTCAGCCTTCCATCCTTTCTAAGGTAGGTAAATTGAGGACCCAGTTTGTGGGGGCATAAGCTGACTTTGTATAAATATACAAAAGTATGAAGGCTATTGCTTAACGCATTGTAAGCCGCCCTGAGTCTCTGGAGAAGGGCAGCATATAAATCTAATTAAAAAAAAAATTCGCTCTCAAATTCTAATTTTCTGTTTGTTCACATTTATCCTCTTTTATTTTTTAACAATTTCTTCTTTATATATTCATATGTGTGTTCAGGGTTGCCTTTCTTCCATTTCCTCTTTTTTGTTATACAGCAATCTTTCTTCTCAGTCTCTTCCCTCTCCCTCTTTTCCTTCCTTCTTACTTTCTTTCCCCTTCTCCTGCTCCTTATAACTTCCCCTTCCTTTCTCCTTCTCCTCCTTTCTTCCTCCCTAACTAACCCTCTCTCCTTCTCTGATTTCCCCTACCTTCCTTCCTCCCCTCTCTTCTATCCCTCTCTCTCCTTCCCTTCTCTCCCATCTCTCTAGTTCTTCTTCCATCTCTCTCTATTGCTGTGTAGATTTTCAATTTAATATTTTCACTATGGTGTCCGGGCAACCCCGACCTTTCTTTCATTTATTATATATCTTTCTCAAAATTCTTCTTAGCTTTTTAATTGCTAACAATATATATTTATAATTCACATCTTAATCATTTCTAATTGCCTCCAATCTAACTAGTTCTTATTTTAATCTTAATTCGCCTTCTTTCCCTTTTTTGAATACATTTCAAATATATAGTTTAAAAGACTCTTAATTTATTACAATTGGACAATCACTTAAATATGAGCCAATACTATGCAGCAGCCCCCAAAAAAGCCAACACAGTTCTGGGCTGCATTAACAGAGGGAGAGAATCAAGATCACGTGAAGTGTTCATGCTACTTTATAAGACCTTGGTAAGGCTACACTTGGAATACGGCATCCAGTTTTGGTCGCCACCATATAAAAAAGAACCCTACTACTGTGATATACAGGGAGCCCTCAACCTATGACCACAACTGAGCTCAAAATTTATGTTGCTAACCGAGTCAGTTGTTAAGTGAATCAATGCAGCCGGTTATTAAGTGCAGCTGGTATCCCCATTGACTTTTTTTTTTAATTTGATTTATTTTTTTAATTTGATTTTTTTAAAAATTTGATTTATATGCTGCCCTTCTCCGGAGACTCAGGGCGGCTTACAATGCGTTAAGCAATAGCCTTCATACTTTTGTATATTTTATACAAAGTCAGCTTATTGCCCCCACAAACTGGGTCCTCAATTTACCTACCTTAGAAAGGATGGAAGGCTGAGGCAACCTTGAGCCTGGGGAGATTCGAACTGGTGTAATTGCAGACAGCTGGATGTTAATTACGGTGCTTAGTCTTCAGAGCTATCCAGGCTCTATTATTTTGCTGGTCAGAAGGTTGCAAAAGGGGATCACATGATCCCAGGACAGTGCAGCCATCATAAATATGAGTCAGTTGCCAACCATCCAAATGTAAACGTGACCATGGGGATGCTGCAATGGTCGTAAGTGTGAAAAATGGTCATAAGTCACTTTTTCCCAGTGCTGGGTATGAATTAGAACAACTAATGAATAGTGAATAGAATTAGAACAACTAATGAGGTGCGTGCTGACTCCTTGTATAAATGGGGAAAGACGCCTTCAGCACAATGTGATTGCGGGGCCCCTTGACAGACTATCCAGCATATAGTGAGGGAATGCTCTAACAGAAGGTATCCAGGAGATTCTAGGGACTTCCTCTGCATAACAACGGCAGCTACTGACTGGATCTCCAAACTCGACATCAAACTTTGAAATGTTATTTCTGTTGTCCTTTTAGGTTTTCTTACTGCTTTTTTTTATCGTTTTAATTTTTTTAACCTGTAAAAATGAAGTGTTTTAATATTGTGTGTGACCAGCCATATGCTAAATAAATAAATCCCAGTGCTGTTGTAACTTTGAACAGTCACTAAGTGAACTGTTGTAAGTGGAGGGACCTATATTAGGGACTGTATCTTTGTTATGTATTTGTTAGATTTAAATCCCACCCCCTTTGCTCTTAAGAGCTCAAGGCAGCATCGCTCCCTCGCCCTCGCCCTTGCCCCCTTTTTCCCCAGGGCAGCAAACCTAAGGGATAGAACTCTATGGAAATTCTCAAGTCATTCAGGTCACAATTGTCCCAAAGGGGCTTTTTTCAGGAGGCAACTGGACTTTTCTTGTTTTTCCTTCTTTGAAGACGTTTCACTTCTCATCCTTCGGATGTGTGAGAGTATGAATGGATTTTCAAAAACTGCAGACTACAGGAACCAGGAGCACCACTGAGTTGACCCTCAGGACACAGAGAAACCTCCAAGGGCTTCAACGATCCTCTAAAGGATGCAAAGGACCAGCTGTCTGCAAGGAATATAAATCCTTCCCTTCCGCACCATCCAGTCAGAGCTGAAGAAGCTTCTTGGATGAGAAGTGAAATGTCTTCAAAGAAGAAAAACCAAGAAAGTCCAGTTACCTCCTGAAAAAGCCCCTTAGGGATTAAGGGTTAGATTGAGCTGAGAAAGGTTGGCTGGTCCAACATCACCTAGGGAACTCTTGTGGCTGGGGGTGGGCTTGAACTCAGATTCTTCAGTCCTATTTTTCAGCATTAATCCCTTGGTCTCCCTCTTGTGCATACTCAGGAGTCTTTGGCTACTTTGAATTCCTCCTGGCCTGTCTTCTAGCTTCCTTCCATTTTCTAAATTTTCTTTCTCTTTCCCTTTGGTACCTAGCATTGATCTGGTGACGCTGCTTCAGAATCCTGGCGCCCCGAATCAAGACCCGGAAGCCACTTCCTTCGATGCTACTCAGCAGCAAGGCTTCAGCCAGGCGCTCGTCTTCACCAATTCCCAGCACAATCCTCCGACGGCCTCGGGAACAAGCAATCCAAGCACTGTGAACACTTACTCGGCACAAAGCCTGGTAATGTCTCTCCTTTGGGTGACCCCGCGGTCAAAGATCTGTCAACGAATCCGGGAAAACAAAATGGGACAGCTTTGAACTGCGATGGGAGCTCTTGTTTGTCTTTCGCAAAGGATAATTGTGGGGGTCCTTGGTGCTCTCTGAGCTGGGTGGGTCCCTTGCAGATGTTTCATTACTAAGCTAAGTACCCTGTTTCCCCCAAAATAAGAACTTCTCTTGATAATAAGCCCAATTGGGCTTTTGAGCGCATGGCAATAAGGCCAAGCGCTTATTTCAGGGTTCAAAAAATTATAAGACAGGGTCTTATTTTCAGGGAAACACAGTAACATCATCAGGGTTAGAAGGGAGCAGAATTTGCAGACAGGAGGAGGAGGATTGTGGAGTACTTGATGCTCTCTGAGCTTGGTGATTCTTTTTCAGGCGTTTCATGACCAAATGAGGCAACGTCATCGGTGCGCTGTGGGTGCTATGTAGTTGGTAATAAAACCTCTGCAAGAAAATCACCAAGGACCCCATAGTAGTTCTCCTCCTCCTCCTCCTCCTCCTCCTCCTCTTCTCCACAAACCCCACTCCATTCTACCACTGATGATGTTTCCTATTTGGGACATGAGACATCCAAGCTCAGACAGCGCCAAGGACTCCACAGTCCCTGTTCTCTTCTTCCTCCTCTCCACAAAAACCCCTCCCTTGTAGCACTGATGCTATTACCTAGTTGGGTCATGAAACATCTGCAAGAAAACAGCCAAGCTCAGAGAGCACCAAGGACCACACGGTTCATCCCTGAGTTACAAATATTCCTTTCCATCCACAGTGGATAACCTTTGTACTTGCAGCTTTCCAGAGAGGCTATACTACAGCTTGGTGGCGCAGTGGACTAAGTGCTGTTAAAGTAGCCCTTAGTTGCCAGCTACCTGCAATTATTGCAAGTTCAAATCTCACCAGGCTCAAGGTTGACTCAGCCTTCCATCCTTCCGAGGTAGGTGAAATGAGGACCCGGATTGTGGGGGCAATAAGCTGACTTTGTATAAAAAAGAACACCACTTAGTGGGAGCGAAAGCCCTACTAAGCAGGTATATACAAAAGTATGAAGGCTCTTGCTTAATGCATTGTAAGCCGCCCTGAGTCTCCGGAGAAGGGCGACATATAAATCAATCAATCAAACAAACAAACAAACAAATAAATAAATAAATCTTACTGACTCCTTCCAATTGGAAGCTGCAGTGATAATGTGATTATTGTGAGGAGCACAGATCACACCCTATGCATAATAATTACTACCAATTAGCCTTGTTGGTGAGGTACCCAGTAGTTTCACTCTGTAAGAGTGTGATGTGGACTTCTTTCCAGTTACATATCTTTTTTTTAAAATTTGATTTATATGCCGCCCTTCTTTGGAGACTCGGCGGCTTACAGTGCGTTAAGCAATAGCCTTCATACTTTTTTATATTTTATACAAAGCTTATTGCCCCCATCAAACTGGGTCCTCAATTTACCCACCTTATAAAGGATGGAAGGCTGAGTCGACCTTGAGCCTGGCTGGGATTGAACTCGCAAGTAATTGCAGGCAGCTGGATCTTAAATGCTGCCTTTGTAGGAGGCATTACTCCCCTACGCTACTCAGGCTCCTTATCTGACTGGTTTTTGTGGAAATCAACTATTCCCGAGCCTTTGAATCTAGGTTTAATAGATACATTTTTATTGTTGGTGATATCTAGTTCATGCCTCCTCCTTATAATATAAAGTGCATTCATATAATACTAGAACTAAGCAGAAATGTCCTGACAGTAAGAACAATTAATCAGTGGAATGACTTGCCTCCAGAAGTTGTGGGTGCTTCACTATTGGAGGTTTCTCATAAGAAATTGGACAACCATTTGTCTGAAATGGTATAAGGTTCTCCTGCTTGGACGGGGTTGGACTAGAAGACCTCCAAGGTCCCTTCCAACTCTCTTATTCTGTATTCCCTATTCTGTAATATCTTAATACAGGCAACGTGGATGTTATTCAGTATCTGCCTCTTTCCTTTTTCCTAGTCTTCGGTGCTGACTTCTGGATTCAGAGAACTTAGCTCTTCAAAGTTAGCCAACTCTACTGGTTCTCAGATTTTGGAGCCACTGAAATCTCCAGGTTTGGGCCAGTTCGCCTCACAGGGTCCTCTCAGTACAGCCTCTCCAGTGTCCACAACTCCAACCTCATCCTGGGATGTCAAATCTTCGACTTCACAGCCTTCGATCCTCAGCCATTTCGGTAAGTGTTCAGGCTTGCAAGAAGCAAGTCAGTAGAAACACCCCTGCCCCCCACCCTCAAATCTTCTTTATACACATATCACATACTTTGTTGAAATGGAATGTAACATTGTCCGATGAAATATTCCTTTGGGGGTTTCAGCTCCTACAGTGTGGTGGTGGTGGTGGTGTTAAAAAAGAGCTATGATGGTGCAGTGGTTAGAATGCAGTATTGCAGGCTAATTCTGCCCACAGCCAGGAGTTCGATCTTGACTGGCGCAAGGTTGATTCAGCCTTCCACCTTTCCGAGGTGGGTAAAATGAGGACCCAGATTGTTGGGGACAATATGCTGACTTTGTAAACCACTTAGAGAAGGTAAATCACTTGTAGCGAAGGTTGTTGAGGCGGTGGTGGCATACCAACTCCCACAATTCCTGGAGGAAACTGATTAAACCAGAGCCTGGTTTAGCTCTGCAGACTAAAGCACCGTAATTAACATCCAGCTGTCTGCAATTACACCAGTTCGAATCTCTCCAGGCTTAAGGTTGACTCAGCCTTCCATCCTTTCTAAGGTAGGTAAATTGAGGACCCAATTTGTGGGGGCAATCAGCTGACTTTGTATAAACATACAAAAGTATGAAGGCTACTGCTTAACGCATTCTAAGCTGCCCTGAGTCTTCGGAGAAGGGTGGCATATAAATCAAATTAAAAAAAAAATTACCTCGACCCATACCAATCCAGTTTCAGGCGCGGCCACAGCACGGAAATGGTATTGATTGCCCTGGTGAATGATCTCTGGCGGGTCCGGGATGGGAGTTGTTCCTCCATTCTGGTGCTACTTGACCTCTCAGCGGCGTTCAATACCATCGACCATGGTAATCCTACTGCGACGGCTCTGGGGGCTGGAGCGGGGGGCACTGTTCTACAATGGTTCGCCTCCTACCTCTCGGGCCGGACGCAGTTCGTTTGGGCGGGAGGTCAGAGATCTTCCCCGAGGCCCCTCACTTGTGGGGTGCCACAGGGGTCAGTTCTCTCCCCCCTGCTTTTTAACATCTACATGAAGCCACTGGGTGAGATCATTCACAGTTTCGGGGTGGGGTATCATCAATATGCTGATGATACCCAATTGTCTATCTCCACACCCAGGGATGCCCTTTTCGTGATGTCGAAGTGCCTGGAGGCGGTGTGGGTCTGGTGCGGGCAGAAACAGGCTCCGACTCAACCCCTCCAAGACTGAGTGGCTGTGGATTCATGCATCTTCTGATCTAGTTACCCCATCACTTATGATGGGAGGGGAGTTGTTGACTCCCTCAGAAAAGGCCCGCAATCTTGGCATCCTCCTTGACTTGCGGCTGTCGTTGAAGGATCATCTGACGGCCGTGACAAGGAGGGCTTTTGCACAGGTTCCCCTAGTGCGCCAGTTGTGGCCTTTCCTAGACAGAGATGCCCTTCGTACAGTCACTCAAGCTCTCATTGTCTCTCGGTTGGACTACTGCAATACTCTCTACATGGGGCTGCCCTTGGGGTGCACCCGGAGGCTCCAGCTAGTCCAGAATGCGGCCACACGGGTTGTTACGGCAGCTTCCCACTACTCCCAGGCTACACCTCTCCTGCGCGAGCTGCACTGACTACCGGTGGCTTTCCGGATCTGCTTCAAGGTGCTGGTGCTTACCTATAAAGCCCTTCATGGCATGGGGCCATGGTACTTTTAGGACCACCTTCTCCTGGCCTCCCACTGCCCTGTGCAGTCTCATAGAGCTGCCCTCCTCTGGGTGCCATCGGCCAGACAATGTCGGCTGGCGGCCCCCAGGATGAGGGCATTCTCTGTGGCCGCACTGACCCTCTGGAACAGGCTACCCACCGAGCTCCAAGCGGCTCCAGATCTCTGCACTTTCCGTACTGGTCTGAAGACATGGCTGTTCCACCAAGTCGCATGACCGGTTACGGGGTTTTATAATTGAGGATTTTATAATTTGGACTGTTTTAGTTATATTATTGCCTGCTTTTACCATGTGAGCTGCCCAAGGGAGAAGGGCGGCATACAAATTTTAATAATAAATAAATAAATAGAGAGGGCTGTCAAGCACCGTGAAGTGATATATAAGTCAGATATAGCACCATGGTGGTGGAGTGGTTAGAATGCCACATTGCAGGTAAATTCTGCCCACAGTCAGGAGTTGACTCAGCCTTCCATCCTTCCAAGGTTGGTTCAATGAGGACTCAGATTGTTGGGGGCAAGAGGCTGAATCTGTAAACCGCTTAGAGCAGAGTTCCCCAACCTTGGCTACGATGCTCGGGTGAGTGTGGCCCCAAGCGCCCCCAATGAGGCTCGCTTGACTAGGAACACGACTGGAGGCTTCCAGTGGCTAATTGTTCTCAGTAAGAGTAATAGTAAAAGAGTTGGAAGAGAGGTTAGAGGTCTTCTAGTCCAACCCCTGTCCAAGGCAGGAGACCTTACACCATCCCGGACAAATGGCTTTCCATTCTTTTCTTGAAAACCTGGACACTCACAACTTCTGGAGGCAAGCTGTTCCACTGGTTAATTGTCCTCACTGTTAGGAAGTTTGAGCTAGAGTTGAGACCGGCAGGCCGAAGTTTATGGACCAGGGGTCTCCAAACTTGGCAACTTTAAAACTTCTGGACTTCAGTTCCTAGAATTCCTCAGCTGGCTCAGGAATTCTGGGAGTTGAAGTCCACCAGTCATAAAAGGGCCATCGTTCCCCTCCCCTGCTCTCAGGTGTTCCTAAAGTACTCAGGGTACCGTCAGTCAAATTGTGCCGACTGGCGACTCCCAGGGGGAGGGCCTTCTCTGTAAGGGCTCCAACCCTTTGGAATGAACTGCCCCCTGATATACGAAACATCCCTAATCTCGTGCTTTCCGCTGTGCCCTCAAGACCTGATGTTCAATCAGGCTAAGCACGTTAACTGGGAATGATTAAAATATTATATAATTCTGGGTTTTATTTATTTGGGCTAAACTATGCTATAATTTTAATTATCAATTTTATGATGTTTATGTATCTTTTATTTTTTCTTGACTGTACACCGCCTTGAGTCCTGCAGGAGAAAGGCGGTATAGAAATATAATAAATAAATAAATAAAGCGAGGTTTGATGATGGATTTCCATGTTTCTTTTTTCTCGCTAATCCGATCCAGACTTCAAATCCCAACCTGAGCCGTCCCCGGTCCTGAGTCAACTGACCCAACGGCAGCAACAACCTCCACCCCCACCGGCAGCCACCGTCCCACCTCCTGGACTGGAATATTTCGCCTCACAGAAAGCCCAGGAGCCCTTGCCGGTGGACAGCTGTGCAGCTGGCAACAAAACTGGTCCACTCTCCAGCCTGTCTCCAGAAAATCCAGGGGTGCCAGCCCACCAAACGCAGCAGAAGCAGATCAAGCCGTCGAAGCGGAGGACGCCCCCAGTTTCAAAAGTGAGTAAATTTGCAATGAATTTACCAGAGAATTTCTGGTAAATGGCTGATCTAGATGTAAATGAAGACAGCCTGTGTCAGGTCTGCCATCTTCCACATTCTCCACTTCCGTGGCATCATCATCATCATCTTTTAATGTGGGGTGGAATCTGGGCAACTGAATGGAGCTGAGTGATTACTGGCTGGATGCCCTTCCTGTTGCCAATACAGAGTTTTGTTCAACAGATACATTCTCATTGTGCCCAGGGAAAGAAGTATCTGCCTCTACCTAGGATCGAACTCATAGCCTCCTGATTGTGAGGTGAGAGTTCCAGCTCTAGGCCACCGCACCACTCCTCCACTTCCGTGCCATCCTGCCATACAATGCAGGGTAGGGGGATAGTTTGGAGAGGCAGGGAGGAGGGATTAACAGGGTTGCAGGAACCGGAGATGTCAGTCCAGAACAGACTGGTGGATCAAGGATGGGGCTGTGAGAATGGAGTGTGGAACTCTACAAACAGGTGCCAAACCTCAAAGGTGTTCCCAAAACATCTAATTCAAATATCATTGGACAATGATAGTCAAGGGCAGTGGAGAGGAGAGGGAAAACACAGGGTTTGCACTAGAATATTCCTATCAAGCTTTGCTTACGCAGTAATGGCTTGACTTTAGTAGAAGTAAACCTTTCATTTCAAAAAGGGAGTCGAGGGTCTTTCTTTCCTAACAGCTCAAGTTGAGATGAGCCTGACAGCCTGTCCCATTTTATGGGATCATCTGAGGAGTTATGTAATTTCCCTTTTGTGATTTTCTAATGAGCAAAATCAAAATCAAAAGAGCCTCAATAGCTTAGCAGACTAAAGCCTGTTATTAACATTCAGCTGTCTGCAATTACTGTAAGTTCGAATCTCACCAGGCTCAAGGTTGACTCAGCCTTCCATCCTTTCTAAGGTAGGTAAATTGAGGACCCAGTTTGTGGAGGCAATAAGCTGACTTTGTATAAAAAAATATACAAAAGTATGAAGGCTATTGCTTAATGCATTGTAAGCCGCCCTGAGTCTCCGGAGAAGGGCGGCATATAAATCTAATTAAAAAAAAAATCAATGGGGAATCCAGTTTCACTGAACAACCAGGTTATCAATTTAACAACTGCTGTGGTTCATTTAACACACGTCGCGAGAAAAGTCATAAAATGGGGCAAAACTCGTTGAACACATTTCTCACTTTACCGTGTTTCCCTGAAAATAAGACCCTGCGGTATATTTTTTTGAACCCCGAAATAAGCGCTTGGCCTTATTTTCACGGAGGTCTTATTGTTTGGGGGCATGTGAAGCAAGATGGGGCCCCTCTTGCCATCTTACCTGCTTTCCAGCTCTGTCTCCCTAACCTTAACCAGAGGAAATGGCAAGGACCAGCTACGCATGCATTTAAATATTTTCGGGGAGGGCTTATTTTCAGGGAGGGTATTTTCAGGGTGGAAGGGCTTATTTTGAGCATGTGCTCAAAAGCCCGATTGGACTTATTATCCAGGGAAGTAGCAACATAAATTTTGGGCTCAATTGGTCAGGTCCTCTTTTAGGATAACGTCCAGGAACTTCAAACTGGCCACTTGCTCCACTCGGTCTCCATTGATAAGCAAGGGATAGGTGTCTGATCTGTTCCTTCTATAGTCCACTATAAACTCCTTGGTCTTATTGGTATTCAGGACCAAGTTATCGACTCCGCAGCACAAAAGCCACTGGTCCACCACATCTCGATAGGCAGACTCATCCCCCCTCCTCCACCGGAGATGAGTCCCACCACTATTGTATCATCTGCAAATTTAGTAATAGTATTAGTGGCGTGAGTGGGAATGCAGCCATGCACACAAAGAGTATAGAGTAAGGGACTCAACATGCCAGAATAAGGTCTGAAGAGATATGATGACCTAATCTGAGCCTCTGAGAGCAGCCAGACAGAAAATCCATAATCCAAAGGCAGATTGAATAAGAACGCCCAAGACAGTAGTCTACATGGAAGTATTGTATTAAATGCAGAGCTAAAATCTACAAACAGCATCCTCACATCCTTTTGCGCCCCCCCCCCCCCCGGCTGTTCCAAATGAGTCAGTGCAGTGTGAAGAGTGATGGCTATAGCGTCCTCTCTAGATCTATCTTTACTTTTATTTTTATTTTTCGGGGACCAGTTCTGTGGAGGGAGGCTTTTCCAGGGACCAGAAAGGACTTGGTTTTGTGCGATGCCTGCGTCCCGCAGATGGGGCTTCACTTGCTTGCACGGTTTCTGGCACGATGCGGTCCGCTGCCGGTAGTTGGGGACCCCTGAGTTAGAAGCCCAAGTTGAGACAGGTCTGACACATCCTTTCCAGTGACAGGTGATCAATGCATTAAACAGGAAATGTTCCTTTTCCCTACTGGCATTCCTGGTTACAGTCTGCTATGTCCCTTTTAGATCCCTTCCTCTGCGGTGGAAATGCCTGGATCGACTGATGTTTCGGGCCTAAACGTACAATTTGGGGCACTTGAATTCGGGCTGGAACCTGCGGTCTCAGATTTTGGACCTGCTGCAAGCTACGAAAGCAGCCCAGCACCCCATAATGTCTTGTACACCAAGCCTGTAAAGTAAGTGGATTTTCAGTCTAGGGGCGGGGTACAAAGAGAGGCCGATGGCCTCGTCTGTGTCGTCATCACAATGACACAGGATGCGACAGGCACAAAGGAGGTTGTTTGAGCAGTGGTGGCATTCGGATGACTCTCCTGGGCTCTGACACAGATGATTTGAGAAGCAGGAATGTAAGGCTGAAGCTTCCCTCTGAGTTCCTGAAAAGATCGATAGTATCTAGAAAATGAGGGTACCAGAGATGGTTAAGAGCTTCAGAAGGGTTGAGGGCATCCAGTTCCATTTCTTCTTGGATGATGCCGGATTCAAGCATGACATACACAAGCTGACAGGTTGGGAAGAAGGAAGCAGGAGAGGGAAATAGTTTGCTAACCCTGATGATGTTACCTAGTCGGGTAATCAGATGTCTGCAAGGAAACCACCAAGTTTAGAGAGCACTAAGGACCCCACAGTTGTCCTTCTCCACCTGCTCCTCCTCCTCACAAACCCCGTTTCCTTCTAGCACTGATCATGTTACCTAGTTGGGTCATGAAACATCTACAACTGTGATGGTGAACCTATGGCATGCGTGCCACAGGTGGCATGCAGAGCCATATTTGTGGGCACGCGAGCATCGCCCTAATTCAGCTCTGGCGCTTTTTTTGGCCTTGTGGGCCCACCAGAAGTTGGGAAACAGGCTGTTTCTGGCCTCTGGAGGGCCTCTGGTGGGACTGGAAGGCCCGTTTTTCTCTCTCTCCAGGCTCCAGAGCCTTTCTAGGAGCTTGGGGAGGGCAAAAACGACCTTCCTCACCACCCCCCGGAGGCCCTCCAGGGGCCAGAAATGGCCCGTTTCCCGACTTCCACCGGAAGTTTTCAAACTTCCAGTGGAAGTCCAAAATACCAAATGGGCCGTTTTTGGCCTCCGGAGGGCCTCTGGGTGGGTGGGGGTGGGGAAGGTCGTTTTCGCCCTCCCCAGGCTCCTAGAAAGACTCTGGAACCTGGGGAGAGTGAAAAACGGGCCTATTGGGCTTACTGTGCCATCACTTGCCAAAAGCGGGGGGAGCGCGGGGGGGGTCGTGCACACATGCGCGGAGGACACATTGAATTATGGGTGTGGGCATGCGCACGACCCCCCCCCCCCACGCGACCACTCCATATGTGACCACCTCCACCACGCGACACTCCCTCCCCCATTTGGCACACGGTGGCAAAAAGATTCGCCATTCCTGGTCTACAAGAAAACTAAGCTCAGAGAGCATCAACAACTCCACAGTAGTTAGTTCTCCTCCTTCCTTCTCCTCCTCCCTTCTCCTGCTCCTTCTCCTTCTCCTGCTCCTCAACTCTTCTCCCTTGTAGCACTGATGATATTTCCTAACTGGGTCATGAAACGTCTACAAGAAAACCACCAAGCTCAGAGAGCACCAAGCCCTCCCACACTTCAACTCTGAGCAGCTACGAATATTCTATTGTCACTGCTCCGATTCAAAGTCTGAAAAATCGGTCAAGACATTTCCTGACATGTTAGAATATCCAAGTGCCACTCTGATAATCCCTCGGCCTCAGTGCTTTCGATCTGCCTCTTGAGACAGAATATTTAAATGCAGATCTCATGGCTGGACCCTCCGGCCCCCATTTTTCAGATTTTCATGCTTTTTCTCTCCCCTCTTTTCTGACTCAGCATTTTCAGGAGTCTCAAAAGCATACATAACCACCTATGCATATTTTTCCCCCTTTGTTTCAATTGATTTACATAACCGTCCACCTCACAACCACCTTAAACACAACAACCGGCGCTTCTGAAAACACCGCAAACCAACAGCACGGGCCAAATCCTTCCCTTCCAAGCCTGGGAAAGCTGCCATGTCTTGAATGCTTTCCAAAGTGGGAATAGAGTTGTGGTTAAACTTGGGCGGTGTGTGTGTGTGTGTGTGTGTGTAGAACAACTTTAATCCTATTATTTGACTTATTATTTGTGTGTGTGTGTGCACGTAGAACAACTTTAATCCTATTATTTGCCTTAAAGTTTAGCTTTTAAGGCAAATAAAAAGCTTTTATTTGCCTTAAAAGCTAAACGCCTAAAAAGCATTTAGCTTTTCACTTCATGGATCCCCCCCCACATTTGGAATGCATTTTTCAGAGGTTGAAGCTCGTGCAGCCCTGGGTTGCATAAACAGAGGCATCGAATCAAAATCACGTGAAGGATTAAGTACCGCTTTATAAAGCCTTTAGTAAGGCCACACCTGGTCTTGAATAAATAAATGGCTGGGTTTCCTTGAAGCCTTGACTTTGCCTCCCCTCTGCCAGGACTTGAACTTCTCGTAAGGCCGCTTGGTCTTTTTAAGTCGTGGAAATGTTTGCCAAATATTCCTTTTTCTGTCTATTCATGTACAGGTAGTCCTCATCTTACGACCCCGATCAAGCCCCACATTTCGGTTATTTAAACAAAAGTCCATTTTGCCCCGCTCTGCAGCCTTTTTTGTCGCGGTCGTTAAATGAATCCCTGCCGCTGTCAAGTTAGCAGCAGGGTCGTTGAGCGAATCTGGCTTCCTTATGGACTTTGCATGCCAGAAGGTCGCAAAAGGGGAACACGTGGCCACACACAGACACACCCGGGGACGCTGCAACTGTCATAAATATGAGCCAGTTGCAAGCGTCTGAATTTTAATCACGGGGACGCTGCGCTGTTCGTCAGTCCCTTTTTTTCAATGCTGTTGTAACTACGAACGGTCACGATACTGTTGTAAGACGAGGACTGCCTGTATTCCCGGCTGCATATCCCTTTTAGCATAGCTGGTGAGCTGCCTAGTGACTCCTGAATAAACCTTGACCAAGACAATACGTGGTTTTTACCTTTTCCAGTGAACCTCTGAATACCTCTTTGCCAATGTCCAATACAGTACAGGAGTCCGCCTACGTCACCCCTGTCGTCACATCCAGCCTGACCTGCTCTGCCCAGAGCACTAGCCTTGTAACGGATTCCTCCTCCTCCTCCTCCTCTTACGACCAGGCCTCTACACATAACAGGGTGACATACCAAAGTTCGGTGCCTCCGTCAGAACCTGCCTCGGTGGCTGTCATGGTAAGTAGGCTCAGGGAAACACATCACCGATTGCCTTTGGTGGACTTCTTAAGATGAGGGTGCTTGCTGACATTGGATGAACTCCCCTCCCAACTGTATTCCTTTATATTTACTTTTTAGATGTTTTTATGGCCTTTCCCTTGCCAAACTCTTAAGCCGCTCACAAGCAACAACATACAATATGGGAAAATACCGTTATTTATTTATTTAGCATCTTGTGAGAACCTAACCTAAGAGAAGTAAATGTATACACAAGCATATATATATATATATATATATGTAGGTCTTTGGTTATTCGGGTCTTCTCCCGCGTAGAATTGGAAGTATCTTGGTGACGTTTCGATGAAGTCTCATTCGTCATCTTCAGGCTGGTGTTCTCGGCTTCATTGCTCCTGGAAGAACGAAGCCGAGAACACCAGCCTGAAGATGACGAATGAGACTTCGTCGAAACGTCGCCAAGATACTTCCAATTCTACGCGGGAGAAGACCCGAATAACCAAAGACCTACATACAAACACCCGCGAAAACCTCAGAAAACATATATATATATATATATATATACACACACACACACACACACACACACACTCCTCATCATCTTCATATAACGACCCCATAATCCCTTGTGGGGTGGAGTCTGGGCAACTGAATGACGTTAGCAGAGTGTTTTAAGGGCCGGATGCCCTTCCTGTCGCCAATGCGGAGTTTAGTTCAGCAGATATATTGTCAGTGTGCCCAGTGAGAGAAACATCTGCCTCTACCTAGGATCGAACTCAGAGCCTCCTGATTGTGAGGCCAGAGCTCCAGCTCTAGGCCACCGCATATATATAGAAACACAGTCATATGTCAAAATTACCAGTGTTTCAAGAATAGAATAGAATAGAATAGAATAGAATAGAATAGAATAGAATAGAATAGAATAGAATAGAATAGAATAGAATAGAATAGAATAGAATAGAATAGAATAGAATAGAATAGAATAGAATAGAATTCTTTATTGACCATGTGTGATTGGACACACAACCACACATGTCTTGGTGCATACACTCTCAGTGTACATAAAAGAAAGAGCCTTGGATAGCCCAACAGGCTAGTAAGAAGACTAAGACCTGTTATTGACATCCAGCTGTCTGCAGTTGCACCAGTTTGGGTCTCACCAGGCTCAAGGTTGACTCAGCCTTCCACCCTTTCTAAGATAGGTCAATTGAGGACCCAGTTTGTGGGGGCAATAAGCTGACTTTGTATAAAATATACAAAAGAATGAAGGCTATCATACAGTATGAAGCAATCAAATCATATTAGGAAACAATCAATATAAATCGTAAGGATACCAGCAACAAGGTTATAGTCATACAGTCATAAGTGGGAGGAGATGGGTGATGGGAACGATGAGAAGATTAATAGTAGTGCAGACTTAGTCAATAGTTTGACAGTGTTGAGGGAATTAGTTGTTTAGCAGAGTGATGGCATTAGGGGAAAAACTGTCCTTGTGTCTAGTTGTTCTGGTGTGCAGTGCCCTAAAGCTTCGTTTTGAGGGTAGGAGTTGAAACAGTTGATGTCCAGGATGCGAGGGGTCTGTAGATATTTTCCCAGCCCTCTTTTTGACTCGTGGAGTATACAGGTCCTCCGTGGAAGGCAGGTTGGTAGCCATGGTTTTTTCTGCAGTTCTAATGATCCTCTGAAGTCTGTGTCTGTCTTGTTGGGTTGCAGAACCAAACCGGACAGTTTTGGAGGTGCAGATGACAGACTGTAGAACTCTGTAGAATTGGATCAGCAGCTCCTTGGACAGTTTGAGCTTCCTGAGTTGGTGCAGAAAGAACATTCTTTGTTGTGTTCTTTTTATGACAATTTTGATGTTAGGTGTGTATGTATCTATCTAGATATAAACATGCTACTTATCTGCCTGTGCCACTTCTCAGTAAAACAAATGATAAATCAGAAATAGTTACATTAACAAATAGGGTACTGTTCTGTGGAAACTGCTAAAGTTGACAACATTTGAACAAGTCTAGTTTGTCTTCTGTTGCAAGCTCATTACTACAAACTTGGCTTCTTTAGTTTGACGACATAGGTATAGCATAAAACTCCATTATAATGACCCTGTAATCCCTTAATTTGGGCTAGAGTCAGGGCAACTGGATGGAACTGAGCGTTTACTGGCCAGATGCCCTTCTTGTCACCTATGTGGAATTTGCAGCAGTTTTTTTGTATTGGCATGCTCTAGGAGAGAAATATCTGCTGCTACCTAGGACTGAACTCCCACTTCCGAGTAGGAACTGAGGGTCTTCCCCACTAGGCCACCATGCCACTCTTTCATATGAATACTATGAGTTTCCAAAGAAATCTGCAGAAAAATGGTGCATCTTTGGCCACCTTGGCAAATCGAATACTCATATAATCTAAATCACCGAGTGCAATCTGGGTCTCCTTTCTGGTTCATGAGGGTCTGGCAGCCCAGAAGCCCACCCTCATAACAGGAGAGCTCTGATAATAATAAAAGATGCTGGAAGGTCGCATTTTCCTTTTAGGATTGATTATCCTGCTGCTCAATAGGCAATTGATAGGGCTGCAATGAAGGGCCCAATTTATGTGCCTGATGGATTTGTATCCCACCCCCCCAAAAATAATAATTGTCCAGGTGGAATCTACTCATCCAATTTAGAGTCAGCTCTGCCTTAATGGCATTTAATTTATCTATTTATTTTTATTTATTATGTTTTTCCATATGCCATCCAGGAAACCTGACAGGCTGAGTAGGAATTCAGGGCTTTTTCCACTGTAATTCCTAACAATCGGTATTTAGGTTCTGCGGCCCTTAATTGTGTAAATTAGTTCACAGGTTTGGGGAGAAAGGGCTACAAATATTTTTCTCCTGAATCTAAATTGGCAGCCTCCTTCACACCCACAATTGTGTTCTGTGTTGTGAAGGCGTTTTGTTTTTAACGGATCAAATCGGATCTCCCCATCTTGAGCGCCAACCAAGTTTTAAAACTCTTTTGAGTATGGGGGGAAAAATCCGTATTTTATACCCCTGCAATTAATTTTTAGTCCTTTCCTTGTTACAGGAGGTCCTTGAGTTACCACTGTAATGAGGCCTGCCCATTATGGTCATGAATTGTGACGGTTGTCAAGACATCATTAAGTCTTTTTTTTTTTTTTAAACCAATGATGGCTAATGCTGCAGCCACTAAATTGAATCCATGTTCACTAGGGGACAGTTTCGCCAAAATCCCCCCCAGAAATAAATGCTGGTTGACCAAAACATTTCTCAAAGGTAAATCCTCAACCATCATAAAACACAGTTACGGGATTGTGAGATGTAGGAAAGGCTGCTAACGCACCTGGAATGTGGTCATGTGACCATGGTGGGTGGGTCATCATGGATGCTTTGCGCATGTGAAGAAAGTTCGGTGCATGCACAGAAGCGCCCCCTTGTGAGCGAAGCGTGCTTGTGCAATCACAGTTCCAAAGCAGTAGCGAAGGTAAGTGAAACCCACTACCGAAGTACCCCCACCCCCAGTAGGTCCATCATAACTTTGAATGGTTGCTAAGTGACGGGTAAAAAAGTCTGTAGCGGTTCTCCATCATCCAAGTCATGGTTCTCACAAAAGTGCTTTTTCAGGAGGCAACTGGACTTTCTTGTTTTCCTTTGAAGACGTTTTGCTTCTCACCCAAGAAGCTTCTTCCGCTCTGACTGGAGCTGATTCCCTTCCCCACCATCCGGTCAGAACTGAAGAAGCTTCTTGGATGAGAAGCGAAACATTTTCAGGGGAAAAACAAGAAAGTCCAGTTGCCTCCTGAAAAAGCACCTTTGGGAAAAGTGAACAGGTTGTAAGTTGAGGACATTAGCTAAAGTGATAATTAAACGTTAGGGAGAAGAATGACATTGAACACATGGGGACCATTTGATATACTTTGTATTTTTGCTTTAACTTTTTTGGTTAAAAACGACGCTAATCCGTGTCTTTGACTTTCAGAATGGGCACAACGGTGTTCGAATGCAGCCAGCTCTTGACAGTAAGTAGATGAAATCTCAGCTTGACATCTGCACTTAAAAGATTTTGGCAGCTTCTGCATGTCATCCATGCCTGCGTTTTTTCCCCTTATTTTGGCAGACAGGTGGGCTGATTCGCTTCCCAAATCTCTCCCCACCCCCAATGAGTTACGGTTCTGTGTCTCCATGTACTTACTTATTCATCAACCCCCTAGTTGCATTACTTCAAAAATATTAAAAGCTCATTGGCTAGAAGCTGACTTTTTCAGTGTGACTGAATTTTATTCGTAGCATTTTTACCTCTTTCTCATTTAGTATAAAATAGTGTTTCTCAACTTTAAGATGCAATAGACTTCAACTCCCAGAATTCTCCAGCCAGCATGGCTGGCTGGAGAATTCTGGGAGTTGAAGTCCATACGTCCAATATTGAGAAAATGCTTTCATAGTGGAATAAACACAAAACAGCGTAGGCCCCTATCTCTCCTTTTCCATCCCTTTCCCAGCTATAGCCCACAGTTTAAATGATAGGGTCCATGTTATTCTCTTCCTTAACCCTAAATATTGGATTTTTTTCCCCCTGCCAATTTCTCCTGCTGGATTTCCTGTAGCAGAAAGCAGTTTTAGTAGTCTAGAAATGAGCAGCAGCAAGACAGTTTTCTATCCATTACAGGTAGTCCTGGGTTTACAACCATTCATTTAGTGACTTTTGCAACTGCACTGAAACAAGTGACTTAACGGCTGGTCCTCGCTTTTACGACCTTTGGTCACTTGATCGAAAGTTGGGCGCTGGGCACGTGGTTCATTTAACTGTGATGATTTGCTTCTTAAGCATGGCCAAAAAAAAGTCATAAAATCAGGCACAATTTCCTTAATGATCTTCTTGCTTAGCAACAAAAATTCTAGTCCCAATTGTGGTTATAACCTGAGGACTACCTGTTACCACCTTAAAATACGTTTTGAAAGCTGTTGTGTCATCAGTCCTAAATCAATCATAGTGATGGCATCTATGGAGATTCTCAGTTATCCAGGTCACGGTTGTCCCAAAGGTGTTTTTTAAAAAAAAGACAACTGGACTTTGTTTTTCCTTGAAGAAGTTTCTCTTCTCATCCAAGGAGCTTCTTCAGTTCTGACTGAATGGTGGGGAATGGAAGGATTTATATTCCTTGCAGCCAGCTGGTCCTTAGCACTCTCTCTGAGCACCTTTGGGACAATAGTGATGGTGGGATAGACTTGTCTTGGTTTTTCTTCAACAACATTTTAGCTGGGCAACTTTTAATTGCAGAGAAGTCTCCTTGCAGTACGACTCAGTCATTCTCTTTCACATCCACCTGGAAAGGGATGGAGTAGGTAGCTGAAAGGGCACCTGAACTCTGTGAGAAGGAACCCTACCATAGCAGAAACACACCTTCTGAAACAAAAAACAAAAACCCAAGTCCTGATTGGCACAAATGATTGGCTATATTTCCATTTTTCTCTCCCCGCCTCTCCCCAATCTTGCTGGGGCAGTTTCAGCCCTTCTCTGAATACCATTTCCCCAACTTTGCAGCTGCTTCATCCGTTCCCACGTCAAAGCTGGAAACCTCTCCTCCGTCGCTACCTGCCCAAGGTCCTTCGTTGCCAAGCACCACGGCTTCCACCTCTTTGCTTCTGCCTTCAGCACCTTCTCACTCGGCAGCACTTCCATCAAGTGACTTGGCCAACAGCTCCCTCTCTCAGTTAAGCAGGTACGGCAGAAGATGGAGGGGGAGGCTTTGTGGGCAGTCGCCAGGCTCCAAAAACAAAGGAAGACACTGTGTGATTCGTCTAAGCAGATTCCTTTATTGTTCCTCGCCTGTAGACAGAATCGTGCCAAAGTAAAGCATGCTAACACCCCTCCAAGGCAGATACCCTGGGAACTATTAGGGAGGAGCTGTCTTCACTCTCGTTCTCACACACAAACTATCTAAGCTGCATAGTCTGTTGCTCCTCTGGAATGCATCCTCTCCTTTCTGGAAATATCGGAGAAGGGAGGGAGGGAAGAAGGAAGTTCCCAAAACCCAAGAAACCACACATTGTGATTATTCCTAGCGGATTCCTTTATTGTTCCTCACTGATGAGACAGAATCTTGCCAAACTAAAGCATGCTAACATCCTCATAAGGCAAATAGTTTGGGAACTATTGTGGAGGAGCCGTCTACCTTCTTTCGCTGACACAAACTATCTAAACTGGACAATCTCTTGCGTCTCTAGAATGCAGCCTCTCCTTTCTGGAAATCCAGAGAAAGAAGGGAGGGAGGGAGATAGAAGGGAGGGGGAGGGAGGGAGGGAGGGGAGGGAGGAAGGAATGAAAGAAGGAAAGCAAGGGGAAGGAATGTGTTGTGACAGAGGGAGAGAGGAAGGAAAGACAGGAAGGAAGGAGGGAGAAGGGGAAGTAATGGGGAGGGAGAAAGGAAAGAGGGAGAAAGGAAGGAAGGAAGGCTGGCTCCCAAAACCAAGAAACACACATTGTGATTATTCCTAGCAGATTCCTTTATTGTTCCTCACTGATAGACAGAATCTTAACAAACGAAAGCCTCTAACTTAAGGCATATACCCTGGGAAGTATTAGGGAGGAGCTGTTTTCACCCTCTTTCTCTCCACAAACCATCTAGATGGCATTGTTTCTTGCTCCTCTGGAATGTGGCCCATCCCTCCTGGGAATCCAGACCCCATTCCATTACACCAATAGCTGCATGAGATCCTGATAAATTATCTTATTTCATTGATAAAGTGTTCCATCCTGCTAAGACTCAGGATGAATCTGAACTGCCTCCTTTTCTTGGTTGGCCTGGCACTGTTGAGCAGAACAAGGGAGAAGATCTTAACAGCTGCTTCAGAATCCCCAGCAATGGGAAGGGCCATTTGGCTAGGGAAATTCTGGCAACGGAAGCACACGCATCAGGAAAATACCCCAGATTGGGAGGGAGATGGTGGTGGAAACCAGGAGACTGTGAGTTCTAGTCCCACTTTAGTCATGAAAGCTGGCTGGGTGACTGAGCCAATCCCCGGGAGATGGTGAGTTCTAGTCCCACCTTACTCATGAAAGCCAGCTGGGTGACTTTGGACCAATCATTAGGAGACTGTGTGTTCTAGTCCTACCTTAGTCAGGAAAGCCAGTTGGGTGACTTTGGGCAAATCACTAGGAGACAGTGAGTTCTAGTCCTACCTTAGTCAGGAAAGCCAATTAGATGACTTAGGGCAAATCACTAGGAGACAGTGAGTTCTAGTCCTACCTTAATCAGGAAAGCCAGTTGGGTGACTTTGGGCCAGTCACAAGAAGACTGAGTTCTAGTCCCATTTTAGGCATGAAAGCTGGCAGGGTGACTGGGCCAATCCCTGGGGAGATGGTGAGTTCTAGTCCTACCTTAGTCATGAAAGCCGGCTGCATGACTTTGGGCCAATCACTAGCTCTCGGCTCAATCCCCATCACAGGATTGTTGTTATGAGGAAAAATAGGTGGTGGAAGGACAATATGATCAACACCTTAGGTTGTTTATAATAAAAATAAAAATTAAAAGGTGGGATATAAATCCATTCACTCGTTCTATGGAGGCCTAGGCCCAGCAGCATTGAGCTCATAGATCTTCGGTAGCTGAAGCTTTCACAAGGCAAGTATGGTTTGGTTTATGGTTTGGTTTATTTGATTTATATACTGCCCTCCTCCCGAAGGACTCAGGGCGGTGAACAGCCAACAGTAAAAATACATGTACACAAAATCTAAAAACCCAGATAAAATCAAATTAAATAGATTTGGCCCAGACAAATTAAAACACCCCAGACAATTTAAAACAGATTAAAATTTAGACGCTAAAAGAGGAAGAAAGGTTAGGCCAGGCCCGCCTGGTGAAATAAAAAGGACTTTGGTGTGGTGGTTTTCTTCTAAAGATTTCTTCTGAACCTCTTGAACTGACACTCTCCATACGATTGTTGACTTTGAGGGAGACCAGAGATTGGAATGTTTTATGAAGTGCTTAGATAAGAATGGACTGAACGTAAAATAACTCTTTGTTTTTGGTTTCTGCTCAGTTCTCTCTCAGATCATCCAAGCAGCCTCTCTTCTGCCTCGTCACATACGGTGAGTCCTGTCTAGAAGTGAACATTTTTGAAGGTCTCCTGTTTAATTTCACAAAAAGTGTATGCCTTTGTGGGTGTCTTACATTTAACTTATATTAATTTACATTTTAGGACAGGGGATTCCAACCTTGGCGACTTTAAGACCTGTGGACTTCAACTCCCAGAATTCCCCAATCAGTATAGCTGGCTGGGGAATTCTGGGAGTTGGTAGTCTACAAGTCTTAAAGTCGCCAAGGTTGGACACCCGCTGATTTAGGGACAACCCTCTTGTTACTAAAACACACTTCTGTTGTGTTGTTTTGAAACAGGCAAAAATAGTACTTAGACTTTAGACTTAGAATAACTTTATTGTCCCTTTGAATGTCCACTAATCGGCATACATTAAAAATGAAATTTCATTGCATACAGCTCTTAAAGGGTCACCACCTCCCATATACACTACATGAGCATGACAAGATAAATAAATACAAAATACCAAAATACTGTTAAATTAGGTTAACACAGCAGCTTAGCATTCCATGGATGAACGCAAATATAGCCTCAGATAGCTCAGATAGCCTGTTATTAACACCCAGCTGTCTGCAATTATGCGAGTTCGAGGCTCAAGGTTGACTCAGCCTTCCATCCTTTCTAAGGTAGGTAAAATGAGGACCCAGTTTGTGGGGGCAATAAGATGACTTTGTATAAATATACAAAAGTATGAAGGCTATTGCTTAACACATTGTAAGCTGCCCTGAGTCTCCGGAGAAGGGCGGCATATAAATCTAATTTAAAAAAAAAAATATTGCTTCACCTGCTTGAATGGTGTATTTGCAAGGAAGATTTGGGGATTCCCCTTTTGAAGAGCTAATATATTTTTGGCATTGTTAACACTCTCCCACAGAGTGGAACAGTGTCCTGGGGGGAGCTCTTCCTTCACAATCTGGAGGCTGTGAGTTCAGTCCTAGGTAGAGGCAGAATATACCTGTTGAACAAAACTCCGCATTGGTGACAGGAAGGGCATTTGGCCATTAAAACACTTTGCTAGCTCCATTCAGTTGCCCAGACTCCACTCCGCAAGGGATTATGGGGTCGTTAAATGATTGTTTACACTCTCCTAGGTTTATTCTTAACTTGTTCATATCTGAGGCTCGACAGTTATTAGAAGCAAATTAATGGGAAGTAAGAGCAGCTTCTCTCCCAAATCATAAACATGCCAGAACATCTTTATTGGTATTTATTTTCCCTGAGATCGATTTCCCATCTACCTCTTTAGACACCTTTAGCTGATTTTCTGTCACTCTCCAGTGGTTGTCTGTTTAAGGTCCAAAAGAAGAACTTACAACTTTGAGGGGTCCTCGTCTGAGCTTGCTTGTTTTCTTGTAGACATTTTATTATCCAACTAGGTAACATCATCAGTGCTAGAAGGGAATGCAGTTTGCTGTTAATTTACATTCTGGTGTCTTGCCTGCCTGTGTGGGTCTTAGAGGTTCTTTGGTTGGGCTGTTTGCTGATGGCTCTTTGACAGTTTCTTGATTGGGGGATTAATTTACTTGACTGTTGGTCTGACATTAACCTTGGAGTTAATCTATGCTGATGTGGGTGCCGATTATCGATGAAGAGATGCTGGAGTCTTTTTCTCTTTTAGGCTGGGTGATTTTCTGTTCTGCATAATCTATAGATGTTGTTTATTTATTTATTTATTAGTTCAATTTATATGCCGCCCTTCTCTGAAGACTCAGGGCGGCTTACAATGCACTTATAGCAATAGCCTTCATTCTTTTGTATATACCTGCTTATTAGGGCTTTTGTCCCCCCATAAGTAGTGTTTCTACAAAGTCAGCTTATTGCCCCCACAATCCAGGTCCTCAATTTACCTACCTCGGAAGGATGGAAGGCTGAGTCAACCTTGAGCCTGGTGAGATTTGGACTCGCACTAATTGCAGGCAGCTGGCAGCTAGCTAAGTGCTACATAACAGCACTTAGTCTGCTGCACCACCAAGGCTCGTTGTTAATGTCCCTGTGTCTATGGATGTCAGAGTGCCAGGCTTCTAGACATTCCCTGGCATTTTTGGACTTGGCCTGGTCTACGATAGTCACATTTTCCCAATTAAAACTATGGTTAAATCTGTCTATATGTTGTGAAATTAAAGAATTTTCATCCTGTATTCTGACTGCCAGTTGGCATTCATGGATGCGTTCTGCCAGCCTTCTGCCTGTTTGTCTTCCATTGTGGTTGTTGCAGTCCTTACATTGTAGATGACTCCTGTTTTTCGCTTTTCGGCTGTTGGGTCTTTTGGTCTGCTTAGGATGTTTTGAAGGGCTTGAATTGGCTTGTGTGCTGTGCTGATTCCATGTGGTTGTAGGAGTCTGTCGGTGATTTCTGAGATATTCTTGATACGAGTGTTGGAAGAAATATCCATCTGGTTCAGTTTCAAGCGGGGAGAAAGACACTGGAAATATGGAGGCTGATTGGAAAGATGGTGTAATGGCAGAACCACCAAGCACAGGGTTCTCTGGTGCAGCTGAACACATGGGGCTGAGAGTGAGGGTTATTTATATCTTTTCTTGGGCCTTGCCCTTGAGCTTTCTGTTCCTGTGGCAAGGGCATGTATTCTATGGGCTGTAGTTAGAATCCCATGGGGCCATGTGGGGTCATGTTTGTCTGAGATAAGTTTGGTTGAAGTTTGGATTCTGATGCAATGTCTTTAGGAGATTTGCCCTGCTACTAGATAATCCTATTACGTGCTGGAGGGTCATGTCTTAATCCCATCATCCTGGAACTGAAGGTCTTTTGTCTTGTAGATAGGTTGGCCCAGTCCTTCTCAATGGTTACCAAATGTCCGCTGGGGGCAGGGGGCAACTGGTTGACCTCCAGGCAGGGGCGTGGCCAGCTTGACACCACTCCCCATACTGCTGGCATGTTTCCTCTTTGCATTGGATAGACCAGGCCAAAGAAAAACAAGAAAGTCCAGTTGCCTCCTGAAAAAGCACCTTTGGAACCTAAACGGAGAGCACAACCCCTTCCTTTCAACACTGATGACGTTACTTAGCTGGCTCATGAAACGTCTGCAAGAAAACAACCAAGCTCAGAGATCATCAAGGACCCTCCCTTGTATGTCATTTGTTAATGAAGTGAGGAATCTCCTTGGTTCTGTTTTTTAACCTCGCGCCGACTCTTTTTCCTTTCCAGCACAACAGCGTCGAGAACGTCACCGCGCTCCCGCCCTCCAACACTTTCTCAGTTGCCGCAACGCTGGCTACCACCTCTTCGGCCACCAGCCTGGCCAGCACGACCCACAGCCTCGGCCTGAATGCGACCAGCGTCTCTCTGCCAATTCCCACCAGCCGGGCCGCTCCCTTAGCGTCTTCAGGTTCGCAATCTTAACCGATCGCATGGCTGTAGCAAGAGAGGATTTGAGCCTGCATGAGAGACCCCTTGAGCATTGAAAAACAGGATTCCTTTTCTTAAAAGACTGGCTTTTTAAAAAAGCACGCTTTGCGCACGGCCAACAAAATAAAAAAAAAAATGCCTGGCTTTTTAACGCGTGGAAATATGTGAAATTCCTACATGTCCAGGGTAAAGTAGCTGCAACCGCAAAGAAGAAGCGTAGCCTCGCGATTGTGAGAAAGTAGAATGGAATCCGTATTATCCCCCTTTTTCTTGCATAGACAATTTCCAATTAT
This sequence comes from Masticophis lateralis, assembly GCA_030761175.1. Lineage (NCBI taxonomy): Eukaryota > Metazoa > Chordata > Lepidosauria > Squamata > Colubridae > Masticophis > Masticophis lateralis. The sequence goes on from JAUDYJ010000002.1 coordinate 282,296,610, forward strand.
TCCAAAAAAAAAAATAATAATAATAATCATGGAAATTAGGATGACGTTCATGCAGAGATTATTGGGGATAGAACGTCTGGTACAGGTAGTCCTCGACTTACAACAGTTCATTTAGTGACTGTTCAAAGTTATAACAGCATTGAAAAATGTGACTTGAGCGTTTTTCACAGTTAACGACCTTTGAAGCATTCCCCTGGTCGTGTGATCAAAATTCAAAGGCTTGGCAACTGGCATGTACTTATGACAGTTGCAGTGTCCCAGGGTCATGTGACAACATGTAATTACCGGGTTATTAACTTATCAGTTGCAAGGATTCACTTAACAACCCGGGGCAAGAAAGGTCGTAAAATGGGGCAAAACTCACTTAACCAAAGTCTCCGCTTAGCAACATAAATTTTGGGCTCAATTGTGGTGGTAAGTCGAGGACTACCTGTATAGGATTTCTTCCGGAAGATATCAGTGTGAATTAGTGTACATCTGACTCCCCTTCAGCGTGGGAAGCACTGAATTCGAATTCAGCTGAATTTAAATTTAGCTCCAAAGGTTGATGAAGGTTGAGGTTTAGAGGTTTTTCAGCATAAATTTTGTGATCAAAAATCAAGAGAAGGTTGTTTTGCAAAATCTTTCACCTTTCACAAGAAGTTCTGGCAGCCTTTTGCAGAAATAATTGCTTTGTTTTTTCAATTTTCACAGGGTGGACTTTCTTTTCAGCAAAATCCTTCTGCCTCTCTTGATTTTCATCCTTTTCACTTAATACAGTACAGGTACTCCTCAAGTTACAACTGTCCGTTTGAGTTGGGAAAGTTTTTCACACTTAGCAACCATTTTTAGCATCCCCATTGGCACACGATCAAAATTCGGACGCTTGGCAACTGCTTCGTATTTATGACGGCTGCAGTCCCCCGGGGTCACGTGATCCCCTTTTGCGACCTGCTGACCAGCAAAGTCAATAAGGAAAACCAAATTCACTTAATGACTGCAAGGATTCACTTAAGAGCTGTGCCAAAAAAAGGTTGTAAAATGAGGCAGCGTTCGCTTAACGACTGTCTCACAAAGCAACAGAGAGTTTGGGCTCCCTTGCGGTGATAAGTTGAGGATTGCCTGTACTCTCAGTTGTCTAAATCTCAAGGAGATTTTTCTACTTTTTGGTTTTCTCTAACCCGTATTTTCATCCTGTCTCAATCCTGTTTCAGGCTCGCTAGAACAGCCTTGGTCATGCTTGTTGATGACCTTGGCAGAGTCGGGGTAGGCGTGGGGCATCTCTCTTGGTTTTCCTTGACTTCTCAGTAACATTTGAGACCATTCATCACGGTATCCTGAGCTCTGGGACTGGAGATGGCTCTGCAGTGGGGGCTGGGGGGGCTTGGATGATGAAGAGATGGTTCCCTAGGCCCCCTCCTCTGTGGGGTGCTACAGGGACCCGCCCTCTTTCCCCCCCTCTGATTCAATGTGTGCATGGAATCATTGGCCCAAAGGTGCTTTTTCCAAAAGGCAACTGGACTTTCTTTCTTTCTTTCTTTCTTTCTTTCTTTCTTTCTTTCTTTCTTTCTTTCTTTCTTTCTTTCTTTCTTTCTTTCTTTCTTTCTTTCTTTCTTTCTCTTCCTTCCTTCCTTCCTTCCCTCCCTCCTTCCCTCCCTCCCTCCCCCCTTCCCCCCCTCCTAACATTTTGCTTCTCATCCAAGAACCTTCTACATTTCATCCAAAAACTGAAGAAGCTTCTTACATGAGAAGCAAAATATCTTCAAGGAAAAACAAAGGAAGTCCAGTTGCCTTTTGAAAAAGCTCCTTCCTTCCTTCCTTCCTTCCTTCCTTCCTTCCTTCCTTCCTTCCTTCCTTCCTTCCCCCCTCTCTCCCTCCCTTCCTCCCAACTATCTTAAAGTCAAAACACAGTCCAGTTGCCTTTTGAAAAAGCCCCTTTGGGACAACCATGACTTGGGTGATGGAGAATCTCCACAGACACGAAACCTTTTTGTGATGTCATCCATCAATTTGGGTTTCGGTATTATCTATATGCCGATGATACCTAATTATATATTTCGATCCCTGAGTCAGCCAGATGACTCTGTCAGGTCTCTGTCTCAGTGGTTGGAGACTGTGATTTTTTTTTTTTAATTTGAGTTATATGCCACCATTCTCCGAAGACTCAGGGCGGCCTTCAGTGCATTAAGCAATAGCCTTCATACTTTTGTATATTTATACAAAGTCATCTTATTGCCCCCACAAACTGGGTCCTCAATTTACCCACCTTAGAAAGGATGGAAGGCTGAGTCAACCTTGAGCCTGGGGAGATTCGAACTAGCAATATTTGCAAACAGCTGGGCTATAATTACAATGCTTAGTCCACTGAGCTATCCAGGCTCCTTTTGTAACCATCTTTTGGATGCTTGGGCCAACCAGGATTGGAGATATTCTATCTCTGACCTTGGATGGAATACAAGTAGTCCTTGACTTACAGCCACTCATTTAGTGACCATTCAAGGTTACAACAGCACTGAAAAAGTGACTTATGACTGTTTTCCACACTTAAAACCATTGCAGCATCCCCATGGTCACGTAATCAAAATTTAGAGGCTTGGCAACTGGCATGTACTTACGACAGTTTATTTATTTATTTATTTATTATTTCAATTTATATCCTGCCCTTCTCCCCGGGAGGGGGACTCAGGGCGGTGAACAACCAGATTTAAAACACATATAATACAAACATTAAAAGAATTATAAAATTAAATTAAATTCATTGGCGTTCCAAATAAAATCCTAACCCCATTAAAATACCCAATTTAAAACCCCAAAAATCAATTAAAAATTTTGTTAAAACCCCATTAAAAACAATCAAGCAAGGCCGGCTTGTTGGAATAAATAGGTCTTAAGGGCCTTTCGGAAAGTGTGGAGGTCCGGGATCAAACGAACTTCTGGAGGCAGCTCGTTCCATAGGGTGGGTGCCCCCACAGAGAAGGCTCTCCCCCTGGGGGCCACCAGCCGACATTGCTTGGCTGATGGCACCCTGAGAAGGCCCTCTCTGTGTGAGCGTACTGGCCGGTGGGAGGTTATCGGTAGCAGCAGGCGGTCCCGCAAATACCCCGGTCCGATGCCATGGAGCGCTTTAAAGGTCAAAACTAACACCTTGAAGCGCACCCGAAAGACCACCGGAAGCCAGTGCAGCTCGCGCAGGAGAGGTGTCACATGGGAGCGCCCTGTCGCTCCCATAATCACCCGCGCGGCCGCATTCTGGACCAGTTGGAGCCTCCGGGTGCACCCCAAGGGGAGCCCCATGTAGAGAGCGTTACAGTAGTCCAGGCGAGACGTGACAAGTGCATGAGTGACTGTGCACATGGAGTCCCGATCCAGAAAGGGGCGCAACTGGCGCATCAGGCGAACCTGATAAAAGGCCCCCCTGGCCACGGCCGCCACATGCCCTTCCAAGGACAGCCGTGAGTCCAGGAGGACACCCAAGTTGCGAGCCCCCTCTGTGGGGGCCAATGACTCACCCCCAATAGCCAGCGATGGCACCAGCTGGCTATACCGGGACGCTGGCATCCACAGCCACTCGGTCTTGGAAGTTGCTTGTCCCGGGGTCCCGTGATCCCCTTTTCGCGACCTTCTGACAATCCAAGTCAATGGGGAAGCCCGAATCACTTAACAGCCTGTGACTAACTTAACAACTGCAGTGATTCACTTAACAACTGTGGCAAGAAAGGTCGTACAATGAGGCAAAGTTCCCGTAATACCTGTCTCACTTAGCAATTTAACTTTTGGGCTCAATTCCGATCGTAAGTAGAGGACTACCTATCGCACTTCCTCATTCGTGAATGGCATGTAATCTGGGGTTCTTCCTGGACTCACAGGTGCTAAATCAGCAGGTGGCAGCTGTGGCCAGGGAGACCTGCGCTCAGGTCTTTATCTGGTATGGCAGTTGTGCCCCTCTCAATTGGGAGGTTTTTCAGGCAGTAACTCATATCCTGGTTAGTTCATGGCTTGACTTTTACAAAGCGGTCTACATGGGGCTGCCCTTGAAAACCACCCAGAACCTTTAGCGCTCCAGGGCACAATGGCACAAGAAGGAAAGAGAATGCAAATTCTTGCAAATTCTCTTCTTGGGTTTATATATCCTTACAAGGAAACGTCCTTGAGGAAGCCGCTTTAGAATAACAGAATATCAGAGTTGTAAGGGAACTTGGAGGCCATCTAGTCCAACCCCCTGCTCGAGCAGGAATCCCTATACCAGTTGAGACAAATGGTTGTCCAGTCTCTTCTTGAAAACCTCCAGTGATTGAGCACTCACAACTTCCGGAGGCGAGGTGATGCACTGATTAACAGAATAACAGAGTTGGAGGGGACCTTGGAGGTCTTCTAGTCCAACCCTTTGTTCAGACAGGAGAACCACTTGAGGCAAACGGTCGTCCAATCTCTTCTTAAAAACCTCCAGTGATGGAGCAACCAAAACTTCTAGTGGCAAGCTGTTCCACTGGCTAATTGTTCTCACTGTCAGGAAATGTCTGCCCGCCCTGTGGAATGGCATCCTTGGCCTTTAACTAGGATGGGTGCACGCCCTTTTTAGAACCAGGTTGTGTGTCTGTCGTGTCCCTATTTTATCATTGTTACTGCTACTAGTACCGTCATCCCGTTTTTATCATTTTAAGTCTCATTTTCTCTTGTCAACAACCCAGAACTGTTGGGAATCGGACAGTGCACAAATTGAATGATAATAAACAGATTTCCCGGGGCCTGATCCAATCCATCATCGTTAGCTATAAATTTAACGACAGAAGCTTCCACAAAAGATGATTTTTTGATAGTGCTGAAGGCGCCAGGTGGGAGTAACGTTCTTTGTGAGTTTGAAAATACAGGAAGTCCTCAACTTAACAGAGATTCATTTAGTGACCATCTTTACAATGGCGCTGAAAAAAAGTGACTTGAGACTGTTTTTCTCACTTTCGACCACTGCAACATCCCTGTGGCCACGTGATCAAAATTCAAGAGCTTGGCAACTGACTCACATTTATGACGGTTGCATTGTCCTGGCGGAGGGGGGAAGTGTCACGTGATTCACGTTTAGCGACCTTCTGACAAACAAAGTGAATGGGGAAGCCAGATTCACTTAAGCGACTGAGTTACTGCAGTGATTCCGTTAATGATTCTGGGAAGACAGGCTGGAAAATGGGGCAAAACTCTGCCATCTTGCTTAACGGTGAAGATTCTGGGCTCCGTTGCGGTCGTAAGTTTGAGGACTCCCTGCCACCTGCTTCATTTGACAGTAAAAAAAAAAAAAATCTCCCATCACGTAACCAATGAGATTCCCCCAACAGGGTGTTGTGTTAAGTCAAGAACTTCTCAGTGGCTCTTAAAATAGTCTGCAGTGATCTGAGAAGACTTCCAGTTGAAAAGAGACAGCAAAATGGAAGAAGAGAGGGAGAGAGAGGATCGGGTTGGACAGGGGTCTCAGAACCAAGGTGATCCACTGGGTCTCTTCTTGTTTACCGCAACCTCTTCTTCATTGCCTCTGTCTGTCGCGATCGGAAGTGATTCCCAGCTTTCTCGAAATGCCCCAGTTCGAAGCCGTCTGTCTTCTTCTTTCCCCATTTCCTAAGGGGGTGTTTTGTTTTAAACGTGTTTCTTTTGATTTGCAGCCAAAGCGCCCCCCAACCTTCCCCAAGGGGTGCCACCCTTGTTGCATAACCAGTATTTTGTCGGACCTGGAGGACTCCTGCCTGCCTACCCAGTAAGCTATTTCCTTATGCCTCCTTCCCTCCCTCCCTTGCCTTGCTCTGCGACGGTTGAGCTGCTGGTTATGGGGAGGGCTCTGGGGTGGAGGTGGAGGGTCAGCCTGGGCCCTGTCCTTTCCTGACCACTCAGCTGCAAAGGTCCCAGGACAAATTGGTCTTGGGGGAAGGGAGGGGGCTTGCGTGCGAAGGAGGCCCCGTGAGACCCATTCAGGCACAAGACCTCCATGGTCTGCCCTGTTAAATCAAGGGGAATATACTTTGGCCTGGCTTTTGATGTATTGAGTGTAGAAGAATATAGGCATCCTTGGATAATGTTGCAGGATCCAGTCTGAATTGGTCACATTGGAAGGTTTATTCTTCCAAGCGTTTGAGCTAATGCTGGAGCACATTTTCAGGGAACCTCTCTCTCTCTCTCTCTCTCTCTCTCTCTCTCTCTCTCTCTCTCTCTCTCTCTCTCTCTCTCTCTCCTCCCACCCTCTCCTCCTCTCTCTCTTTCCCTTCCTCCCTCTCCCCCTCCCCTCCCTCTCCCTCTCTCCTCTCTCTCCCTTCCTCCCTCTCTCTTCCTCTCCCTCTCTCTCCCCCCTCTCCCCCATCCCTCTCCTCTCTCTTTCCCTTCCTCCCTTTCCCTTCCTCTTCCCTCTCTCCCTCTTCCTGTCCCCTCTTTCTTCTTCTCTCTCTCTGCCTTCCTCTCCCCCTCCCTCCCCCCTCTCTGTCCCTCTCTCCCTTTCTCTTTCCCACTCTCCCTCCAGAATATGTGCTAATATATATGCATGTGCGTTGTTCCACATATATAAAAATGTAGCATATAAATACAAGATGTGGAACAGCCAGAGAGAGAGAGAGAGAGAGAGAGAGAGAGCACTGGCCCGAAAGCTTGGAAGAATAAATCTTTGGTCCCGGTGACCCACTGGGATTGGATCCTGCGGTCTGTGTAGAGTCTGTTGGGTTCCTCGAGATATGTATATTCATGTGCTCCTAAGGAAGAAGTGCCACCAAGTGAATCTGGAGACATGTAGGGCAGTTACAATCCTGTCTATGGGTTGTACACTATGGGCCCCTGTAGAATTCAGAGAACAAGCAAAGAAGAGGAAGCCCTCCGTTCACAAGTAATCCCTGACCTGAATCTTCTTGGGCAGCCCAAGGCTGACTCAGAATTTATTTGATTTGCAGTGCAGCCCTGGCTGATCTCTGAGCTTGATTGTTTCGTTATAGACATTTAATTAGCCAACTAGGTAACATCATCAGTGCTAGAAGGGAGTGGGGTTTGTGGAATGGAGGAGGAAAAAGAAGAGGGAGGAGGAGGGAGGGAGGGAGAGGAGGAGGAGAAGAGAACTGTGGGGTCTTTGGTGCTCTCTGAGGTTGGGTATTTTCTTGCAAATGTTTCATGACCCAGCTAGGTAACATCTTCAGTGCTAGAAGGGGAGAGGAGGAGGAAGAGGACTGTGGGGTCCTTGGTGCTCTCTTTGCTTGGTTATTTTGTTGCAGACATTTCATTACCCAGCTAGATAACATCATCAGTGCTAGAAGAGAGTGGGGTTTGTGGAGGGAAACATCAATCTTGTGATGTTTGCATGTGTACTTTTCCTGTCTTTAAGCAGATTTACGGTTATGATGATCTTCAGATGCTCCAATCCAGGCTGCCTGTGGTAAGTAATCCTTTTTTTAATTGATGCTTTTCTTACTCTTTTTTTTTTTTTTTGTAAATATTTATTTATTTTTTTAAACATAAACATAAAATATAACTTTCAAGAACAGAGTCTCGATCTGGTCATAGATGGTTACCATGCTTACATTCCTTTAACAAGCTCCATTCACAATTTCCCATTACATCTTTTAAAAGTAAAAATTCAAAACATAAAAAGAACAAATTCTAACATCTTCATCTAAACAAGTCCATTATATCGATACAATTTTAGTTTCAAATTAAATTTAGCTCATTTTTATATCTATGTATCAATCCTGATTATATCTGGTTCTTCTCCTCATTGTCTTTATTATATCTTTTACCATCAGTGTCAAAATGATTTTTAACAATATTCTAACCTCCTATTTTAATTATTTACCTTACAATTTTATCACCACAAATCTTAATTTCAGAGTCAATACACCTCCATTTTTATTACACTTTATAAAGCAAAATTCTATCTATATTTCTTAGTCTCTTGACCTTTTTCCTCAAATCTTAATATCTTAAACTTTATCAATGTATCTTTGATTTTGCTTATCGTCTATTACACATTTCATGTTACACAGGTTTCTCACAAAAATACGCTTTGTTTGGGCTAATTTCCAGCATAATCTCCTCCATACCTCCCTCTATTATTTGGCTGCTTTCCAGCATATTACGTTTGGCTGATTCCTAGCCTAATCTCCTCCAGAGCACCCACTATTTTTGGCTGATTTCCAGCATATTGTATTTGGCTGATTTCCAGCATAATCTCCTCCAACTCTCCTCCTATTGCTTGGCTGATTTCCAGCATATTATTGGCTGATTTCCAGCATATTATATTTGGCTGATTTCCAGCATAATCTCCTCCAAAACTCCCACTCTTGTTTGGCTGATTTCTAGCATAATCTCCTCCAACTCTCCTGCAATTGTTTGGCCGATTTCCAGCATTTTAACTAGTTTCCAACATATTTCCTCCGAGTCTCAAACTCTTATCTAGTTGGTGCCCATCACCTGTTATTTTAACTTCCCCTTGCAATATAATTATCTATTCCATGTCAGTTTCCCAACGTACTCTTTCAAATTGTTTCTCAATATATTTCATCTGATATTCATCAGTTCTAGCATATATTAAGTTAAATCACAGTTTGTTGCTAAAGTCTGTGTATTTTATGGTTTTGTTCAATAAAATGTTAATCAATCTTATTCACCAATCTAACATTTGTTTACAAATTAAAATTAAGACATATTACATCAAGCAGTAAATTTCTTAAAGTTGTTTCACTTTAGTATATACTCTTCTTTATTATTCTTAACCACCTATACATCAATCCTCTATTTTAATTACCATCTCTTATTTTCTGTCTTTATTGCTCCAAAAACCATCCTGTTTTTATCCAAAAATCGTTTATACTTTTAGGCTTTTAAACATTACATTACATTTAAATTTAATTATATTTAATTTTATCTGCTTTCTTTCTTCCTTTTCCTATTTGTCCATAAATGTTCCCCTTAAGGGTCCATCTGTTCAAATTAAAAAATTCTGTATGTCACTTTAATGCTTTTATAATGTCTGTTCCATGTATAACACATCAACTTCCTCTCTTTTGTTCCTATGCCACACCTTTTTTTTGCTAGGCTTGTTAGTTTCCATTGTAAAAAGTTCAAACTGTTCCTTCTTTCTTCATAAAATCACTCAAGGACAGAATAGGAATCTCCAAAATCCATAGATCTAATGTTAATTTCAAAGTAATCCAAGGTAAAAAGCCATTTAAAATGTTTCTTTTCCAAACAAAAGGGAAATCTCTTCAATCCACTCTCCTGTTTAGTCACCACAGACTCCATGGCAATTATGTAACCATCTATCTGTCTTTCATCATTAGCTTCGCTAACTTTTCAAAGGTGTAAACTCCCAAAGAGACATTCCTCCAATCCATTCCAATTAAAAGAGGAACCCAATTTTCTAAATTGTTAAAAGCCAATTCTTCCAAGTCAGATTTACTAAGACAAAGTCTGTCATGGGTCTTTATTTCCAATAATTGTTTTTTTTTCTTTAATCTTCAAGCCCCAAGAATCTGTAGCCACTACTTAAAAGTTTGGGGTCTTATTTGTTAAAATCCATATAGTTGTGTTGTTTCTTGCTTGGGTTGGTGTCACTCACACGGCTTCGAGAAACTCGCTCTTTCTTCTTCCCTTCTGCACGATCTTTTTCCCGGTCCGCCGCGGCTTTGTGGCATCCGCCATGGCTGCCTACCCCCACCGCCAACTTTGAGGATTCCCTCTGGCCTCTGAGGAACTTGCCTGTTCCTCTTGGCCCACCGATGTGCTCCTCTTCTCCCCCCATCCCTGTGAGACGGGGTCGGTCCAAAGACCGATCGGACAGTGGTTTGTCAGTCGAGGTTTTCGGAGGCTCATTAGAGCCCACTATTTTCCCGACTGTAGCGCCGCTGCGCCAGACCGGAAGTCCGATGCTTTTCTCACTTTACGGAGTGAGAAATATATAATTGTATATGGAAAGTGGCATCTAAGTTTCAGCATTCCTGTGTCTTTAGTTGCAAAACTTAATGGGTAGATTTCCAGCTTTTTCAATTCTGATTGTTTTCAGTAAAAGCTTACAAATTGTCGAGGGAGGCGGTCATGGTTGCAACCAGACAAGATTTCTTTTCACACTGCATGGCAACTTTCTCTTGAACTTCAGATATGAGTTTTTCCTTCTCACCAAAACCCTGGATAAAGGAAAACTGTTGCATCACACAATTGCATGCTCAGAGTTGCTTCAGCCAGATGCACTTATTCTGATAGCAGCCTTTGTATAAGGAAGCATTTACTGAACAGTTTTCCTTCCTCATTTATAAAAGGATAACAAGACTTGGAAGGGACTTTGGAGGTCTTCTAGTCCAACCCCTGTTTGTGCAGGAGACCCTATACTGTTGATGGTGAACCTGTGGCACATGTGCCACAGATTGCATGTGGAGCCAAATCTGGGGGCACGTGAGCGTTTTCCTAGCTCAGCTCTGATTTTTGGGCCTTTTGGGCCCACCGGAAGTCGAGAAACGGGCTGTTTCCGGCCTCTGGAGGGCCTTCGGGGGAGGTGGGGAAGCTGTTTTCGCCCTCCCCAGGCTCCAAGAAAGCCTCTGGAGCCTGGGGAGGGCAAAAAAACCGGCCTATCAGGCAGACCGTTGCCATCACGTGCCAAAAGCAGGAGAGGGGGGTGGGACAGATTGAATTATGGCCATGGGCACATGCGACCCCCTTGTGCTCCTCTGCTTTTGGCGAGCAATGGCAAAAAGGTTAGCCATCACTGCCCTATACCATTTCAGACAAATGGTTATCCAGTTTCTTTTTTAAGACCCTCCAGTGATGGAGTACCCACAACTTCTGAAGGCAAACCATTCCACTGATTAATTATTCTAATTGTCAGGGAAGTTCTAGGTTGCTTCTCTCCTTGTTTAGTTTCCATCCGTTGCTTCTTCTCCTGCCTTCAGGTGCTTTGGAGAATAGCTTGACTCTCTCTTTTTTGTGGCAGCCCCTGAGATATTGGAAGACTGCTATCATGTCACCCCCAGTCCTCTTTTTCATTCAACTAGACATACCCAATTGTAGCAACTGTTCTTCATTATATTAATATAACAGAGAGACATGATAGCAGTCTTCCAATATTTGAGGGGCTGCCCCAGAGAGGAGGGGGTCAAGTACCCGAAGGCCAGACAAGGAACAATGGATGGAAACTGATCAAGGAGAGATTCCACCTGGAAATAAGGAGGAATTTTCTGTCAGTGAGAGCCATCAACCAGTGGAACAGAAGTTGCCTTCAGAAGTTGTGGGAGCTTCATCCCTGGAGGCTTTCAAGAAGAGACTGGACTGTCATCTGTCAGAAATGGTGTAGTAGAGTCTCCTGCTTGGGTGGGGGGTTGGACTAGATGACCTACAAGGTCCCTTCCAACTCTGTTAACCTGCATCTATATTTTATTTTATTTATTTATTTTTTATTTGATTTATATGCCGCCCTTCTCCGGAGACTCAGGGCGGCTTACAATGCGTTAAGCAATAGCCTTCATACTTTTGTATATTTATACAAAGTCAGCTTATTGCCCCCCACATACTGGGTCCTCAATTTACCTACCTTAGAAAGGATGGAAGGCTGAGCCTGGTGAGATTCGAACTTACTAATTGCAGACAGTTGGAGTTAAATTACAATGCATTAATCTGTTGAGCTATCCAGGCTCTTTCAAATAATTTTACTCATTATTTTCTGCATAGAACCAATAAGATTCATTGTAGGGTAAGAAAGTTGTCTCCATCACGGTATTTCATTGACCAATCACACGGAAGGTTCTTGTGTTTCCTTGTGTCTCTGAAGGGTGTCCTCTCTCTGTTCTGTGCAGTGTTGTGTTGGTTTACTGTATAATTTATCGGGTAAATGGCTAAGCAAAGAGAAGCCTGCTTTCTTATTGAAAGCAAAACGAAACATAATTGGAAGGGTCGTTCTGAGGAGACTTCACTGACATCTTAAGAGTGGGGAAAGGATTGTATTAATCGTTATGTGTGAGTATTGGTGATAAATCACCTTTTTTAGCTGGGGTAACTTGAAATGGTCGTAAGTGGAGGACTGCCTGTAAAAGTCACAAACTGTGCTCTGTTCATGGCTGTACATTTTCTGCATCGGGAAGGAGATATAGAAGCATAGCCAACCGCACAAATTGTTGTAGCCCGTATGCAGTTAGTAGCTGATTCCAACAGCGAGGAGGCTGGTGTGGTGCTGCGCCAGCAGTCTGTGCAGCTGGTACTCGAGTCAGACGATGAGGAGGCTGGAGAAGAGATGGTGCCAAAGGTGGGGATTCAGCCAGGGCCTTCAGAACCTCCAGAAGCTCCTTTAAGTGAAGAGGACGAAGAGGAGGAGCCTCTTCTCGATGCATGGGTGCTCAGAGCTACCAAAAGGTCAGGAGGAGGTCTCCTCGAGAGTAAGGCTTGGGGCTAATTGGCCACTCCCTTAGCTTATTTAAGGAGGAATGCCGACTGAAGCAATTTGCAGGGAACAACTTCGTTCACATACCTTCGTGTCTTGTCTTGCTTATTTTATCAGCTTCCTGCAAATTGCTTCTGGGTATTCTGCCAACCATAGTAAAGCTTTCAGTTATTATTCTTTGAATTCTTGGCGGCTGTTAATGCAGTTAATTAACAGCCGTTGTTGTAAAAGACTGGTTTATTCAGTAAACTAAGGTTTGAACAGACTTTGTATGTGCTGCGTTCTTTGAGGTCCGTAGCTGGGGCAGAACACAAACAGGCTGAAGAACAGTCTTTATCTGTGGGCTGTCAGACTCCTGAATGAGAAATAACATCATAATTATGCAGTATGAGGAACTGTAGGGCCGGCGCAACATGTAACATGTTCACACTGGTGCAATAGGACTGGGTGTTTTGTTAATATGATTTATTGGCTTAGGGACTTTCTGTCTTCACTGTGAGTTGCATTGTGTTGGGGGAGGGATGCACTGAAGGAGCTCCACCAATCTCATTGCACAAATGTTGTGTGCTGACAATAAAGATTTGAATTGAATTGAATTGGAGGGGGCTGAGCCCTAGAACCGGGTTGCAACTTCTCTTTTTCGGGTCGGTCTTAACTTTGAACAATCATTAAGCAACTGGTCATAACTAGTGAGCTATCTGTATTGCTGTTATTCAAATAATGTTATTAATAAACTAAAGAGAGCCACTTTGGTCTGGTGGTTAAGTCACTAGGCTAGAGAATGGGAGACTGTGAGTTCTAGTCCTGCCTCAGGCACGAGAGCGGATTTGGTGACTTTGAGCCAATCAGCAGGAGACGGTGAGTTCTAGTCCTGCCTTAGGCATGAGAGTTGATGGGATGATTTTGGGTCGATCACCAGTTTTAGTTCCGCTTTAGAACTGAAAGCCAGCTCAGTGACGTTGGGCCAATCAACAGGAAACAGTGAGTTCTAATCCCGCTTTAGGCATGAGAGTTGACTGGGTGATTTTGGGCCAATCACCAGGAGATGCAGAGTTCTAGTCCCGCCTTAGGTATGAAAGCCAGCTGATTGACTTTGGTCCAGTCATTCTCTTTCAGTCCAGCTCACCTCACAGGGTTGTTGTTGTTGGGAAAATAGGAGCCAGAAGGTGTGTTGGATATGTTCAGTGCCTCAAGTTACTTGTAAAAATAATAAAGGCAGGATATGAACCAAGAAGCAAATAAATGGATATGATGCAGGGCCAAAATTCCACCTAAAAGGTAAGCATGGAACCCAAAGGCAAAGAGAAGCGACTCAGAGACAAACTGTGGGGATGAAACCTGCCTGTACTCCTATATACAGGTAGTCCTCCACTTACGACCACAATTGACCCCAAAATTCAGGTTGCTAAGTGAGAAATTTGTTACGTGAGTTTTGCCCCAATTTACGCCCTTTCTAGCCACAGTCGTTAACTGAGTCACCGCAGTTGTTCAATTAATAACATGGTTCTGAAGTGAATCCGATTTCCCCATTGACTTTGCGTGTTACAAGGTCACAAAACGGGATCACGTGACCCCGGGACACTGCAAACGTCGTAAGTATAAGTCAGTTGCCGAGTGTCTGAATTTTGATCATGTGACCATGCGGATGCTGCGACAGCCGTAAGTGGGGAAAATGGTCATAAGTCACTTTTTTCAGTGTTGTAACATCGAACGGTCACTAAATGAATGGTGGTACATCATCATAAGTCAAAGACTACCTGTAGCTTCTTCTTTTTTTTAAAAAAAGCAAACTTTTATTTTAAAATGTAGCATTGCAAAAATAAATAAATAACAGAACGTGTAAAAACTATTGAAAAAGTCCAGTGGATCCAGCTTCGGTTCAAAATCAAACCTTAATATTTTCTTGTGGCTCCCACATTAAAATGACTCTTAATTTGATCTTTCATTGAATGAAATGTTTAATTCAACATTCGTATCATTTGTAAAAAAAATACATATATGTATATATAAAGGCAGGGCGCCAATAAATACATAAATAAAATAAATAGATTAAAAACGCGCTTCAGATCTCCATTCTCTTGGTCAGTCTGTCCAGATACATGAAATCCACCTGGATTTCATGTCTTATAAACTCTTGGGTGCACCTGTCGAGTCCCTTCTCCTCGAGGTAATTCCTGATGCTGCGGAAATATTTCATCAGTTGCAGTTTGTGCATCCATTCCTTCTGACTTTTTCCCAGCTTCCGTTTTCTTCCTTTGAGGCACCTCTGGACCCTCTGAGTTTGCGCATGCAGCTTTTCGAGGAACCTAGAATCACAAAACAATAGGAGATTGTCTCTAGAGATTTTTCAGTTATCCGGGTCATGGTTGTTCCAAATTTATTTTTTTTCAAAAGGCAACGGGACTTTGTTTTTCCTAGCATGGAATAAAAATTACAAATTGACCAGAGCTGCAACGTATAAGGAAAATCAAAACAAAATGCTCCACAGGTGGTATCTAGCTCCTACTAGACTAGCAAAGATGTTCCCCAATATGCACCCAAACTGCTGGAAATGTGGCTATGGTCAGGGCACCTTCTTTCACATGTGGTGGACATGCCCCGAAGCGAAAAAATATTGGTGTAGAATTTGGAAATGGTTACAAGAAATAATTGGCGGAGATGTTGAATTGACACCGGAAATATTTCTCCTGGGAATAGTAAAGAAGAGGTATGGAAAGAAAAAAGACCCATTTAATAATACATATAACTACAGCTGCTAGATTGGCCTACGCACAATATTGGAAAGAGAAAGCCCTGCCACCAGAAGAACTTATAATTAGGAAAATACTGGAGTGCGCAGAGATGAGTAAATTAACTCATGCAATAAATAATGATGAAAACTCTGATTATTATACTGTGTGGGAAAGGTGGTATGAATGGATGAATGATAAGATAGACATAGGAGTAAAAGGTGCATTAAATAAACAACAACAAACTGCCTAAATGACACCAGGTAAATCCATGTGTCACATGGATGTTATATATGTATAAACATATATTATATATGTATAAACATATGTTTATATATATATATATATATGTATGTATAAACATATATACATACATATATATATATATATATATATATATATATATATATATATATATATATATAAACATATGTTATATATGTATAAACATATGTATAAACACTGCATATCCGATGTTAATAGAAAGGTTATTCTATGTTTGTACATAAACTCAATAAAATATATTTTTAAAAAAATAAAGTCCAGTTTCCTTTTGAAAAAAGACATTTCCCTTCTCACCCGAGAAGCTTCCTCAGTTCTGGCTTCAGTTCTGTGGCACTTCTTCCAGCTGAGTCAGAACTGAAGAAGGTTCTTGGATGAGAAGTGAAACGTCTTCAAAAGAAAAACCAAGGTTGCGTTTTTCAAAAGGCAACTGGACTTTATTTTGCCTTGAAGAGGTTTCACTTCTCATCCGAGAAGCTTCTTCAGTTCTGACTCAACTGGAAGAAGCGCCACAGAACTCAAGCCAGAACTGAAGAAGCTTCTCAGATGAGAAGTGAAACCTCTTCAAGGCAAAAAAAGTCCAGTTGCCTTTTGAAAAACGCACCATTGCGAGGGATGTCTTTGAAAACATTTCACTTCTCATACAGGAAGCTTCCTCAGTTCTGAAGTACTGAACTGAAGAAACTTTTCGGATGAGAAGCAAAATGTTTTCAAAGAAAAAAGCCCAGGAAAGTCCAGTTGTCTTTTGGAAAAGCACCTTTTTGGGAACTACCTCACAGGGATGTTGTTGGGAGGGATGGGAGAAAAATTGGAAAACTTGTCTTCTTAGTTAGTTAGTTTACTTTATTGTCATTGCACCTCATACAACAAAATTAAATGCCATCTTCAGTGAACATGATAACCATACAAAATAAAACACAAACACATCCATCACATTCTATATACAATTGAATTGAAAACCCCTGATATTGCATTAACCGCTTTGGAGGGGTAAAGCAGGATAGAGCTTAAAAATAAGTTAAATCTTTTCCAGTGCTTTCAGATCTGCAAGTTCCCCCATCTATTTATTTATTTATTTATTTATTTATTTATTTATTTATTTATTTATTTATTTATTTATTTATTTATTTATTTATTTATTTCATTAATTAATAGATAATGGATAGTAATTACTTACTATTAAATTATTTATTTAACAATGTCCAGTTGCCTTTTTAAAAAGCACCTTTGGGACAAAACAGCAGAGTTTGAGAGGGAAAAAATTAATTGCTTTTCCTCAACCACTTTGTCTCCCTGCCTGGATCCCATCTTACCACAGGTAGTCCTCGACTTACGTCCACAGTCGAGTCCAAAATTTATTTAGCTGAAACATTTGTTAAGTGAGTTTTGCCCCCATTTTATGACCTTTCTTGCCTTCCTTTCTTCTTAAGTAAATAACTTGCAGCTGTTAAGTTAGCAACATGGTTGTTCTCGGGCTGTCCCATTGACTGTTGTAAGTCGAGGACTACCTGCACAGAGGTACAAACATGGAGAAAGAAAAAACGGACTGACCTTTTTCGCAAGGTGGCCTCCCAGGTGACCCAGAGATGATCATTCTTGAGGAGATGCAGGAATCCCCGAAGCATCTCCAGGACGGCGTTGGTGGCAGCCTGTGGCTGTCGTATCCCGAGGAGTTGTATGGGGAAACTGAACGCTGGGATCTTCCACAGACACTGTGCGGGAAGCCTCGCCTTCATCCCTTTCAGCAGCTCCACGCTTTGCCAGTTCAGTCTTTGCTGTTGCAGTTTCAGAAGGTTGCAGTTCGATCCCAAGGCTGGAACAGTCAGCAAGAGCACCACGCAGAGCAGCCCCATGGGCACCGGAGTCTGTTTGGGTGGCATGGAAGGATCCGAAGAGGTCCCCAGCTCTGGGTTCTGCAATGAGTTCCCCTCTGTCCTCCAGCAGCACTGAAGTGAAAGGCTCTAGCATCCCTCCCTTTATGCTCTTGGTAGCCCATGTTCCTTTTCATCATTTCTCTCCCGAATTCCCCTGCTTTCATTTTCAGTTTCCAATTTCAACTTCCATGGAGTTTTCTCCCTTTTGGTGGGGCTGGTGGGGCTTCGATCTTGTAGCTGAGATGGGACCTCATTCTGCTTCTCCCAGCTCCCAAAATGGTATTTCCTACCCCTTCCTCCCACCCCAAAAGACCCCTCCCCAATAGCCAACACTGCTAGGATATGCTGCACATTTCATTGCCTCCAAGCCAACCCTTGAGTCTTGCAGTAAGAAAGTAGACTTTGACTTACCATGGGTCACTTAATGTCCGTTCTATATTACAACGGCACTGAAAAAAGGGACTTACGACCATTTTTCACACTTATGACCGTTGGAGCATCCCCATGGTTGTGTCATTTACATTTGGATGCTTGGCAACTGACTCATATTTATGATAGTTGCTGTGTCCCGGGGTCACACGATCACCTTTCGCGGTTGAATGTCATCGGTCTGCTCTCTAAGCGGGGGAAGTGAGATAACATCACTTCTGCATTCGTCATCTTTCAGCTGGATTACTGCAATGCGCTCTCCATGGGGCTGCCCTTGAAGAGTATTCGGAAGCAACCACTGGTACAGAACGCAGCAAAACAAGACAGTCCTGGGCTTGGCCCTATTTTTGCTATTTTAACCATCGCCAGGTCTTCTTGTTATCTGCTCGGCCTAATTTTATTTTAACCCTTTTTTGTTGGCTTTTCAAATTGTTATTAATTTACCAAAAGATAAAGGGAAATAAAAACTCTGGGAAACGAGAGGAAGGAAAAAGGGAATGTGTAAAAGAGTAAAACGTGGAGGCTGTAAGTTTGTAATCTTCCACTGTGTTAAAAAGTGTCGGAATCCAACGCTCGTTTCCCCATTATTTATCATTATCTCTAGTTTCCCCTTATTTTTTTTATTTTCCTTTGTATTTTATATTTGGAGAAGCTATTTTAACCGTCTTATTGAGGTCTGCAGAAGATATTTCTCTCTCTGGGCAGACTTGAGAATATATCTGCCGAACAAAATTCCGCATTGGCGACAAGAAGGGCATCCGGCCAGTAAACACTCAGCTCCATTCAGTTGCCCACACTCCACCCCGCAAGGGATTATGGGGTCGTTAAAAGAGGATCGTTGAGGTCTGAAGAAGGTCTGTTGGACCAGAGCGAGTGTAATAGATAGTAACTGCGCTGGGACGCAGTGTCACACCACTGGGGGGTGAGGTGCGAGGGTTGCCAGTTTGTTTCCAGCTCCCTTTCCAGGTGTTGGGGGAAATCACCTTTTAAAGCTCTTCATGACACGAGGAACCATCTCGTCCCAATGCAATTAATCTGCACCACTTAACTCTGCCACAAGAAACTTTTTTCCAGACCTCAATAAAACTGGTTATTTTTTATTTTTTTAAAAAAAATTAGGCTGAGCAGAAAACAAGAAGGCTTGGCCATGGCTAAAATAGGAAAATCAACGATACTTTTAACGGCACCAAACAACTCCTGTCTATCCTCTATGCATGGAAAGGACTCAAATGGCACATAAAATGGGCCAATTGCAGTTATAAAACATCTGCAACGAACCAAATCATAAATACCCCCAGAGGCGAACAGGAGCAAAACTTTCCTAATTCCAAAACCTATAGCTTGATTTTATATAGATCAATCATTTAGCTTCTGTAAAAGTTGGCCTCTTCCAATAACTCATACCACATAGTATTCACAGATGTGGTAGGAGTATACGGTTTCCTGCCTGAGCAGGGGGTTGGACTAGAAGACCTCCAAGGTCCCACCTAACCCTATTATTCTGTTAACACTGGACTTCCTTCGTTTGTTTCCTTTTATTTTATTTTCCTTTATTCGATGTTTTCTTTTTAAAATAAATTGTGAACGCTGCTACCAGTTGAGTCATTGTTTATTAAATACTTGGCAGCGTCCCCCCCTCTTCCCCCCCCCCCACATATTTTCTTTTTTGGAAATCCCAACGTTGGAATTAAGAGTCGGAGCTGAGATACTGAAAATAAAACAGACTTGAAACCGAAAGTGGGAGGGAGAGGGGGGGGAACTCCTGCTCCAAATATGGACAAGGAAGAAATGACTCAATCTCTTTGAAATGTTTTCATGGAGTAACAACTGTGAAAGGGATGATGTAAGGAAGATTTGTGCAAATTCAGACCCGCTTTCTTACTTTTGCGTACCCTTCCGAAGAAGGCGAAAACAAAGCGGGACGAGGAAAAAAAAAGGCAGCATGCCAAGAATTAATTTGAAACACCCTGGAGGACAGACGGGATCGTGATTCTCTAAATATTACGGGAGTCCAGATTAGCCTTGGCCAGCTGTGTTCCCTCTCCTGCCTCCTATACCCCAACATGATAATTTGACCCTGTTCTTTAGAGTAGGCAGGATAAGAAAGCACAGATGGAAACTACTCAAGGAGAGAAGCAACTTAGAACCAAGGAGAAATTTCCTGACAATGAGGACAATTAACCAGGGGAACAGCTTGCCACCAGAAGTGGTGGGAGCTTCATCACTGGAAGTTTTTAAGAAGAGAAATTTATCTGAAATAGTATAGGTTCTTCTGCTTGAGCAGGGGGCTGGACTAGAAGACCTCCAAGGTCCCTTCCAACTCTGATATTCTGTTATTTAATGGATGGAAACTAATCAAGGAGAGAAGCAACTTAGAACCAAGGAGAAATTTCTTGACAGTGAGGACAATTAACCAGGGGAACAGCTTGCCACCAGAAGTGGTGGGTGATCCATCTTGGTGGAGGTTTTTAAGAAGAGACTGAGCAGCTAATTGTCTGAAATGGTATAAGTTCTCCTGCTTGAGCAAGGGGCTGGACTAGAAGACCTCTGAGGTCCCTTCCAACTCTGCTATTCTCTTATTCTTCCTATTTCTCTGCTGCTTCTAGAGCTGCAGGAAGCTCCAGCTTAAAAAAAATGAGCTCAGTTGGTTCAGATTCCGGGGTCACCTGAGTGAACCCACAAGATGTTGTCTATCGTTTTCTTTCTTTTTAACAACATAAATATGGTGATTTTTAAATGTCGCTGTTTACTATGACTTGATTCAAAGCAAGTAATTCTTAAGTTTTCCTTGATGCTTGCAATTTAAGTCCGTCAGAACTCCGAATCATCACTGAGTGACCGCCCGTAAATCAAGGACTACTTGTAGTCTAGGCTGTAATCTGGTTTTAGAAATGGTAATGCTCGACTTATAACCATTTTCCTTAGTGACCATTCAAGATTACAACAGCAGTGGAAAAAGTGACTTACGGCCACTGCAGGATTCCTGTGGTCATGTGAACAGGATTTGGACGCTTGGCAACTGGCATGTACTTGTGACAGTTGTGCTGTCCCAGGTTCATGTGTTCAGCATTTGTAACCTTCACACTGACTTCCAAGAAGCAGAGTCAGTGAGGGAAGCCAGATTGGCGTAACCACATAGGTCACTCAGCAACTGATTTGCTTAACTGTGGCAAAAAAGTCATAAAATTAACATAACTCGCAAGAACCTTGGTGGTGCAGTGCTTAGAATGCAACATTGCAGGTTAACTCTGCCCACAGTCTGGAGTTCAATCTTGATGGAGCTCAGGATTGACTGAGCCTTCCATCCTTCCGAGGTGAGTAAAACGAGGACCCAAATTGTTGGGGGCAAGAGGCTGACTCTATACACCGCTTAGAGAGGGCTGGGAAGCACCGTGAAGTGTTATATAAGACTAAGCACTATTACTATTGCTCTAGATGGAGGATTGGATGGATAGACGAGGATTGATTGGATGGATGATGGATGGATGGATGGATGGATGGATGGATGGATGGATGGATGGATGAATAGATAGATAGATAGATAGATAGATAGATAGATAGATAGATAGATAGATAGATAGATAGATAGATAGATAGAGAGCCATGGTGGTGCAATGGTTAGAATGCAATATTACAGGCTAACTCACTGTCCATTGCCAGCAGTTTGATCCTGACCAGCTCAAAGTTGACTCAGCTTTCCATCCTTCTGAGTTGGGTAGAATGAGGTCCTGGATTGTTGGGGCAAGATGCCAGCTGTGTAAACCATTCAGAGAGGGCTGTAAAGCACTATGAAGCGATATATAAGTCTTAAGTAGCAATGGCTATTGCTTTGCAACAGAAACTGTGGACTCCGTTGCAGTCATAAGTTGAGGACTGCCTGTAAATTATTCTGCTGCTTTCCTTTTTGTAGGATTACTATGGAATCACATTCCCTGCTCCTGCGAACCTGACCAGCAGAGACGGAGCCCTTGCTAACAACCCTTACTCAGGTGAGGCAATGTTCAGGTATGACTGTGGACTTCCTCTGTCCATACCAGGCTGTATGTTGCTTGATTGTTGCATTGTGATGGCTATCCCAGAGAGGAGTCCATTGCTTCCTAAGCCTTTTCTGTCAACCCCCGAGAAGACCAAAAATTCAGGCTCCCATGGATGTCATCTCCAGGACTCTTGCTCACCTGGTTGGACACAAGATTGTCCATCATCTGAACTGTCTAAGTCCTCTTGTGGTCTTCTTCTACACACAATTTCTGTTGAACCTCCAGAGTGCAGAGCAGGGCTGTCCATCCTTGATAACTTTTAAGACTTGACTTCCAACTCCCTGGTTGGGTTGACTGGGGAATTCTGGGAATTGAAGTCCATAGGTCTTAAAGTTGGCAAGTTTGGAGACCCTTCTTCCAGGGGTGAAATCCAGCAGGTTCTGACAGGTTCTGGAGAACCGGTAGTGGAAATTTTGAGCAGTTCAGAAAACCGGCAAATACCCCCTCTGGCTGGCCCCAGAGTGAGGTGGGAATGGAGATTTTGAATTATCCTTCCCCTGGAGTGGGGAGAGAATGGAGATTTTGCAGTATCCTTCCCCTGCCACACCCACAGAACCAGCAGTAAAAAAAAAATTTGGATTACCCCACTGCCTTGTTCTAAATCAGTGTTTCTCAACCTTGGAAGCTTGAAGATGGGTGGACTTCAACTCCCAGAATCCCCCAGCCAGCGCTGCTGGCTGGGGGATTCTGGGAGTTGAAGTCCACCCATCTTCAAGCTTCCAAGGTTGAGAAACACTGTTCTAAATGCTTACAGATGTGATGAATAACAAAGCACAGAATTGTGAAAAAGTAGTTTGGTGTATTAGTGGAAGACTTGAAAGACTATTGCTGGCTGAGGGATTCTGGGAGTTGAAGTCCACAAAGTTGTCAAGATTGGACACCCCTCCTATAGAGCTTTAACAGAATAGGCCCATGATGGTGAACCTATGGAACGGGTGCCACAGGTGGCACATGGAGCCATATCGGTGGGCACGTGAGCTCAGCTCCAGCACACATGCATGGGCCCACCAGAAGTCAGGAAACATGCTGTTTCTGGCCCCTGGAGGGCCTCTAGGGGAGGTGGGGAAGGCTGTTTTTGCCCTCCCCAGGCTCCTAGAAAGGCTCTGGAGCCTGGGGAGAGCGAAAAATGGGCCCACTGTGCCATCATGTGCTAAAAGCAGGGGGAGCATGAGGTGGGGGCCGCATAGAATTATGGATGTGGGCACAGGTGCGTGTGTCCCTTTCGCTTCTCATCCAAGAAGCTTCTTCAGCTCTTGAGTGGAGAGTGGGGAATGGAAGGATTTATACTCCCTGCAGACAGCTGGTCATTTGCATCCTTTTAACGAGTCGTTAAGGTCACCTGGAGCCTAACCTGTGTCCTGAGAGTCACCTGAGCAGTGCAAATGGTTCCTATAGTCTGCAATTTTCTGGAAATCCATCCCTACTCCCACACCATTTCAAGGGCGTTCATCCCAAATTGCATAGCTCAACGTCGGTAGAGATTCTCCAGGTCACAGGTGTCCCAAAGGGGCTTTTTCAGGGGCTTCAAC
Source organism: Masticophis lateralis (assembly GCA_030761175.1). Classification (NCBI taxonomy): domain Eukaryota; kingdom Metazoa; phylum Chordata; class Lepidosauria; order Squamata; family Colubridae; genus Masticophis; species Masticophis lateralis. Next base: position 282,319,845 of record JAUDYJ010000002.1, read on the forward strand.
AACCCTCTAAAAGGATGCAAATGATCAGTTTTTCTGCAAGGAGTAGAAATCCTTCCCTTCCCCACCATCCAGTCAGAGCTGAAGAAGCTTCTGGGATGAGAAGCGAAACGTCTTCAAAAGAAAAAAACCAGAATGTCCAGTTGCCTCTTGAAAAAAAATCATCCCAAAGAGGAATCGCCACAGTCTTAACGTCCAATCCTGAACCGCCGTTTTGTTACTTCCTTCTTCCTGTCCAGGTGATATCACAAAATTCGGCCGTGGAGATTCAGCGTCGCCTGCGCCCGCAACCACCCTTGCCCAGGCTCAGCAGAACCAGACGCAGGCTCACCACACGGCTCAGCAAGCCTTCCTCAACCCCACGTTGCCGCCCGGGTACAGCTACACTGGCTTACCTTATTATGCTGGCGTGCCAGGAGTTCCCAGTGCTTTCCAGTATGGCCCCACCATGTTTGTAAGTCTCCGGTTCCTGAACTGTGGATGGGCACTGGCTGCCATTCTTCCATAACTGTTGCATCTGAGGGGCCCTGTGTGCTCTCTGAGCTTGGTTGTAGTCTAGCCGACAATTTATTACCCAGCTAGGGAACATCATTACTATGAGGAGGAGGAGGAGGAGGAGAAGGTGGAGGAGAGGAGGAGGAGTGATAGAAAGAGAGGGAAGGGGAGGAGGATGAAAGGGAGGGAGGAGGGGGAGAATTGTGAAGTCCTAGATGCTCTCCCTGCTTGCAGAATTTCATGACCCAACTAAGGAACATCGTCAGTGCTAGAAGGGGGTTGGAGGAGGAGAAGGAATGGGGGAGGAGCAGAAGTGGGTTTCAGCAGGTTCTGGAGAACTGGTAGCGGAAATTTTGAGTAGTTTGGAGAACCTGTAGTAAAAATTCTGACCGGCCCCGCCCCCATCTATTCTCTGCCTCCCAAGTCCCAGCTGATCAGGAGGGAATGGGGATTTTGCAGTATCCTTCCCCTGCCACGCCCACCAAGCCACACCCACAGAACCGGTAGTAAAAAACTTTTGAAACCCACAACTGGGGAGGAGGATAACTGTGGGCTCCTTGATGCTCTCAGTGCTTGGTTGTCTTCTTGAAGGTATTTTATTTAGGGTTATTTCTAGTTTTCAGTAAAACCATGCCCTAGCGAACAACGGATTTCTTTAACGACCAGTGTTCTCTTAACGACCACTGCAAAAAAGGTCATAAAATCAGTTTAGATAAAATAAGAATAACCTTTATCGTCATTTTCTACGGTGAGGACATTGGCCCACATTAAGCGTAAAATTCTGTTGCCTGCTCTGAAGACAAAGTGCGTATTTACCCAAACACATACATAACACACATATACACATGCTATATACATACATATATACTTGCACTGTACATATACATATAGTCACACACACACACACAGGTGGGCCTCCCATACTGTAACAACCAAAAATGTGAGTGCGTGCAGTCTGGCTCATATATTTTGTTTAAATGAGTTGATTTTCTCGTAAGGGTCCAAAGCTCTAAGGCTCTTTTAGGTTCTGCATGCATTGTTTAGATTTTATTTCTTTATTTTATTAAATTAGTTGGCCACCCATCTCCCTTCCAGGTAACTCTCACCTGTTCACCTTAATCGCTTTGTGACACACAAGCTTTATACGGGATTCTCATCCACATTGGAAGTTTCTGCTGTTTTAATCTCATTTTGTTTTTGTTTTTAAGGTGATCACAATTTCTATAGATAATTTTCTCATTCATGTCACCTTGCTGAGGGAACTGTATAATCTATACTCCTCAATCCCCTACATACCTCTGGGCCTACCAAGAGTATGTCACCCATTCCTTCAAATCTAAATATAGGATTACTCTCAAAAGACCAGACAGCTACATCAGCTTCTTTTGTGGGCTGGCAGAAGTTCTGCCTTTTTTTTTTTAATTTGATTTATATGCCGCCCTTCTCCGGAGACTCAGAGCGGCTTACAATGCGTTAAGCAATAGCCTTCATACTTTTGCATATTTATACAATGTCAGCTTATTACCCCCACAAACTGGGCCCTCAATTCACCTCCCTTAGAAAGGATGGAAGGTTGAGTCAACCTTGAGCCTGGTGAGATTCGAACATGGAGTAATTGCAGACAACTGGATGTTAATTAGGGTGCTTAGTCTGCTGAGCTATCCAGGCTCCTCCTTTCTTGAGCATTGCAAGCGTGGAGGCTTAATAGACCTTCCAAATTTAACTGGACATGAGAAAGATTGGGAGGGAAGGACTTTTCAGGATCTAGACCAAGTCACCCGCTTTCCTGATAAAATTTGCAAATATTGAAGTCATCTAGCCCATACAGGAGAACCTACACCATTTCTGACAGATGGCAGCCTAGTCTCTTCTTGTAAGTCTCCAGTGATGGAGCACCTACTGCTTCTTGTGGCAAGCTGTTCCACTGGCTGTTCTCCCTGTCAGGAAATGTCTCCTTATTTCCAGGTTGAATCTCTCCTAGATCAGTTTCCATCCATTCTTCCTTGTCTGGCCTTCAGGTGCTTTGGAGAATAGCTTGACCCCCTTTCTCCTCTCTGGGGCAGCCCCTCAAATATTGGAAGGCTGCTCTCCTGTCTCCCCTGGTCCTTCTCTTCACTAGACTAGCCAGGCCCAGTTCCTGCAACTGTTCATCGTATGTTTTCAAAGAGGGGGAAAAAACCCCAAGAAAAGCATCTTTGGGGCAACCATGAGGGAGAGTCTCCAGAGACCCTCCAAAGCGCTGACCTTCCTCCCTTGACCTTCCAGGTCCCTCCAGCCTCAGCCAAGCAGCACAGCGTGACCTTGAATGCCGCTTCCACACCCTTCCAGCAGGCTGGCAGCTACAGCCAGCACAGTTACGGAACAGGTGACGGCTCTGGCACAAGGGGTGGCAGGCTCAGGGAGAGGGAGGGGGGCATGCCTCCATCTTTGGGCAGGGCGGAAGGCCCATTGCAAACCTGGCTCTGGGGTGGGGGTGGGGCACAGGAGGAAGGGACGGTCCTCCTCCAGGGATGAGGGTTGCGGAAGACATACCCGACCTCCCCCCCCCCACCCCCCAAGCTCCATTAAGGGCATAAATCGAGGACTACCTCTAAGCAGCTGGATTAACTTGAGGGTCAGCAGGCCACCGGTAGTCCTCGATCTACGACCGTAATGGAGATAGACTTGCTTAACAAGCCTCACCCCTTGTTCTCCCTGATGGAGTCATTAAGCAGAGCCAAGGCTGACTCGGTTGGGGAGGCGCTGGGAAGTCTAACACAGCCCAGGACGGCTCTTAACTTGGCCCCTTGTGCTGTGGGGCAGTCATCTTCAGTCCCCAAATTTGGTACAATCCGCTTCCTTTGAACTCCTTGCAAGGGGGGGGGGGGGGGGGCTTTCTGGTTTTCAAAGCTGGGTGTAAAGTTATTTGAAACTCTGTCTGTGGGGATTTGGCCTGGATGACAAGCTTCTCTGACTTGTATATGGTGTAATGTGCTTATTGTTTAAGTGTAGTTCTCGACTTACAACCATTCATTTAGTGAACGTTCGTAGTTACAATGGCACTTATGACCAGTTTCCACACTTCCGACCATTGCAGCATCCCCAGGGTCACGTGATCAAAACTCAGACGCTTGGCAAACCGACTCATATTTATGGTGGTCGCAGGGTCCCCCGGCAGGGGAGTCACCTGATCCCCTTTTGTCACCTTCTGACAGGCCAAGTCAACGGGGAAGCCAGATTCACTTAACAACCATGTTCCTCACTTAACAACTGCAATGATTCAGTTAACAAGAAAAGTCGTAAAATGGGGCAAAACTCAATTAACGCATTTCTCACTTAGCAATGGAAATTTTGAGCTCAATTGTGGTTGTAAAGAGAGGACTGCATGTACTTGTCTGATACCCTACTTTGCCTTTTGAGTTGAGCTACCTGAGTTTTCTTCTGCCCTTTTTGTTTATTTTATTTTATTTTTTTAAATTTGATTTATATGCCGCCCTTTTCCGGAGACTCAGGGCGGCTTACAATGCTTTAAGCGATAGCCTTCATACTTTTGTATATTTTTTATACAAAGTCAGCTTATTGCCCCCACAGACGGGGTCCTCATTTTACCTACCTTAGAAAGGATGGAAGGCTGAGCCTGGTGAGATTCGAACTTACTAATTGCAGACAGCTGGAGTTAAATTACAACCCATTAGTCTCCTGAGCTATCCAGGCTCAAATTTTATTTAATTGATACTTTTTTTACTTCTGCTCCATGCTTAGTTTTCAAGATGGGTATGAAGATAATCATACTCATTATCATTTATACCCGAGGAATGTAAATTTTGGACGCTCCTACACTTTCGGGCTGTGATACTTGCTGCACAATTGCAATGGTGACAGCAACCATGGAAATGGCCTTTCTCCTCCCCCCCCCCCCCCCAGGTTATGATGACCTCACCCAGGGGACGGCAGCTGGAGACTACAGCAAAGGGCCGTACGTTGCCGCCTCTCAAACACAAAACAAGTCAGCTGGCGGCGGAGCAGGGAAAGGTAATTTGGGGGTGCTCTTCTTCTAACGTGGAGGGGGGGAGAGGGTTCAAAACTCAGGGTTGAACTGTGGGGTCCTTGGTGCTCTTGGAGCTGGGTGGTTTTCTTGCAGACATTTCATGACCCAGCTAGGGAACCTCATCAGTGCTAGGAGTGGGGTTTGCAGAGAGGAGGAGGAGGAGGAAGACGACTGTGGGGTTCTGAGTGCTCTCTGAGCTTGGTGGGGTTTTTGCAGATGTTTCATGACCCAACTATGGAACATCCTCAATACTAGAAGGGAGAGGAGGGGGAGGACTGTGAGGTCCTTGGTGCTCTCCAAGACCAGTTGTTTTCTTGCAGATGTTTTGTTGGGTACTGTTCTGTCCCCGTCCCACACACACACACACACACACACAGACAGACAGTCGGGGGTTAAATAAACTGGCAGGCAACCAATTAGTCTGATAAGACGCTTGGCAGCAATCCCAGCAGCTGCTTGCCAAGATCTTTTATCAACTTAGAAGAAAATACATACCACAACAATTGTCCAGGAATAAATCTGAAGCCGAGATGCAAAGTGACTCCAAGGGATTAGTTAATTTTTGTCCGTCACAAAGTCTGAATGCTTAACTCACCTCCTTTTATAGCCTGTGGGGTGTGGTCCAGTGAGTCAGCTAATCACGGGCACGCCTTTTCTTCTGTTGCACGTGCCTGTCTCTGCGACACTGGCGAGGGTCCAGCCAAGACTCATTACCCTCATCACTGTCCACCTGTGGCTGCGTGGACGTGCTTGGCCCCGGGCCTATCTCTTGCCCTTCGGTGTCCTCCGGAGGCATTGCCAGAGAGGAGGGTCCTGGAGAAGGAGGCCTTACCAACTCCTCTCCCTCACTCTCAGAGTCCTCTCCTGCCGATGACACAGGCTCAGGCAACGGAGCCACAACAGGTACCCACCTAGGGAACCTCATCAGTGCTAGGAGAGAGTGGGGTTTGGCCTTCGTTTATACGTCAGTGGCTTGCCCTGCCAGTGTTGGGGGAAAGTGTTCTAGGTACCCAATCAAGGAACCGCCAACTCAGATAATCAATCAATCAATCAGCAGAGAACTGCCCAATCCAGGAAAGCAGCAAGACCCCTCCCACCAACACTAACAAGGCAAGCCGTCTGTAGAGAGAGCAAAGCCCCTCCCTTCCAGCACTGAGGATGCTACCTAGCTTGGCCTGGAGGTTGACAGCCCTTGTCCTGATGGGCATTCCAGAGGGCACTGGAAACCCAGCTGTTCTCCCTGGCCTTGAACTGACTGCATTGGGCATCTTGTTTCTTGTTTTAGATCATCTTTTGAGAGTTATTTTGCTTTTATGCTGTTGAGTGACACCTACGTCAAATAAAATATAGTAGATAATAAATGAAACCAGGGGTGAAATCCACTTACCTTCGCTACTGATTCGCAAATGGGAGCATGCGACACCTCTGCGTATGCATACAGTGTCAAAAACGGGATGTGATTACATCCGGGCGAGTGGGTGGAGCCTCCCGCTGTCGGCACTACCGGTTCATCCAAGCCGAACCGGCTGCATTTCACCACTGAATCAAACAACAGAATATAATATTCGGTAATATAAACTTCCACCAGCGTGGAGAGAATGACCATCATTTTAAGAACTGGGATTATGCCCCATTTCATATGTTTACATTGTGGTTGGTTGGTTAGTCGGTTGGCTCATTAGTTCATTCATTCATTCATTCATTCATTCATTCATTCATTCATTCATTCATTCATTCTAGATATTAGTACTCTGTGGACAGGAAAAAGCAGGGTACCAATTGGAGGAGTAATACATTCCAGTTTGTTCTCCTCCAAAATGGAAAGTGTTTTCTTATGGCACGAAGGGAGCATCAACTCTGCTTCACTCCGTGACCCATGGGGCTCTTCCACTCGAAAGGAAGCTGCACTCGGAGGGTGTCAGAGCACTTACGGCCCAAAGAATTTGGTTGCCCATCAGCTTTTGAAGTTGTGGAGGTCCAGTCATGGGAAACACTCTCATCCCTGGCTGTTTACGTAGCTGACCCAACTCACACTCTCTCTCTCTCTCTCTCTCTCTCTCTCTCTCTTCCCCCCCCCCCAGGTGTTTCTGTGAACTCAAGTAACACAGGTGTGCCTGACATTAGTGGCTCTGTCTACAACAAAGCTCAGGTGAGTTCACCATCTTTGTGTCCGGACTGATTTTGTGTTTGGCTTCCTCATCAGGGATGGTCCTGATGAGAGAGAGTGACCTAAAACATCAAGATGGCAGCCACGGAGCAGCAGGATTGAAACCCCACCTGCGTTTTATTTGCGTTGTTGTTGTCACCATGTTTTTGACCACACCCTGTCCTGTCCTGGGGGCATTTCAACATCCCATCCCAACTCCCTTAAAGGGTTTGTCAGCTGAGAGCCAGGCCATCTGCCCTGGCCTGCCCTGGAAATATGACCCAGGTCACCTAGGTAGAGGCTGGCCTTGGTAGAATTATTTATTGCTTTCTTAAATTTAGAACAACAGAGTTGGAAGGGACCTTGGAGGTCTTCTAGTCCAACCCCCTGCTTAGGCAGGAAACCCTACACCACTTCAGATAAATGGTTGTCCAACATCTTCTTAAAAACTTCCAGTGTTGGAGCATTTATAAATTCCGAAGACAAGTTGTTCCACTGGTTAATTGTTCTCACTGTCAGGAAATTTCTCCTTAGTTTCCACCCATTGCTTCTTGTCCTGCCCTCAGGTGCTTTGGAGAATAGCAGGACCCCCTCTTCTTTGTTTGTTTGTCTCACAACAAACGTCCCTACAACACCGCACAGTACCCTGGACCAGGGGTGAAATGCTCCCCGTTCGGACCGGATCGCCCGATCCAGTAGCGATGGCGGCGAGTGGTTCAGAGAACTGGTAGCAAAAATCCCTGTCTCCCCTCCCCCCCTCCCCCACATGCCCAGCTGAGCCGTGCAATCATCAGAAGGTTTTTTTTTTAATTAAAAAAAAAAATTCCACAACCTCTTCAGCCAAAAAAAGAAAAAGCCTCTGATGATTGCTCGGCTCAGTTGGGATCGTCAGAAACATTTTTTCTACAACCTCTTCGGCTGTTTGTGCCACAGTCCCACAAACCAAAGCTAGTAAGCAACAAACCAATTTGCAAAGGCAGAGTCCAAAAACAAGGTGGAAGCTCATGGGGCGAGGCCCAGAGTCCAGGGACAAAGGCCAGAGGCAACTCCACGAGGCCAAAGGCGGTCCGCAAGGCAAAGGCAAGCCACAGGCAAGAGCACGAGTCAAAGCCTGGGGAATGTAAGCCAAAACAAACAATGGTTCCCAACAGATTCCCCCCGGGATCTCCTTAAGTCAACCCATGCTAGGTGTTCCTTGTGAGGAAGGAGAGGCGGCCTCCTCATCAGCAGCCTTACAGACCTCCTTCGAGCTTGCCTCCGCTCCCCTCTCTGTGCCCTCGGATCAAGCGGGGGAGGCAGCTGTTCCTCATCGGAGAGGATCATCTGTTTCTCAACACCACGGCCTGTTTGTAGCCAATCCTCCCCATGTCTCTGAGGGCAGGCAGCTCTCCGCCTGGCCGACTACCTCTCCCAATGCCTGAGGGGCCCGGGACAGCATCATCCTCGGCGCCTGGACTCTCCAAACATGCCAAGGGAGGTGTTGTGACATAGGCTTGCTTAGTCATTACAAGACACAATTAGTCCCAAACAAACCTATTTTATTATAACAGCTGAGAATTACTTCATTCCCAGTTTAGTCCAAATTACTTGCAAACCAAGTCTTTCAGAATAAGTCCTTCGGGTTTATCACAAACCTTTATCTTCTTTGGCATCCTGCCAAACACCTTTCTTGGCAAAGCCCCACAAAGTTCAGAAGCAAGAGACACCGACTGGAAACAGATTTGGCAATGTTGCTTTCCTACAAAGAGCCCAAGAGCCTTTGCTGCTCTTTTAACCCTTATGGGAGGGGCCAATCATCTCCTGGCCTTACACCCGAGTCATCCCTTTTGCTTCAGCTGCTCTTGCCTTCTGGCAGCTCTGCACATGCATGCAAGAGGAACAGGCTCCTCCTGTTCCTCTGCCTCTCTGTTGTCCGACTCTGGAGGCTCCGGAGTCCGCACATCGCTCTCAGATGGCTCTGGCCCCATCTCTGCCTCCGATGCAGAGCCCTCATTTGAGCCTTCCCCAGACTCCAGAACTGGCCCATGTTCCTCCCCAGCCTCTTCATTGTCTGACTCCACTGCCAGCTCTGCAGGATGCTGGCGGACCACAACAGGAGGTGTGCCATCCCCGTCAGATGGTCCCGGTTGCTCCCCTTCCTCCGAACTGGGATCTGATGGAGCCATGACCTCTGAGTAGCCCTTCTCTCCAGCCCGCAGGGGTTAATGCTCCACTGTTTCTATAACCCCAGTTTCCTTAAACATAGCTAGTCGACTTACAACTACAATGGAGCTCAATATTTCTGTTGCTGAGCGACACTGCTGCGTTTCGCCTCATTTTACCACCTTTCTTGCCACCGTTGTTACGTGGAATCATTGCAGTCACTAAATTCTCAAGTCAGTCTGGCTTCCCCCATTGATTTGGCTTGTCGGAAGGTCACAAAAGGAGATCACGTGACCCCAGGACACTGCAACTGTCACAAGTACATGTCAGTTGCCAAGCTCCTGAATTTTGATCACGTGACCATGGAGTCGTCCGTGTGAAAAACAGTCATAAATCGCTTTTTTTTCAGTGCAGTTATAACTTCCAAGGCCATTAAATGAACAGTTGTAAGTTGAAGACTACCTCAACTTGCCTATAAAATATATTCGTATAAATACTCAGCAAGTGGCAGGGACCACAAAGCCTTGAATTTACCCAATCTAGAGGGCCCCAAACTGGGAAGAAAGTCAGCCTCGTGGACCTTCTTGAGTTGGGTTTCCTTGTCCTGCTCTTCAGCCACCTTCTGGCCTTCAGGAGGCTCTCCTGCAGATGATGCCTCTCTAACCCCCCACCCCCCACCCCAGTTGCACAAACCTCTGGCTTTTTAAAGGCTGCAAGTTTCACCTTTTGTCTCCGTCTCTCCTCTTTCCAGACTTTTGACAAGCAGGGATTCCACGCTGGGACCCCTCCCCCGTTCAACCTGCCCTCGGCCCTCAGCTCCACGGGGCCCCTGAACCCCGGGGCTGCTGCTGGCTACGCTCCGGCGCCCTTCCTTCATATCTTGCCTGCGCACCAACAGCCACATTCCCAGGTGCTGCACCATCATCTTCAACAGGACGGGCAGGTGAGTGGCTGGATCCTTCTTGATAGCCCGTCGTCTTTTCTAACCCTGGTTTTCTTTCTGGTCAAAAGTGGATGATTCAACACAAAAGGATTGAATTAGAGGATTTGAGAGGGTGTCGGCTGCCACTTTATGCTTGCTTGTCCTTTGTGGGACAGACTGCCACGAACTGTGGGGAAGGGGAACGAAGGTGAATGCTTGGGGAAACGGAAGTAACCACTGTATCTCCTCCAGACACTGCCTCAAGGTCACCCAGATGGCAGGAGGAAAGGGGGAGCCCACATGCCAAAAGTGGGCTCGGCCCAACCTTGGAAACATATTTCCTGAACCTGATTGGTTCCATGGGGTGGGTGATGAGAGACAGCTAAAGGGGGGAAGAGTTGAACTAGGGGGTTTGGGCACACGATTCTCAGCTCTGGCTTTGCATTACAGTCAGTCCTCAACTTACGACCAAAATTTATGCAGGTAACAGAGAAATTTGTGAAGTGAGTTTTGTCCCATTTTATGACCTGTCTTGCCACCGTGGTTAAGTGAATCACTGCAGCCGTTAAGTGAGTCACACAGTTGTTCAGGTTTATCTGGTTTCTCCGTTGACTTTGCGGGTCGGGCAGTCGCAAAAGAGGATCACATGATTCCGGTCACTGCAACCGTCATAAATGTGAATCAGTGGTGAAGCTTCCGAATGTCAACCCCGTGACCATGGGGATGCTGCAGCGGTCGTAAGTGTGAAAAATGGTCATTAAGTCACTTTTTGTAGTACCGTTGTAAACGAGCGGTCACTAAGTGAACTGTCGACCTGTGTCGAGGACTGTCTGTACTGCAATACTTTCCTCGTTGTGGCAGGCCTGTCAGAGGGATTAAGAGCCATCATTTTAGAAAAACTTCCACGGTGTGTTGGGGAGGAAAGGAAACCTATGGCTATTCTAGTTTTCCCCCTTTTTGCTCAGGAGACAGGAAATCCTTGCAGGCCGTCTGTTAAAAAAATCCTTCCGGTTCTTCTTCCAATTCTCTGCACCCATCAGCCCTCCATCTTCAAAACACAGAGGGGAAGGCCCGTGAAGCCCCTTCCTTTAAATCTGGCAGCTCTTGTTGTGGCCCGCCAGCTGAACTGGGGGCAGACTCAGACAGTCAGGAGGTTGGGGAGGAAGAGGAGCCAGTCCTTGAGTCTGGGGAAGGCTCTGATGAGGGCTCTGCGTCGGAGGCAGAGAGAGGGCCAGGGCTGTCTGACAGTTATCAGCTACCTTCGGAGTTGGAGATAAGTGGGACTGAAGAACAGCTGGAGCCTGTTCCTGATGTGCGCTTGCTCAGAGCTGCCAGGAGAAGGGAACAATTAAGGAACAGGGGTTGACTCGGGAGTAAAGGCACAAGGGGGCCTTAAATGCCCCCCCCCCATAAGGAATAAAGAGGAGCGAAAGGAGAGTAATGTTGGCAGGAGACAATGAGTTCATTTATTAGTGGGAAGATTTGCTGATCTGAAAAGACTCCTTGCCATCTATTCCATTGTACAGCGTTGAGCCTGGCAGCTATCCAAGGACTGATAAGGGTCCCTCGTTGCAATTCACCCTTGAAAGACTGTTTGCTGGATGTGAATGCTAGGAATTCACATTAGCCAAATAAAAAGGGTTTTTTTGGGGGGGACAAGGAGTCTGTTTCGTGATCTGGTGAAGCCTAGGTCAGGAGCATCCAAAGATGATCTTCCAGTGATCTAGGGTACTCAAACGCTGCTCCAAGACTCTTCTGGTGCTGATGGGGCATCTTCAGTGAGAAGAACCAACCTTCTCCACATGGTTAAACCAAGAGGAAAGATTGGAATAAGTTTCAGGGTGCTTCCTAAAGGGCCTAGGACTGTGATGGCGAACGCATGGCACGCATGTGTGGGGAGGCACATACAGAAGGGCACGGGCGCATGTGTGTGGGGGAGGCAGGGTGCAAGTGGGGTGCCACACACACATGCGTGGGGGCATGCACAGGTGGCGTGCATGTGCGGAGGGCAGGGCACATGGCGGAACGCACACGCATTGCATTTGGGGGCTTCACATGCTTTGGGCACCTGGTCCAGAAAAGCTGGCCTAGGATGACACTCCACCTGAATGGAAAATGTGCCCCACGAGGGTCTGTGGAGATTCTCTCATCCAGGTGGCCCCGAAGGTTCTTTTCCCAAAAGGCAACTCGGTTTTCTTGGGTTTGGATGCGAAAATGTTCCAGAACTGAAGCCGCTTCTTCAGAATAATCGAATTGGAAGGGACCTTGGAGGTCATCTAGTCCAGCCCTCTGCTCAAGCAGGAGACCTTACACCGTTTCAGACCAGTGGCTGTCCAGTCCCTTCTTGAAAACCTCCAGTGATGGAGCCCCCACAACTTCTGGAAGGAAGCCGTTACACTGGTGAATTGTTCTCACTGTTAGGAAGTTTCACCTTAGTTTTAGGTTGGTTCTTTCCTTGGTTAGTTTCCATCCGTTGCTTCTTCTCCTGCCTTCTGGTGCTTTGGAGAATAATTTGACCCACCCACCCCTTTCGGGCAGCCCCTCAAATACTGGAAGACGGCTGTCCAGGAGCCTGGATAGCTCAGCAGACTAATGCATTGTAATTTAACTCTGCAATTAGTAAGTTCGAATCTCCCCAGGCTCAAGGCTGACTCAGCCTTCCATCCTTCCATACCTACCTAAGGTAGGTCAATTGAGGACCCAGTTTGTGGGGGCAATAAGATGACTTTGTATAAAAAATATACAAAAGTATGAAGGCTATTGCTTAACGCATTGTAAGCCACCCTGAGTCTCTGGAGAAGGGCGGCATATAAATCAAATTTTAAAAAAAAAGTGCCCCCTAGTCCCTCTTTTCTCTAGACTGGCCGAACCCAAATCCTATAACCGTTCTTCCCATAGTTGTATGTGAAGGTCTCCAGGCCTTTAATCCTCTTGGTTGCTCTTCTCAGCGCTTTTTCCAGAGTCTCAGCGTCTTTTTTTATATTTTGGTGATCAAAACTGGATGCTGCATTCCAAGTGTGGCCTTACCAAGGCCTTACAAAGCAATAGAACCAACTTCTTGTCATCTTGGATGGGAAGCAAAACATTTTGAAAGAAAGAAAGAAAAAAAGCACCCAAGAAAAGAGGAGCTGCCTTTTGGAAAAAGCCATCTTTGGGACATTCTACAAAGTGCCTTAACCTCCTGGGATCGAGTTGGGGCCATGATAGGAAAAGGAGGAGGCCTTGTGTGATATGAGGGAGAGAGCATCAACCCAGGGGCAGTTGGGAAACACACGGACCCAACAGGTTTTATAGACTATATTTTAATATTTAACATTTGATTCATCCACCGCCCAAAGGAAATGGCTGCTGTCTCAAATAAATAATAAAGAAAACTTTTCCCCTCCGTTCCTCCGTAGGGTGGATCTGCCCAGCGCAGCCAACCTACTGCCCTGCAGCAGAAACCTCAGGCTACAAAACCCACCTACGGGACTTCTCCATACTGGACGAACTAAGCTCTGGCGCAGAGGAAAGGCAGGGAGACCGTCCGGAGTAGCCCAGGTCCTTCTCAGGCTCCCACCGGAGACTGTCGACTGCGGAGGGAAGAGACGCCCCCCCCCCTTCCTCCTCCTCCTGGGAGAGCTCGGCTCAGACACCCCGTGGGAAGAATTGGCAGACGCTCCCCTCGTTCATGACTCTTCCCGATTTGCTGTTTTATGTAAAATATTTATGTATGTATTTGTAAAGGTAGTAGAGCCTAACCGTGGTTCCTGCATGTTTCCGAAGACTTTTTTAAAATTTTTTCTTCCCGATAAGGAGGGCTAAAACAGACCGGCTCCCTCTTCGGGCCCTCTGGCAGCTTCTCTCTCTCTCTTTTGTATAGTTTGGAGGATTTTAGCGCTTGTCCAAAGGACAGGAGTGTGCCACTTTTTAAAATTATTTATATATATATATATATATATATATAATTAATTATATATATATATTTGACCCCGGAAGCCTTTTCTGACTAAAAAAAACTACTTTGCTCAGGCAAGCAGTCAGAGACTCGGAAAAAACAGGAGTTTTTATCTGTTCCTTGTTTCTTTTTCTTTTTAAAAAATAATAAAATACAACTTTGGCGTTTTCCGAAGGGCCCTGCCTCGTTTGGCCCCCATTCCTGCCAGCCGGAAGGTTGGAACAGTGGTGGGCAGCCTAGTTATAAATTGCAATATTGCACTTTTCTTGGGACAATTAAGAAATAAGCTAAAGGTTATTAGTCTCCCTTCACGCCCATGTTCCGGTTTTTTGTTTTCGGTAGCCAGTGCTTGGACTGTCAGCGTCTCCCCAAATGGTGTCTGCCGATCCTGAGCTCCCTTTCCTTGGCCAGGACAAACCTCCTGCCTTCCACGGCTGCGTTCTTCCTCCTCTCTTGCGAGGGGCACCAAGACTGAAGGGTGTGGGTGCCAGAAAACCTCCCCTCACCTTAATGAAGGTTTCAGAAATTTCATTTATTTTTTAGCCCAGACCCTCCTCTAATAAAGTTCTAAGCATATCAACAATGTTTGCGATCTCTGTTTTCCAACCGGATTCAGTGGGTGGTTTGGTAACTGACCTCCCCAAGACTATCCAACTCGATAGCAACTCTAAGGGGCCCCATGTGCCACGGCCAAAAGAGAGAAGCCAGCCTCTTTCTTCTTTGGTCTAGAAAGAGGTATACGGAGAACAGAAGCTTTCTACTTCGTTAAGAGTTGGGTCTCAGAAAGTTCATGTAGGCATCTTGCTCACCTTGGGTGGATGGAGACCCAGCACTTAGGGAAGGGGTCAATACACAGGGATTGTTTGCTTGGGAAGATTGAAATTTATCAGTTTACCATCAATAAAAGGAACTTTCAGTGCCTCCAGAAATGGTAGAAGGTAATTTCTATAGATCATTGGCAATTCAAGTACTACTACTACTACAACTACTACTACTACTACTGTTGGGAGTGCCGAAGCACTTCCATGTTGAAACAATTTCAACAGTGACCTCACCATTGCCTGGAGGACGCCCAATTGGGGGCTCCCTTCACGTCCCCATTAAGTTGCCCATCAAAGTGGTACCTGTTTATCTACTCGCGGTTGTCTGCTGTTGAACTGCTGGGTTGGCAGGAGCTGGAGCGAGTGACGGGAGCTCACTCCTGGCAGAAAACCGGTCTCGAACATGAACCTGCCAATCATCAGCCCAGTGTCTTACCCTCTTGAGCTTCCGTACCCTTCAACTTAAGAACCAGCAGAGCGGTTCTGGGACTTGGGCTGAGGTGGGAGGCTTCTGGTTATCCAAAAGCTCACGAGGCTCTTCAAGTAACGGACTGCAACAAGGGGCAAAGGGAACTAACCTACAATGACCAGTGGTGAATCATCTGGACCAGGGGTGTCAAACTCGTTGAGGGTCAGATCAGGGTTGTATTTTAACCTTGGGGAGGCGGGGTGGGCATGGCCTGCTCGTGTCGGGGGCGCTTACGGCGGCCCAAGTGCTGCACCGTCGCTCCTTCGCTATTTCCAGGGCGGCCCTGAGGGCCAGAACAAAACACCCCGTGGCCAGTTCCAGCCTCCAGGCCTTGAGTTTCACACCCCTGATCTGGACTATAGTATTGTGTTTCAGAAACCACCAAGGTTGTAAACGGTGGGGTTTGGAGCAGTGTAGTCGCTCCAGATCTCAGAAAACGGGGAGTTGTCGGGACCGATTCTGGAGTGGCTCTGTTTCCTTCTCGTATCCTGGCAGTGAGCAACCTACCCAGCACCCTACCTTTCCCATCATAGCCACCCAGCGCCTGCTTTTTCTGCCAATGCCAACGCAGCCAATGCTTATCTTAATGCCAGCCTAGGTAGCTTGAAGACTATTCCTGAAATGTTAGGATCTCAAAGGGAGAAAAAAATAAAATAAAAAGCACCAGAATGTAACTGCTAGACTTTGGACCCTTTCGCCATTGTTGGCTATTGCTTTGCTTGATTTTGCTAGCAGTGACGGATCAGGCTTCTGTCCTCCAGCTTAAAATTTCTATTAAATTACAGTTTTGCCACGCAAGGAAAAATACTGACTTGGAGCCTACGGCTGGAAGCTGTGAAACCGACAATATTTGTCCAAAAAAAAAAAAAACCCAAACCACAACACCCGAGTTGGGACCTTCAGTGATAAATTATTCCTATTTAAAACTGCAAAGCCTTTTTTAAAACCGGTGGTTAGTTTAGGAATGACCGCTATCCTGCCATCCCGTGTCTTGGCTGCCATTTTCACTGTGAAGGTTAACAGAATGACAGAGTTGGAGGGGACCTTGGAGGTCTTCTAGTCCAACCCTCTGCTCAAGCAGAAAACCTTATACCGTTTCAGACAAAACGGTTGTCTGTTAATCTCTTCTTAAAAAGCTCCAGTGATTCACCCCTTCTTGTGACAAGCTGTTCCACTGGTTAATTGATCTCGCTGTCGGGAAGTTTCTCCTTAGTTCTAAGTTGCTTCTCTCCTTGGTTAGTTTCAACCTGTTGCTTCTTGTCCTGCCCTCAGGTGCTTTGGAGAATAGCTTGACCCCCTCTTCTTTGGGGCAGCCCCTGAGATATTGGAAGAGAACCGGAACAAATCTCCCCGAAGGAGAACCTTAAAACTGCCCTGCAAACCAAGCCTGCATGAATCCACAAAACACATGCAGCTCCTCTTTCTGTGCAGTTTGTGGTGGTTCCCAAGATGTTTCCAATGCAGGGCCCAGAGAACTGAGGGAACCCAAGCAGACGTTATCCGGAGCAGGAGCCTCACAAGGATGGACACCGTAACATCTCGACTTCAGCAGGCCAGCGAACCCAACGTGGCTTTTGAACAGGCAACCAGCAAGAAGAGCGCTGCTGTATTCCACATTTTATTAGTTAGACAGATGTGCAGAAAAACCAAAACTAAATTACCATAAGGAGAGAGAGAGAGAGAGAGAGAGGCAACACAAAAAGAAAGAGGGGAGGAGAGAGAGAGAAAAATAGGCCTTTTTTAACCCGGTTTAAAGGAATTGAAGCAACCAAAGAGAACGAACGAAAGGAAGAAATTTAGAATTTAGAAACTTAGAATTTCAGCAGCGAAAATTTTACCCAAAGAATCCTAGTGTGCCCCCTGCTGGTTTCAGAACGGGAATTAGGAATTGCATGTTCCTTTTCAAATCAGAAAAATGTAAACGCCGACAAAAGGTAAAGAGAGGAGAGAACCAGGCGAGGGATGGCTCAAGTAAACATTTGTCCTCAAATCTCTTGAATCCGCATTTTCAGCAAAATCGGTTGGATCCTGAAAGGGGAAACCAGCAAGGTGCTAGGCCGGAGAGGAACGTCCCGTCTGTCGCAGGGGAGGAGAGACAGCCCTGGCTGGCGGGATGGGGGTTCCCCAGCCCCCCCTTAAAAACGTAGCCCAAGGGAAGGACAGAGGTCTAATAACGCATCTC
Organism: Masticophis lateralis; assembly: GCA_030761175.1. Classification (NCBI taxonomy): domain Eukaryota; kingdom Metazoa; phylum Chordata; class Lepidosauria; order Squamata; family Colubridae; genus Masticophis; species Masticophis lateralis. The sequence goes on from JAUDYJ010000002.1 coordinate 282,336,983, forward strand.
GCACACCACCAAGCTTCAGCATACAAGACACTGGAGAGAATACAGTCAAAATACAAGACAGCTGAAAGACGCGGCATCATCATTTCAAGCCGAGCCAAAGATGCTAATGCCGGACCCAGCACCCCCTCCCTCCTCCTCCTCGAGAACCCCCTTCAAGGGCTGACATTCGGGGTGCCTGTTGCAACAGCGCCACTCCTGCATGTTTTCAGAGTTTATAACGAGTTCCTCTCGCAGGAGGGAATGAAAAAAATAATAAAATCAAGGTTGTCCAAAGCAGGCTCTTGGCAAGCAAACATTATGCATTTGGATCTTTCTGTCCACCATTGTCTTTTCCTTTTTTTTTTCAAATTGGGGATCATCCGAACAGCCCTCCTTGTCCAACAGGGGGACCCACCCAGTTATCCTTCTTTCCACCAGGGGCCAGAAGCAAAATTGAAGGGCTCAGTGTTTTAAGGAAATGTTGCAACCATCTCTGGTTCTGAAGGGCCATCCAACCTGAGAAGACCCAACTGCAGCTTTGGGTCAATGAGGGGCAAAGCAGGCCCTTCCTGGCTAGGATCCCAAGAGGCCCCCAAGGGCCAGGCTCAGAAATGGGGTGGATGAAAGGCAAAGCCAGTGTTTGAAGGAGAAGCACAATTCCTGGATGGGTGTCTGGGACCACTCCGGCAGCCTCTCTTTTCCTGCAGTCGGATGGATGGGGGAAGGAAGAAGGGGTCTAACACGGGGTACCCCAGAAACACTCATCGGGTCTTGGCTGGTTTCCCTTGAGATCATCACTGCCGAAATAAACTTGAAACTCCTGCTGTCGTTCCCCAAAGCCTTTAAGGCTTCTTGTGGGGAACCCTTCCTCTGGGCAGCTGGACTTGATGGAGCTGCCAAGGAGCCATCGCTCCCACAGCATCAGGTCTACCGCCCAAAAAGGAATACAAGCAACGTACCCCAGACTCCCACCACCACCTCCCCGTTTTCTAATGGCTCTTCTGGAATTTGCAACCGGCGACCCCCGTTTCCTTTTAGACAAGTCTATTTCTTGCTCCTCCAGCATTGGCGTGGTCTAAGACAGGGCTCTTGTCCAAGCTTGACAGCTTGAAGACTTGTGGACTTCAACTCCCAGAATCCCTCAGCTGGCATAACTTAGCTGTCTGAAGAATTCTGGGAGTTGAAGTCCACAAAAGTTGCCAAGGCTGGAGAGCCTCCCTCGGTTTAAGAAATGCTTTGGGGCAGCCACCCTCTATCTACCCAGCCCCAGAAGTGATGCTCACTTCTTCTGAAAAAAGACCCATCTGCAGCAAGGCGCCTGTTGCAAACCTACGGATGCAGAAAGCCGCTGGGTCTCGCGGAGAGAAGCCGTGTTCCAGATCCCATCCTGGACTCGTATTACAGCGCTGCTCTCTGCCATCGGGGAAATAGGCAGCCGCTCCCTGGATGCAACCCTCCGTAACTCGGGACAGAAAACGGTGCGCGTTTCGATGCGTTTATTGGAAGATTCATATCACAAGACAACTGCTCCCCCACTCGGACGATCCCCCCTCAATCTGCCTCGGGAGGTTTTCAGCCCCCCTTGCCAAGATGCCAATCCCACCCACCTCCCTCGTCCCGCCGTGAGCTTAGCAAACTTGAAACTGGAACAGCGTGCCTTTTTCGGCACCAGGTCTGGCAGCGGTCTAGTTCAAAAACACAGAAGCTTTTCGCCCTCCGCCTTGAGGGGGTAGGGAGGGGAGAAAAAAAAATAACAAAAAAAGGAGAAAAACCACCACCGGCACCAACCACAAGGCTAGACAAGTGCGCACACGAGGAGCAGCGAAGAAGACCCCGGAAAAGAAGAAAGGGGGGGCTCTACGCAAGCTCGTGGGGGAGTGTGTCCCCCCCACTCCACGGTCTCCGCTGGGCGTTAAAATACATCAAAACCTCTTGATGAAAGGCTGGGTTTAATTCGAGAACCTAAACACAGAACGAGACTGTTTTGCTGTACTGTGAACTCTCCGGAAGGGAAGAGGGGCAGGCAGGGAGTGGGGGGAGGGCAGGGAGGAGGTATTGTCTTTTTTAAAAAAAAAAAAAAGGAGGGAGGGGAGGGGAGGGGAGGGAGGAAGGGAGGGAAATCAAAAACACAGTGATGGGACAGGGAAGGAAGTGCGATCCAAGATCATCCGTGCAGGTCTTTCTCGCTACAAGGCCAAAAGGACCAGGAGGTGACGGAGGGGACGGACGAAACCAAGAATCCGTACGAGAGGAGAAAAGCAGGAAACGCATGTTTTGGTTGGGGTCTTTTTGCCCCACCCACCCGCCCCTTTGAAGGTATATATCTCTTTTTTTTTCCTTCTTCTTTTTTTCTTTTTTCTGAACGGTCATTGGATTTACCGCTGCGTCCCCTCTGGCAAAACTGGCGGGGCAGTACGATTGGTGAGGCTGGGCGGGCGGGTGGAAGAGGGAGGGAAGGAGGGCCAGAAGGGGACAGGTCACGACTCCTCGTTGCCGGAATCATCGTCGTCGTAACAATCGGCGTCTTCCTCTTCCTCCTCCTCCTCGTCTTCGTCGTCGATGTCGTCGTCGTACAGGTCGTCGTAAAGCAAGTCGGAGCTGTTGTCGTTGGAAGGCACTTTAGTTTTGATGCAGTACTCGGCCAGCGTGGTGGGCACCTTCACACCGTCCTTCTCCGCCTCCGCCTTGGTGGCCTGCACTTGTTTCCTGCAAGGGGGAGGGGAGGGCAGGGGAAGTTATGGGAGGGTCTGCCTCACCAGCCTACTCACCCCCCAATGCCCGCCCCCTCCACCTCTGACACGTTGGCGTGGGGCATCAGGTCTGCCTTGCCCCACGGATGCCAGCCGCTCAGACCCAACTCTTCCCATATCCACATTCGAGGTGTGCCAGCCAATGCACAAGAACTCTCCTTAAGACAGGGAGTCCTTGACTTATAACCATTCATTTAGTGACTATTGAAAGTTATACCGGCACTGAAAAAAGGGACTTGTGATGGTCTTTCACATCTATGATCTTTCCAGCATCCCCACGATCACGGAATCGAAATTCAGATGTTTGGCAACCGGTTCACTTTTATGACGGTCGCAGTGTCTCGGGGTGTGTGTGTGTGTGTCACGTGATTTCCTTTTGTGACCCTTTCACAAGGAAACTCAATGAGGAAGCTGGATTCACTTAACAACCGGGTTACTACCGTATTTTTTGGAGTATAAAACGCTCCGGAGTATAAGATGCACCTTAGATTTTGGGGAGGAAAATAAGAAAAAAAAAATCTGCCTCTCCCTACCAGCATCCATTGGTATTCATCTGGCTAGCGTCATGTCAGTGTGTGAGAGAGTTGAGGGCTGTTTGGAAACTGGATTAGCTCTGCAGCTCTGAGTCTGTGCTGAGCTAGTGCTAGTCTGCTGCTCAAAACTGAAACTGAAACTCCTCTCCTCTGCTTGTGTTTTGCTTGTATTTACTACCACATTGGAAAACCTGCTTTTGGTATTGTATATTTACTTCATGTGTTATATTACCGTATTTTCTGGTGTATAAAATGACTTTTTAACACATGAAAATCTTCTCAAAAGTCAGGGGTTGTCTTATACGCCGGATGTCGTTCTCCTGTACCCAGGCAGACCAACCCAAAAGGCTCTGACGAGCCTTAAATGGCTCTGACGATCCAAACTCTGATGATCCCAGTTGAGTTGCCTGCTAATTGATAGCAAAAATCCCCCCTCTCCTCCAGCTAGCTTACTTTAGCTGCTAGTTGCAACGCTTGCCTTGCTTCGCTTACCTGCAATCCATTGCATCAGCAAGCAACTGAATCTTCCTGCCTGCAATCAAGCAGGCAGGGAGTTGTGGACTTCAACTCCCAGAATTCCTCAGCCAGCAAAGCAAAGCTGGCTGAGGAATTCTGGGAGTTGAAGTCTACAAGTCTTAAAGTTGCCAAGGCTGGAGACGCCTGTTCTATTGGGTAAGTTTTTTTTCCCCTTTGGGAGCTTTAAAAAAAATAGTTAATTGGGGTTTTTTTTAGTTGTTCTTTTTTAGACCTAGCCATTTAAAGTTTAGGAAGTTTTAAATTTAGCTGCCTTTATATAAAAATAAAAATAAAATAATATTTGTGCAGCTTTCTGAGATTTAGTGTGTTTCTGTAGTGTTTCACTCTAACTACACAAACATACAAAATCTCACAAAGCTGTATGTGGAATTTTGTGTGTGTAAAGTGTGAAAGTTGGTTTTTTGGGCTTTTTGTGGCTGTGTGAGGTTCCTGCTTGTTGCAGGGGCCATTTGGGGTCTAGCACAGCTGCTTTTACATTGTGGGTGAACCAGTTGTGTTGTGTTGTGTTGTGTGTGTGTAAAGTGTAGCAAAAAATTTTAGATTTCACCCCTGCTCGTAGGTATCTGTACCGGTTCATACAGTACAGCACCAGTACATACAGTACAGGATACAAATGGCTAACAGTCAAGACCCCATCATGGCTCCACCAGCAAGAAGAAGAAAATATGAAGCCAGTTTCAAACTTAAAGTTGTAAACTTTGCAAGACAATATGGAGTAACAGAAAAGATGATTCAGGACTTGAAATCTAATCAGATGTTTTTTAATTTTTATTTGGCGTGCGTCAGAAGAGGGGTAGTCTTATACGGCGAGTGTAGCCCAAACCTTATATTTTAACAGGAAAAGTCGGGGGTCGTCTTATACGCCGGAAAATACGGTATATATAAAGAGAAGTTATTGAATCCTGCTGAATCAGTTACTTGTGTCTGCTTTCTGGATGTGATTGCTGCTGCAAACTCTGACACGTCCTTGCAGCAAACAGCAAACAGCCAGGTCAGCTTCAGCACATTATTGCAGCCTGATTCAGCACGAGCAGCTGATTAGCGGGTGGATAGGCCTCCCCAAATACCCTCAATCAGCTGTTCCAGGCTGCAGGGATTGCCACAGACCATTGCCTCCTCCGTGCCTCATGTTTTTGGCTACATTTGGTGTATAAGACGCACCCACATTTTCACCCTCTTCTTGGGGGGGTGCATCTTATACTCCGAAAAATACAGTAACTTATCAGCTGCATGATTCACTGAACAACTGAGGCAAGAGAGGTCATAAAAGCTCACCTAACAAATGTCTCGCTTAGCAACATAAATCTGGGACTCCACTGTGGTTGTAAGTTAAGGACTACTTGTAATTCCAAACCATGTTTTGGTCCAACTGGCCAAAGGCTTGAGGAAGCTGGGCCTCCCTGGCTTTGCCCAGCAACCTTTAGTGCACACACACACACACACACACACACACACACACACACACACACAGATCAGGAGAGCGTCTGAGGGGTCGGTTCCCTACCAGAAAGGCCAGAAGTCAAGAAACTCAGAGGAGAAGTTCAGAGTTTCTTCTCTGCCCCAAGATATTTATCTTCCTCTGGAATATCTGTGACTCAGGGTTGGGCTGTGGGGTCTTGTAGACGCTTCATGGCCCAAGTAGGGAACCTCATCAGTGCTTAAATAGGAGTGGAGATTGGGGAGAAGAGGAGGAGGAGAAGGGCAGGAGTAGGAAGAAGAAGAGGAAGAGGAGGAGGAGTTGGACTGGGGGCTCCTTGGTGTTTTTCCTGCAGCTGTTTCATGACCCAAGTAGGTAACATCACCAGTGCTAGAAGGGTGTGGGGTTGGTGGAAGAGGAGGCGGCGGACTGGGGGGGGCCCTTGCTGCTTTCTCAGCTTCATTCTTTTCCTGCAGACGTTCCGTGACCCAGCTAGGGAACATCATCAGCGGTAGAAGTCCCCCTCCTTTCTAGCACTGATGATGTTCGCTAGTTGGGGTCATGAGACGTCTGGAAGGAAAGAGCAAAGCTCAGAGGCACCAGGGACTCCACCATCATCACCACCTCTGCCTCCTCTGCCCCCACTTCACACCCCACTCCCTTCTAGCGCTGGGGATGTTAGCTAGTTGGAATCATGAAACATCTACAAGGAAACTGCCCAGCTCAGAGAGCTCCAAAGACCCGCCACATCGAACAGGTCCCCTTCTCCGCCAGCCGCTCCTCATCTTGGGACTTACCGGATGATTTCCGCATATTCTTTGTCTTTCCCTTTGCTGTCCCTCCATTTCCTGAACATAACGGAGGCGTCCACGTTTGCCGGAGAGAACGTGTTGGGCTCATTAAGCAAGGAGATTACGCTCAGTAGGATAGTCCTGGGGAAAGAGAGAGGAGGAGAAAGTGGACCCGGAGCTCAGCGCACATAAGCAGAAGACACAGAGATGGAAGGGACCTTGGAGGTCTTCTAGTCCAACCCCTATAACACTTCAGACAAAGGGTTGTCCAATCTCTTCTTAAAACCCTCCAGTGATGGATCACCTACAACCTCTGGAGACAAGTGGTTCCACTTATTAACTGTTCTAACTCTCAGGAAATTTCTCCTTTGTTCCAGGTTGCTTCTCTCCTTGATGAGTTTCCACCCATTGCTTCTTGTCCTGCCCTCAGGTGCTTTGGAGAATAGCTTGACTTCTTCTTCTTTGGGGCAGCCCCTGAGATATTGGAAGACTGCTATCATATCACCCCTGACCCTTCTCTTTGTTAAACTAGCCATACCCAAATCCTTCATACGTTTTACCCTCCAGTCCCCTAATCCTCTTTGTTGCTCTTCTCTGCACTCTTTCCAGAGTCTACACATCTTTTTTACATCATGGTGACCAAAACTGGATGCAGTGTTCCAAGTGTGGCCTTACCAAAGCATTATCAAGTGGTAGCAACACTTCACGTGATGCTGATTTTATCCCTCTGTAAAGACAGCCTAGGTCTGTGTTGGCTTTTTGGCAGCTGCAGCACATGGCTAGCTCAGATTTAAGGGATGGTCCACTCGGACTCCAAAGTGCCTCTCACAGTTACTACTACGGTGTTTTCCTGATAATAAGACAGAGTCTTATATTAATTTTTGCTCCGAAAGACGCATTAGGGTTTATTTTTTGGTTAGGTCTTATTTTGGGGGGAAATCCAGGACTGAATCATCATCTGTCTGGCTGATGATCTTAACTGGGGCTTATACTTGGGGTATATTACGAGCATTCTGAAAAATCATGCTAGAGCTTATTTTCCGGGAAACAGGGTATTAAGCCAAGTACACCTATTCTATATCTGAGTATTTGGTTTTTCTTGCCTAAACACAAGACTAAACTTTTCTCCATCACTGAACTGCATTTTGTTTTAATAATAGGGACATTCCTCTCGCATCCTGGAGAGCTCAGCAGACTAAAAGCATTGTAATTAACTCCAGCTGTCTGCAATTACTGTAAGTTCGAATCTCCCCAGGCTCAAGGTTGACTCAGCCTTCCATCCTTTCTAAGGTAGCTAAAGTGAGGACCCGGATTGTGGGGGCAATAAGCTGACTTTGTATAAAAAAGAACACCGCTTGGGGGGGGGGGCTGAAATCCCTACTAAGCAGGTATATACAAAAGTATGAAGGCTATTGCTTAACGCATTGTAAGCCGCCCTGAGTCTCTGGAGAAGGGCGGCATATAAATCAAATTAAAAATAAAAATAAAAATAAAAAATAAATCCAAGACTGCACAGCTGCATTATTGGCTCGTGGGGAGGGGGTGGGGGAGGGGGCGGGTGGGGGGGGAGGCGTTCCTCCCCATCCTTTCTTGTTTCTCCTAGATCTGGCCTGAAGGCAGAATTCTGGGGAAATGGGCATTTATCGCTTGCTATCCAAGCTATCTTCTGGTGTGAATCCTTGAAAAGAACCATGTGCAGATATGGTGGGAGTGTCTTCATTAGCCTCCCCCTCAGTTTATTGTTTTTCTCAATACAGGTAGTCCTCAACTTACAACAGTTCATTTGGTGACTAAAGTTACGATGACACTGAAAAAAAGTGACTTGCGACCATTGCAGCTACACCCCCCCCCAGTCACGTGATCAAAATTTTGGATGCTTGGCAACTGACTCGCATTTATGACGGTCGCAGTGCGATCCCCTTTTGAGACCTTCTGACCAGCGAAGTCAACGGAGAAGCCCGATTCACTTAACAACCAGGTTGCTAACTTAACAACTGCAGGGATTCGCTTAACAACAGAGGCAAGAAAGGTCGTAAAATGAAGCCAGACTCACTGAGCTATTGTCTCACTTAGAAACAGAAATTGTGGGCTCCATTTTGGTCGTGAGTTGAGGATTACCTGTTATACTACGTGCTGAAATTTCCTTTTTCAAGGGAAAAATTAAATCCAAATGCAATCTTTAACTATCAGTTTTGCAAAACAGCGTTTCACGTGGTCCAGTTTTTCTAACCCCATTTCTGAAGAGCCCACGCACAATGTGACCAAGCCAAGAAGGGCCCTGTGCAAAATGGGTCAGTTGTCGTGCTTTGCGGTTTCTCTCTCTTTGTTTAGCACATACCCTCCGTTTACTAAACTGAGCCTGGCGTCTCGGAGTCGGCAGGGCCAGGATGAACTTCAAAGTTTATTTATTCGGGTTATTTTTTCGGAATGGCAGGTTAGGGGCTGCAGCATAAGGGGGTAGGATGGAGGGGCCTCCCTGGACTCCTCAGGTATTCCTCGACTTACAGAAGTTTGTTTAGTGACCGTTGGAAGTTACCACAGCCCTGAAAAAAGTGACTTAGGACCGTTTTCTGCACTTACAGACATTTTTCACACTTATGACCACTGTAGCATCTCCGTGGCCATGTGATCAAACTTCGGGTGCTTGGCAACTGACTCACATTTATGAGGGTTGCGGTATCCCAGGGTCATGTGATCCTCTTTTGCGACCATCAGACATTGGGGAAAGTTAAATTCACTTAACCACCGTGTCGCTAACTGAACACGTGTGGTGATTCGCTTAACAACCGTGGCAAGAGAGCTTGTAAATTGGGGCAGAAATTCACCTAACAACTGCCTCGCTTAGCAGATTGAAATACGGGGCTTGATTGTGGTCGTAAATCGAGGACTACCTGTGCTACAGTTGGGTAGAAACGAATTTTGGGTCTGGGAGGGGCTTACCTGACATTCTGGGTGGGGTTCCACCTTTCCGATGGCAGTTCTCCACTTTGAGGATCATCTACAGGTGGGTGAAGAATTGAAATACATACATCCCCATTCTATGGAAAGAAAAGTGGACGGTGGATATGGAGAGAGACAGCTAAGTTAAACTATGCAGCAAACAGACCACGCATAAAAATCCTCTCTGCCTATTTCCTAAAAATCAAGTGTAAACTTCTTTCACTTCAAGCCAGGCACATATTTTGCTTACACAAATACACACACACAAACACACACACAAACATAGTAGCTGTGGGCTCTAAATCCCAACACATCTGGGACTTATAATACCTTACAGAACTCAATGTGGCTTTTCAGGCTCAGTAGGAATAAAGCTGGAAGGGTTCTTGGGAGGTCTTCTAGTCCAGCCCCCTGCTCAAGCAGAGCAGGGGGCTGGTGGAAGAGCCTGGTGGCGTGGCAGACTAAAGCACTGTAATTAACATTCAGCTGTCTACAATTACTGCAAGTTCAAATCTCACCAGGCTCAAGATTGACTCAGCCTTCCATCCTTTCTAAGGTAGGTCAATTGAGGACCCAGTTTGGGGGGCAATAAGCTGACTTTGTATAAATATACAAAAGTATGAAGGCTATTGCTTAACGCATTGTAAGCCGCCTTGACTTTCCGGAGAAGGGCGGCATATAAATCAAATTTAAAAAAAAAAAAAAAAGCAGGAGACCAATTCAAGGGGCGGTCCAGTCTCTTCTTAAAACCCTCCAGTAATGAAGGACCCATAACTTCTGAAGGCCAACTCTTCAGAAGTTAATGGTTCTCACTGTTAGGTAATTTTCTCCTTAATTCCAAGTTGTGGGGGCTTCTTGACACTTACATAAAACTTAATTTTCTTTCTTGAGCCCCAGCGTCATCAACACACTGATAACCCTCCCGTTTAATTGACTTTATTTACGCCAAATAATTCCACCAGGGGGAGCCAGAGCTCTTGACGAGAAGCGCCAGCTGCCAGCCCTGCCTTACGACTGGATCTTCACAAGCAGATTCTCCTAGATTTCTGATAGCGAACCTATGGCACAGGTACAACAGGTGGCACATCGAGCCATATCTATAGGCACGCGCTGGCCAGCTGACTTTCAGGCCTTCCGGGCCCACTGGAAGTCGAGAAACAGGCTGTTTCCGGGCTTCTGGAGGGCCCCCTGGGGGGTGGGGGAGCCATTTTTGCCCTTCCCAGGCTCCTAGAAAGCCTCTGGAGCCTGGGGAGGGCAAAAAAGATGGACCTACTGGACCCACCGTGTCATCATGTGCCAAAAGCGGAGGGAGAGCGGGGGGGGGGTCATGCATGCATGTGTGGGGGGATGGGGCACATTGAATTATGGGTGTGGGCACACGTGCATGCAATTCCCCCCCCCCCTGCTTTTGGCATGCTATGGCAAAAAAGGTTAGCTGTCAAACTTGATTTCATTGAGAGCAGCACCAGGGTTGTGTTTGACCCTGGTGCTGCCAGGGGGGGGGCGTGGCCAGTTCAACGTCACGCATGTCGGGGTGGAGGCACCTGTGGTGGCCAAATGCTAAGGCAGGACTTCCCTCAGATGCTCCCTCCCACTCATTATAACCTCCCTTCCTCCCTCCCTCCCTTTTTTTTCCTTCCCTCTTCATTCTTTCTTCTTCCTTCCCATCTTCCCTTCTTTTCCTTTCCCTTTCCTCTTTCCCTTTCTCCTTTCCTGTCCCTTCTTGGATGCTCAAATGCAAAAGGGGGAAGAAACGTTTCTCCTTTTGTGTTTTGTTTTTAGTCTGTTTTTCTAGCCCTCTGCCAGGGGGTTCGGGGTCCTGCAGCTCTCGGCCAGGCCCGTTTTTGCTGGCAGGGGCACCGAGGGCCGGTCCTTCCCTGTTCCCAGGGTAACTCCGCAGGCTAGACTGAAGCTAGATTGATCCCCGCGGGATCTGGCCCTTGGCACCCCTGGCCTAGATCCAAGGCAAACATCTCCAACCCCCTCTGGTCAACAGAAAGAGAGCCCTCCCCAATACTGATGCGGGGTTTAGCCCCTAGCTGGCAAGTCTGTTCCCTGTTCCCTGGTTTTGCTTTGAAGCTTGCCAGCCTGCAGCCGAATTTAAAGTATATATCGCAGTGGTGAAATCTGAACCAGTTTACTACCAGTTCGCTGGCTGCGCATCTGCAGTGCGCACCACGCACCGAATGCGAGATGCGCACACATGCAGTGCACACAAAAAGGAGGCATGCGGTAAGTAGAACAGCACGCGGGGGAAGGTGATCAGTTGTGGCGTGCAAGCTTCTTTTTTTTACTTTTAAAAGCATTTTTTAAAAGAAGCGGCAAGCAGGCAACCCGGTGGGCATGGGCGGGGGGCAGGTGGGGCAGAGATTTTTGCTATCGGTTCTCCGAACCACCCGCCGCCATCGCTACAGGATCGAGCGATCCGGTCCGAAACGGGAGCATTTCACCCCTTTTTTTTCACCCATGTTTTTAGTATTTTACCGTTGTTGTTTTTATTGTGTGAGCCGCCCCGAGTCCGACGGAAGAAGGGCAGCATATAAATTTTAATAATAAATAAATAAATAAATATATTGCCTCCGATTCTGCAGAACTAATTCCCTTTTTAACCCTCAAAATGTGATCCCTGAGACTTTCCTTCCTTCCTTCCTTCCTTCCTTCCTTCCCTCCTTCCGCTAAAACTAGAGAGAGAGTTCCAAAAAAGAACCGAGGCTGTACAGAGGTTAACCCTCGACTTGCAACAGTTCGTTTAGTATCGATGCAAGCAATGCCGTGTATAATTAAAAGGGTGCAATTCAAGCCAGAGGTTTCATAAAAATATAGCAGGGGCAAATTAATTCAGCCGGCAAAACATTCGGACGAGGGACCTTCACCGGCTGAGTTTATGAATTCAGGATAATCCTGGATTTACAACAGTTCATTTAGGGACCGATCAAAGTTACAAAGGCACTGGGGGAAAAAAGGGAACTTGGGGCCATTTTTAACACAACCATTGCAGTGTTGTCGTGAATAAAATTCAAACACTTGGCAACTGACTCGTATTTATGACAGTCGCAGTGTTTTGTGTGTGTGTGTGTGTGTGTGTGTGTGTGTGCCGTGATCCCCTTTTGGGACCTCCTGACGAGAAAAGTCAAGAGGGAAGCCAGATTCGCTTAACGACCATATCACTAAGCAAACAACCGCAGTGATTTGCTTAACGACTGTGGCAGGAAAGGTTGTAAGAGGCGGCAAAATTCACTGAACGAATGTCTCATTGGTAGCAACAGGAAAGTTTGGGCTCCATCGTGGTCATAAGCCGAGAGAGAGAGAGAGAGAGAGAGAGAGAGAGAGAGAGAGAGAGGCAGAGCCTGGGCCCTCCGTCAGCCCTCAGATGGAGAGTCAACAGCCCCCAGGTCTGGAGGTGGCTGATGAAGAAGAGGAGGAACAGCTGGGTCCAGTGCTTGATGTGTGGATGCACAGAAGTTAGAGGAGAGGAGAGTAGTGGAAATCTATGGGCTGGTCCTTGGGACGGAAGAGCCACTGCTGCTAGCGAAGCCCCAACCTAGCTCTGGAGATAAAAGGCAGGGGCGGAGATGAATAGATGTGGCAGACAACTATTCATCTCCCTGCAGGACGGACAGATTTGTTAGCCTGTGGTGAGAGAGAAACTTTTTGCGGGCTGCTGGCACTCCTAATTAAAGGAATCTTTTGAGTTCACTTTAGGGGGTTTGTGGTGTTTGGGGAACTGGGTCAGAGCAGCAGCAGAGAGAGCATTGCCAACGGAGCCTCCATCTTACTGGATCTCCACGCATCCCTTTTTTAGGGCAGTGGAAGGAGAGGAGAGGAGTCCAGAGCTGGGAGTCACAAAGCATGAAACATGCACAGGAATTTGCAACGAAGGTGGGTGCTGCAAAGCTCTTTTTTAATGACACCCACTCCATGCGCTGAAGTCAACCTACCTCGTAAATGTTCGGGTGCCACATTTTGGTCAGAAATCTGAAGGTAGGTGGTGAATACGGGTAATCTATAGGAAATTTAATATGAGCCTGAAAGAGAGAAAGAGGGAGCCACGTTAAGCATTTATTAAGCACAAACAGAAGAGAAGATTTGGAGTTCAGGAGTGAACTGTGAGGTCCTGGGTGCTCTCTGAGCTTGGTGGTTTTCTGGAAGATGTTTCATGACCTAACTAGGTGACATCATCAGTGTCGAAGGGAGTGGGGTGTGTAGGGAGGAGGAGGGAGGAACAGGAGGATGACTGTGGGGTCCTTGGTGCTCTCTGACCTTGGTGATTTTCTTGCAGACATTTCATGACCTAACTAGGTAATATCATCAGTTTAGTTTATTGTCATTGCACATGGTACAATGAAATTAAATCCTGTCTTTAATATACATTATAGCTATAAAAATAAAAACACAAACATACATCCTTTACATTCTATATAATTGAAATTGAAAACCCGATATTGCACTATACCGTAGAATTCAATATAGTTGCTGCTCTGGGATAGAAGCAGTTTTTCAGCCTATTTGTCCTTGTTTTTATTATCCTGTACCGTCTGCCAGATGGTAATAGTTCAAAAAAAAAAAGGGGGGTGCACAGGATGAAATGGATCTTTAAGGATGTTTTGAACTTTCTTAAGGCAGCGGGAATTATAAGGCTCTTCCAAGGAGGGGAGTGGGCAACCAATGATCCTCTGGGCAATGACGTTAACCCTCTGGAGTGCTGTCCTATCTGCCCCTGTGCCACTGGCAGACCATACATAGTTTTCCATTCAGTTGTTGTTTCCTGAGAAGCCTCAGATCGTATAATCTCTGCTGGGCCTTTTTGACCAGGGCTGCAATGTGGAAGAAGCCCCAGATCAGGTCCTCTTTTAGGATAACGCCCAGAAACTTCAAACTGGCCACTTGCTCCACTCGGTCTCCATTGATAAGCAAGGGATAGGTGTCTGATCTGTTCCTTCTCTATAGTCCACTGTAAGCTCCTTGGTCTTATTGGTGTTAAGGACCAAGTTATCGTCTCCGCAGCACGAAAGCCACTGGTCCACCACATCTCGATAGGCAGACTCATTCCCCCCCTCCACCGGAGATGAGTCCCACCACTTATCCCACCACTTTGTTGTATCATCTGCAAATTTAGTGATAGTATTACTAGCGTGAGTGGGATTGTAGCCATGCACACAAAGAGTATAGAGTAAGGGACTCAACACGCCAGAATAAGGGCTGAAGAGATATGATGACCTAATCTGAGCCTCTGAGAGCGGCCAGACAGAAAATCCATAATCCAAAGGCAGATTGAATAGGAAAGTCCAAGACCTGTAAGTTTAGACGGTGTAGAAGGGGGAGGGGGGGAGTGTGTAGAGGAGGAGGAAGAGAACTGTGGAATCCTTGATGCTCTCTGTTTCGTTGTTTTCTTGCATTGTTTCATGATTAGGTAACATTACCAAGATTGATACCACAACAACATCAAGCAGGGAACAATACCACAATCAAGGAACTACTGATGCATACAAACAAGCGAACACTAAACCACAGCCTAAACTAGGAATCGCCAAGAAGAAAACAACACTCCCACCAACAGTCACATGGAGAGTCACTAGGACCGCGTCTCCCCGAAAATAAGACTGTCTTATATTTTTTTGAACCCCGAAATAAGCGCTGGCTCTGACTGGATGGTGGGGAATGGAAGGATTTATGCTCCTTGCAAACAGCTGCTCATTTGCATCCTTTTAAGAGTCATTGAGGACACTTGACACACACAAAGAAAAACACACACGCCACCACCAAGCGTCCCTTATCCGCCACTTACAACCCGTAAGGCAGGCTAAGATCAATGGCTTTGACGGAGAGCTTGCGACCTGCCTAACTCCCTCAAATTCAGCGCTATAATGATCCTCTGATGTTCAGCGGTGATAAAATCCATAACATTTGGGATTTTCCTTCTATTCCCCCGGGAGGGTGGGGAGAGGGGGGAATTCCCCATCAATAAAAGAAAAATAAAGGATATTCCTCAATTGCTTCCATGGCAACCGCTCAAGGCTTTGGCTTTCTGCTTAGGTTCGAAGAAATGCACCGAGCGCTCGGAGCTGCTTCCAGCTTCAAAGGCAGGCAGGCAGTCCTCGGCTTACAACGCATTAAAAGCGTGTTTCGAGATACGGTTCCCGAATGGCTGGCTGGGGAATTCTGGGATTTGAAGTCCACCAGTCTTAAAGTGGCCAAGTTTGGAGATTCCCCCCTGATCCAAGACCCCAAAACCCAACAGACAAATACAGAGACCCCCCTACGCTGCCCATTTCAATATCGATTTCTTCCCGTTTCTTCCAGCACCATTAAAGACTGAGTGTCCATCAGCATGTCGGAGGCACCCAATCTTAAAAATCTCGATTGACAGCCACCACTGGCTTTGTACAGCTGTTAAAACAGCATCCGATATAAAGTGGGCTCCTGCTACAAGGGAGATTAAAAATGAAGGATGAAATTTACGAGACTTAAAAAAAAGGGGCATCTCTAGAATAGTGGGTCCAACTCAGTGGGGAAATGCTACCGGTTCACACCAGTTCGGGCGAACTGGTAGTAAAAAAAGAAGCTACGGGTTCCAAACCGGTATTTCCGACGATCAGCTGTGCCGCGCAATTTTAAATAGCTAAAAAGCAAGAAATCCTGCTTTCCAGTGAATCTAAATCACGCGGCACAGCTGTCCCCCCCCCCCCCACTGATCTACTTAGCTTCCCAAGTCTCCTTTTTCCACGCAACTCGCATGTTTGGCATGTAGCATGTATTTGGTGCAGACTGCATGGGCACACGTGCTTTTCACATGCATTATGCATGCGTGCGCAGTGGGCACTTGGCACACACGACCCATGCACAGGCAGGGAACCAGTGGCAAACCAGGGAAAATTTCACCGCTGATCCAACTCATAGGAACTGCTCAGGAGAATAGCGTCTGCCTCTTGGTTGTAGGGTTTTCTGGTTGTTTTATATATATTGGTTTTATTGTGTGATGGACAGCCATACAAATCTTTGAGGAAAGACAGAAAACAAAAAGGAAGGAAGGAAGGAAGAAAGGAAGGAAAAGAAAGAGAAAGAAAGAAAGAGAAAGAGACAGGAAGGAAGAAAGGAAAGAAAAGAAAGAAAGAAAAAAAGAAAGAAAGAAAGGAAGGAAGGAAGGAAGGAAGGAAGGAAGGAAGGAAGGAAGGAAGGAAGGAAGGAAAAGAAAGAAAGAAAGAAAAAGAAAGAGAGAGAGAGAGAAAGAAAGAAAGAAAGAAAGAAAGAAGAAAGAAAAGAAAGAAAGAAAGAAAGAAAGAAAAGAAAAGAAAGAAAGAAAAAAAGAAAGAAGAAAGAAAGAAAGAAAGAGAAAGAAAGGAAGGAAACAGTGTGGATAAAACTTGATTTTTTTAAAAAAATAAAAAAATCGGATATTTTTTATTTAAATTGAATGTTTTTGATTTTAATTAAATTTATTTTAATAAAATGCTTTTGGAGTAAAAATCTATCTTAAATGTACTTTTCTATTTAAGATTCATTAATGATTTAGTTTATTCAGCATGAAACGGAGCCGAGGCTGAATATTCTGCAATATTGGGCCTGTCGGTGAGTCAACAGCCGGTCAGAGGAGGAGCCCCTGCAGGGCAGAGACAACAATTGCCCTTTAAAAATTATGATTTAAATCGAGTTGATTTAAATCAAGCCTTTTTACTAGCGATTTAAATCGTGATTTAAATCGACTTGATTTAAATCAAATCCACCCTGAAAGGAAGGAAGAGGAGAAAGAGGAAAGGAGGGAGGGAGGGAGGGAGGGAGGGAGGTGGCTGGGGAATTCTGGGAGTTGAAGTCCACACCTCTTAAAGGGACCATGGTTGGACACCCCTGCTCTAAAGTTTGAAAGAAGTACAGGGGCCGCCGCTCCCTTCTCCTTGGAGCTCCAGGGATGGGTGGAAAGAGTTGGCTTTCTTATGCTCACCGGAGTCCGGAGGCGATTGGAGCATGGCAGGAGGAATGTGTTGTGAAAGCAAGGGCCCCTGCCAAATTTGCCGGAGTGTTAGTTGTGTTGGCTAGGAACACAAACGCAATGCACGAACGGGCTTCGAGACAAATTCTCCGCCCGCTTAATTCTTTCCAGAACAAACCCAACTGCCCTATTTGGATGGTTTCTGGAAGAGCAACCGAGAAAGCCCGCCGGGTTGATTCGCGGCTCGTAATCCAGCCACCGTGCTAAATCCCGCCTAACAGATCTTTTTTCAGAGCGATCCACTCTTCTTCGGAATGTGGTGCCAAATTTACTGAGAGTATCATCACGGAAATACAAAAAATAAAATAAAAATAAAATTCAGATGATCCTCAATTTACAGCAACAATTGAGCCCAAGATTTATGTCTTTTAAGTGAGAAATTTGTTAAGCGAGTTTTGCCCCGTTTTACGACTTTTCTTGGAACATTTTTTTAAGAGAATCACAGAAGTTGTTAAGTGAATCTGGCTTCCCCATTGACATTGCTTGTCAGAAGGTCACTTGACCCCGAAACACTGCGACCGTCATAAATACGAGGAGCTGCCAAGCGTCTGAATTTTGATCACCTGACCACAGGGATGTTACAATGGTTGTTAAGAGTGAAAAATGGTCATTAAATGAACTGTTGTATCAAGGATTACCTGTAGAGAGAACTGCAGGCAGTCCTTGACTTATGAGCAAAATTGAGCCCCTGTTAAAGTAAGATAGTCATTAAGTGAGTTTTGCCTCACTTTATGACCTTTCTTGCCACAGCTGTTAAGTGAATCGCCGCAGTTGTTAAATTAGAAACAAGGTCATTACGCGGATCTGAATTTTCCTGCTGACTTCGCTTCTCAGGTCGCAAAAGGGGGTCACGTGACCCCCTGGGGCAGGGTGACCGTCGTAAAGATGAGGCAGGAGGGTGACCGTGAGAAAAACACAGCAGTTGCCAAAGCATTTTGATCCATGACCAGGGGGAAATGGCAATGGTCATTAAGTGGGAAAAATGGCCCGGAGTCAGTCTTTTCAGTGCTATTGTACGGTCACTGAACAAATGGTCGTATGTCAAGGACTGCCTGCACAATGGAAGGAGAGAACTGTGCAAAGACACAATAAGACACCCTGGGACAGAGAGAGAAAAAACAACTACAGAAAACCCACCAGGATAAGCTAGAAAAGGACTTGCCGTTACAGAAATGGCTGGTTATATATATTAATCTGTAAAAGCAAAAAATTGAGGATGGAGGGTTTTTAATCTTGGGCTAAGGAAGACTTGGAAGTCAATGCCTTTTTTATTTTTCTTTTATTTTCCCCTCTTGAATCTCAGCCCCCCTCCTTTCCCCCATTCCTTTTCCTTTCCTTAATTTCCTATTTTGTTTTCTTCTTTTCTTTGTATTTTATATAATAGAACAAAAAAAATGTAGGGTTTTTTTTAAAAAGCAGTTTGGGAGATATTAGACAAGGTATTATAAAAATAAAAAATAAGACAATCATGTTTATACTCAAAGGTATCATTTGCCACATTTGCAAAAGTTAGGTTAAATTCCAGGCCGGCATTCCCTCCAAAGCAGTACAGCTGAGCTAGTCCTCAACGTACCACCACAATTGAGCCCAAAATTTATGTCGCTAAGTGAGTCATGGGTTAAGGCGGTTCTAACCCTTTTTTTACAAACTTGCAGTTGTTAAGTTAGTGACATGGTTGTTAAATGAATCGGGTTTCTCTGTGGGCTTTGCTTGTCGGAAGGTCGCAAAAGGGGATCGTGGGACCCCGAGACGGTCACTAAACGAACTGTTGTAAGTCGAGGACTTCCTGTACTGGAAACCTGGCAGTACTGGGATATGGCTGGGTCAGCTCCCTACAGGGAAAGCTGTAATAATTGAGGTTCTTACATTTATTGGGGAAAATGGTAGTGATGACAGCTGGTTGGAGTTCTAGACAGGTAGTCCTCGCCTTATGATCAAAATTGAGCCCAAAAGGTCCGTCGCTAAGCGAGACCATTGTTGAGTTTCCCCCCATTTTATGGCCTTTCTTGTCAATTGCTGTTAAGTGAATCACTGCAGTTGTTGAGTTAGTGAGACAGTCGCTAAGCGAAATCCGGCTTCCCCATTCACTTTATTTGTTAGAACGTCGCAAAAAGAGGATTGCAGGACCCCCGGGACATTGCGACCATCATAAATATGAATCACTGTAAGTCAAGGACCAGCTACAAGGAGTCCTCGGCCTACGACCCCAATTGAGCCCAGAACTGATGCTGCCAAGCGAGAAATATACATACCTCCTTCTCCCTCTCTCCCTCTCCACCCGTTTTCTATCCATCCATCATCTATCTTCATCTGTCTGTCTGTCTGTCTATCATCCATCCACCATCTACCTACCTACCTACCAGCTACCTACCCATCATATCTATGTATCTATCATCCTTCTATCATCTATCTATCATCTATCTATCTATCTATCATCTATCTATCAATCTATCAATCTATCTATCTATCATCTATATCTATCTATCTATCTATCTATCTATCTATCTATCTATCTATCTATCTATCTATCTATCTATCTTCTACCATTTACTTATCTACCCATCCATCCATCCATCATCTACCTACCATCTACCTACCCATATCTATCTATCTATCTATCTATCTATCTATCTATCTATCTATCTATCTATCTATCTAATCATTCATCTATCTTCTAGCTATCTACCATTTACCTACCTACCCATCCATCCATCCATCCATCCATCATCTACCTACCTACCATCTACCTACCCATCATATCTATCTATCTATCTATCCATCCATCCATCCATCCCTATCTAACCTCACTGTCCATTTTGAATACACAGCAGAAAGAGTTGACTCCTGTGTTCATTCAATTCAACCCGAGGATGCCCCTGACCCTTGTGGCCCTTTCAAAGGGACCTAGCCGAGAGCCCCCAAAGCAGCCCAGCCCACTGCTGGAGTCTCCTGGCAGGGATTTCTTTTCATGTGCAAGCGAGACGTGAGACAGCCGAGCCAGATCCTCCCTTAGCAACGGAGAGCTTGCATGTTCTGAAGCTTTCTCCCTGCAGGCTTGGCTCGGCGGCTCCCTTAAAAACCGCTTGCCAATCGGCCTGCAGCGCTTGGAAAGGGAGGGGATGCTTTGCAAGAGGCAAGCTCCCCCCTCCCCGCAGCCCGACTGAAATTGCTGAAGGGGGTGGCGGGTGCAGCTGCTTTGATGAACGACCCACCTGGCCGATCCACCCGCCTGGACCCCAGCCAATGCCCCACAGTCTTGAAAAGGAAGAGAGACCCAACTGAAGATGGGCTTCAATCCATGCGCAGTGTGGAGGCCTCTCAGATTTTCATGGCTCAGAGTAAATTGAGGCAGAAGGGTGGGTGGGGCTCCCTGGGAAGGGCGGGGGGGGGGCGATATGGTCCCGTCCATCTTGTCAAGACTCAGCCCTGGATGGCTGCTGATCCATCATCTGGCTGGGGAATTCTGGGAGCTTTAAATCCATACGTCTTACAGGGGCCAGGTTTGGAGACCCCTGGTCAAGAGCATAGAGAAGTGAGGAAGGACAAAACCCAGAACCCAGATTCCCCCCTGCCCCCTTTGAAAATGTTTTGCTTCTCAACCAACTGAAGCTTCTTCAGTTCCATTGCATGAGAATGCACATCAGTGGGAGGAGAATTCAGTTCAGTTCTTGGATTAGAAGCTGCTGAAATGACACCCTGACGGAGGAAGATTGAGCCCAAGAACAGGGAGTGTGGCCCACAAGATGCTCGGGGGACACAGTCTAGCACGGTGATGACAAACCTATGGCACATATGCCAAAGGTGGCATGCAGAGCCCCCTCTGCTGGCATATGCGCCGTCGCCCCAGGTCAGATCTCCGCGGCGTTTCTTTTGTGAGCTTCTGTTTCTCTGCAAATGACGAGAATGAAGCTCATGAAAGAAAAAGACCTTACCGCTTGCTGCGCTGTTGGGATGCCCCGCCTCCCAGCTGGTTTTCGGATCTCTGTTGCGCACGTCTGCATGCGCACGTTTGTGCATGTCCATGCATGCACATGTCCGTGCATGCCACTCATGTGCACTTTCGTGCATGCACTCATTTGAGCGTGCTCGCGCACACACCTTTTAGTTTGGGCGTATGTGCAAATGTCATCTGGGCACTCGGTGTCTGAAAGGTTCGCCATCGCTGGTCTAGCCGAAGACACGGGGGATGAAGGGCAGGTGGCGAAGAAGGAGGGAGACTGAGCCAAGAACAAGGAATACGGCCCACCAGAAGTCAGAAGAAAAGCAGAAGGCAGAGGGGATGAAGGAAAGGAGAAGGCACCTGCTCTCGGCCTTGGGGCCTCAGGTGGAACTGAAGGAGAAGCACCTCTTCTGCTCTTAACCCGTTGGAAAAGGCGCACCGCTACCGTATTTGAGAGGGAGGGGTGGCGCGAAGGACGCTTGCAATTCAGCCACTCTTTGTAGCTGGCTCAAATTTAGCCAGCTACGGCCTCAGCAAAAGGAAAAACAACCAAGTGCTCCTGCCAAATTTGTGGTTTTGTTTTGTGAAGTCTGTCCCGCTGCTGTGTTTATGCCATGTGCCTGCTGGGTCACAATGCTCTCACGGGCAGAAGGCCAACCCTCAATGGCATCTGGAAGGCCTCAAATGCCCAACGCTTTCTGGGCTGTATCTCCCAAGCTCTCTTGCTGGAAAGACTCGAGCGGAATCCAACCTCACCACAACCGTGGTTTTTTTCCCCCCCCTCATTGCTCCTTCTCAAGCGAGGGTGTTTCATCTCGCTTCCAGCTCCTAGTTCTAAACCAAGCCTCCGGTCCTCATGAATAGCCTGTGTGCTAGTTAAGGTGTCCTCCACGTTCATTTGCTCTTCCGTTCCAATGCATGAGTTTGGGTTTGTTCAAAGGATCTCCATCCAACCTTCTTGGGCTCAAGGCTTCCTCGTCCTCCTCCAGCACCTTTCCTGCATCCCTTGTGTCTTCTACCATTTCTCCTAACTCCTTGTGGGCCTTGTTCCTTGTTCCTGGGCTCGGTCTTCCTCCTTCTCCAAAAACTTTTCCTTCATCCCTTGTGTCTTCTGCTAGACTGTTTCTCCTGAGCTTCTTCTGGGCCATGTTTCCTGTTCTTGGCTTAGTTCTCCTCCTCCTCCACCACCACCTTTCCTTCAGGGTGTCATTTCAGCAGCTTCTCATCCAAGAACTGAACTGAATCCTCACCCAACTGAACTGAAGAAGCTTCTTGGATGAGAAGCGGAACGTTTTCAAGGAAATTAAAACAAGGAAAGTTCACTTGCCTTTTGGAAAAGCACTTTTGGGGACAGCAGAACTAACCTGTGTTTAAGACAAAACTTAAAAAAGATGCTTGCAGATCTATCCAGTCCAGAATTCGGTGCCACACACTGGATACCTTTGGGAAAGTATCGAGGTCTGGACTGGAAAGCCGGATCTAACTCGCAGGCCATCTCGCAGCACTCAGTAATTAAAGCTATCCTGCCAGTAATTCAGGAGACAATCAACAACCATCTATGTTCCGAGCCCCCCAATGGAAACCTGATCCTCCGTGAATCTGTCCAGCCTGCCTTTCAAACCATCCAAATTGGCTGCCATTCTCACGAGTGCTGGAAGCCAAATTGCATTATCCCCCCCATGTACCATGTGCAAAAAGTATTTCCTTCTCTTGGCAGGGAAGTTCTCTGCGTTCCATTTCAAGGGGTGACCTTGAGTTCGAACACTGTGAGGGGGGAAAAAAAATATGACCCTTTTCTCCGTCCACATTAAAGCCAGGCATGGTTTTAACTACCTCTATCTTCTCTCTCTTTTATACTCTGCAAAGAAGAGGGGGAGTCAAGCTATTCTCCAAAGGACCTGAAGCCAAGACAAGAAACAATGGGTGGAAACTAATTGAGGAGAGAAGCAGCCTGGAATTAGGGAGAAACTTCCTGACAGGGAGGACAATTAACCAGGGGAACAACTTGCCACCAGAAATATTGGTTGCTCCATCGCTTAAACTTTTTAAGAAGAGACTGGAGAGCCACCTATCTGAATGCTTCAGCAGGGGGTTGGACGAGAAGACCACCAAGGTCCCTTCTGCTATTCTCCAAATTCTCCTTTGTTCACTCTTTAAAAGCCCAAAATGCAGGGAAATCTGCTCCAGCTCTCTACATCGTGTTGGTGAGTCTTTTTTGTTCTCCAGTTTTGCAACATCCAAAAATCAAGCAGGTTTTCAAGAAAAGATCGGACATCCACTTTTCCTGGATGGCATAAGGTCTTCAGCCTTGATAGGGGTTGGACTAGAAGACCTCCAAGGTCCCTTCCCAGCCCTGTGATTCTATGATTCTCAAGGTGCAGCTACCAGAATTGCATAAAATCCCAAGCGTGGTCTCTCCCTACATTGGTATAAGGGCATGATTATACTGCTTAGATCCCCTCCCAATGATTCATAGCATACAGTATCTATCTATCTATCTATCTATCTATCTATCTATCTATCTATCTATCTATCTATCTATCTATCTATCTATCATCTATCTATCTATATCATCTATCTATCCATCTCTCTCTCTCTTCTATCTATCCATTCTCTCTCTGTCTCTATCTATCTATCTATATCTATCTATCTATCTATCTATCTATCTATCTATCTATCTATCTATCTATCTATCTATCTATCTATCTCGATCATCTATCTATCCATCCTCTCTCTCTATCTTCTATCTATCCATTCTCTTCTCTGTCTCTCTCTCTCTCTGTCTCTATCTATCTATCGATCGATCTATCCACCCTCTATCTATCTATCTATCTATCTATCTATCTATCTATCTATCTATCTATCTATCTATCTATCATCTATCATCTATCTAGTAACACACAAACAAATAAATAAATTTATTAACTGCCCATCTTATTTATCAGAGGATAACTCTGGGTGGCTTATAATATTAAAAAGCTAAATACGTAAATAAAATACTACAGAATATAAATGTACAAGATACAATAGCTAAGAGATGGGGAGGGAGGGAAAGCGTAGGATGAGTGGAGGTGGGGGTGGGGGAGATGAGATCTGATATTAATCTATCAACCACCCCGTAAATGAAACTCCTTCTTTACAGAATGGCGTGTCTTGGGGGCACACAAATACAAGCCAGTTGCCAAGCATCTCAATTTTGATCCCAAGATTGTGGGGAAGCTCTTGGAGTTTGGTGCCTTTCTTCAAGCATTTCATTACCAAACTAGGTCACAGCATCAGTGCTAAAAGGGAGAGGAGGAAGAGGACTGTGGGGTCCTTGGTGCTCTCTGAGCTTGGTTGTTTTCTTGCAGATTACCCAGCTAGCCACTGATGATGTTATCTAGTTGGGTAATGAAACGTTTGCAGGAAAATAACCAAGCTCAGTTCAACCCTGAGCTACAAATATTCTCTTTTATGGGTATCCTTTTGATTTTCCAAAATGTTAGCTATGTTGAGGGTTTTTGCTTCAAATAAACAAGCTGAATTTGACTGAAGGCTCTTTTCTTCTATGCAACACCGTGGGAAATTTATCAGAAGGACAGCACTCTTTGAGATCTGACTATTCACCCAAGGGAAGGGAAGCAATGGAACAGGTGAGTGGGGTTTTTTTTTGTGTTATTCACCTTTAGCATTCTATGAGCAAAAAGAAATTTATCGCAATCTATTTTTTTATTGTCATGCAGGTTATTTTAATCCGACAGACACGAGAGCTGATATAGGAAGCCAATAAATGTTGAGGGTCAACATCCATAATACATGATTAAGAGTGTATTAAAACGGTGGTAACAGCCTTGCAAGAATCAAAGGGTCTCACGGATTGCAAAGGGATGGGTGGGGGGAGTGTGGAAATTCCCAGAAGCTATCCGTAAATGAGACCACCCTGTGTCTACAAAGCCTCCGGTTGACTGTCTTATGGGTTGGGACTGGCCATAGTGGGAGCCTCCTCCCTTTCCCCCCCTCCCGGCACTGTTTTGTCTGCCCACTTGCATTATTTAAGGGTTTAAACTCACAAATGCCTTCGGGGAAGTAAAAATAGCTAAGCAGAGCGGTCCCTCCCACCCTCAGCCTCATCAATATTTTAGGCTAAGTTAGGAAGATCAACCTCCAGCTAACTGGCTGACTGTGATTCAGGGACTGCCTGACCCACCTAGCCCAGCCCTCCCCCCACCTCACCCCCCTCTTCCTCCACTACCTCCTCCTCCTCTTCCTCCCTCCTTTCTCCTGCTTCTCTCTCCACCCTTCCTCCTCCTCTTCTTCCTCCTCTTCATCCCTCTTCTTCGCCTTTCTTCTCCTCCCTTCTCCCTCTTCTTTCGTTTTTCTTCTCCTCCTCTTCTCTCTTCCTCCTGTTCCTCCCCATTCCCCCTCCCTATTCTTCCCCTTTGTCTTCCTCCTCCTCTTCCCTCTCCTTCTCTCCTCCTCCTCCATTCCTCCTCTGTCTGCACAGCAGTCTCTCTATCCCTCTCTCTCTCTCTTTCCTCCATCACAGGCAGCTGTCCTCTCCTCCTCCTCCTCCTCACTGGGAGCAGCAAAGAGAATTATTTATAGCCTGGGAAGTGTAAACCGAAGCGCTGCTGCAATGTTACACAACTGCCTTCCCACCCGCCATCATCCACCCGGCTGCAAAAGGCCAGGCTCCTTTCCAAACAGCCCAGAGCATCCCACTTAACAACCAGGAGAAAATGAAGAGTTTAGCTTTCTGGAGCTGCAATGCAGGCGCTCTGGCGGAATGGCCACGGCTGCGTTTCACACAAAGAAGAGCCCGATGCAAAGTCAAAGGGACCCTTGTCTTCCAGCTGGCCCCCTCCCCAAGTACCCATCTTCCTCTTCCTTGACTATATTGGGAGTGCATTAGGGGAGACGGGATAGCAACGAGTGAAATGTACTCATTTATTTATTTGTATCCCTGCCTTTATTATTTTTTACAAAGAAGTCAGCGAACATAATGCAGCACACTTTTCCCCTCCAATTTTCTCCACCATCACAACGATCCTGCAAGGTGGGTTGGGCTGAAAGGAAGGGACTGGCCCAAAGTCACCCAGATGGTTTTCATGCTAGACTAGAACTCGCAGCCTCCTGGTGACTGATCCAAAGTCATTCATCCAGCCTCCATGGCTAAGGCAGAACTAGAACTCACAGCCCCCTGGTGACTGACCCAAAGTCATTCATCCAGCCTTCATGGCTAAGGCAGAACTAGAACTCACAGCCCCCTGGTGACTGACCCAAAGTCATTCATCCAGCCTTCATGGCTAAGGCAGAACTAGAACTCACAGTCTCCTGGTCATTGGCCCAAAGTCATTCCACCAGCCTTCATAACTAAGGTAGGACTAGAATTCATCATCTCCTAGTTTGTAGCCTGATGCCTTAACCACTAGACCAAATTGTCTCTAAAATGACTATAAAAACATAACAACCAGTGTCTGGTTCTTATGATCGTAGAGCAGAGGGTTATCCTTCAAAAGTAACAGACCATCTGAGATCAGAGTTGACAGTCCTCAGCTTATGACCAGTTGCCTAGTAACAGAATAACAGAGTTGGAAGGGACCTCGGAGGTCATCTAGTCCAACCCCCTGCTTAAGCAGGAGATCTTGCAGCATTTCAGACAAATGGTTGCCCAGTCTCTTCTTGAAATCCTCCAGTGATGGAGCCCCCACAGCCTCTGGGAGGCAAGTTGTTCCACTGATTAATTCACAGAGTGACGACCCATCGTTTTGCTGGTTGCTAGCAAAAATGGCCTCACAGTGAACAATGGATCCGTTTAACAAATGCCAGGGGGAAAAAAAACAAACGTGTAAAAACGGTCACAGGGAGATACATGGAACAATCGTCATAATTTATGACCAAAACTGTGGGTTCAATTAAGGTTGTATGTCGAGGACCAGCTGTAAAAGAGAAGACTTTAAAGCAGGGCTTTCCAACTTTGGCAAACTTTTACAACTTGTGGACTTCAACTCCCAGAATTCCCCAGCTAGCCTGTTTATGATGGCTGCAGGGTCCCTGGGTCACGCAGTCCACTTTTGCGACCTTCTGAGAAGGAAAGTCAGACTCGCTTAACGACCATGTGACTACTTTAACAACTGAAGAGCCTGGATAGCTCAGCGGACTAAAAGCATTGTGATTAGCACCAGCTGTCTGCAATTACTGTAAGTTCGAATCTCCCCAGGCTCAAGATCAACTCAGCCTTCCATCCTTTCTAAGGTGGGTAAATTGAGGACCCAGTTTGTGGGGGCAATAAACTGATTTTGTATAAATATACAAAAGTATGAAGGCTATTGCTTAACGCATTGTAAGCCGCCCTGAGTCTCCGGAGTAGGGCGGCATATAAATCTAATTAAAAAAAAAAATCTGCAAAGAGTCACTTAACAGCTGTGGGAAGAAAGATCATAAAAGGAGGCAAAGCTCACTTAACAACTATCTTGCTTAGCTGTGGGGGACTCAACTTTGGTCGTAAGATGAGGACTGCCTGTAATTCTCTCTACAGGTCATCCTAGACTTAACAACAGTTCGTTTAGTGACTGTTTTCCCCACACTTATGACTGGTGTAGCCTCCCTGTGATCACATGATCAAAAATCCAGAGGCAACTGATTCATATTTATGACGGTCGCAATGTCCCGGCAGTCAAGTGATCCCCTTTTGCGACCTTCTGACCAAGAAAGTTAATGGGGAGGCCTGATTCACTTAACAACAGGGTGACTAACTTAAGAATTGCAGAGTGATTCACTTAACCAAAGTGACCAGAGAAGTCGTAAAATGGGACGAAACTCACTTCACAACTGTCTCGCTTAGCAACAGAAATTTTGGGCTCAATTGTGGTCATAAATCGAGGATCACCTGCAAGGCTTCCAGGGGCGGGGTACAGTGGGAGGGGAACCCCTATATTTTCCAGTTAATATCCCAAAGTTTTGTTCAACTATTCTGCCAACCAAGGAGCAAATTTAATCTCATTTTCAGTAAGGAACAGCCTCAGGCATTTTCCTATTTTTTTCCCCTCTCCCTTTTCTACCTTATTGAAGTCAATCAGCCTTAAAAATTGTCAAGTTTGGAGGTTTACCATTCTGGATGAATGGCTATCCCATTTCTCCTTAAACCCTCCAGGGATGGGGCTCCCACCACTTCTAAATCTTAAAACAGATTTAAGTCACAATTCCTCCTATGAGTTTCAGCTACTTCCAGAATGACGGACAGCAGTTTATTTATGTTCAGACGTTTCACGACCCAGCTTGGTAACATTATCAGTGCTCAAAGGAAGTGTGGCGCCTGTCTATTTATATACTATCAGGGTTGGTGGGAGTTTGGTTCTTGGTAACCAAATCAAGGAACTACCAACTCAGACAAGCAAGCTAATAAAACAAGCTAACATTAAACAGCCTAATAAAGGAACCACAAGAACACTGCTGGGTTTATAAAAAGAGAGCAATCCCCACTCTTCTTCTAAACTGATGATGTTACCTAGCTGAGTCATGAAACATCTGCAAGGAAACAAGCAAGCCCAGAGAGCATCAAGGACCCCCTAGTTCAAGGCTAAGGCACAAATAATTTATTCCGTTAGTATCATTATTCATGATTATTTCTGGATCACGGTTAACTTGATGACTTCTAGCACAGCAAATTACATTAAAAGTTTGTGGCAAGGACCAACAATTTATTGTCTTTGTTTGCTTGATGATTAACTAAAACCAACAGTTGAGTCAATTAACCGATTTTCTGGATTTGCACCCCAGAGGGAATTATAAACTCACCACATAGGCTAAAACACCAGTGGCTAATGTGTGTTTTTTTTTTCACAACTTCTAAGAGTTTCACAACTTCTAAGGGTGCAAACAAGCGTTTCCAGCAAATCCCCAGGTTGTGGGTGCCAGTTTTGCAAACAAGGAGGAGGAATGTGGGCACTGGTTACTTGCTTGCATAAAATCCCAGAAGAATTTCTTGGGCTGGCTTATCAGTGACCAGCAAGGGTGTTTGACTAAGTTAAGTGCTGCCCGCTGGCCGAGAACGTTGCTTGTCTGCTATTCCTATCAGATCCAAAATAGCTTTCGAGGGAGAAACAGAACTGAACTGAACAATCTAAAGAAACTGAAGTTTCCCCCCCTCCCAAAAAAAAAAAACACACCAACCGGGAAGGGAGGCACAATCTAGCAGCCAACAGAGCAGAGTGTCCTGGGGTTTGTTTGTGTGTTATCTTGGCACCCCAGGCATGGTTTCTGGCCCTGGCATCTTAAGCTGCTCTGCTCTGCATTTCAAGAATTGCTTATTCCAGAATTTCTCCTTTGCAGGCACAAGAGAGAGAGAAGGATCCAAGGGAGGGAAGGAAGAAGCAGGCTTATTTAAGGCTTGCAAGCTGGACAGGAGGGATTTACAGCTGTCAGCTGAGCCAAGACTCAGCCTTTCTCTGCTGTAACAGGATAATGAAAAGGAAGGGAGACAATAAAGAGAGAGAGAGAGAGAGAGAGAGAGGAAGAGGGAAAGAGGAAGCAAAGGTGAGAGAGGGCAGGAGAAAGAGAGAGAGAGAGAGAGAAAGAGAGAAAAAGAAAGAAAGAAAGGAGAAAAGATAAAAGAGAGAGAGAGAGAAAAAGAGGGAAAGAATGAAAGAATGAAAGAGAAAGGAAGAAAAAAAGAGAGAAAAAGAATAAATGGGAAAGAGAAAAAAAGAGTGAAATAGAGAAGGAAAGATAAAAGGAGGAAGAAAGAAAAAAACAGAAAAGAGAATAAGACAAAGAAAGAGAAAAGAGAAAAGAGCAAGAAAAAGAAAACGAAAAGAGGGAAAGAAAGAGAAAAAGGTAGAGAGAGTAAGAAAGTAAAAAGAGAAGGAAGAAAAAAGAGCAAGAAAAAGTGAAATGGAGGAAAGATAAAGAATGGAAGGAAGAAAGAAAAGAAAAAAGAAAGACAAACAACGAGAAATGAAGAGAGAGAAAAAGAAAGAAAGGAAGGAAGGAAGGAAGGAAGGAAGGAAGGAAGGAAGGAAGGCAGATAATTTCCACCGTTTCCAATTAAGCGCATTTAAAAAGTAAAAATAACCAAGTGAGGCATTTGTTCTGCAATTACACCACAGCGTGGGGAAATGTCAGGTGGAGCAGCAGATGCCAACGCCACTTAAAACACAACTTCCTTCTGCAAATTGGAATAAACACTTTCTACTTGCATGCAATTATTTACAGATCCAAAATCTGAATATTAAAGAAAACAACATAAACGAAAACAAAGGAAGACCTCCTGCAATGTAACAAGGACAGAATTTTGGATTCCCTGCCACTCAATGTATAGAGAGAGGGAGGAATAACAGAATAAGTTTTTGTATGTGTGTGTATCTCTCTCTTCCTCCCATTTCTCTATCTACACTCTCTCTCTCTCTCTTCTCTTTCTCTTCAGTTTCAATTTCAACTTCAATTTCTTCACTGACTATGTAGTACCTTTTTTTTTACAATGTACAGGTAGTCCTCGACTTATAACAGTTCATTTAGTGACCGTTCGAAGTTACAATGGCACTGAAGAAAAGTGACTTAGGATTGTTTTTTACAGTTATGACCGCTGCAGCATCCCTGTGATCACGTGATCAAAATCCAGCCGTCGGGTAACTGACTTATATTTATGACGGTCACGTGATTCCCCATTTGCGACCTTCTCACAAGCAAAGTCAGCCGGGAAGCCTGATTCACTTAACAACCGGGCTAACTGGCTTAAGAACTGTAGTGATTCGCTTAACAAATGTGGCCAGAAAAGTCGTAAAATGGGGCAAAACTCACTTACCAACATAAATTCTGGGTTGGAATTGAGGGGTCTTAAAAGCATTAATATTTGTCAACCGACTCGCATTTATGACGGTTGCAGTCTCCCGGGGTCACGTAATCTCCTTTTACGACCTGCTGACAAGCGAAGTCAATAAGAGAAACCAAATTCACTTGATGACTGCACAATTCATTTAACAACTGAAGGGATTTCCTTGACAACTGGGGCAAAAAAAGCTGGCAAATGGGAGAAAACTCACTTAACGGTCTCACTTAGCCACGGATATTTGGGGCTCCGTTGTGGTCGTTAAGACGAGGACTACCTGTAGTCCGCACCAGAAGCACCTCCACCAACAAAGCCAGTTTTGTGATTCTGTGGTGCGATTTCCTCCACGGCCGGCGCGAATATTTGGAGCCCTTTCAAAACTATGTCAACACACAGTTTCCGAGCTCTTCCCGGCTGCCATCCAAATCTTCTTTTATTGTGCTGATCTGTTCTTTACTAACTGCTGATTTCACTGTTATTTTTAATTTGGGGTTTTCGCTTTGCTACGGTTTAATTGCAGGGGTGGGTTTTAAAATTTTTTACTACCGGTTCTGTGGGTGTGGTTTATTTTGTGGGTGTGGCTTGATGGTCATGTGACAATTCTTTAGGATTTAGCAGGCGTACTGGTCTACCAGGCTTTTAACTGCTTGCACAGCTATAACTGTCTACCCATTTATTTTTGCAGGCACCAGTCTACTCATTTGTTTTCTTTTAACACTGATCAGCTGTAGGGCGGCCCTTTGAAGCCCCACGGCAAGAGTTTAAACAGTTTTTTCCCCTCTAGCCATCAGCTGGGACTCAGGAGGCAGCAATAGATTGGGGGTGGGGCCAAAGAAAAGGTAAGAATAACGCGGGGTGGGGGTGGGGCAGAACCGGTTCGGTGATGTCATATTGTCACCGCTACCGGCTTGGGAGAACCGGGCCGAACCAGGAGGAATCCACCACTGCTTAATTGTTGTGAGTGGATCACGGAGTCTGTTAAAGGGAAAGCTAGTTTTTTAATTCGGTGAATGGACAGAGAGATTCCTCAAAGTGAGGCATTTACCAAAGCAGGAGTCGGCGACAGGCAACTTGAGTCTCACCAAATTAAATTGCTTGCAGGAGTTCTCCTCTGCGTGGAACACAGGGAGTTCCTGACTTACGACAGTTCAATTAGTGACCGTTCAAAGTTAGGACGGCACCCAGAAAAGGGACTTATGACCGTTTTTTTCACACTTACAACTGTTGCAGCAACCCCAGATGCTTGGCAGCAGTCACAATGCTCAGGTGATCCCCTTTTGCGACCTTCTGACCCGCCAAGTCAATGGGGAAGCTGGATTCACTTAACAACCGTATGCCTAATGGAATCAACTTCAATGATTCAGTGGCAAGGGAGGTCATAAAATGGAGCAAAACTCACGTAACTGTCTCACTTAGCAACAGAAATTTTGCGCTCAGTTGGGGCCATAAGTCAAGGACTACTTGTATTCAGTATTTCATTTCATGTGATAATACCACATTATAATGCCAAAGTTTCAGAGGCAGAAAAAAAAAGCAAAAAAAAAAGCAAGGCACAGAACTCACAACCAAGGAACCTGTTGCTAAGATTCACCTCTGGGAACAGCTGATTGGGGGTATTCCAGGAGGCCGATCCACCTGCCAATCAGCTGTTTTCTTATTTTCTTCCCCAAAAACTAAGGTGCGTCTTATACTCCGAAAAATACGGTACTTTTTTGAAATGGCACGGGGTCTCCTGCTTGAGCAGGGGGGTGGGGGTTGGACTAGAAGACCTCCAAGGTCCCTTCCAACTCTGTTATTCTAGATCGGAGGTCTTCAAACTTGGCTGCTTTAAGACTTATGAACTTCAACTCCCAAAATTCTCCAGCCAGCCAGAAGTCCACAAGTCTTAAGACACCCTCCCATTTCAAGGACTCCTATCCATTACATGGGGAGGAATGTCCGGCTAGCCAATCAAATTTTATTGCAAATCACAGTATTTATCTCAATTCCACAATTCCACTAATGAAAGGAAATGAGGCAAATGACATACATTCAGATTTAACTAACTGTTCCCTCAATGGTCTATTAAACAGAGGCTTTATGATGAAGCCAAAGCATGGCTTATAAAGAAGGCATCTTTGGTGGCCAAAGACAGGGGTTGCCCTTAAAATTTCTTGGGGGTCTTAAAGACTACAAAGAGTGTGAAACCACACTGGGGAGAAGGGGGGGAGGCAGAATCAGATCCAAAAGGATTTACTACTCCCCAACGGAATGAGCTACGTAAGCGATGAGTTCTTTGTCACAGGTCTTTGAGGGGAACCTGAAATATCTTATGGCTAAAATCTTTTAGTTAGTTCTAGAGTTACGACCAATCACTTAGTGACAGTTCAAAGTTACAACAGATTACCCCAGGGGTACTTACAACTCGGAGTCAAGGTTCTGACAGCCAGGCTTCCCACCCACCCATGGGGTCATGTGGTCATATTCTGGAGCCCTTGAAAACCAGCCCAAATTTATGGCTGTTTGCAGTGTCAAGTGACTTGAATTATGACATTTTTGGGGAACGTGGTGTTGGGAGTGGAGTGAGAAAACACTCATTGCAGACAATGGATTCGCTTAAGAACTGCCCCGTTCACTTAACAACTGGGGCGATTTACTTAACAACCCCTACAGGTAGTCCTCAATTTACGACCACAGTTGCCAAGTATCTGGATTTTGAGCATGTGACCACAGGGAGGCTGCAATGGTCGTAAGTTTGAAAAGCGGTCCTAAGTCACCTTTTTCAATGCCATTGTAACTTTGAATGGTCATTAAATGAACTACTGTAACTCAAGGACTACCTGTAAAAATGGACACTGTCAGGAAGTAATCTGCATGTCTTAAAACCATTAATTTCAGCCTCTATGACAGTCGTAAACTGAGGACTACCAGGACTAAGTGAAGCTTTGACCTGATTAGATTGTTTCCGAGACCTTTTTCATTTTATAATTTTGACATTCGTGTTTGGCTCTTAAATGTGGGACGGCTCATTCGGGAATGGCCAGTCTTAGATGTTAAGATTGCTAGATGACAAGTCTACTGCTTTGCTGGCTGAGGAACTCTGAGAGTTGAAGTCCACAAGTCTCAAAGTGGCCAAGGTTGGAGACCTCTGCTCTAGAAGACACACAAGTTCCGTATCACAGTTCTTTAAGAAATTACCCACAGAAGTACGGAGGAAGGTTGGCTATTTGTATAATTAGGGATTTTAGGAAGGAGATGTACAAAGGTCGACTCACAGTCAACAGGCTGAATAAAATGCCACCCGGTCAGCAAATCTCTCTGAAATATTTCACAATAGGCATTCGCAGAATTTGGTGTCAAGTGTCCGAGGAGACCAAATGTTTTCATTTGCTCGGTGGTTAAGTGACACTTCGAATAAAGCATCTCGCTTCTGCACTGTCTATTGGGACACCTTTCTCTTTACCAAAATAGTTGGTAAATATCTATAGCATATAAATACTATAGGTAACTTACAACTCCGTTCTTTGAGTGACTGAATTTACAAGGACCTGTAAAAAAGTGATTTACAAACAGATCTCGCACTCAATTAAAAAGACGTTGAGACTTTGGAAAAAGCGCAGAGAAGAGCAACTAAGATGATTAAAGGCCTGGAGAGTAAAACCTATGAAGAATGGCTGCAGGAATTGAGTTTGGCCTGTCTAGAGAAAAGAAGGACTGGGGGGGGACATGATAGCAATATTCCAATATTTGAGGGGCTGCTGCAAAGAAGAGGGGGTCAAGCTATTCTCCAAAGCACCAGAAGGCAACGGGTGGAAACTAATCAAGGAGAGAAACAACCTGGAATTAAGGAGAAATTTCCTAACAGTGAAGACAATTAATCAGTGGAACAGCTTGCCACCAGAAATTGTGAATGCTCCAACACTGGAGGTTTTTAAGAAGAGACTGGTCAGTCACTTGTCTGAAATGGTAGAGGTTCTCCTGCCTGAGCACGGGGCTGGACTGGAAGACCTCCAATGTCCCTTCCAGCTCTATTCCGATTATGACTGTCATAGCATCCTTATATTCACAGGATCAAAATTTGGGCGCCTGACAACCGGCATGTACCCTGTTTTCCCGAAAAGAAGACATCCCCCGATAAGAAGCCCAATCGGATTTTTGAGCACATGCTCTAAAATAAGCCTCCCCCCCTGAAAATAATCCCTCCCCAAAAATATTCGCAAAGAGCCTGGTGACGCAGGGGACTAAGTGCTGTTAAAGTAGCCCTTAGTTGCCAGCTGCCTGCAATTACTGCAAGTTCAAATCTCACCAGGCTCAAGGTTGACTCAGCCTTCCATCCTTCCGAGGTAGGTGAAATGAGGACCCGGATTGTGGGGGCAATAAAATGACTTTGTATAAAAAAAGAACACCGCTTTGGGGGAGGGGGGGGAGGCAAAGTCCTACTAAACAGGTATATGCAAAAGTATGAGGGCTATTGCTTAACGCATTGTAAGCCGCCCTGAGTCTCCAGAGAAGGGCGGCATATAAATTGAACAAATGAATGAATGAATGAATGAATGAATGAATGAATGAATGAATGAATAATTAAATTAATTAATTAATTAAAACGTAGAGCTGCAAATCTGGTAAAATGGCAAGAGGAGCCCCATCTTGCTCCATGCACCCCAAAATAATAAGACCTCCCCGAAAATAAGGCCAAGTGCTTATTTCAGGGTTCAAAAAAAATATAAGACAAGGTCTTACTTTTTGGGGAAACACGGTATTTACAATGTTTGCAATGTCCCGGGGACATAAGATTACTATTTGTACTCTTCCCAGCTGGCTCCTGACAAGCAAAGTCAAGTGGGGGAAGCTGGATTCATTTAACAACTATGTGATTCACTTAACAACCGTGGCAAAAGTGTTGCGAAATAATGCCAAATTCACTCAACAACTGCAAATTTTGGTGCCTTTTTTTGGGGTCATACTACCTGTAATTTCTTCTGGATTACAATTGCTTCGTACAGATCAGGAGACGGGTGTGAGATTAAGTCATATTAAGTTCTGCTTCCCCCCCCCTCCCCCTTGAGAACAAAATAGAATATTTTCGGGGGTGACATACAGAGATGGCACGACAATACTGGCAACACAATTCTCCTTGTTTGCCGTCTTGCAACTAATTGAACAACTTCCCAAGCTTCACAGAAATGTTTAGGTGCCTCCAACACACCATCCTTCGCACCCCCAGTGTGTGAGCATCACACATTCTTGTGCACCTGCTAAAGTAACGTTCAGCACTGCCTGAAAAGCCCTTTTTAAAATTCTGTTCGTTAGTCTGAAAAATACAAGCTAGAAAAATGTTTGTTATCTTGTACTGGTAGACTGTCATGGAGCCTGGAATTTCCACTGTTTAGGTCACGAAGGTCGTAAGTCGAGGCAGCCATGGGAGTCATCCGATTCTATGACAATTTTCTGGTGGTTGTTAAGAGGAACCACTGTCTGCAATTAGTGGGTTTTTTGGTCTTTTTTTGGCTGGAAACTGAAAGTAAATAGCAATGGCACTTAGACTTATATACCGCTTCATTATTTATTTATTTATTTATTTATTATTTCAATTTATAAACCGCCCTTCTCCTTGCGGACTCAGGGCGGTGAACAGCCAGAATAAAACATGGTATACAAAAGTTAAAAACAATTAAAAATTATTAAATATTATTCGGCCGAGAATTAAAACAACCCAATTTAAAATCAATGTCAAATTTAAAAACGGAGGATGGGATCAAGCTAGCCCAGCTAGATGGAACAAATGGGTTTTAAGGGCCCGACGAAAGGTCCGGAGATCTGGAATCCTGCGTATCTCCGGGGGTAGGTCATTCCAGAGGGCGGGCGCTGCCACAGAGAAGGCTCTCCCCCTGGGGGTCGCCAGCCGACACTGTCTGGCCGACGGCACCCGGAGGAGGCCCTCTCTGTGCGAGCGTACTGGCCGGTGGGAGGCTATTGGCGGCAGAAGGCGGTCCCGCAAGTACCCAGGTCCTAAGCCATGGAGCGCTTTAAAGGTGGTCACCAACACCTTGAAGCGCACCCGGAAGACCACCGGGAGCCAGTGCAGCTCGCGCAGGAGAGGTGTCACGTGGGAGCGCCATGTCGCTCCCATAATTTCCCGCGCGGCCGCATTCTGGACCAGTTGGAGCCTCCGGGTGCACCCCAAGGGGAGCCCCATGTAGAGAGCGTTGCAGTAGTCCAGGCGAGAGGTGACGAGTGCCTGAGTAACTGTGCGTAGGGAGTCCCGATCTAGAAAGGGCCGCAACTGGCGTATCAGGCGAACCTGATAAAAAGCCCCCCTGGCCACGGCCGTCATGTGTTCTTCTAAAGACAGCTGTGCGTCCAGGAGGACGCCCAAGTTGCGAGCCCTCTCCGTGGGGGCCAATGTCTCACCCCCAATAGTCAGCGATGGCGTCAGCTGGCTATATCGGGACGCCGGCAGCCACAGCCACTCAGTCTTGGAGGGGTTTAGTCGGAGCCTGTTTCTCCCCATCCAGACCCGCACAGCTTCCAGACACCGGGACATCACTTCAACGGCATCGTTGGGGTGGCCTGGGGTGGAGATGTACAGCTGGGTGTCGTCAGCGTACTGATGGAATTCCACCCCAAAGCCACGGATGATCTCACCCAGCGGCTTTACATAAATGTTGAATAGAAGGGGCGAGAGGACCGACCCCTGCGGCACCCCACAAACAAGGCGCCTCGGAGTCGACCGCTGCCCCCGTCAACACAGATTGCGACCGGTCAGAGAGATAGGAGGAGAACCACCATAGAACGGTGCCCCCCAACCCCAACCCCTCCAACCGGCGCAACATGATACCATAGTCGATGGTATCAAAAGCCGCTGAGAGATCTAATAGGACCAGGATAGAGGAACAACCCCTATCCCGTGCCCTCCAGAGATCATCCACCAACGCGACCAATGCCGTTTCCATGCTGTGCCCAGGCCGGAAGCCGGACTGGAGCGGATCTAGATAGACAGCTTCATCCAGGAACCGGGGAAGCTGCTGTGCAACCACACTCTCAACAACCTTCGCAACAAAGCGAAGGTTGGAGACTGGACGGTAATTAGCCAAAACAGCCGGGTCCAGAGAGGGCTTTTTGAGGAGGGGTCTCACCACCGCTTCTTTCAAAGTGGCCGGCAGAACACCCTCACTCAAAGAAGCGTTAACAATCTTCTGGAGCCAGCCTCGTGTAACCTCCCAGGAGGCCAGCACCAACCAGGAGGGACACGGGTCCAATAAACATGTGGTCGCATTCAGCTGTCCCAGGATCCTGTCCATGTCCTCGGGAGCCACAGAGTCGAACTCCTCCCAAACCACACCCCCAAGACCTGCCTCGATTATCCCGTCCGGACCTACCCAGTCAGAGGCCAGACCTTCCCGGATCTGAGCGATTTTGTCATGCAGATACTGGACAAAGTCCTCAGCTCGACCCTGTAAGGGGTCATCCCAAGCTCCCGGTTGAAGGAGGAAGCGGGTCACCCTAAACAGGGCAGCTGGGCGATTATCTGATGATGCGATAAGAGCGGAAAAGTAGCTAGACTTTGCCGCTTTTATCGCCACTAGGTAGGTTTTAATATGAGACCTCACCAGTGTTCGGTCAGATTCAGAACGGCTGGCCCTCCAACCGCTCTCCAGGCGTCTTTTCCGGCGCTTCATCTCCCTCAGCTCCTCAGTAAACCAAGGAGCTGGCCGAGTTCGGCGCCGGGTCAGAGGCCGCAAAGGCACGATGCGGTCCAAAGCCCCGGCGGCCGCTCTATCCCAGGCGGCCACCAGGTCTTCAGCCGAATCATGAGCCAGAGTCTCAGGAAATGGCCCAAGCTCCATCTGGAACCTATCAGGTTCCATCAGGCGCCTGGGGCGGAACCACCTAATCGGTTCCGCCTCCCTGCGGCGGGGTGTAGCGGTTAGAAAGTCTAGTCGAAGGAGAGAGTGGTCCGACCATGACAAGGGTTTGATGACTATATCCCCTATATCAAAACCACTCGACACTGACCAGAGACAAAAACTAAGTCCAGGGTGTGTCCGCCCGTGTGAGTGGGGGCGTGAATTAACTGAGTCAGGTCCATGGCCGTCATGGAAGCCATGAACTCCCGAGCCACCTCAGACGTTTCACCAGCAGATGGCAGGTTGAAATCCCCCAAGACCAAAAGTCTGGGGGTATCAACCGCCACCTCGGCTATCATGTTGAGTAGCTCAGGCAGGGCTGTTGCTACGTGGCAGGGAGCCAGGTACGTAAGCAGCAGACCCATCTGAACTCTGCGACCCCACTTCACAAGGAGGGATTCACACCCGGTTATCTGAGGTACAGTGGACTCCCTCGGATCAAGACTTTCTTTTATGATAACCGCCACCCCACCCCCCCCCCCCCCGCCCCTGCCCTGAGCTCTCGGCTGATGGAATGCATGGAAGCCTGGAGGGCACATATCCACGAGGGGGACTCCCCCCTCCTGGCCCAACCAGGTCTCCGTAATACCTGCCAGGTCTGCTCCCCTCTCCTGGACAAGATCACAGATGAGAGGGGCTTTATTTACCACGGACCTGGCATTGCACAACAACAGCCGGAGACTCGGGCCCTGAGAGTCTGCGCAACCTGGGGAGCGAGAAGGGCTTTGGGGACCGGGGCGCACCATCGCTCGGAGATAGCGAGTGCGCGCCCCCCTCACATGATATGGTCCCCTGCACTCGCCATATCTGCCCCTCCCACTCAGCGTATTGATAGAAAGGCCCTCTGCAGAATGAACTTCAATGTACCCCTTATCCCCGGAATCTACACCCCCCGTAGCCCCACTAACAGCTGGACCCGACCCCTCCTCCTGTGGGTTAACCCCCACACCCACACAACCCTCCCACTTCCCAGAACCCCTTAAAAATTTATCTAAAAGTTTACCCAACAAACCCCTCAGACCCCTTTTTGCTCCATGCCACCTCTCGGGGCTCCAAAGCCCGTCATAAAGGTAGCCCCTCGATAGAGTGGAGGGCCACATAATGCTTTTACAGCCCCCTCTAAGCAGTTTACAAAGTCAGCATAATTGCCCCCAACAATCTGGGTCCTCATTTTACCCACCTCAGAAGGATGGAAGGCTGAGTCTGTCATTGCATTTTTGTATTTACCAGCAGAGCTTTTATTTTTGAACTTTCAGACTTACCGTAGCTTGCCAAGTCCTTATCAATATCTACTGTGCATGTCCGCATTCATTCCTTTCTTCTTCTAAAAACTTTTCTTTGTTCTCCAGCCAGGGAAGATTCAGGCTGGGGATTCTTTGCCAAAATGTAACTAATTTAGATAGTGAGATGTTTTATTTTCTTTACAATAAATATGAGTTTAATTAGAAAATGTATTCCGGTTTTGTTTTTCAAGAGTATACACAAGGAGAACGTCACAATCCGACTCTAATTGAGGGCAATTACCCCAAGCAAGATAATGGGGCTGCTTGCCGCTCTGACAGAGTCAACCTTGAGCCAGTCAGGATCAAACTGTTGGCAGTGGGCAAGCCTGTAATATTGCATTCTAACACTGCACCACCATGGCTATCTATCCATCCATCCAATCAATCCTCGTCCATCCATCCAATCCTCCACCTATAGCAATAGTAATAGCACTTGGACTTATATACTGCTTCATAGTGCTTTTACAGCCCTCTCTAAGCAGTTTACAAAGTCAGCATAATTGCCCCCAACAATCTGGGTCCTCATTTTACCCACCCCGGAAGGGTAGAAGGCTGAGTCAACCTTGAGCCTGGTGAGATTCGAACTGCCGAACTGCAGCTAGCAGTTAGTTGAAGTAGCCTGCAGTACTGCACTCTAACCACTGAGCCACCTCAGCTCTCAATGTATATCAATGCCAGTTTAAGGCAAAAAAGATTGTAAATTGCAGTCATGTCACTGTGGGACATTGCAAATGGCAATAAACAGCAGCCAGTTGTTGAGTACCCAAAAAGTGATCACATGACTGCCATTGTTGGAACTTTATACCACCATAAATACCTTCTGAGCATCCGTCGTAACTTTAGAACGGTCACTAAGTCACCAGTGGTAAGTCAAGGACTACCAGTATAAGATTTTTACAATTGTGTGCTCCTTAATGCTGGTTTTACTAACTCCCTAATTCTCAGCCCAAAGGGCCGAGAGTTCTAGACTTCAACTCTTAGGATGAGTGCGCTCCGTATCTTGGAGTTAAACAAAAAAGTTCACTGTGTTAAGTACAATAATGGCTTGTGCCAGTGGTGAAATCCAATTTTTTTTTACTACCGGTTCTGTGGGTGTGGCTTGGTGGGCATGGCAGGGGAAGGATACTGCAAAATCTCCATTCCCAACCCACTCCAGGGGGAAGGCTACTGCAAAATCCCCATTCCCTCCCTACTCCAGGGGGGAGGATATTGCAAAATCTCCATTCCCATCCCACTCCAGGGGGGAGGATATTGCAAAATCTCCATTCCCACCCCACTCCAGGGGGAAGGCTACTGCAAAATCCCCATTCCCTCCCTACTCCAGGGGGGAGGATATTGCAAAGTCTCCATTCCGACCCTACTCCTGGGGGAAGGATACTGCAAAATCCCCTTTCCCACCCCTCTGGGGCCAGCCAGAGGTGGTATTTGCCGGTTCTCCGAACTGTTCAAAATTTCTGCTACCGGTTCTCCAGAACCTGTCAGAACCTGCTGGATTTTACCCCTGCCTTGTGCAGAGAATGAGGTTGTCTCCAGAGCGTGCACACTTGTGTGTGAAAAAAAGAACACAACAACTCTGCTCCTGAACAGGTAACAGGTTCAAGGTTTCTCCTGCAGCTTGAAAGGAACCAATTTCTAGGTAAGGAGTGTCCAACTTTGGCAACTAAGGATTTGTGGTCTTCAGTTCCCAGAATTCTGAGAGTTGAAGTCCACAAGTCTTAAAGCGGTGGACTTAAAAGTTTAAAATATGAATTCCAAGCCAATGGAAGGTGAAGGATGGAAAGCCAACTCAGACCCTGATCCAGCTATTCGAAAATGCCAATTTTACAAATAAAAGGAGAATTCTGTTTGGAAGGAAAGTGGGCTCTACCTCTCTAGGATTCTAGCTCTTTAGTCTTTTCCTCACCCCCCTCGCTGATGTGGGCCCTCTCTACCTGCTCTAGTCTCTTCTGCAATGCAGACCCCCCCCACCTAACAGAAAAGCAGTTGGAAGGGATCTTGGAGGTCATCCAGTCCAACCCTCTGCTCAAGCAGGAAATCCTAAACCATTTCAAACAAATGGTTGTCCAATCTCCTCTTCAAAATTTCCAGTGATGGAGCACCCACAATTTCTGGAAGCAAGTTGTTCCACTGGCTACTAGAATAACAAGAGTTGGAAGGGACCTTGGAGGTCTTCTAGTCCAACCCCTTGGTTAGGCAGAAAACCTTACACCACTTCAGATAAATGGTTGTCCAACATCTTCTTAAAAACTTCCAGTGTTGGAGCATTCACAACTTCTGGTGGCAAGCTGTTCTACTGATTAATTGTCCTCACTGTCAGGAAATTTCTCCTTAGTTCTAAGTTGCTTCTCTCCTTGATTAGTTTCCATCCGTTGTTGCTTCTTCTCCTGCCTTCAGGGGCTTTGGAGAATAGCTGGATCCCCTCTTTTTTTGTGGCAACCCCTGAGATATTGGAAGACTGCTCTCATGTCACCCCTAGTCCTTCTTTTCATTAGACTAGACATACTCAATTCCAACAACTGTTCTTCGTATTTTTTAGCCTCCGGTCCCTGAATCATCTTTGTTGCTCTTCTCTGCACGTTTTCTACAGGCACCAACAGCAGGTAGGACCTCTTCCAAGGCCCTGTTCTCCCTCTTTGGCAGCAACCCCAAAACCCTAGTTTGCTAGGCTCGGCATTTCCTCCTGCCAAGCATTCCCAGAAGCTTCTAGCAAAGAAACGGCCTCTCTGGGTCTCCCTCTTCTGCCACGGAGGATCAAAGCAGGGCCAAAACCACCTCCCGGTTCTCCAGGCAGCAGCTTCCAGGCTAAGAGGTTCCCCTTCCCTTGCATCTCCATAGCTGCAGCTGATGGGCATCAGGCCGCCTGGGCTATAAAAAGAGCCCCTTGCAGAGTTGGCACCCGGGTCCAATGCTGCTGGGGAGGATGGTAAAACTGCCAATTTGCTCCTTGCCTGCAAACTGGGGTGGAGGAGGGTGGGGTGCAGCTGGAGGGAAGGACTCAAAGGGAGAGCTTATAAATAGCCGTTTCTTACAGTACCCTTTCTAAGTGGAGGTTTCTCCCAGGCAGGGAGGGAACATGGTGAGGGTATGTTGGCTGTAAAATGGGGGGGTGGAGGTTACTGTAGAGACGGGTGGGGCATGGTGAACAACAACAGCAGCAGCAAACGATGAGAGAATATACCACAATCGTTGCAAATGAGAGTTAGCTGCTAGGGGAAGGTCAGGGTAGACTGGAAGGAGAAGGAAGGAAAAAGGATTCGTGAAAGGAAGAGAGGAGGAGAAGGAAGGGAGAGGAAGGGAGGGAGGGAAAGAAGAGGGGGAGGGGGAGGAAGCTGAAGAGGTGGGGAGAGGGAAGAGGAAGAACAGGGGAGAGGTACAGGAAGGAGGAAGAGAGGAGGAGAATAATACAATAATAATAATGAGGAGGAGGAAGAGGAGGAGGAGAGAATAATAAGCAGAAGAATCAACAGAATAAGAAAAAGGGAAGAAGAGGAGAAGGAGAGGAAGAAGGAGGAAGGAAGAAAGGAGGAGAGGAAGAAAGAAGAATGGAGTCAGGAAGGTTACCCCACTAGCTGGTTAAAATACTGGCTGGGGATTATGAGAGCTGTGGTCCCAACCAATTTAATCATCCTGGGGCCAAAGGAAGGCTGGTAGGCAGCCTTAATGAACTCCAACCTAATTCACCACAACTTTATTCCTTTGACAGAAATGGCTCCCGTCACAATAGTAACAGCTGGCAGATTATGATTGTTTGCAATACTGAAAAGCAAAGCCCAAAGGACCTGTTGCACCCTGTGGTGCATAAACTTCCCCCAGAAGGCACGCGTGGAGGGACGCACGGTCTCCCAAAAGACAGGCCCAGCTTCTCACTCCTGGCAAAGCAAGGGAGACCAAAATGGGACGCAAACATGAAGAAGGACTGGCCCAGTATTGAGGCTTCTTGGTTCCTGTCTGTGCACGGAAAAACCTTTTCAAAATCCATCTTGTGAAAATGGATCTATTCTGCAGTCCCAGAAACTGTATCTGTTACAAAATACACCTGAATTTAATAGGGAGGCAGGATTGCTTAGATAGGACAATAATGGCCT
This sequence comes from Masticophis lateralis, assembly GCA_030761175.1. Classification (NCBI taxonomy): domain Eukaryota; kingdom Metazoa; phylum Chordata; class Lepidosauria; order Squamata; family Colubridae; genus Masticophis; species Masticophis lateralis. Next base: position 282,380,913 of record JAUDYJ010000002.1, read on the forward strand.
TCTCAAATTAGGCCTCCTGAAGCCATGGAACAGCTCAAACTGGAAGCTCCCAGGTTGAATCTAAAAACCAGGATGGGAAACTCAGGCTCCATTACAACCTGTGGACTTCGACTCTCAGAATCCCAGCATGGCTGGCTCACGAATTCTGGGAGTTGAAGCCCATAGGGTGTAAAAAGCTCAGGAATTCTGGGAGTTGAAGCCCACAGATTGTAGAAAGCTCAGGAATTCTGGGAGTTGAAGCCCACAGGGTATAAAAAGCTCTAGAATTCTGGGAGTTGAAGTCCACAGGGTGTAAAAAGCTCAGGAATTCTGGGAGTTGAAGCCCACAAAAAGTGGGCCAGAGTAAAGTGGCCAGAGTTATCTACCCCTACTCAATAAGGTAGCCATCACCCCTCAATGGCCATTTCGTTGCCTTTATGGCTACGAAAGCCCTGTGCATGTCCCAAGTATCTGGTTGGTAAAAAGCGAGGACTCCTTGCTCGCCACACAATTGTCATGGAAACTAATGAAAAACTCAAAAAAGATTCCTCCATATTATCATTTTACAGGGAAAAGGAGGCTGGGCTCACTACAACCATTGATCGCTTCACACGTTAAGCCCTTAATAAACTCCAACAACTCTGGCTCTTCAAAAAAAACAACCACCCTTGCCTTGGCCCTCACTGGGCAAATGACGGGTGTCGTAGTAGAAACTGCACACAGCAGCAGTTCTGCATGGCTGTCCGTCAGATCGACCGCCAGTTGCCAAGGGAAACCCAACAAAAGCAAGAGAGGTTTTAATCAAACACGGCAATATTAGTGACATGTTGACTCAAGAGAGGCCCTCCTTTACAATACACCTTGTCCTTGGCTTACAACCATTCGTTTAGTGACCGGATGACGTTGAAATGGCGCTGGAGAAAAGTGGCTTGTGACTCGGTTTTCGCACTTCACAACCTCTGCAGCGTCCAACATCAGGGCAGCTGGCAGGCATTTCGGGAATCGCCTGATCAATATTTGTAATAACACCCAGCTTCCAACAAGCAAAGTCAGTCGCTCAATAACTGCACGATTCCCTTAGGAACCGTTCGCTTAACCCCGGAGGCAAAAAGGTCGTAAAATGAGGCAAAATGGACTCAACTGCCTTTCTTTTAGTAATGGAAATTCTTGGCTCACCCGCAGATTACTGGGATAACAGTCATGGGGGGGGGGGCGGGAGGGAGGGCAGTGGTTAGAATGCAGGATTGCAGGCAAACTCTTCCCACAGCCAGCAGTTTGATTCTGATGGGGTTCCAGGTGGACTCAGCTTTCTGCCTTTCTGAGTGGGTAAAATGAGGACACAGATTGTTGGGGGCAAGAGGCTGACTCTGAAAACCGCTTAGAGGGGGCTGTAAAAGCACTATGAAGCACTATATAAGTGTGATTGCTAAATTCTCTCTGTTTATCATCCATCCCTCCATCTCTAACTTCTATCTATCCATCCATCCATCCATCCATCTATTATCCATCCATATTTATCTATCATCTATGTCTGAGTGATGGCGGCACAGTGGTTAGAATGCAGTACTGCAGGCAAACTCTGCCCACTGCCAGCAGTTTGATCCTGACTGGCTCAAAGTTGACTCAGCCTTGCGTCCTTCTGTGGTCAGTAAAACAAGGACCCAGATTGTTGGGGGCAAGAGGCTGACTCTGTAAACCGCTTAGAGAGGGCTGTAAAAGCCCCGTGAAGCGGTATAGAAGTCTAAGCGCTGTTGCTCTTAAAGAACGCGTTGTCGGAAGAACGAGATTCTGCCAACTTGCTTCTTTCATTCAGAAGTAAGTGATGGCAGACAACAGAAGCGTTAAGCGACAAGTGTTTGATTTCACAAGAATGAGGCAGGACACAGATGTGGCAAAAAGCCCCATGGCTCAGCATAAAGAGGACGACACCCCTCAGGCTAATCACACCACAATGCTCTGAAGCACATAAATTGGCTTCGACGCACCAGAGAGCCAAGTGGGAGGTAGCGGTTAAAGTATTGGATGGCGAGCCAGATGGAAGCCCCCCCCCCATGGCCCCCCTTCTGTGTAACCCCAGAAGCCCCACCCAGTTGCTCACTCTCAGTTCAATCTCCCCCCCCCTTTTTTTAACAGATTAACAGAGTTGGAAGGGACCTTGAAGGTCATCTAGTCCAACCCCTCTTTGGCCTTTTCAGCTTCAGGTGCTCTCTTGAGCTCTTGAAGGAAGGGCACAAAACAAGCCTCAGGCAGGCAGTCCTCGACTTACAACAACTCATTTAGTGACCATTCACTGTTACACCGGCACTGGAAAAAGTGACTCATGACCACGTTTCACACTTACGACCTTTGCAGCATCCCCGTGGTCAGGCGATTTACGTTTGGATGTTTGACAACTGACTCACGCTTATGATGGTTGCGGTGTCCCACAGTCAATGGGATCCCCTTTTGCGACCTTCTGACGAGCAAAATCAACAGGGAAGCTGTATTCATTTAACGACTGTCCTACAGATGCAAGAATCTGCAGGGATTGGCTTAACGAGCTTCATTTAAAAGTCGCTGAAGAAATTTCTCACTGAACAACATAAATTTTGGGCTCCGTTGTGGCCATAAGTTGAAGACTACTTGTAAATAATGAAAGAGAGACTGAGAATAAATCATAAATAATGAGGGAAAGTTGTAAATAATAAAAGAGCCACTGTGTTGGTTATCACTAAAATCCACCCTCTGCTCTCTTCGAAAATAAAACATTTTCTGAAATGTTGATTAAAAAAGACTGCTCATTGCAGTCAACATTGCAGGCATTCCTCAATTTACGACAATTGAGCCCCAAATTTCTCTGGCTAAGTGAAACATTTGTTAAGTGAGTTTCGTCCCACTTTACGATCACTTTACGAAGTGAATCTGGATTCCCTCGTTGACTTGGCTGGTCGCAAAAGGGGATCGTGTGAACCCCGGGACTGTTGTGGCCCGCCAGCGGCATGCACGGATTGTGGCTGATCCTGACAATGAGGAGGCTGGATGTGGTGCCAGAGGCAGAGACTCAGTCTGGGCCTTCAGAACCTCCAGAGGCTCCTTTAAGTGGAGAGAGTGAAGTGGAGGAGCCTCTCCTCAATGCTCGAGCATGCAGGGCTGCCAAAAGGCAGGAATGGCTACTCAGGAGGAGGAGGTCTCCTCGAGAGTAAGGTTTGAGGATAATTGGCCACTCCCTTAGCCTATTTAAATCACACACAGTTAGTAATTTCTTGCTGGAAACAACGTGTAATTATTAAAGAGCATTTTTGAAGAGTGAGTGTCTTATTGTATCTTGTCTTCTGGGCTGATTGCCAACTTTTGCAGGACTTTGTTTATTCTTGGTATGTTATAATTTTGATAAGGACTATTGGTGTGTGTCACAATCCTTGCGAATCCAGAGCCGGGGCAGAACAGGGACACTGAAACCTGTCGCAAGTACATGCCAGTTGCCAAGCATCTAAATTTTGATTGCATGGCCATGGGGATGATGCAACAGTCATAAGGGTGGCAAAATGGTCCTAGGTTCCTTTTTTTCCATGCTGTTGTAACTTCCGTCACTAAACAAATGGTCATAAGATGAAGAACACCTGTGTTGCTCAAAATTTTTCTATTTCCAGAATAATTAAATGTTTCCGTCAGCAAGACCCTACCATGCAAACTCAGGCATTTCCATGCCTAGCTGAGATAAGAATTACAACTGGGGGAAATTTTGAGTATTTGAGTAAGACTCCCCCTTTATCGATCTCACCAGCTTTCTCTCTGTTGTGGTCCACCAGCAGCCTGTGGAGCTGGCAGCGGAGTCGGACAGTGAGGCGGCTGGGAAGGCACATGGGCCAATCCTGGAGTCTGGGGAGGGCCCGGACAAGGGCTCTGCATCGGAGGCGGAGAAGGGGCCAGGGCCATCTGGAGTTACATGCGGACTCTGAAGCCTCCAGAGTCGGACATCAGAGAGACAGAGGAACAGGGGGAGCCTGTTCCCAGTGCGCGCATGCGCAGAGCTGCCAGAAGGCAAGAACAGTTAAGAAAAAAATGGGTGATAATTTATACCTGGTTTCAATATGGTCAGCTTCAAGCAAGATGGAGGGAGGATCAAAAAATAGGTCTTATGGAAAATGAAGAAAATTTGGTAAAGCAAATTAGGGACCAGGGTATTATGCATATTAAAAGATTATATAGTGTATTATTAGAGATAGATTCTGAAACAGAGTTGGTTAAAGATTGTATGATTAAATGGGCTAGAAATTTTCAAGAACGAATAATGATGGAGACATGGGAAAAGATCTGGGTTAGAAATGTTAAATTTACTCAAGCACAAAACCTTAGAGAAAATTTTTATAAGATGTTTTACAGATGGCATTTAGATCCAAAAAAGTTGTCACGTATGTATTCTAATGTACAAGCTAAATGTTGGCGGTGTGACTGTGAAGATGCAACTTATTTTCATATTTGGTGGACCTGTAAGAAGGTTAAAGATTTTGGATAAAGATTTGGTGGGTAATGCAAAATATTTTGAAAAAAAGGCTGGAATTTACACCGAAATTTTTCTTATTGGGTATTATAAATGAATGTACATTATTGGAGACTAAGTTGATTTTAAATTTAATAATAGCAGCTAGATTGTTGGTTGCACAACACTGGAAAAAAGACTCTTTGCCCACAGTAGAAGACTGGATTGTAAAAGTAATGAACTTAGCTGAGATGGCCAAGATCTCGGCATATTTGAAGGACCATACGCAAGAAAAATTTATTTTGGAGTGGAGGAAATGGATTGATTATATTCGGAACAAATATCATATAAGAAGACATCAAATTGCGTATGAATGAAGAGGACTATAGAGTTGTAAATTTCCTTTTTTTTAATATATATATATTAGATTGGAGTTAAGATTTTGATAGTGTTTGTAAACTAGAAATTGGATAGGTTGATGGTGTTAAAAAATTTTTTTTGTTGAAGAAAAACCCTGTATTCCACTCTGGGAAGTCGGGGGGGGAGGTGGGTTGAAGGGTGGGAGGGATGGGGGGGGGTAGGGGGTAGGGGGGTTTTATATGTTTGTACTTTTATAAAACTTTTAATAAAAAAAAAAAGAAGAAAAAAATGGGTGACTCAGGAGTAAGGCTTGGAGATAATTGCCCCGCCCCCTAAGACATAAAGGTGGAGCAAAGGGACATGAGCCTTTGCAGGAAGCAACTTTGTTTGTTCTGGTCGGTTTAAATTCTGAAGCTCTGTTTGATTCTGGACTCCGTGTAGCTTTGCGATTAGGTCTTTGGCAGCGTGTCAAGGGAGATAAAGGTGGGTGATTATCAGCCTTATCCCGAAGGACTACTATTTGGGACTCATCTGTGAATGAACAGAATTTACAGCTGTTAAAATAAAACAGGTTTTTGGGACTACTCGTTTGTTTCACTGGCTCAGGAAGCTTAGGTCACAACGCTCTCCATGAGAGGAAGCTGCCTGCTGGGAAAGAGAAGCTCGGCCCTCTTTGTTGACCCTGTCGGGTGTACTAAAGATGTACCGGTTTAAAGAGAAAAAAAAATTGAGTTTTAAAAAGGATGTTTGTAAAAGATTTTTTAAAAAATATTATTCTATAAGGGTAGTTTGGAGGGAGGGAATCTAAATTTAATATTGAAGTTCAAAGCCCGCATGTAAAGAAGTTAAGGAAAAAGATGTACTAGGCAAGTTTTGATTTTAGAAACGTGTTTAAAGAAAAGCTTTTAGCGTTTTCGAAAAAGTGGGGGAGGGAAAAAGAGCATTTTCCCCTGTAAGGATCTGAAAGAATACAAGCAAACCTTGTTAATAAAAATGGTGATAGCTCGTGAAGGTTATCAGGTGCAAATAGAAATACATACTATTTCCATAGCAAGGAAGATAAAAGTAGGAATGGAGATAGAAGAGAACAGAGCTGGATGGGGCTCTGGAGGTCTTCTAGTCCAGCCCCCCTGCTCGAGCAGGAGAACCTATAGCCGTGATGGCGAACCTATGGCACGGGTGCCACACAGGTGGCACACAGAGCCATATCTGTGGGCACACGAGCGTTGCGCTATTTCAGTCCAGCACGCATGTGCATGCTGGCCAACTGATTTTCGGGCCTTCCGGGCCCACCGGAAGTCGGGAAACGGGCTGTTTCTGGGCCTCTGGGGGAGTGAGGAAGGCTGTTTTCGTCCTCCCCAGGCTCCTAGAAAGGCTCTGGAGCCTGGGGAGGGCAAAAAAATGGGCCTATCCGGTCCACCGGGCCATTGCATGCCAAAAGCGGGGGGAACGGGGGGGGACGGGGTGCATTGAATTATGGCTGTGGGCACGCACGCACGCAATCCCCCCCCCACTACCCCTGCTTTTGGCACATGACGGCAAAAAAGGTTAGCCATCACTGACCTATAGCATTTCAGATAAGTGGCTGCCTAGTTTCTTCTTTAAAACCTCCAGCGATGGAAGAGGAGAATATATTCCAGTATGTTTTTCACTTGGGTATCACTTCTGGACTTTGTGTTTGCGATGGAGGGGAAAAAAAATGAAACTTTGACTTTGTTTTTGTTATGCAAAAAGTTGAGGCTGGAACGTCTGAAGCCAATGCCTTTTTCTGCTTTTTTTCCCCTTGCACCTCACATTTTCTTTCCCTTTCTCCCCCGAATATTTCAACTTTTCTTTGTATTTTATATATAAATAAAAATAATAAAAATATGTAGCGGACCATCGCGAGCATTGAAAAACAAAAAGGGAACAGGGGGCAATCCGCTTCGCCGCACCTCTCAGCTGGGCGAAAAAAGAAGAAATATATGGTCAGCATAACGATGGGGCAGGCGGGAGGGCCCAGCTCCCGAAGACAGAGAACCCGTTCGGGGACGTCATATCATCACCGCTACCGGCTCTCACGAACTGGGAGCAACCCACCACTGAGCCACCCCATACGCAAGCTTGACCCAAGTCCAGGTTCCCAGCAGCCCCAATTCTCCTAATATGGCAAAGAGAGTGTCAAATGTTTGGGGGGGACAAAAAACCCATCCTATCTCAGGAGTTTTATGGTATGAGCTCGTCAACATTTTTTGGGAGAGGCAGCCTGATTTTCAAAAGTAGCTAGAGCACATTTGGATAAAACCTTCGCGGACTATAAGTTAGGGACCCTGGAAGGGCTGCGGGATCTATGTTTTTTCGGTACGCAGAAAATACAGAAAGATTATCTGCTTAAGTTTCTGGAGCTATGGATTTCAGACAGAACGAGCCTCGGTAAAAGCCAGCTTTTTTCAATGGTTATTTCTTTGGGAATCTTCACTTCAATCTCTATTGAGATTCTGCTTTGTCCCCAATAACTTTACAGACAAAGCCATGGCTCAGATCCTATGCATTCCCCGTAATAGCACTATTTTTTTTTAACGTAATGGAATAGCAGAATGACAGAACTGGAAGGGACCTTGGAGGTCTTCTAGTCCAACCCCCTGCCCAAGCAGGAGAACCGATACAATTTAAAAACTTAAACTCTTCTTAAAAACTTCCAGTGTTGGAGGAGCCACAATCTCTGGTGTCAAACTGTTCCACTGATTAATTGTTCTCACTGTTAGGAAGTTTCTCCTTAATCCCAGGTTGCTTCTCTCCTTGATGAGTTTCCATCCATCGTTTCTTGTCCTGCCTTCAGGTGCTTTGGAGAATAGTTTGACCTCCTCTTCTTTGTGGCAGCCCCTCAAATATTGAAAGACTGCTATCATGTCACATCCAGATTAGCAGATGGTAAAGACTAACACAAAATCTCTTAGGAATCGAGTTTAGCTGAAGACCCTCTACGCGCACAAACACACACAGAGGGCTGCTGAGCTCTTTCCCTCCTCTAGAGTTTCTCTCATTCTCACGTCAAACAGAATAGAGCCGGAAGGCACCTTGGAGGTCTTCTAGTCCAGCTCCCTTCTTAAGCAGGGGACCCTATATGATTTCAGACAAGTGTCTGTCCAGTCTCTTTTTAAAAACCTCCAGTGATGGAGCATCCACAATCTCTGGTGTCAAACTGTTCCACTGATTAATTGTTCTCACTGTTAGGAAGTTTCTCCTTAATCCCAGGTTGCTTCTCTCCTTGATGAGTTTCCATCCATCGTTTCTTGTCCTGCCTTCAGGTGCTTTGGAGAATAGTTTGACCTCCTCTTCTTTGTGGCAGCCCCTCAAATATTGAAAGACTGCTATCATGTCACATCCAGATTAGCAGATGGTAAAGACTAACACAAAATCTCTTAGGAATCGAGTTTAGCTGAAGACCCTCTACGCGCACAAACACACACAGAGGGCTGCTGAGCTCTTTCCCTCCTCTAGAGTTTCTCTCATTCTCACGTCAAACAGAATAGAGCCGGAAGGCACCTTGGAGGTCTTCTAGTCCAGCTCCCTTCTTAAGCAGGGGACCCTATATGATTTCAGACAAGTGTCTGTCCAGTCTCTTTTTAAAAACCTCCAGTGATGGAGCATCCACAATCTCTGGTGTCAAACTGTTCCACTGGTTAATTGTCCTCCCTGTTAGGAAGTTTCTCCTTAGTTCCAGGTTGCTTCTCTCCTTGATGAGTTTCCATCCACTGCTTCTCGTCCTGCCTTCTGGTGCTTTGGAAAATAATTTGACCCCTTCCTCTTTGTAGGAGCCCTTCAAATGCTGGAATATTGCTATCATGCCGCCCTCCCCCCAGTCCTTCTTTTCACCAGACTAGACATACCAAATTCCTACAACCGTTCTTTGTCCTTCCATCTTCAAATATTGGAGGGCTGTTATATCGTGTCCGTATGATGCTTTTTCAAAGGACTTTTCCTTTTGCTGACCAGGAATGATCCAGTGCATCCATCCCATAGTGATGGCAAGCAATGAAGCCTTCCCCAGTCACTATCTTCTGTCGCCAAGCCCTTCACCCCCATTGGGGGTGTGGAGTTTGTGGGAGGAGGACACGGGCGGCTCAGACAAAGAGGAAATGCTTAGCAGCACAGAGAAGGTTCCAGATTCAATCAGCATCATTTGCAATTAAAATAGGATTTGGGGGGGCAGGAGGGGGGGGGCAGGATTTCTCTACCCAGGGCGTTTGAATGCTGCTGGTGTCATTTGGAGCAATAGGAACTCATGGCCTGACAAGGTGCATAAGGGTAACGGATGATCTATCCATCAAATCAATGCCAATTTGAATTGGTAATCCCCTGGAAGGGGATCAGGGCAGGAGCTGGCTCTGCCAGGGCAATGAAACACTCAAGAGAGGAGACAGGCTGAGCTGCTAAAGAGAATCCCAAGTAGCTAATTAGATAATGGAGAGCTCTCAGGGGACCCGGAGAAGGAGTGAGAATCTATCGAGTAAAAGGGCTGTGAAGATAAAAAAATAAAATAAAACCCTCTCTTATGCAAGATCAAGAACCAGGGGAGCAAAACTGCAGGCAAAAACAAACAGGACCCCAGGAAGCTTTTATACTGCACTGGTAAGGCCACCCTTCCGTCAGAATACAGCTGGAAGGGACCTCGGAGGTCTTCTAGTCCAACCCCTGCTCAAGTTTGAAATCAAACTCGATTTCATTGAGGGTTGTTGTTTGACCTTGGGGGTAGGGACAGGGGGGAGTGGCCAGCTTGACGTCACTAGTATAGGGTAGGGGGCACTCAAGGCCCGCAGGCCTTGAGTTTGACCCCTCCTGCCCTCTACCATTTCAGACAAGTGACTGTCCCGTCTCTTCTTGAAAGCCTCCAGTGATGGAGCACCCATAATCTCTGTCCCACTGGTTCACTGTCCTGTCAGGAAGTTTCTCCTTAATTCCAGGTTGCTTCTCTCCTGGATTAGTTTCCATCCGTTGCTTGCTCATCCTGCCTCCTGGTGGTTTGGAAAATAAATTGACAACCCCCCCCCACTCCCCCTTTTTTTGTGGCACCCCTTCAAATACTGGAATCCTGCTATCATGCCCCACTTAGTCCTTCTTAAAATAATGCACAGTTCTGATCACAATACAAAAAAAAAGATACTGGGATCTTAGAAAGAGTGGAGAGGATAATGGATAAATAAATAAAAGAGAAATGGATAAACTTACAAAAGAGCTACAAGAGACAGATGACACAGATTACTACTTAGCATGGCAAAAATGGTATAACTGGCTGGAGAAAAAGACAGAAATACATTCATAGGGATCCAAAAAAAAAATGAAGTTAATTTAGAGACCAAAAACTTGAGTACCAGTTAAGGAATGTAACAATTTAAATATGGAACGTATTCCAATGTTTTACATGTAAGTATGAAAATGTTCATAGATTTATACTTTATATAAATATATAGATACATAGATAAAAATAGGAAAAACAGTCTACCGACATGATAGCTTTAAGGGTAAGTCATTAGACTTGATTGACGTTTGTCTGTTTTGTATGTTGTATTGCTGTATTTATGTTTGTTTGTACTTTTTAATTAATAAAAAATTTAATTAAAAAAGAAAAAAGAGAGAGTGGAGAGGAGAGGAGAATAAGATAATCAGGGATCCACATGATGAGTGGTTGAAGGAACTATGTATGTTTAACCTAAGGAAGAGGCAGGTTAGGGGAGGCCTCATAAGCAGCTTCCATTAAGGAATTAAGGAGAAGCTTCCTGACAGTGAGGACAATTAACCAGTGGAACAGCTTGCCACCAGAAGCTGTGAGCGCTCCATCACTGGAGGTTTTTAAGAAGAGACTGGACAGCCACTTGCCTGAAATGACGTAGGGTTTCCTGCTTGAGCAGGGGGTTGGACTAGAAGACCTCCAAGGTCCCTTCCAGCTCCGTTCTGATTGACTGACTGAAAAGATACTGGTTGGCAAAGGCTTAAAAAAATTCAGATTTTTTTTTTCCAACCAGCTGGCAAGGATTTCCTCCAGCACCGGGCAAGGGTTGGGAGCGCAGCCACGCGTGGTGACTTCCGTCTAGCGTGCCGAGGGGCCAGAGCGAATGAGCTTCCATGACAGCTTCTTGGCAACTGATATCGGGAACAAAGTCCCTTCTCTGCTGGTGCTGCAAATCCCACTCTATGATTCACTGATCACTGCAGAGTAAATACCTGGGTATCCAGGTGCCAATCCCATTTAAAACAGACCTGCTCAATTTCATCTACAGGTGGAGTCCTTGACTTACAACAGCCCGTTTCGTGACTGTTACAAAGCCAACGAAAAGTGAATGATGACCATTTTTCACACTTACGACCGTTGCAGCATCCCCCCCACTCACCCCCCCCCCCGGTGATCAAAATTTGGATGCTTGGCAACTGGTTCGTATTTATGTCGGATGCATTGTCCCAGGGGAGGGGGAAGAGGAGGGAGAGGTGTCATGTGATCCACTTTTGTGACCTCCTGACAAGCACAGTCAATGGGGAAGCCAGATTCGCTTAACAACTGTTTTCCTAGCAACTTAACAACTGCAATGATTCACTTAAGTACAGGGACAAGAGAGGTCATACAATGGGGCAAAACAACTGTCACGCTTAGCAAAAGAAATTTGGGGCTCAATTGTGGTCATAAACCGAGGACTACCTGTATCAATGTTATAAGGCCGCAACAATCTTTGGTTTCTACTTGGCAGGAAGACATCAAAATTGTTCATTACAGTAGTGGCCAAAATTGTGGAAACCTTTTAGGAAAAGTGTATTTTTGAGATTTTCATGGCTAATAACACCTTTTTTTTTTTTTTTTGAATTTCAAAATAATCCTATTCCACTGCTGGAATGGCCTGGGAATAGCCCAGACCTTCACCCAATTGAAAATCTATGGAGAAGAAACTTGTTAGTCAGAATCGACCCAGCAATAAAACCCAGTTAATAGAAGCCATCCTTCAATCTTGGTTTCACATGATAACAGCTGCAGAACTCAAAGACTTGGTTCACTCCCTGGGGAGACGTTGTAAGGCCATCATTCATGCTAAAGGTTACCCAACTAAGTATGAACTGACATGGGGATAATATTTGCATATCTCGTTTTTTCTATCGTGATCATTTTTCTATATCTCATTTTTTTCTACGTGTTTCACTTTTCTTTATACTGTAACTGCTATTCTAATAGCAAATCCTTCATAAAAGTTATTGCATTACATTCTTGATTAAATTATCTTTCCACTGATTTATAATTTTATGGGACTACTCCCAAAAAAAGTGATGTTATTAGCTAGTTTTAGAAAATATACTTTTCCCAAAAGGTTTCTACAATTTTGGCCACCACTATAACGGGACTGAGAGATCTATTTTCCCAGCAGGTCAACAGAAAACAAGATTACAGTTTTTTTAAAAAAAGCACAACCTTTTAAGAGCCACAAGGAGCTACGATGACAGCATACAAGCATTCCTGGTGCCAAAGAATAGCCGTGTGGCACCGTGTTAATCTTTGGAAATGATACAGCTGGTCCTGGCCATCAATAGATCTGCTTGAGAAAAATCCCCTTCTTAGCCTCTGAGCATCTCTTTTTCCTTCAAGGTTGCCAAAGATGAACGGGACGGTGCTCTTAAGACAAGCCACAATTATCGCTAGGCTGAACTCCAAATTCTCTCGTTGATTTTTTTCTAGTAGTCCATTCTTAAGGTTAGTGAACTTGAAATAACAGAATTGGAAAGGACCTTGGAAGTCTTCTAGTCCAACCCCCTGCTTAGGCAGGAAACCCTACACCACTTCAGACAAATGGTTATCCAACGTCTTCTTAAAAACTTCCAGTGTTGGGGCATTCACAACTTCTGGAGGCAAGTTGTTCCACTGGTTAATTGTTCTCACTGTCAGGAATTTTCTCCTTAGTTCTAGGTTGTTTCTCTCCTTGATTAGCTTCCACCCATTGCTTCTTGTCCTGCCTTCTGGTGCTTTGGAGAATAGCTTGACTCCCTCTTCTTTGTGGCAGCCCCTGAGATATTAAGAGTACTGCTATCATGTCACCCCTGGTCCTTTTGATTAAATTAGATTTTAAAGAACAGTTGCTGGAATTGAGTATGTCTAGTTTAACGAAAAGAAGGACCAGGGGTGACATGATTTAGAAGACTTAGACTAACTTTATTGTCGCTTTGAATGTACACTAACTGGCATACATTAAAATAAAATTTCGTTGCCTACAGCTCTCAAAGGGTCACCCCCTCCAATATGCACTATATAAAACATGACAAGATAAAATAAAAACAAAATTATGCATATTTGATAGCAGCGTTCTGATATCTCAGGGGCTGCCACAAAGAAGGGGGAGTCAAACTATTCTCTAAAGCACCTGGAGGCAGGACAAGAAGCAAAGGGTGGAAACTAATTTCCACAACACTGTCAAACTATTTACTAAGGCTGTATCCTATTGCCTATCTCCTCCTACTCGTGACTATAACCTTGTTGCTTGTATCTTTATGATTTATATTATTTTAGTTTCCTAGTATGATTTGATTGCTTATTTAGTATCCTATGATTATCACTAAGTGTTGTATCTTATGATATATGATGAATTTTTATGCATAGAGAGCATGTACCAAAGACAAATCCCTTGTGTCCAATCACTCTATTCTACTCTACTCTACTCTATACTCTACACTCTACACTCTACACTCCTCTACTCTACTCTACTCTACTCTACTCTACTCTACTCTACTCTACTCTACTCTATTCTACTTTATTCTAGGAGAGAAGCAACCTGGAATTAAGGAGAAACCAGGTTACACTTAGTCAAAAATTGATCGGAATAAGAGGGCATACAAAATGCAGAGGCTTATTGCAATTCAGTTTATGGTTGAAAATTACATCCCGAATGCTATCGCAGATAGTCCTCGATTTACAACCATTTGTTTAGTGACCAGTCAAACTTATTGACAATACTGAAACAAAGTGGCATAGCCATTTTTCACACTTATGACCATTGCAGCATCCCCAAGGTCATGTGATCAAAATTCAGACGCTTGGCACCTGGCTCACATTTATGACGGTCGCAGTGTCCTCGGGATTACGTGATTCTCTCTTTTTGCAACCTTCTGACAAGCGAAGTCAATGGGGAAGTCTGATTCACTTAACAACCGTGTGAATAACTGTGTGGTGATTCAGGTAACAATTGTGCCAAGGAAGGGACAAAACTCACTTAACAACTGTCTGACTAAGCAACAGAAATTTAGGGGTCTCTTGTGGTTGCAAATCTACCTACATTCTGAATCTGGACCTGCAGAAAAATCTGGTTTTATGGAATGCTCATATCCTATGGTCCAGGATCAATATACGATAGGGTATTTTTTCCTACAGCTCTAAGAGGTAGACCAGTCTGATTGATAAATTTCCTCAAAAAAAAAAAAAATTATCTGTAAATTTTTTTGAGGAAATTTCCGTAAAAAAAACACCTTTAAAATCATAACATTAATGTCCCATGTTCAAAAAGATACTCAACCTCAGAGTAGCTTCTGAGCTATTGATTCCAGAATGGCCTTTTTTCCCCCCTTTATTGATTATGAAACCTAAAAACTTTGACAGTGGCAACAGAAGACCAACCCGTGAAGAAAAAGTTTTTCTTCTGTTAAAAACCTAATTCATAGAGAAAAAGAATGGAGAAACATCCAGAAACAGGTAAGGAAATCTTCAAAGGATGCAGGGATCCTTAAGAGGCCACGAGGGCCTTTTAGGTTGTGGAGCTACTTGTGAAAAGCCAAAAGGATTGGACTAGATTTCCTACTGACATTTTTCTAGGAAAGACCCTGTGCTCCGTTTGACTTTAATTGCTTGCTCTTTATCAAAGTATTCACTGTATCTATTCCTTATGCTATTCATTGCATTGCTCCATTTTATGGAGCCTTTCCCCAACAATAAAGGAGAATATTTGTAGCTCAGGGTTGAAATGAGAGGTCCTGGACGCTTTCTGAGCTTGGTTGGATTTCTTGCAGACGTTTCATTACCCAACTAAGTAACATCACCAGTGCTAGAAAAGAGAGGAGTTTGCAGAGAGGAGGAGGAGGATTGGGGAGTCCTTGGTGCTCTCTGAGCTTGATAGGAGTTTTCTTGCAGAAGTTTCATAACCCAAAATAAGTAATATCACCGACCTTTTAAAAACCTTCCAGAAAATTTCAGTTAAGTCTCTGATTTCCTGGATAGCTACAATTACTGCGTGAATTAGTGCACTCTGTATTTTATTTGCATCAGGGCCAATAGTTGCAATGATGGTCTCCGGAACATACGGTTGTTTGTTGTTTTTTTAGGAGGACTGAAGAAAACACCCTCGATGGTTCTAAGCATTTTGTTGCACAGACAGAAGCAGCATCTCTCTGGATACCACGCGCTCTGGAAAAACGACCAAGGTCATCCCCCCCATCCCGTGTCCTGCATGCATTCAGTTGCCAGTTGATGAAAGATAGCTGCCTCGCTGAACCTGGGTTTGATCCAACTGACCCATTATGTTCCTAATCCACCTTCCGTAATACGCCAGTGATGAGCTGGACCGGGTATTTTAGCTCTCTTTGCTGTCTACAAAGACATAAAATTTCATATTCAGGACAAAAGGCGCACGATGCTGGCTTTTTAAAAATGCAGTTTTTCATTTTTATGGATTCCCCCTCCAAGGGGTTCAGGACGGCATCCCTTATCGGTCTTATGTTGACAGCCCGTTTTAGGATAACTGCTGCTCCCCTGTGGGTTGAAAACTTCCAGCTGGCCTCTCCACAGAAAAGATGCGCGAGAGGTTTATGGTTTCATGAAATTTCTTGGATGATGAGCTGCTGGGATGTGGAGCCAAAAGTCATAGGCTGCACATATACTGCAGCCTACATTTGAGGGTTTAGCCCTGCTCATTTCTCCTAATCCTGGCCTTCTAGTGTGGTGTGACTAGGACAATCCTAGTTTATTCTTGACTTACTTTTAAATGCTTTGAATAAGGAGAAACACAGATGTCAGTTGATAACTCACATTAATCAGCAAGTCCTATGATCAATTCTGCGATTCACGATACAGCTCTAAAATTAAACCCAACTGAGTTTTGAAGAGTACGGCTATCAGCCAAGTGCTTAGCTACACTTAAAATGAGGCAAGTATAATTGAGTAACAAGAACACATCACGTTTATAATTTCAGTCTTGAACATATCTACCTGGATGGCAGGTAAAGGTAGGATACTGCAAGATATATTTTAATAACTGTTGGAGGTCCCTGTGCATTCAGAACAGCCACTGGCCTCCCAAGGAAGGGCTTGAAGAGGAATGTCAAACCTTGGGAACTTTAAGTCTTGTGGACTTCAACTCCCAGGATTCCCCATCCTGGCTGCGGAATTCTGGGAGTTGAAGTCCACAAGTCCCAAGGTTGGACACCCCTACCCTAAAATACAAAGTAAGTAGGCAAAACCACCCCACAAAGGACTACTATCAACTTACATATAACAACACACACATGCATAAAAAGATAATTTTCACCCAATAAGGGACTTTTCGCTTAATAGGGGATCCAGGTATTTTACCGAATTTGCAAAGTACATTCTAAAAGTTCATTTGTTTATAATTTCACCTCAAATACTGCATTCAACACCTTCCCTCTCCAGTTCAAATCAACGCATAGCAGAATTACTTGGCGTCCATACTTTTAAAACTCCAGGATTAAAAAAACCAACAACATATATTTCCCTAGCATTTTACACTGGAAGTTAACACACCTGCCTTAAATACAGGCAGTGCACCAGCAGATAGGTTGCTCAGACTGACGAATGTTAGCAGCAAGGAAACCTACAGATCTGGAGATCAAAATAAATTTTTTAAAAAAGAGACAAGATGGGGTGACTATCACAAAAACGGAGGAAGGGCCCTGATCATATGGTCACGGCTACCCTTTTCCTTCCCCCCACCCCAACCTCCTCCTAACAATTGTTCCTGATTTCAAAGGTCTTTCCAATGAAAATAATCAATTAAGCAGAAGTGTGGCCCTTTATGACTTGTGGACTTCAACTCCCAGCATGCTTGTGTCAGCGTGGGCAAGCCACTGGTATACTTGTGGACTTTAATTCCCAGAATTCCTGAGCCATCATGGCTGGCTCAGGAATTCTGGGAATTGAAGTCCACAACTCATCAAAGGGCCATAGTTCCCCACCCCTGAATTAAATGAACCATTCACAATATGCTCCTAAAACACAAAGCATTCCAGTCCATCCTCCAATGCAAACTCAGCTTAGAAATGTCCATTATTATTTACTGGACACACAAATTCGGCAACTGGTCCATGGGATCCAGTGCGCCCCCTCGAAGGATCCTTTTCAAGATCCAAAGTGCTCCAGATAAACGCCAAGAGAAATACCTGTCCACTTCTAAAGCAAGCCAGTTCTTTTCATGAGAATTCTGCCAGTCCTTCCAACAGCATTCTGGTTTGTTTACACGTTTATTTTTCACTACATTTATATGCGGCTCATCTCAGATAAAACTGTGTGAGATAATAGGCGAGATAAACTTTCTCTCACGTACAAAGCGACTCTGGGCAGCCTTCCATGCAATTCGGTTTTGGATCTGGTCTGGCTAACCTTTAACCTTTCAACCAAAGGCACGGAGAATCCTTTTGTCTCCCTGGGGGGGGGGGGGAGGAGAAGCGGAGCTGATTTTGTTTTTATTTATTTATTTATTACATTTATATGCTGCTCATATGTCAGAGCGGCTCTGGGAGGATTACACAATGATAACAAGGTAAAAAAAAAAAAGATAATACGGAAGATTACATTAATTAAAATGTGGGGGAAAAACCCTTTGTCAGCCTTCAGAAATGCAGGGGGAGAAAAGCAAAGGGATGGGCCCTTAAAAAGGGGGGGCTCTGAAGGACTGGGCCCCCACCCTTCCCAGTTGCCTGGTTTTCCCCAGATGGCCTAAGAAGAGGGGAAATTGGAGGGGGGGAAGCTAAGAGGACCAGACACAGCCCCTCCTCTTTCATTGAAAAACAAGGGGGGGGTAGAGAAGGGAGTCTCAGAAGAACAAAGCAAGAAGGTGCCCCTGAATGTGGGGAGACCCTCATTAAAATGGGGGGTGCAAAGCAGAGAAACAGTCATGAAACTTGGGGTGCAAAAGCAGGAAGGCCTTCATAAAAAGCGGGGTACAGATGCCGAAAAGCTCTCATGAAAACTGGGGTGTCAGAGCGAGAAGAATCCCATTAAAAGTGGGGTGCCAAAACCAGAGAGATCCTCATGTAAAGAGGGGAGTCCCTCCTTAAAAACAAGCTGCCAAAGCGGGGAGACTGCCATGACAAGTGGGGTGTCAAGCCAGAGAGACTCCTCTGTCAACTAAAAGCGGGGAGACCCTCATTAGAAAGCAGGGTGCACACCCGGCAAGTCCCTTATGAGAAATGGGGAGACCTTCATATAAAAAGGGTGGGGGTGGAGACTGCCATGAAACGTTGGGAGCAAACTCAAGACCCTCATGAAAAGTGGGGAGACCTTCATTAAAAAGGGGGTGCAAACTTGGGGAGGTCCCCAAAGGAGGTGGGGTTTGCAAACCTGTAAAAATGGAGAGACCCTCATGAAAAAGAGGGCTGGCACAGGCAGGGGAACCCTCAGGAAAAGCGGGGTGCAAAACTGGAGAGTCCCTTTTGAAAAATTGGGGAGAGCCCTCAGGAAAGCTGGGGTGCGAAGGCAGGGAGGAAACCCCTCCCCCATGAAAAGCAGGGAGACCCGCAGGAGAAAGCGGGATGCCACAGCGGGGGGACCCTCAGAAAAAGTGGGGTGCAAAACCAGACTGGTTCAAAAGTGGAGAGACCCTCATGAAAAAGTAAGGGTGCCACAGGGGGGAGACCGCCCTGAAAAGTGGGGTGCAAAACCAGAGAGGCCCCTCATGAAAAAGTGGGGAGACCCTCATGAAAAACGGGGTGCCAAACCCTTGAAGACCCCCTCCTTCAAAAGTGGGGAGCCCCCCACGAAAAAGCAAGTGTGCTACAGCTGGCAGACCATTTATTTATTTATTTAATTTGTATACTAAATTAGACCATGAAAAATGGGCTACAAAACCAGAAAAGTCCCTCAGTAAAAAGCAGGGAGAACCTCAGGAAAAGTGGGGTGCAAAGGCAGGGAGAGCTCCCCCTCCCCTTGAAAAAGCAGGGGGACCTTCAGGAAAAGCGGGGTTCCAAACCCTTGAAGACCCCTCCTTCAAAAGCGGGGAGACCCTCATGAAAAAGCGGGGTGCACAGGCAAGGAGAGACTCCCCTCCCTCCCCTTGGAAACCCTTGGGGTGCCAAACCCTTGGGAGTTGGGGGGGGAGGGAAGAGAAGCCCCCTCCTCTCCTTTAGAGCCTGCTCCCTCCCTCCCTCCCAGGGGGCGCTGGGGGGGAGGGGCGTGTGTGGGGGGGAGGAGGGGGACGGTTGGGGGAGGGGCTTGGGGAGGGGGGCGTGGCCTCACCTTGAAGTAGCCGCCCTCGTAGAGCGTGTTGGGCGGGCCGAAGATGGCCACCTCCCAGTTGTAGAGGTCGGACTCGTCGACCAGGGTGATGCGGAAGCCCTCCACCGGCTCCTCCTGCAGCCCCTTCAGCTCCAGCATCAGCGCCTTCTGGGAGCTGCTCACCTGCTGCTGCGCCATGGCGGAGGCGGAGGAGGAAGAAGGCGAGACCGGAGCCGCTCAGGCCGGGCAGGGCCTGGCCGCGGCGGGCCAGGCCGGGCCAGGCCGCCCGGCCCGCCCGCCGCCGCGATCCTCTTGCTCCGTGCGGGGGGGGGGAGGGGAGGGGGGGAGGGGAGGCCGTGGGCGCCGGGCCCGAGGCGGGCGGGGGGGGAGGGAAGGGAGGGGGAGGCAAAGGCGGACGAGCGCGGCCTCCACCCCCGAACGAGGCAGCCGCGGGGCCCCCTCGACGACGACGCCGACTCCTTTTGTGACGGCGACGCCGCTCGCTCGGTCGGTCGTTCCCGCTGACGGGAACGCGCCCGCTCCGCCCGGCAGGCCCCGCCCTCCTCCCTTCCTTCCTGCCTGCCTGCCTGCCTGCCGCTTCCGCTTCCGCCTTCCTGCCTCGGCAGGGAGGCGCAAGGCCGGGCCGGCCTCTACGCGCACGCGCAGGGGCGGCGCTCGCAACGCCTTTCTCTCCCGGTGACGTCAGAGGCGGCCTTGGCAACGCCTTCTTTCCCCCCCCGGTGACGTCAGAGGCGGCTTTATTGGGAAGGTTTTGCCAGCGCTCTGATTGACTGACGTGAACGCGCTCTCGATCTCCCCACTCCACTCCTAACCCCGCCCTCCACCGTTATATCATTGGTTGCCTCTTTAGCTTAACTCTCATGGTCACGCCCTAAAGGGAAGGGAGCCTCTCCCTCTTTCTCTCTCTCATCCAATGTTTAGCCTAGTCCCGTCCTCTACCGTTATACCATTGGTTGCCTTCTAAAGCTTAATTCCCGTGGGTCCCGCCCTAAGGGGAAGGGAGTGTTCGGCCATTGGTCGCTGCTTGTAAAAAAAAAGTATTCGGGCTTCTTCAGTGATTGGCTGGTTGCCGGCTCTGTTGTCCAAGCTCTTTGGCGGCGGTGGTGGGATCTTAAATGGACGGAACCATTAAGACTTTGGAAGGGGGGGTGGTGGTGGTGGATATTTCCTCAGTGCTGATTTATTTATTTTTAATTTAATTTATTAGACGTTATTTCCAAAATCCTGTGCAATGATTAAGGTGGAAAATTAATTGTCATGAAAAGTGCAATAAAATGGATCGCGTGCATATGTATGTGTGTATATATATGTATATATGTATATGTATATGTTTTTCTTTAAGCCAGGTTTTTCCTACGTAACCAAGATGTTTCTGCAAACCCCGGTTGAGTGAAATCACATTCACTATTTTCGGGGGAGGGGGGGGTTTCCTTCTTTTCATTCTGGCAGCCAGCAGATTTTGTGCTTGCCCATTTGGAGACTTGGAGACTTACACAGCTATTTCTGGGTTCTATTTTTGGGTTCTATTTAATTGGGCCAAACTATGTTATAATAATAATTTTTAATTAGCAATTTTATGATGTTTATATTTTTTCTGAACTGTACACCGCCTTGAATCCTAAGGGAGAAAGGCGGTATAGAAATATAATAAATAAGTCTCCAAGTCTCTAAATGGGCAAGCACAAAATCTGCTGGCTGCCAGAATGAAAAGGAAAAAAAACCCAGAAAGTAGTGAATGTGATTTCACTCAACCAGGGTTTGCAGAAACATCTTGGTTACGTAGGAAAAACCTGGCTTAAAGAAAAACACACAAAACCTACAAAAAATAAGAATACACACACACACACACACACACACATGGGTGTGTATACATTTATGTATACACATATATACATCACACACAGACAGAGTATATGTGTATGTATATATGTGTGTATACAATATATATCTCACTCCCTCTGACCAGAACAGGGTTTATGGTCTGGTTTATGCAATAAGATCACTTTAATGCATTGGCCAAATCACGTGCAAACCACCATTAGGCTAAGCTTTGATGTTAATCACAGATGCAAGCAACGGTGAAATCCAGCCAGATCTATTCAGCTTGCGCAAATCGGTAGCGCTGGCAATGGAAGGGTCCGCCAACCCACTGGGACATCATTACGTCCCGTTTTTGACCCTCTGCGCAGGTGCAGAAGAGGTTAAGGTTAGGGTTAGCGCACTCCCATTCCCGTAGCGGTAGTGAAGATAATTGGATTTCACTGCTGGATACAAGCCAGTGTAAACCACCATAAACCAACTTGAGCAGCCTCAATGGGTTTTACTGACCAGTAGAGTGTAACCTAGTGTTAAGAACTGCAACTCCCAGAATTCTGTGCTGGCTAAGGGAATTCTGGGAGTTTAAAAGGCCACATAAAGTTGCCAAAATTGAAAAACGCAGCAATGGTCCCATGGCAAGCTTTGACAGTAGAACGAACAACTGAGAATTTAGAATAATTTTATTGTCACTTCGAATGTACACTAGTCGGCATACATCGGGCCTGGATGGGGAGAAACAGGCTTCGACTCAACCCCTCCAAGACTGAGTGGCTGTGGCTGCCGGCGTCCCAATATAGCCAGCTGACACCATCGCTGGTTATTGGGGGCGAATCATTGGCCCCCACGGAAAGGGTGCGCAACTTGGGCGTCCTCCTGGACCCACGGCTGTCTTTGGAAGATCACACGACAGCTGTGGCCAGGGGAGCTTTTTATCAGGTTCGCCTGATACGCCAGTTGCGGCCCTTTCTAGATCGGGACTCCCTTCGCACAGTCACTCAGGCGCTCGTCACGTCTCGCCTGGACTACTGCAATGCTCTCTACATGGGGCTCCCCTTGGGGTGCACCCGGAGGCTCCAACTAGTGCAGAATGCAGCCGCGCGGGGGATTATGGGAGCGATGGGACGCTCCCATGTTACACCTCTCCTGCGCGAGCTGCATTGGCTACCGGTAGACTTCCGGGTGCGTTTCAAGGTGTTGGTGACCACCTTTAAAGCGCTCCATGGCTTAGGACCAGGGTACTTACGGGACCGCCTTCTGCCGCCAATAGCCTCCCACCGGCCGGTGCGTTCCCACAGAAAGGGTCTCCTCAGGGTGCCGTCAGCCAGACAATGCCGGCTGGCGACCCCCAGGGGGAGAGCCTTCTCTGTGGCAGCCCCTACCCTCTGGAACGATCTTCCTCCAAAACAGAACAATTGCTGACCTCCGGACTTTTCGTCGGGCCCTGAAAACTCATCTCTTTCAGCTTGCTGGTCTAGCCTGACCCCGCTGAATTTTTAAGATCTGTATTATAGGGTTGGGTATTTTAAATATTTAATGGTTAATGGTTTTAATTTTTAGCCAAAGTTATATGCTTTTTTAAAGAAATTGTTTAACTTTTGTGTACTATTTTTATTTGGCTGTTCACTGCCCTGAGTCCGCAAGGAGAAGGGCGGTATACAAATCTAAACAAATAAATAAAATAAATAAATAAAATTAAAATGAAATTTCGTTGCATACAGCTCTCAAATGGTCACCACCTCCAATATATACTACATAATATAACAAATAAATATAGATACAGAATTATGCACATACCCACATATATGACAAAGAGAAACTACACAGTCCAGTTTGGATGTATATAAAACAAGAAATGTTCTGATTTCGTTAAATTTTTTAATCTGAAGAGATTTCTCGTAGTCTAGATAAAAATTATCATACTTTATCATTTTATTATTCTTGATATTTATATTCTGTTTATATCTTCATAATGACATACAACCTTTTAAAATCGATGCAATGTACTCTTATTTACAATTGATTAATAAAACGTTGAAAAACTTATTATTCTATATAATGTTTAATAATAAAATATATACAAGAGTATGAAGGCTATTGTTTAATGCATTGTAAGCTGCCCTGAGTCTCCGGAGAAGGGCGGCATATAAATCGAACCAATAAATAAATAAATAATAAAGTGAATAAAATGATAATGAATCTTTATGAGAATATATAAGTAATATAATAAAATGTGAGCATAAGGTTGAATTTCCTGAGAATAATTTAAGGACACGAACAATACTTTCCTATGTAAATTTCCTTTGGGATACCGATCTTACTTCAAGTAGTTACAGGCAGTCCTTGATTTATGACCACAATTGAGCCCAACATTTATGTTAAGTGAGACATTGGTTAAGTGAGTTTGGCCCCATTTTATGACCTTCCTTGCCTTAGTTGTTAAGTGAATCACTGCAGTTATTAAGTTAGTAATATGGTTGTTAAGGGACGTGGTGGCTTAGTGGCTAAGATGCTGAGCTTGTCGATCAAAAGTTTGGCAGTTCAGTGGTTCGAATCCCTAGTGCCGCCTAACGGGGTGAGCTCCCGTTACTTGTCCCAGCTTCTGCCAACCTAGCAGTTTGAAAGCAGGTAAAAAATGCAAGTAGAAAAATAGGGACCACCTTTGGTGGGAAGGCAACAGCATTCCGTGCGCCTTTGCCGTTGAGTCATGCCGGCCACATGACCACGGAGACGTCTTCGGGCAGCACTGGCTCTTCGGCTTTGAAATGGAGATGAGCACCGCCCCCTAGAGTCAGGAACGACTAGCACATATGTGCGAGAGGAACCTTTACCTTAATATGGTTAAGTGATTCTGACTCCCCCATGGACTTCGCTTGTTGAAAGGTCAGAAGGGGTCACGTGATTTTGGGACACTGCAACCGTCATAAATATGAGTCAGTTGTCAAGCATCCAAATTTTGATCATGTGACCATGACGGATGCTGCAACGGTTGAGGTTTACATTATGTTACTACTAGTTTGACCCACATGCACACCTGGTTCATACATGCGCCTGGTTCATACATGTGTCCGGCCTCAGAAATGTGCCTAAATAGGATGGCATAGAGTGGGGCGGTCCCATCTGTGATTTCCGCTACCGTCCAAGCCTGCTGAATACCACCTCTGGTCGTAAGTGTGAAAAACAGTCACAAGTCACTTTTTAGTGCCATTATAACTTCAACCATCACTAAATGAACTGTTGTAAGACAAGGACTAAGTGTACAGTGGTTTGGGACAGATTGAGTAAGAGACCCTTGGTTGACATACTGTGCTCCCCCATCATAGGAATATTCTTACTGTTGGCTCAGGATAGTAGTTTGTCTAATAAACTAGTTAAAGAAACTATGGCACCTACTTCCATGTGTGGTGGACTTGTTCCAGGACGACCGAATTCTGGAAAGTCATACAGTCATGGATCTTGGAAATTAAAGAATATAATTTAATTCTGAAACCAGAGTATTATTTACTGAATATTAGGCCAGACAATTTAGGCATAAATATATGGTGTCTATGTATATTTATCAGCACGTCAGCAAGAATATGCTTCGCCCAACATTGGAAGGGGAAAGACCTGCCGGCTGGAGACTCGATTTTGGAGAAAATCATGGACTATGCGGAAGCCGACAGACTGACTAAAGCATTGAGAGATCAAAAGGACTCCGTATATTTCCAATGTTGGGACAAATGGTACGCTTGGTTGAATAACAAATTTTCAAAAGATCAAGTATAACCAGGATTATGTTCAATGTATGTTAAATCTGATTGAAGTTTAAATATTGTATAAAATGTAAATATCATTAAAGTTCCTGTTGCGATCATTTTCTGATTATTTATTCTGTTGTATTGATTGAAACAAATAATAAAAAATTAAAAAATTAAAAAATTAAAAAAGAAACAATGGTTTCTTGTAAATTGTGGTTTCTCCAAAAACTACAGCTAAACAAACTATGGCTTCTTATAACTGTGGCTTATCCAATACATGACAGGTAAACAAACTGGCTTCTTGTAAAATTGCGATTTATCCAATAAATTACAGCTAAACAAACTATGGTTTTTGCTAAATTGTGATTTAGCCAATAAACTGCAACTAAATGAACCATGGCTTCTTATAATCATGGCTTACCCAATAAATGACAGTGAAACAAGCTATGGCTTCTTGTAATTAATGAATCCCTCAAAGAGAGCCATGGATGGAGACAGGAGGTTTGAGCACTTATGGGATAGTGTAAAAAAAATCGGGTGGGGTTTTCCATTCTTGTGATAAAACTGTGTGTATGAAAAGGGGCGGAGCTGCCATTGCACACTTGTGGGACACCTGCCAACAACTCTTCTTCCTAAAGCAAACGCAAGGGCGCCATCTTCTGGGCAGCAGAGAAACTGGTATTTAGTAAGAAGACCATCAAAAGGGGTGATGCGGTTTTCTGGAATGGAAATCAAGTTCTACAATTTATTAATATTCCGTACTTCTTAATAGCCCATCCTCTTTCCTACACAATGCTCTTGCAGAGAAACTCCACGAAGCTGGAAGATTTAATTCTTTGATTCCTTTATTCCTTTGTGAGTAATTCAAGGCAGTGAATAGACAGTATTCCTTCCTCCTGTTAATTTCATTTGAAGAACAACAACCTTGTTAGGCGGGTTGGGTTTAGAAATGTCTGGGTGACCCAATGTCACCCAGCTATTTTCGTGCCTAAGGTGGAACTAGAACTCACGGTCTCTTGGTGATTGATTGAAAATCAGCCAGCCAAGGCTCATGCCTGAAGTGGAACTAGAACTGGTGAAATGTCTCCTTTGATCAGTTTCCATCCATTGTTCCTTGTCTGGCCTTTGGGTGCTTTGGAAAATAGGTTCCAATATAGGTTCCTTCCTCTCTGTGCTAACCCATCACCCATTTTAAAGTCGCCAAGGTTGCAAAATACTCGCTCAATTGCATCACGAGGCAGGACAATCTGTTTTGATTGCCAGTAGCGTTTTGCCAAATGTCCCTTTTGGGGGACGAAAAAAATCAAGATTTCCGTTGCAACCTTCACATTTTTTCCTGTGGTTTTTCCATGCGCTGGTGTACATCAAAACCCCGAGCCTCCTAAAAGGTTGTCCCTCTTCTGAAAATACCCAGGTAGTCCTCGAGACACGGCCCCCATTGAGCCCCAAATTTCTGTTGCTAAACGAGACATTTGTTAAGTGAGTTTTGCCCGCTTTTACGACGTTTCTTGCCATAGTTGTTAAGTGAATCATTGCAGTTCTTAAGTTAGTAACACGGTTGTTAAGTGAAACTGGCTTCCCCATTGACATTGCTTGTCAGAAGGTCGCAAATGCGGATCGCGTGGACCCTGCAACCGTCATAAATACGAGTCACCTGCCAACCATCTGAATTTTGATCATGTGATGTGACCATGCAACGTGCAGTGATGCAGTGTGAAAAACGGTCCTAAGTTATTTTTTTCCCCAGTGCCGTTGTAACTTCGAACGGTCACTAAACGAGTTGTAAAGCGTAAGTCGAGAACTACCTGTAAAGCAGCGAAGTGGTCCGACTGAACCCGGAAGTCCCCCCTCCACAAACAGAGGGCGAGGTTGGACCCCTCTTCATTTTCCTACTTCTAGGCTAAACCCCGATCACCTAAGGTCGTTCCGGCAAAACTTCTTTTGCGCTCTCAACCAAACCTCGAAAAGGGGGCGGGGCTTACACGGCGCTAACCTATCGGAGACCGAGAGTGACGAACATGTAGGCCGGAAGACGGAAGAGGCCCGTGCGCAGCTGTCGCCTCCACGTGGTTTTTTTTTTTTTTGCAGAGTTCCACCCACGTGGCTGCCCGAGCTGGTCGGTGGAAGGTGGGTTTGCGGATGACCGGAGCGCGGTGGGGGGGGGGGGAAAAAGATCGGGGAGAAGCAGTACCGTAAAGGCCCCCCCCCGGGGAGCTTCGCCCGTCTCCTCCTCGGACTACAACCCCCATCATCCACGGCCGGGGGGGGGTCAAGGACGATGGGTGTTGTAGTCCGGGGCTGCCCCGGTCTCTCTCCCTCGCCTTGTTTCAGGGTTTTGGGTGGGGGGGCTGGAAGGCAATCTTAGCCTGGCCCAACTTGGCCAGAGCTTGATCTGTTGAACTGTATGTTAAGTGTTTAGGGTTGGACTAGAAGACCTCGAGGGTCCCTTTTGTTATTCTGGGTTTTTTTTTTTTGATGCATCTCAGCATCGCGGTGTAGTTAATCTTGGGAAGGGGTGGGGAAGGAACTTCTTTTCCTCGTCCCCCCACCCCGTATTTCCTGCAAAATATATTTGATTTTACGCTGCCTTCTGTTTCTTGCAGCAGCTCAGGTACTCAAGGCCGCTTGTCAAGTAGATTTGTGGGCCCAAAGCCCACGTTGTGGGGTTTGGGGGCTGCAGAGGGACCAGGACTTGGCTCTCCTTCCCATTGCCTTGTTTCAGGATGCTTTTATTTCCTGCAAACCTGGGATGCCTGTCTGCTGGCTTCTCACTCAGAAATGAGATCCAAGGATGGATCTTATTGAAGTTTAATCTTTTAGAACAGAATGACAAAGTTGGATGTCCCAAAGGGGCTTTTTTCAAGAGGCAATTGGACTTTTGTGTTTTTTCTTTTGAAGACGTTTTGCTTCTCATCTGAGAAGCTTCTTCAGCTCTGACTGAATGGTGGGGAATGGAAGGATTTATACTCCTTGCAGACAGCTGGTCCTTTGCATCTTTTTAGAGGGTCGTTGAGGCCACTTGGAGGTTTATCTCTAGTCCTCATGGTCACCTGAGTGGTGCAAATGGGTGTGGAGCCTTCTTGGAACAGTTGAAAGGACCGTGTTGTAGACTGGAGATAGATGATATCGTATCCCTTCCCCTTCTGTTGAGAGAGGGCTGTTCAATCTGGACATAGATGGCCTCTTTGGCCCTCTAAAAGGATGCGACGTCTTCAAAAGAAAAACCACAAAAGTCCATCTGCCTCTTGAAAAAAGCATTTTTGGGACAGCCATGACCTGGATGACTCAGAATCTTCATAAATAACAGAGTTGGAAGGGACCTTGGAGGTCTTCTAGTCCATCCCCCTGCTCTTAATCGTTTAACTATTTTTTACTTGATTCCACAATACCTGAGCCACCCACAGTGACCTTGAATGGGAGATGGGTGACATAGCAATTTAATAAACAAATAAATAAAATAACTGGGGGCTGAAAACAGAAATAGTATTGCAGTAATAAAAGTATGGTATAAAAAGAGCAGGCAGTTATAGGTGTCAGAGCGGCAATCAGCCCCGTTCCCATCCTGGGGTAATTGCCTGAGTTAGAGGTGAATCGTGGCATTTTCCTTCTGTATGCTTTGCAAGCAAATTAACCGAAATACATTTTAATGAAAAACTCATATTTATTGTAAAGAAATTCAAAAATCTTACTAATCTAATTAGGCTACATCTTGGAAGCTTTCCCCGGCTACCTCTCTTGGCAGGAGAACAAAGAAAAAGTTTAGAGAAGAAGAAAGGATAAATTAACTAAAAAACTGAAAGACAAAGATCAAACGCGAATAACTTTATAGATGAATCGAGAAAAAGAAAGCAATGATAAAATAGATGAGGAAATATATATCCTATTAGGAATATAACATAGAATATGTAAAATAATATATAGTATATGTATGTAATGAAGTAGAAAAGATTAGATTGATGTATGAAGGGATGTAAGTTCTTCTGTCTCCTCCGGATTATAATACCAACCAAAATATAGGATACTTGGGTAAGGGGGTATAGGGATGTATAGGGTTATTCTTATACACATTGTTTTTTGTACTATATTGTATGATGTTTGTCTGTCTGATCATTGTTTGTTTTTAATTGAAAATGTAAATAAAGATTATTTTTAAAAAAAAAGAGAAGAAGAAAGGAATGTAGACATGCGCAGGAGTTACTGATAAGGCTCTGGCAAGCCACCGTAAGTCTGAGAGCCCAAAAATAAGAGCTCAGCTGGTAAATACAAAAACGCAGTGACAATAGGTAATACTTGACTGACGACTAAAATTGAGGCCAAAATTTGTGTTGCTAAGTGACATAGTTAAGTGAATTTTGCCCCATTTTATGACCTTACTTGCCACAGTTGTTAAATGAATCATGGCAGTTAGTAACACGGTTCTTAAGTGAATCCGGCTTCCCCCTTGACTTTGCTTGTCAGAAGGTCGCAAAAGGGGATCACGTGACCCCTGGCTACTGCCACGGTCATAAATACGAGTCAGTGGCCGAGCGTCCGAATTTTGATCACATGGCTATTATTGGGGACGTTGCAAGAGTCTTAAACATGAAAACCAGTCATGATTCTCTTTTTTCAGGGTCTGAATGGTCACTAAACAAAAGGCTGCAAGTTAAGGACTGCCTGTGTAATTGTTGAGCAGCGTAGTTTTCAAAGGTGGAATAACTATACAAATGTTATCAATAAAGAAAAGCTTAAAAGGTCACGAAGAAGGAGAAAAATAAAGCTTAAAAGCTCATGAAGGAGGGGAATAAAGTTGGCTTAATTCTGTTCCGGTTGACTGGGGAATTCTGGGAGTTGAAGTCCACACCTCTTAAAAGTTGGTAAAGTTGAAAAAAAACACTAACCCAAGGTGGAAAAAAGGATCTAGAACAGGTATGAAAAGCAGGAGGGGCTTGTTTCTTTAGTGACCATGGTGTTAAAACAGACCAGGTAGCAAGACTCTTAAAGACAAAATCAGCATCATTATTTGGGAGAGTAGAGTAGAATAGAGAAGAGAGATGGAAGAGACCTTGGAGGTCTTCTAGTCCAACCCCCTGCCCAGATGGGAAACCTTACACCACTTCAGACAAATGGTTATCTAACATCTTAAAAATTTCCAGTGTTGGGGCATTCACAAGTTCTGGAGGCAAGTTGTTCCACTTATTAATTGTTCTAACTGTCAGGAAATTTCTCCTTAGTTCTAAGTTGCTTCTCTCCTTGATTAATTTCCACCCGTTGCTTCTTGTTCTACCCTCAGGTGCTTTGGAGAATAGCTTGACTCCCTTTTCTTTCTGGCAACCCCTGAGATATTGGAAGACTGCTATCCGCTCTCCCCTGGTCCTTCTTTTCATGAAGCTAGACATGCCCAGTTCCTGCAACCATTCACCATATGTTTTATCCTCCAGTCCCCTAATCCTCTTTGTTGCTCTCTCTGCACTCTTTCTAGAGTTTCCACATCTTTTTTACATTGTAGTGACCAAAATTGAATGAAATATTCCAAGTGTGGCCTTACCAAGACATTATAAAGTGGTATTAACACTTCATGTGATCTTGATTCTATCCCTCTGTTGATGTAGCCAAGAACTGTGTTGGCTTTTTTGGCAGCTGCTGCACACGGCTGGCTCATATCTAAATGGTTGTCCACTAAGACTCCAAGATCCCTCTCACAGTTACTACTACTGAGCAAGGTACCACATATATGGTACCTGTGCATTTTGTTTTTCTTCCCTGAAAGTAGAACCTTCCTTTTTTCACTGTTGAATAATCTCCTTCTTCTTTTTGTTTGTTGTTACCTGCAGATGTTACCTGAAAGTGACGAGGGAACGAAAGGTCCGGAGAATGAAGAGAAACAAAATGGCGTCTCTAAGGAAGAGAAACCAAAGGGAAAGAAACGGGCTTCTTCTTCCGAAGGCCTCTTGCAGCCGGTGAAATTGGGCAAAAGTCAGCTGTACAAGGTGCCCACCAACGAAGAGCTGAGCCACCTCAAGGAGACCGAGAACCTGTTCCATTCCAATCTTCTGCGCCTGCAGGTCAGTTCGGGTTGGGAAATTGGAAGGAGGAGTCAAGCTGGCACCTAGCTTGGAATCCTTGCGTAGCTGCATGGGGCATACACTTGACGCCTTCAAAGATCCCTGAAGCCTTATCTGGGCGTTTTCAGTAGAAGGAAAGCAATCTAGGGAGATTCTTGTAACATAGGTAGTCCTCGACTTATTTTATTTATTTATTTATATTTATATTTATATACTGCCCTTCTTCCTAGGGACTAAGGGCGGTGTACAGCCAAATAAAAACATAGAATACAAACATTAAAATACGATTAAAAAGATATATGTAAATTTGGCCCCGTAATTAAAAAACAGTAACAAACCAATTAAAACATTTCCAAGTGTTAAGCCAGCCTGGCTTGCTGAAAAAAGAGAGTTTTAAGGGCGCGGCGGAAGGTACCGAGGTCTTGGATTCTCCTTATCTCTGGGGGCAGTTGGTTCAAAGGGTAGGTGCCCCCACAGAGAAGGCCCTCCCCCTGAGGGTCACCAGCCTACATTGTTTGGCTGATGGCACCCTGAGGAGGCCCTCTCTGCGGGAGCGCATGGGTTGGAGGGAGGTCATTGGTAGCAGCAGGCGGTCTTGAAGATAACTAGGTCCTATGCCATGGAGCGCTTTAAAGGTGATAACCAACACCTTGAAGCGCACCCGGAAAACCACTGGGAGCCAGTGCAGCTCACGCAGGAGAGGTGTTGTATGGGAGCGCCAAGCAGCTACTCGCGCGGCCGCATTCTGGACCAGTTGGAGCCTCCGGGTGCCCCTCAAGGGGAGCCCCATGTAGAGAGCGTTACAGTAGTCCAGGCGCGAGGTGACGAGGGCATGAGTGACTGTGCACAGAGAATCCCGATCAAGAAAGGGCCGCAACTGGCGTATCAGGCGAATCTGACAAAAGGTCCCCCTGGCCACAGCCGTCAGATGATCCTCCAAGGACAGCTGCGTATCCAGGAGGACTTATGACCACAAATGATCCTAATATTTCTGTTGCTAAGCGGGACAGTTGTGAAGTGAGGTTTGCCTCATTTTATGGCCTTTCCTGCCACAAACGTGTAGAATACTCTGCCTTTGAATTCGTAAATAGAACAAATAATTTTCCAAAGCCCCTGAGGGCAGGACAAGAAACAATGGATGGAAACTAATCGAGGAGAGAATCAACCTGGAATTGAGGAGAAACTTCCTGACAGTGTGAACAATTAGCCAGTGGAACAACTTGCCACCAGAAATTGTGGATGTTGCTCCATCATTGGAGGTTTTCAAGAAGAGATTGGACAGTCACTTGTCTCAAGTGGTGTCGACTCATTGAGAAGTGAGAGGCTTTTTAACATTCTCGCCGTATGCTCAATAAATGAATAAATCAAAGCCCCACATTTCTGTGGCTCAGCCAGACCATTGTGTCTGTTTCCCCCTATTTTATGACCTTTCTCGCCACCGTTGTTAAGTGAAGCGCTGCAGTCGTTACAATAGTCACACGGTTCTTAAGTGAATCTGGCGTCCCCCCCTTCAACTTTGCTCCTCAGAAGGTCGCAAATGGGGATTACATAACCCCGGGACACTGCAACCGTCATAAATACAAGTCAGTTGCCAAAGCCTCCTCATGGGACTTTGTGGCTGCTGCAATGGTTGTTAGCATCGAAAACCGGACCCAAGTCAGGTTTTTCCAGTGCCTTTGTAACTCCGAATGGTCACTAAGCGGACTGTTGTAAGTTGAGGGCTACCTGCCTGGGAAGAGGACAACAAAATGGCTTACTGTTATGAGTAACTCTTGTGTTGCTTACTCTTGCTTGGCAGCTTGGTGGTTTGAGCGGATTTGGCAGGGGGAACCAGAAGGGTAATTCCTATAACTGTAAGGGCGAGTCACAACTGGCACGCGGAGCCATATTGGGCACGCAAGCTGAGCTGTGGTGCGTGTGCCCGTCAGCTGATTTTCAGGTTTTCTGGGCCCACCGGAAGTCAGGAAACATGGTTTCCGGCCTTTGGAGGGCCTCTGGCAGGTAGGGGGTGAGAATGGCCCATTTTTCGCTCTCCCCAGCCTCCAGAGCCTTTCTAGGAGCCTGGGGAGGGCAAAAACAGTCTTTCCCACCCCTCCAGAGGCCGGGAACGCCCCATTTCCCCGACATCCAGTCCCACCAGATATTGAAATATTGCATTTTTCTCCTTTCTGCAGATTGAGGAGCTGTTGAAAGAGGTGACCCTCAAGGAGAAGAGGAAGCAGAGGATCGATGCCTTCCTTCACGAAATCAGCGCCATGCTTAAGAACGTCCCGGAGGTTCCGGCGAGAGACGTATGCTTTGGATCCGTGCGGTTGATAGCATCTTGAGATACGACTATGGAGGTTTCTTGGTCATCCAGGTCCTGGTTTGTCTCAGAGGGGCTTTTTTTTTCAAGAGGCAACTGGACTTTCTGATTTTTTTCTTTGGAAGACGTTTCACTTCTCATCCCAGAAGCTTCTTCAGCTCTGACTGGATGGTGGGGAAGGGAAGGATTTATACTCCTTGCAGACAGCTGGTCCTTTGCATCCTTTTAGAGGGTCGTTGAGGCCACTTGGAGGTTTATCTCTAGTCCTCATGGTCACCTGAGTGATGCAAATGGGTGTGGGGCCTTCTTGGAACTGTTGAAAGGACCGTGTTGTAGACTGGAGATAGATGATACCGTATCCCTTCCCCTTCTGTTGAGAGAGGGCTGTTCAATTTGGACATAGATGGCCCTCTTTGACCCTCTAAAAACTTTGCCCCCCTCAGAGAGGGCTCGCAATCTGGGTGTCCTCCTGGATGCATGGCTGTTTTTAGAAGACCATATGACGGCTTTGGGCAGGGGGGCTTTTTATCAGGTTCGCCTGATTGGACCAGGACGCCTTGCGCACAGTCACTCACGCCCCCGTCCCATCCTGTCTGGACTTCTGTAACGTTCTCTACATGGGACTCCCCTTGAGGAGCACTCGGAGGCGCCAACTGGTCCAGAATGCGGCCGTGCGGGGGATTATGGGAGCAACTCGATGCACCCATGTAACACTTCTCCTGCGTGAGCTGCACTGGCTCCTGGTGGTCTTCCGGGTGGAATTCAAGGTGCTGGTCACCATCTTTAAAGCGCTCCATGGCTTAGGACCCGGATACTTACGAGATCGTCTTCTGCCACCGATGGCCTCCCACCGACCAATACGCTCCCACAGAGAGGGACTCCTCAGGGTGCCATTGGTCAAACTATGTCGACTAGCGACCCCCAGGGGGAGAGCCTTCTCTGTGGGGGGCACTCGCTCTTTTGAATGAACTGCCCCCCGGGGATACGCATGATCCCCGACCTGCGTACCTTCCGCAGGGCCCTTAAGACTCTACTTTTCCAACAAGCTGGACTAGCTTGATAAGAATCCAGACTGGCTGTTTTTAAATTCTTGGGTTTTTAACTTGGGAAGCCAAAGGATTTAATTTGTTTTAATTGTCTTTTAAATTTTGTACACTAGGTTATTTTAATGTGGCTGTGCACCGCCCTTTGGGAGAAGGGCGGTATAGAAATTCAATAAAATAAATAAAATAAAAATAAAATAAAAAAGATGCAAAGGACCAGCTGTCTGCAAGGAGTATAAATCCTTCCATTCCCCACCATCCAGTCAG
The DNA here is from genome assembly GCA_030761175.1 of Masticophis lateralis. Lineage (NCBI taxonomy): Eukaryota > Metazoa > Chordata > Lepidosauria > Squamata > Colubridae > Masticophis > Masticophis lateralis. The sequence continues at coordinate 282,415,392 of JAUDYJ010000002.1, forward strand.
AACTGAAGAAGCTTCTGGGATGAGAAGCGAAATGTTTTCAAAGGGGAAAAAAAAAAACTCTAAGCAAGTCTAGTTGATTTTTGGAAACAGCACCTTTTGGGACATCTTGAGAGCGGTTTCCAAGGAAACCAGTTACGGTATTTTGAGATAGCACGTGCTCACATTTCTGTTACTGGCCAGACAGGTTGTTACAGGATGTGACGCCCACCTCTGGTCAGGGGTTTTAAGGGGGACCTTTTGACTGGACCTGGCAAGTAACCCCAGATTAGTGGCTTCCTTGGCCCTGTGTTCGAGTTTACAACCCAACCTCCAGAAGTCAATCCTGACTTAAATGGGACAGAATAATGGGAGATTGGCTAGCTGTTATGTGTTAAAAATGGTTGTGCACCTTTGGGAATATTTTTATGTTAATTTGGACAGGTGAGGTGCAGGACACCTCACACTAAGGACTTTCTGGTACAGTTGGGAGGGTCTTCCCCCAGATTTGTGAAGAAACTTCAATCTCATTGCAATAACGTATTGAATTTTGAACGCCTGAATGGGAATATAGCTTCTTTTGACTTAGCATGGCCCCCTCCTATTTTGGAATCAAAGAAAGGATCGCAAAACTAGCACGAGAAGTCCTCAATTTACAACAGTTCATTTAGTCATCCTTCTCCTCCTCTTTTAACGACCCCATAATCCCTTTAGAGGGTGGAGTCTGGGCAACTGAACGGAGCTGAGTGTTTACTGGCCGGATGCCCTTCCTGTCGCCAATGCGGAGTTTTGTTCAGCAGATAGATTCTCATTGTGTCCAGAGAGAGAAATATCTGCCTCTACCAAGGATCGAACTCCTGATTGTGAGGCAAGAGCTCCACCTCTAGGCTACCGCACCACTCTACAGCGGTTCACTTAGTGACCGTTCGAAAGTTGCAGTGGCACTGAAACGTGTGACTTGCGACTGTTTTTCACGCTTAATGACCACGCCTCCCCGTGATTAAAATTCCAACAGTTGGTCACCGGCTCATATTTATGACGGTCGCAGTTCACAGATGTGATCCTCTTTGGCGACCTTCTGACCCAACAAAGTCAGTGGGGAAGCCGGATTCGTTTAACAACCGTATTCCTCACTTAACAACTGCAGTGTTTCACTTAACGGCTTGAGGCAAGAAAGGGCGTCAAATAGGACAAAACCCAACAACTGTCTTGCTTAGTAACATAAATGTTTGGGTCTCCGTTGTGGTCGTAAGTCGAGGACTACCTGTATTTTTGGATTTTCTGGGATTCTTCCGTTTGGACCCCCTGGGACCGTTTCTCCCACTGAACCTCAGCCTGGTCTTGTTCCAGGGACAAAAGGATGGATTCCACTTTTTGTTTTTCAGATCACTGATCAGTCCTGGCTTCCCACGGGAGTGAAAGTCCCTATCCTGCAGATTCCTTTCAAGGTGAAGGGCAAGTTCCATTTTCTGCCCCCAGCAGAGGTGAAGGTGGTGGGGAGTTATCTACTGGGCACCTGCATTAAGCCGGAGGTGAACGTGGATGTGGCAGTGATCATGCCCAAGGTGAGTGGCCCTTTTATTATTTATTTATTTATTGTGACTCCCATCTTTTATTATTTTTTTGTAAAGAACTCAAGGTGGCAAACATACCAATACTCCTTGTTCCACCTACAACAACAATCTTATGGGGTGGGGTGGGCTGAGAGAGAGGCTAACTCAAAGTCACCCAGCTGGCTTTCGTGCCTAAGCCGGGACTAGAACTCACCGTTCTCCTGGTAATTGGCCCAAAGTCAGCTAGACAGTTTTCGTGCCTAAGACAGAACTAGAACTCACTGTCTCCTGGTGATTGGCCCAAAGTCCCCTAGGCGGCTTTTAATGCCTAATGTGGAACTAGAACTCTCCATCTCCTGGTGATTGGCCCAAAGTCAGCTAGCCAGTTTTCGCGCCTAAGACAGAACTAGAATTTACTGTCTCCTAGTGATTGGCCCAAAGTCTCCTAGGTGGCTTTTAATGCCTAATGTGGAACTAGAACTTACTGTTCTCCTGGTGATTGGCTCAAAGTCAGCTAGCCAGTTTTCGTGCCTAAGACAGAACTAGAACTTACTGTCTCCTGGTGATTGGTTCAAAGTCAGCTAGTCAGTTTTCGTGCCTAAGACAGAACTAGAACTTACTGTCTCCTGGTGATTGGCTCAAAGTCAGCTAGTCAGTTTTCGTGCCTAAGACAGAACTAGAACTTACTGTCTCCTGGTGATTGGCTCAAAGTCAGCTAGCCAGTTTTCGCACCTAAGACAGAACTAGAACTTACCATCCCCTGGTGATTCGCCCAAAGTCACCCAGTCGGCTTTCATACCTAAGTTGGGACTAGAACTCACTGTCTCCTGATTGGCTCAAAGTCCCCTAGGTGGCTTTCGGGCCTAAGACCGAGGCTTTTATGCCTAAAATAGAACTAGAACTTACCATCTCCTGGTGATTGGCCCAAAGTGACTCAGCCGGTTTTCGTGCCTAAGATGGAACTAGAACTCACCATCTCCTGGTGATTGGCCCAGAGTTCTCCAGCTGGCTTTCATGCCTAAAGCAGGACTAGAACTCACTGTCCCCTGGTGATTGGCCTAAAATCACTCAACTGCCTTTGAGGCCAAGGTGGGTACTAGAACTCACGGTCCCCCTGGTTTCTAGCTTGGTACCTTCACCATTAGACCGAATGGATAGTAAAACGGATAACAACATTGCCAAGATGCTCAGCACATAAAGAAATCTTTCATGCTCATTGGTGTTCTTTTTCTTGGCCAGGCTTCTGCAAAACTCTGTTAACCAATGTCTCGCTTAGCAACACAAATTTGGGGCTCAGTTGGGGTCGTAAGTCGAGGACTACCTGAAAACGGCTTTTGTCTTGTTAGGAAGTTTTCCAAGAGAAGGACAACCTCAACCAGCGCTACCACCGCAAGAGGGCCCTCTACCTGGCCCACCTCGCCCAACACCTGGCCGAGACAAACCGCTTTGGGAGTGTGGCCTTTGCCTACCTGAACGGCAACCATTTGAAGCCCGTTGTGCTCCTCCAGCCGCAAGGTAAGAAGGGGGAGAGCGAAGGGTTGCTAAAGTGAGGAAGTCAAAGAACTATGGAGTGGAGGAAGCAGGAAGCTTTCTTGGCTGACTTAGAGGAGAGATTTGCTGTCATCTTCCTTCCTTCCTTTCTCCCCTCCCCTTCTGACTCTCTTTTCCTTCTTGTCTCCTCCCTCCCTCCCTCCCTCCTTCCTCCTTTCCGCTCTCCCTCCCTCTGTCCTTGATTCCTTCCTCCCTTTTCCTTCCTCCCTCCCTTCATCGGTTCCTTCCTTCCTCCCTCCCTCCCTCTGTCCTTGACTCCTTCCTTCCTTTTCCTCCCTCCCTCCCTCCCTTTTTCCCTTCCTTCCTTCTTTCCTCCCTCCCTCCGTCCTTGACCCCTTCCTCCCTTTCTCCCTCTGTCCTTGACTCCTTCCTTCCTTCCTTTTCCTTCCTTCCTCCCTCCCTTTGTCCCTCCCTTCCTTCTTACCTCCCTCCCTCCGTCTTTGACCCCTCCCTCCCTCCTTCTGTCCTTGACTCCTTCCTTCCTTTTCCTTCCTCCCTCCCTCCCTTCTTGACCCCTCCCTTCCTCCCTCTGTCCTTGACTCCTTCCTTCCTTCCTTTTCCTTCATTCCTCCCTCCCTTTGTCCCTTCCTTCTTTCTTACCTCCTTCCCTCCATCCTTCTCCCTCCCTCCCTTCCTCTCTCTCTATCAGCCTGCCAGGCAGGCCCCCATCCATAGCTTCCGCTTCCCACCACTGCAACCGATTCCCATTGTGTGGGATTTTTAAAAAGGCTTATTTCAAGATAAAGCCCAAAGCCCAACAGACAGGACTCTCCTTGCTTCTGTCTCTGCGTTCGTGTGTGACGACATTTTTAACGACATCCATGTTGCTAATTTCTCCCTTTTTTATTCTCTTCTCCCTTCTTTTCTTCCCCATCTGCCTGTGTGTTGTGTGTGTGTGTGTGTGTGTGTGTGTGTTGTTGTTGTTGTTGTTGTTGCAGGGAAAGATGCAAAGACACTGACCATCCGCCTCCATGCCTGCCCAGTCCCGGGGGTCTTCCGGCCCCTCCGTTTGCACCCCAGCAAAAACAACGTCCGGACTGCTTGGTTCACGGAGAAGGACTTGCCTGGGACAGGTAAACTTCAAAGAATTTCAGCGGACGTTTTCCAAACGTGGCTACTAAACCTAACAAGAGTTGGAAGGGACCTTGGAGGTCATCTAGTCCAACCCCCTGCTCAGGCAGGAAACCCCATGCCATTTCAGATAAGTGGTTATCCCGTCTCTTCTTCAAAACTTTCAGTGATGGAGCACCCACAATATCTGGTGGCCAGCTGTTCCACTGGTTAATTGTCCTCACTGTCAGGAATTTTTTTTCCTTAGCTCCCAGTTGCTCCTCTCATTGATTAGCAATTGGTTTGCAGGCTCTTGCTGGTTGCTCCAGCCAGACTGGACGTTGGTCCGAAGCATCCTTTGTCGGCATCCAGGTGAGATGATCCTGAACATCCCATCCCTCTTTGCTTCTTTCCAGGAGTCGCTGAGCCCCCCACCCCCCATTACAACAACTCCATTTTGTGGGACCTGGTGATGGAAACCAACCTGCTCTACCTTTCTGAGGTGGCCAGCACCTTCCGGGGCTTTCAAGATGGAGTGGCCCTCCTTAAAGTTTGGCTCCGCCAGCGAGAGCTTTATCAGGTAAACAGGTTGACTGGTTGTAATTGGTCAAAGCACAGAAGCTCTTTTGAGGTTTCTGTCATGGATGAAACTTTGGCAGCTACACGCCTCTTCGTTTCAACTTGCCATTAGAGGGGGGGGGGACAGGGAGGTGTTGCAAGTCCATACAGACTAAGTCTGTTTACTAATTAAGGAGTACTAACGAGCTTTCTACTTTACACTTTTAAGTACACTTTAAATCAGTCTTTTCTGAACAAGGGCTGTTAATTTAACTTCATTAACAGACGACAAGAATCCAAAGAATAATTCCTCAATTCTGAGGTACAGTCTTTCAGATAACTGTATTCTTACTGTGGTTGGCAGAATGCCCAGAAGCAATTTGCAGGAAAACTGACAAGAGAAACGAGCCGAATCAAACGTTTCTGGAATCAAGACGTGAAGGAATATGAACAAAGTTGTTTCCTGCAAATTGCATCAGTCGTCGTCCTTCCTTAAATAGGCTAGGGGAGTGGCCAATTAGCCCCAAGCCTTACTCTTGAGGAGACCTCCTCCTGAGGAGCCACTCCTGCCTTTTAACAGCTCTGCACGCTCATGCATTGAGAAGAGGCTCCTCCTCTTCTTCCTCTTCACTTAAGAGAGCTTCTGAAGGCCCTGGCTGAATCTCCGCCTCTGGCACCACATCTTCTCCAGCCTCCTCATTGTCTGACTCGAGTGCCAGCTGTACAGGCTGCTGGTGAATTATCATACCAGCCTCCTTGCTGTCCGAATCAGCTACCAGCTGCACAGGCCACTGGCGGGCCATAACACAGCTGTCAAAACAAACTACAAACAAAAGAAAAAAAGAAAAGTTTCCTCTTTTGCATTTGAGCATGCAAGAAGGGACAGGAAGAGAGAAAGGGAAAGAAAAAGGACAAAGGAAAAGAAGGAACAATGGGAAGAGAGCAAGGAAGGAAAAAGAAAGAAACGGGAAGAAAGAAGAAAGGAGAAGGAAGAAGGAAGGAAAAAGAAGAAGGAAGGAAGGAGATTATAATGAGAATGAGGGAGGGTCTCAGGGAAGTCCTGTCTTAGCACTTAAACCCCCCCCCAACATGAATGATGTCAAGCTGGCCACACCCACCATTACCACCACCTACCCACCCCTGGCCCTCCGAGGTCAAACACAACCCTGATGCAGCCCTTAATGAAATCAAGTTTGACACCTCTGGGTTAGATGGAGAAACGAAACTTCTACAATTCTGCAGAAAGCCTGAAACCTTCTCAAGGACATCCTAACAGGTGCAGAGTTGAAGCAGACGGTTCCCATAACAAAGTGGACTTGTTTACACGGGCTACGCAAGAGGTTGGGAGTTGGGCTGGGGAAATTATTGTTTAATTCTATGAAGTAGTGTTTGGGAACTCAGAGTTAGTTTTACTTCAACACGAAATGAACCTGGCATTTTATTTGGATTCTCAAGCTGGATGTTGACAGTTCCTTACAATGCAAAGTAAACCTAGAAGTTTCTCATGCAGGGTTTCAAGGACATGGCAGAGTGTAAAATGCAGGCCGTGTATAGAAAATCCTCGGGTTACGACCGGATGCTTAGTGGAAGAGAGAACTTTGAACTGTTCAAAGAGAGAACTTTGAACTGTTCAAAGTTCTCTCGGATCTTTTTGAGGATACTTATGAACTAGTTCCCAAATTCCGATGGCTCTCTTGAGAATTATCCCCAAGGATAAGACCATTTGGGGAGTTTCTGTAGTTCTCGGCTCTGTTTGGCCTTGCTCTGTAAATATTGGGTCATTGCAGCAAATTGTGTTCTCAGGTGCAAAACTCAATTAAGTCTGATGAGGAAGAATAAGGAAGGAGGTGTGTTCCTGTTCCATCAACTGTACCACAGGTTGTCTTCAGTGGTGGGATTCAGCCGGGTCGGGCAAATCGGTAGTTAAATTGCTGACTGGCTCCACTCTGCCCTGCCCCTTCCAAGAACCCTCTCGCGGCCCGTTTTCCCTCCCAGGAGGCTTCAGGGAGCCCCCCCCCCCCAACATCCCGTTTTTGCACCCAAGAGGCTTCAAGGAGGCCCCCTAAGTCTGTTTTTGCTCCCAGGAGGCTTCAAGGAGCCCCCCGTGGCCCATTTTCATGCCCAGGAGGCTTCAGGGAGCCCCAACACACCCTTTTTTTGCACACAGGAGGCTTCGGGGAGGCCCAAAATGGGGTGCAGGGGGGGTGCCCCTTTTTGCTCCCAGGGGCGTGCAGGAGGTTGAGTGCTGCTGTCACACCCCCTGGCCACGCCCACCCAGTCGGTCATTAGGGCAGAGAACCGGTTGTTAAAATTATTTGAATCCCACCATTGGTTGTCTTCCACTTAACTATCCTTAGGGCCAGAATTATGGTTCTGGAGGGCATGGAGTTGGAGAACAATTTTGACCAATAGAAGAATATCTTCATAGGTTGGATTTGAACTGTAAGGTCTTCAGTGCTCTCTGAGCTTAGGTGTTTTCTTGTGGACGTTTCATTATCCAACTAGGTAATCTCATCAGTGCTAGAAGGGAGAGGAGGAGGAGGAGGAAGAGAACTGTGGGGTCCTTGGTGCTCTCTGAGCTTGGTGGCTTTCTTGCAAACATTTCATGACCAAACTAAGTAACAGCATCAGTGCTAGAAGAGAGAGGAGGAAGAGGGGAGGACTGTGGGGTCCTTCCTATCTGAGCTTGGGTGTTTTCTTGCAGACGTTTCATGACCAAACTAGGTAACATCATCAGTGCTAGAAGGGAGGAGGAGGAGAAAACTTTGCAGTCTTTGGTGCTTTCTAAGCTTGGGTGTTTTCTTGCAGGCATTCCATTACCAAACTAGGTAACATCATCAGTGCTAGAAGGGAGTGGGGGTTGCCTTCTTGTTTATATAGAAGTGATTTGACCTGTCTCCGCTCCCCTCAAGCACTGATGATGTGCCCTAGTTGGGTAATGAAATGTTCACAAACCAGCAAGCTCAGAGAGTACCAGGGACTCCACATTTCTCTACTTTTTCCACGAGGACGAAAAATTGTCGGCAGGGAAACAAGGGAAGGTGTGATTTGCGTCTCGAAAGTTGTCTTCTGTGCAAAGACGCTCTACGATACACACCAGAATTATGTTCCAGATTTTTTTTTAAAATCAAGATTATGAGCCCTGTGTGTTTTGGACTGTGGAGGGAAGGTGTGTGTGTGTGTGTGTGTGAACATCTCACTTCTGCCACCATTTCCAGGGTCTGGGATGTTTCAACGGCTTCATGGCCTCCATGCTGGTGGGATATCTTCTGGCCACTCACAAGATCAGCAAAATGATGAGCGCGTACCAGGTGCTACGAAACGCTCTCCACTTCTTGGGTAAGTTGCACAAAACCTTGTGCTTCAGCCGGGAGGCTGAGTTCAGATTAAACCGCCTCCCTGATGCTACATGGGGGCTTCTGGGGGCTTTGGGTCTGATTGGCGGCCGTTGGGCCGAATCTCAGATGGGATCTGTGTGCGAGGGAGGGAGGGAGGGAGGGATGGGATTTTATTTTGATTGTTTTTCCATCTGAGGAATTCCCCTTGTGAAGGAAAAGGGAGCAGGCCATTTTTCTGAAATGCTGAAGTTCTAGGGGTAAGATGGGACAGCAAGGAGATACGTAAATGGAAGAATAAAGGATCTACGTGGAATCCAGAGAAGCAAATCTTTTGGCAGATATAATAATACAGTTCAGAGGACCATAACTTGCTCGGATCCCTTTCCCTTCCCTTCCTGCATTTTTTTCCTTCCCTCCTTCCTCTGATTTCTTTTTCTTTCTCCCTCCCTCCCTCCCTCCTTCCCTTCTCTGATCCCTTCCCTTCTTGCCTGATTTTCTTCCCACCCTCCCTTCTCTGATTTCTTTTCCTCCCTCCCTCCCTCCCTTCCCTTCTTGCCTGTTTTCCTTCCCTTCCTCCTCCTCTGATGTCTTTTCCTTTCTTCCCTCCCTCCCTTCTCTGATCCCTCCCCTTCTTGCCTGTTTTCCTTCCCTCCCTCCCTTCTCTGATTTCTTTTCCTTCCTCCCTCCCTCCCTTCTCTCCCTACCTGTTTTCCTTCCCTCTGTCCTCTGATGTCTTTTCCTTTCTTTCCCTCCCTCCCTCCCTTCTCTGATTTCTTTTCCTTCCTCTCTCCCTCCTGTTTTCTTCCCTTCTACCCTCCCTCCCTCCTTCCTTTCCATCTTACCTTAGGTTAAAAAATAAAGGTGCCTGAGTGGCGTAGGAGGCTAATGCCTCCTACTAAAGGCAGCACTTAACATCCAGCTGCCTGCAATTACACCAGTTTGAAACTCCCCAGGCTCAAGGTCGACTCAGCCTTCCATCCTTTCTAAGGTGGGTAAATTGAGGACCCAGTTTGTGGGGGCAATAAGCTGACTTTGTATAAATATACAAAAGTATGAAGGCTGTTGCTTAATGCACTGTAAGCCGCCCTGAGTCTCCGGAGAAGGGCAGCATATAAATCAATTTTTTTTTTAAAAAAAAAGGTACTTTTAAGTACTTTTAAAATCCACAGTGGCCCTTCCAGTTCACAGTTGGAAATAGCTGTAGATTGACCTACAGTCCATCCAATAAGAATGTCCCAATGAAGTAGCCCCCAAACTCTCGTTCCAAATCCAGCCTTGTGATTGGATCTACTTTATGGTCCTCACCCTCCAATTATTCCCGGGACCAGTAAGCTTGGGAGTAAAGAGATCCTTCCAAGATTTAGATTCCTGCACTGAAAAGTGGGCTTCTCACTGTGTGGGACGAGATTTATGGGACTCTAATTCCCATCATCCCTGCATGCCTGTGATGTATGGAACTTGAAGTCCAATGGCTTGTTGGGTTCAGGTAATCCTAGACTTACAACAGTTCATTTAGTGACTGTTCAGAGTTACCACAACACTGAAAAAAGCGACATGACTGTTTTCCACATTTATGACCATTGCAGCATCCCCATACTCACGTGATCAAAATCAAATTCATGGCAACTGACTCATATTTATGACGGTGGCAGGGTCCTGGAGTCACGTGACCTTCTGACAAGCAGAGTCAGTGGGGAAGCCCGATTCACTTAACAACCCTGTGACTAAATTAACAATTGAAGTGTGATTCACTCAACAACTTTGGCAAGAAAAGTCGTAAAATGGGACGAAGCTCACTTAAAACATGTCTCGCTTAGCAACAGACATTTGTCATGAGTCAAGTACTACCTGTAACTGTCTACTCTTTTTATACCATCCTTTAACTTTTGGGCTCAGTTGTGGACGTAATTCGAGAACGACTTATAGAAAAATATAAGATGGGGATCTCTGCCCAAAGTGATTATTTCTCTTTTTCCTCTTCCTTCCCAGCTACTACAGACCTGACAACATCTGGAATCAGTCTCTCAAAAGTGAGAGAACCCAGTCTGGTAAGAGAGGCATTTGAATTATTTACTGATTGATAAAGCTGGAGAGAGAAGATCACATTTTAAGCTTATTATGTAAACATGTAAAATGTTGAGTATGTAAATAAGATGTGGAGACTCTAGAAAGAGTGCAGAGAAGAGCAATGAGGATGATGAGGGGACTGGAGGCTCAAACATGAAGAACGGTTGTAGGAACTGGGCATGTCCAGTTTAATGAAAAGAAGGACTAAGGGTGACATGATAGCAGTCTTCCAGTATTTGAGAGGTTGCCACAAAGAAGAGGGAGTCAAGCTATTCTCCAAAGCCCCTGAGGGCAGGACAAGAAGCAACGGGTGGAAACTAATCAAGGAGAGAAGCAACCTGGAATCAAGGAGAAACTTCCCAACAGTGAGAAAAATTAACCAGTGGAACAGCTTGCCACCAGAAGTTGTGGCTGCTCCAACACTGGAAGTTTTTAAGAAGAAATTGGACAACCATTTGTCTGAAATGGTTATAGGGTTTACTGAACTGGGGTTGGACTAGAAGACCTCTAAGGTCCCTTCCAACTCTGTTAGTCTAGTCTAGTCTATTCCTCATTCGTTTTCTATTCTATATTTTCTTTTCTATTCTATTCTCTATTCTCTATTCTCTATTCTATTCTTTTCTATTCTATTCCTCATTCCTATTCTCTTCTCTTCTCTTCTCTTCTCTTCTCTTCTCTTCTCCACTCCACTCCACTCCACTCCACTCCACTCCACTCCACTCCACTCCATTCCACTCCATTCCATGTTTTCTCTTCTCTTCTCTTCTCTTCTCTTCTCTTCTCTTCTCTTCTCTTCTCTTCTCTTCTCTTCTCCCCTCCCCTCCCCTCCCCTCCCCTCCCCTCCCCTCCCCTCCCCTCTCCTCTCCTCTCCTCTCCTCTCCTCTTTTCTATTCTATTCCTCATTCCTCATTCAATTCAAATTCTATTCTATTCTATTCTATTCTATTCTATTCTATTCTATTCTATTCTATTCTATTCTATTCTATTCTATTCTATTCTATTCTATTCTATTCCATTCCATTCCATTCCATTCCATTCCATTCCATTCCATTCCATTCCATTCCATTCCATTCCATTGTGAGAATCTCGCTATTGAATAGGGAGCAAGTTGATGTGAGAGACCTAATGGTATTGTAGTTAAAGTATGTTATAGAAGTGGGGAAAAAATCAGGTTTTTCTGTAATCTTGGAAGCATCTTGAATGACTTGGGCTAGGAAGACTCCTGGCTGTTGGCTAAAATTGGAAATATTATTATAGGCTTTGCCTTAAATTCAGAGATTGAATCTTAATCTGATTTAAAAAACTGCACCAGTGAAATTCATAATGAAGATATTAAGTGGAGGGCAGTCTTTCGTCTATCTGCCTCTGTTTTAGTGTGACATGTGAAGATATGAGATCTCTTGAAGGATAGCTTGATTCCTTGAAAGCTGCTACTCATATTTTAATCAACACCATCTTTGCAATCTTGATTTTCTTCTTAGCCTTCCCTGACGGACTTCCACCAGGCATTCCAAGTAGTGTTTATAGACTCTTCTGGACTGGTGAACCTGTGTGCGGATATGACTGCCAACACTTACAAGCAGGTAAAGAGGGGAAGAGTGAAGTTACTCCTGGAATAAATTACCAGGAGGAGGTAGCAGCTGCTAACTAGAAAGGAGAGTTCGAAAGACTCTGCAGTCTATTCTTATTCCGAGACTGGGTCCCATTATTTATTGATTGATTGATTGATTGATTGATTGATTGTTTCAATTTATATGCCGCCCTTCTCGAGAGACTCAGGACGGCTTACAATGCGTTAAGCAATAGCCTTCATACTTTTGTATATACCTGCTTAGTAGGGCTTTCTTTTTTATACAAAGTCAGCTTATTGCCCCCACAATCCGGGTCCTCATTTTACCTACCTCGGAAGGATGGAAGGCTGAGTCAACCCTGAGGCTGGTGAGATTCGAACTTGCAGTAATTGCAGGCAGCTGGCTGCTAAGTGCTACTTTAACAGCACTTAGTCCCCTGAGCCACCAGTCTCTAGTTACAAGCGGAACTAGATAGTCCACAGGTGGTCCTCGACTTAACGACCATAGTTGAGTCCCAAATTTCTGTTGCTCAGCAAGACAGTTTCCTCCCCCCCCATTTTACAACCTTCCTTGCCACAATTGTTGAGTGAATAATCGCTGCAATTGTTGAGTTAGTAATGCGGTTGTTTAATGAATCTGGCTTCTCCATGGACTTGGCTTGTCAAAAGGTCGGTCAAAAGGGGATCATGCGATCAAAAGGGGGGCACTGCGACCGTCATAAATATGAGTCAGTCACCAAGGGTCTGGATTTTGATCACATGATCATAAGGAAGGCTGCAACGGTCATAAGTGTGAAAAATGGTCATAGGTCCCCTTTTCCAGTGCTGTTGTAACATCGAATGGTCACTAAATGAACGGTTGCAAGTCAAGGACTACCTGTACAATTTCATAAGGGACTATTACTTCCGCCTAGCTAATCTGGTCCAAAATGATGGCTGCAAAGACCTTTAGATGCCTTCAGAGAAGAAAATATGCCCTTCTCTGTTTTCTTTTCCTTCCTTCCTTCCTTCCTTCCCACATCCCTCTCCTCCTCCTCTTCCTCTTCTTCTTCTTCCTCCTCCTTCTCCTCCTCCTTTTACTTTGCAACCCACCCACCTCCAGCACTGATAATGTTACTTGATTGGGTAATGAAACATCTACGAGAATGTTTCCTCCTCACCTTACCTTAGTTTAAAAAATAAAGAAACCCAGTTCCTATACTCACTAATATTTAGGCGGTTCTGTTCTTCCTTAGGTCCAGTTTGAAGCCAGGCAGTCGATGGAGATTCTGGATGACAAAATGGTGGATGGATTCCAGCTGCTTTTCATGACCCAGAAACCTCTGCTCCGGACCTTCGATCACGTCTTTCAGTAGGTTTTTGCTTTCAAAAGGATGGAGGGTTGGCATGGAGGGATGGGTGGCTTTCAGTTGTTATCTGTTCGGTTGTTAGCCAGGAGTGGGTTTAAAAACGGGTTTTGCCTCTATCCTCCCGCCACTTACAGAAAACAAAACCTAAGTTTCTAGTCCACACTGTTGGAGAAAAGTTTTTGAAGGGCTTGCAGGGTTTGAAAGGCATAGAGTAATTGAAAGAGAGAGAGAGAGAGGATAGAGAGAAGATAGGTAGACAGGTAGGTAGGTAGGCAGCTAGAGAGATACCGAGATAGATATATGTAGAGGATAGATTAGATGGATGGATGAATATATATAGAGAGATGAAAGGTAGGTAGGTAGATTGATAGGAAGATAGAGGTAGGGAGATAGGGAGAGAGATAAAAGATAGCTAGGCCGATAGGGATAGATGATAGGTAGGTAGATAGATAGATAAATGGAAATAAGTGATAGAAAAAGAAAAAAATTGGCTACTTTTTGTGTGATAAAACTCACACTACCTGGGGATTCTGGGAGTTGAAGTCTTAAGACTTCTAGAAGATGAAAGGTCTACAGATACAAAGGTATATCTATAGGTCCATGAAAATATTTTCCTTAACACAAATGTTTAATTTCCTTGCTTGTGAGCCCTCTTGCCTCAAAGCCGCTGGTCTGTTTCCCCTCTGAGAAGCTTCCTGCATGTCGCTCACGTGTCTCCTGTCCTTCAGCCTCCGTCACGTCTCCAAACTCCAGACGGCTTGCAAGAAGATGCAGCTGCTCAACGCGTTGATGGACCGCGGTGGGAATTACGTGGCTGCCGTTCTCCCGTTCTTCCTCAGCTTGCTGGAGCGTGGACTCGCCCGGCGGTTGGTGCTCCTGGCTCATCGGTTGCCTCAGACTCCACCGGTAACTTCACCAAAAACTTATTTTCTTTACTTGCTGCAAGAATCCACTGTTCAGAATTGACCTACTTAAGGAACCGTGTGGACCTTTCAATACTGTGTTTCCCCCAAAATAAGACCTACCCCAAAAATAAACCCTAGCAAAAAAGGGGGTGGGCACAGGAGGCGGCAAGTGCGCGAGGGACGACGGCGTCAGGCAGCAGCCACAGCCCACACAACACAGGTGAATTGATTACCTGTCCAAGCAGCAGGCGGAAGTAGTGTTTATGTTTATGTTTATTATATTTATATACCACCATTCTCCCGAAGGACTCGGGGCGGTGAACAGCCAGCAAATAAAATGCAGAAAATACAAAATTTAAAACAGTATTAAAATCCAATTAAATCAATTTGGCCCATAGTTAAAACCCCTATATTAAAACCCATAATTTTAGTAATTTAAATTAAAAACAATTTAAAAGAGGAGGTCAGGCCAGCCCGGCTTGATGAAACAAAACAAAAACGTCTTTAGGGCAGTTCGGAAAGCGCGCAGATCTGGGATCTGCCGTATCTCCAGGGGCAACTCGTTCCAGAGGATAGGTGCCCCCACAGAGAAAGCTCTCCCCTTGGGGGCCGACGGCTGGCATTGTCTGGCCGCCGGCACCCTGAGGAGGTCCTCTCTGTGGGAGCGTACTGGTCGGTGGGAGGCTACCGGTGGCAGAAGACGGTCTTGTAACTACCTGGGTCCTAAGCCATGGAGCGCTCTAAAGGTGGTCACCAAAACCTTGAAGTGCACCTGGAAGACCACCAGGAGCCAGTGCAGCTCGTGCAGGAGAGGTGTTACATGGGAGCGCTGAGTCGCCCCCATAACCACCCGCATGGCCGCATTCTGGACCAGGTGGAGCCTTCTGGTGCTCCTCAAGGGGAGCCCCATGTAGAGAGCATTGCAGTGGGGAGGCACGCGATCTGGAAGCGTCGTGCAGGCCGCAGAAAAACCAAGAGCGGTTGAACTGGAGTTTTGGGATCACGTGACCCCAGGGACACAACCTCCGTCATCTTGCCAAGCATCCAAGTGTCAATCACGCGACCGTGGGGATGCTGCAATGGTCGTAAGGGTGAAAAACAGTTGTAAGTCTTCTCCAGTCTTCAGGAATTCTGGGAGTTGAAGTTCACAGGTCATAAAGAGGCCGTAGTTACCCACCCCTGACAGGGACACTTCAAACTGCCATAAATGCAGGCTGTTTGCCAAGTGACCAAGATATGATCATATTGATCGCTGAGGAAGAAACGCCTCTCAGAACTCCAAATCTGGGTCATAAGAGAGTTGGAAGGGACCTTGGAGGTCTTCTAGTCCAACCCCCTGCTTTAGGCAGGAAACCGTACACCACTTCAGATAAATGGTTGTCCAGCTTCTTCTTAAAAATTTCCAGTGTTGGAGAATTTGCAACTTCTGGAGGCAGATTGTTCCACTGATGAATTGTTCCCAAAATCAGGAAATTTCTCCTTAGTTTTAGGTTACTTCTCCCCTTGATTAGCTTCCATCCATTGCTTCTTGTCCTGCCCTCAGGTGCTTTGGAGAATAGCTTGAGCCCCTCTTCTTTGTGGCAGTCCCTGAGATATAGGAACCCTGCTATCATGTCCCCCCTCAATCCTTCCTCTCATTCAATTAGCCATACCCAGTTCCAGCAACCGTTCTTTGTATATTTTACCTTCCAGTCTAAAGATGGCAGGTGGTGGTAGGTTTTTCCCAGCTGCCTTCGCTAATTTTTCTCCTGCTGTATTTTCTTCCAGTGGCCGATTCACGTCGACCCCCCGAAGCACAAAGACGTTGGTTCCTTATCCTTCGGATTGTTGCTAAATCTTGACTTTGCAAACAGTGTTTTGGAGCGAGGACCAGAAGCAGATCGAAATGAGGTGAGGACCAGGCTAGGCTGCTGATTTACCGTCTCTTCTCTCTGGATGAAAAACTTCAGCCAGTGCAAGATTTGACCACAAGAATTTTGGTTCTCATAGCCCACCAGGTTAGAGGACGCTTCGTGAAGAAGACTGTTTGTGCCCAGCACATTGGACAGGCATGTCTGTCTAATTCAGAACATGTTGTGAATCTGGGTCCTGCATTCAGAAATGCAGGACTCAGACCAAATAATTCCGGTTTACTGAAGTGTTTATTGGACAGCATGTGTAGAACAGAACAGAATACAGGAATAGAATAAATAGGAATAGAATAGAATTATAGAAGAGATTATAGAGTAGAATATGGGAATAGAATATTCGCAGGAGCCTGGATAGCACAGCAGACTAAAAGCATTGTGATTAACACCAGCTGTCTGCAATTACTGTAAATTCGAATCTCCCCAGGCTCAAGGTTGACTCAGCCTTCCATCCTTTCTAAGGTAGGTAAAATGAGGACCCAGTTTGTGGGGACAAAAAGATGACTTCGTATAAAAAATATACAAAAGTATGAAGGCTGTTGCTTAACGCATTGTAAGCCACCCTGAGTCTCCGGAGAAGGGTGGCATATAAATCAAATTTATATATAAAAAGAAAAAGAATAGAAAAATAATAGAATAGAATATAGTAATAGAATAGAATAGAATATAGTAATAGAATAGCATAGCATAGCATAGCATAGCATAGAATAGAGGAATAGAATAAGAATAGAATAGAATAGAATAGAATAGAATAGAATAGAATAGAATAGAATAGAATAGAATAGAATAGAATAGAATAGAATAGAATAATGGAAGGGAAGAGAAGAGGAATGCAATGCAATGCAATAACTTTATTTTTACTTTGTACATTAATTGCCATACCTTAAAATGAAATTTTGTTGCATACAGCTCTCAAAGGTGATGGGACTCTTCCAAAGAATATTGGAATCCGTTCCTCTTTTTAGGGGCCAGTTTGGTGCAGGGGTTCAGGTGCTGGTCTAGAACTCACAGGAGATTGTGAGTTCTAGTCCTGCCTTAAGCAATCAGCAGGAGAAAGTGAGTTCCAGTTTTGCCTTGGGCGTGAAAGTCACTTGGATGACTTTGGGCCAACTCACCAGGAGACAGTGAGTTCTAGTCCCACTTTAGGTATAAAAGCTAGCTGGGTAACTTTGGACCAATCACCAACAGATGATGAGTTCTAATCTTGTCTTAGTCATGAAAGCTACCTGGGTGACTTTGGACTAGTCAGTCTCTTTCAGCCCAGTCCACCTCACAGGGTTGTTGTTCTGGGGAAAATAGCAAAAGAAAGGAATATTATGCATCGACACTACCTTGAATTATTTATAATAAGAAAGGCAGGATAAAAAACAAAACCAAAATACCACTTTATAATGCCTTTCTAAGACCACACTTGGAATCCTGCATCCAGTTTTGGTCGCCATGATGTAAAAAAGATGTTGAGACTGTAGAAAGAGTGCAGAGAAGAGCAACCAGGATGATGAGGGGACTGGAGGCTAAAACATAGGAAGAACAGGTTGCAGGAACTGGGTAAGTTTAGTTTGATGAAAAGAAGGACCAGGGGAGACATGATAGCAGTCTTCCAATATCTCAGGGGCTGCCCCAAAGAAGAGGGAGTCAAGCTATTCTCCAAAGCACCCGAGGGCAGGACAAGAAGCAATGGGTGGAAACTAACCAAGGAGAGAAGCAATTTAGAACTAAGGAGAAATTGCCTGACAGTTAGAACAATTCACCAGTGGAACAATTTGCCTCCAGAAGTTGTGAATACTCCAACACTGGAAGTTTTTAAGAAAATGTTGGATAACCATTTGTCTGAAGTGGTGTAGGGTTTCCTGCCTAAGCAGGGGGTTGGACTGGAAGACCTCTAAGGTCCCTTCCAACTCTGTTATTCTGCTAAAATCC
This sequence comes from Masticophis lateralis, assembly GCA_030761175.1. NCBI lineage: Eukaryota > Metazoa > Chordata > Lepidosauria > Squamata > Colubridae > Masticophis > Masticophis lateralis. The sequence goes on from JAUDYJ010000002.1 coordinate 282,433,136, forward strand.
CCATGGAATCTCTAATTGTTAAAACACTTGAATTGCCTTATAGTTGTTGAAGGATAATATGCCGAAAAGGGGTGGAAAATACCTCTCTTACGTCTGTTCCTGTAGGCCATGGAGTTTCGGCAATTTTGGGGAGAGCGGTCGGAGCTGAGGCGTTTCCAAGATGGCGTCATCTGCGAGGCCGTTTTGTGGGATGCTGCAAATCTGTGCCAGAAACGTCTTATTCCGGAGCAAATAATACGTCATATTTTGAAACTGTGAGTAGAGTAAGATAATCCTTCTGTGTAAGAGAACAGGAAGATGGAAAGGGGGAACCTATCTTGTCAGGAACATCTTCATTTTCATTTTTAATTCTCTCTGATCTTGGCTTGTTTCTGATCTTGCAGATGTTTCATTATTCTAACTAGGCAACATCACCAGCACTGATGATGTTACTTAATTAGGTAATGAAACGTCTGCACGAAAAAAAGCCAAGCTCAGAGAGCACCAAGGACTCCTCCTGAGCTACGTATATTCTCCTTTATTTGGAAATCTGACTAGAACCCTAACTGGATAATGTAGGAGTGAGCAAAATCCCACAAGCAAACTCTTTTTAGAGAAACAGAGGCTTTTTAAAATTTTTATTTAAATTTTATTTTTTAATTAGATTTATATGCCGCCCTTCTCTGGAGACTGAGGGCGGCTTACAAGGCGTTAAGCAATAGCCTTCATACTTTTGCATATTTTTTATACAAAGTCAGCTCATTGCCCCCACAAACTGGGTCCTCAATTTACCTACCTTAGAAAGGATGGAAGGCAGAGTCAACCTTGAGCCTTGAACTTGCAATAATTGCAGACAGCTGAATGTTAATAACAGGCTATTTAGCCTGTTGAGCTATCTGAGACTCAGGCGTGAGGTGGAATGCAGGCTGCATTCCACCTTTTTTAAAAATAGAGAATATTTGTAGCTCAGGGTTGAAAAGTAACGTTTTTGGTGCTCTCTGAGCTTGGTTGTTTCCTTGCAAACGTTTGATGGCCCAACTAGGTAACATCATCAGTGCTAGAAGGGAGCGGGGTATGTGGGGATGAGAAGGGGAGGAGGAGGGGGACTGTAAGGTCCTTGGTGTTCTCTGAGCATAATGGTTTTCTTGTAGACGTTTCATGACCCAGCTAGGTAACATCATCAGTGCTAGAAGGGGGGGGGGTTGCTTTCCATTTATATACTAGCAGCTTACCCCGTCCGTGTTGGTGGGAGTGTTTCTTTGTGGTGCCTTGACTAGACTATTGTGTACTGCTTGATTTTTGTCTAATATTTATTTAGAGAGAGACCAATAGAAGAAAATATTTGTAGCTCAGAGTTGAATTGTGAGGGCGCTCTCTGAGCTTGGTTTTTTCTTGCAAATGTTTCACGATCCAGCTAGGTAACATCATCAGTGCTAGAAGGGAGTGGGGTGTGTGGGGAGGAGGAGGACTGTAAGGTCCTTGGTGTTCTCTGAGCTTGGTGGTTTTCTTGTAGACGTTTCATGACCCAACTAGGCAACGACATCAGTACATAACCAAACTCAAGAGGGACCAAACAAACTACTGACCTCTTTTATCTCCTTGAAATTCCAGCAGAGTTTTACTCTATTCCCCCATTGTACTAAACCATGGCTCATTTTCACCAGTTTACTGAAAAAAGCAACAATGATAATTGTGCACAGCTGTAAACCTTGGTTTACAAACCATCTTGGCTGGTTTTAGACATTGCCCCAAGCTGGCCTTAAGCCAACAATACCTTTGTTTAGCGGGGAATGCCTGAATGCAACCCTAATTCTTGGCAGCTTCAGAAGTTGTTTGGGAGACAGGAAGAATGCCAACTGACTTTGAAGAAGAAAAGATATTTATAATGCTGGTTTGTCTCCTTGGTTTTCTCTTCTTTCCAGGCACCTGGCCATTCCGGAGACCTCCATCTCGTACACGGGGGCCCTGCTGGAACCCCTAATTAAACTGGGGCGTGAGGTGAGGTCCCTTTCCACCTTTTTCCTTGTCTTCTTCTTTGCCGTCCCTGAACGTCTCTTGAGATATTTGTCCTTTCCACCCTGGGATGCTCTGGGAAGAAAAATAACCCCACAAAATAACTCTCTAAACCAAGAAGGAAACGCTCATCTCCCTTCCATCCCCAGCTCCGTGCAGTGTGCATTTCAAGAGCCCCTCCAAAAACTCTCTTTGAAAAAGAGCCTTTCTTCATTTTTAGGGGGACTCCCTTTGTCTGCCCTTTAGACAAAGCGGACCAAGAAAGACAGAATGACAGAAATTTACTCTGGGGTCCTCGATGCTCTCTGAGCTTGGTTGGATTTCTTGCAGATGTTTTATGTCCCATACCAAGTAACATCATCAGTGCTAGAAGGGAGTGGGGTTTGTGGAGAGGAGGAAGAAGAGGAATGTGGGGTCCTCCATGCTCTCTGATCTTGGTTGGATTTTCTGCAGATGTTTCATAACCCAACTAAGTAACAGACATTTCATTACCTAACTAGATAACATCGTCAGTGCTAAAGAGAGGGGCTTTGCTCTGTTTATAGACAAGTGGTTTAGATCGAATATTTGTAGATCAGGGTTCAACTGTGTAGTCCTTGGTGCACTTTGAGCTTGGCAGTTATCCTTGCAGACGGTTCATTACCTAACTTGGTGACATCATCAGTCCTGGAAGGGAGGTGGAGTGCTCTGTTTAAATACGAGTGGCTTGCTCTATGTTAGTGGGAGTATTGTTTTCCTTCTGTTGTTTATAAGGACAAGCTACTTGTATATAAGCAGTGTGGGAAAAAAAACACCCTCCTTTCTAGCACTGAAGAAGTTATCTTTTGGGGTCATGAAATGTTTGCAAGAAAACAAGGAAGCTCAGAGAGCACCAAGGACCTAACAGTCCTCCTCCTTCTCTTTCTGCTCCTCTTCTCCTTAAACCCAGGGGTGAAATGCTCCCGGTTCGGACCGGATCGCCTGATCCGGTAACGATGGTGGCGGGTCGTTTGGAGAACCGGTAGCAAAAATCCCTGCCCCTCCCCCCCCAATGCTCAGCTGAGTCGCACAATCATCAGAGGCTTTTTTTTTAACTTTTAAAAGCATTGTTTCTACAACCTCTTCCGACGAAAAAATGCTTTTAAAAGTTAAAAAAAAAGCCTCTGATGATCACCCGGCTCAGCTGGGATGGTCAGAGGCTTTTCAAAGCATTTTTTTCTGCAACCTCTTGGCGGAAGAGGTGGTTTAAAAAAAATGCTTTGAAAAGTCTCTGACGATCCCAGCTGAGTTGCCTGATTGGCAGAGGCTTTTAAAAGAAAAAAAAATTAGAAAAAATGCTTTGAAAAGTTTAAAAAAAAAAAAAGTTGGCCATGCCCACCCAGTCACATTACCCCCACCACCACCACCACCAAGCCACACCACACCCACAGAACCGGTAGTAACACATTTTACATTTCACCCCTGCTTAAACCTCACTCCCTTCTTGCACTGTGTTGTGGCCCGCCAGCAGCCTGTGCGGATCGTGGCTGATCCTGATGAGGAGGAGGCTGGTGTGATGTCATGCCAGCAGCCTGTGCAGCCGGCACTCACGTCGGACAGCGAGGAGGCTGAAGGGGATGTAGTGCCAGAGGCAGAGACACAGCCTGGGCCTTCAGAACCTCCAGAGGCTCCTTTAAATGAAGAGGATGAAGTGAAGGAGCCTCTTCTCAATGCTCGAGCACGCAGGGCTGCCAAAAGGCAGAAGTGGTTATTCAGGAGGAGGTTTCCTCGAGAGTAAGGTTTGAGGAGAATTGGCCACTCCTTTAGCCTATTTAAGTCGCATGCCATTAGTAAGTTTTTTGCAGGAAACAACTGTAATTATCATCAGAGCATTTTTGGAAAAGTCTTATCCTATCTTGTTTTCTGGGTTGGTTGCCAACTTTTGCCGGACTTTGGTTTATTCTTGCTATTTAATAAATTTGATAAGGACCGTTGGTGTGTATCGATATCCTGGGGAATCCGGAGCTGGGGCAGAACGCATTGATGTTGTAACCTGGTTAGTGAAACGTCTACAAGGGAACAACCAAGCAACACATTTAATGTTTACTATTTATTAAATTTACATGCTCTTGTAAATATACAAAAGTATGAAGGCTATTGCTTAACGCATTGTAAGCCACCCTGAATCTCCGGAGAAGGGCGGCATATAAATCAATTTTTTTAAAAAAATAAAGTTTATATTAAGCTGCATCCTTGTGGTTTAGTATTTAAAAGGGGCATATCAACTTCTCAGCCCCCACCCCCATCCCCCGTTCCTCCTCATTTTGGAAAAAGGTGGGTTGACTTTGTGCTGTTAATCCTTCTTGGCCCCCTGGTCTCTCTGGGGTGTCCGCAGCCTGCAGGGACTGGCGAGGAAGACATGGTCAGCTTGATCCGTTCCTACGACGACCTGAGCCGCAAGCTCTGGCATTTGGAAGGGATGCCCTTAACAGTGACGGCAGTACAGGGAGCTCATCCTGCCCTTCGCTACACAGATGTGAGTAGAGTGTGATGAACGGAAGGTGTCGGAAGGGGGTGGCAACTAAGAAAAGAAACCTTTGGGGTTACAGGTAGTCCTCGACTTATGACCCCAATTGAACCCAACTTTCTGTTCCTAACAGAGACGGTAGTTAAGTGAGTTTTGCCCCTGGTTGTTAAGTGGATCTTGGCTTGTCAAAAGGTCGCAAAAGGGGGGGGTCATATGATCCCGGGACCCTGCGACCCTCATGAATCTGAGCTGGTGGCGTCTGAATTTTGATTACATGACCCTGGGGATACTGCAACGGTCGTTAAGTGTGAAAAAACGGCCATAATTCACTTTCAGGGCTGTTGTAACTTTGAATGGTCACTAAATGAGCTGTTGTAAGTTGAGGACTACCTGTATTCTGGGGAGTAGGAGGTGGAGGTGGAGGAAGGAAGGGGTCTCAAGAATCTTTGCATCAGGCTGAAGCTATCAAACAGCTACATCAATGTTTCTCAACCTTGGAAGCTTGAAATTGGGTGGACTTCAACTCCCAGAATCCCCCAGCCAGCAGCGCTGGCTGGGGGATTTTGGGAATTGAAGTCCACCCATCTTCAAGCTTCCAAGGTTGAGAAACTCTGAGCTACATTCTGAAGTTCTCAGGTAGGCTGTCCTACCTAGATCATTTGGGGTGTCACTGTTTCTGGGGCAAAAATGAGGGCAGAGCTTTCCTGTAGGGCTACCAACCCCAACACTCTTGGTTGATTGAAAATCTGAGAATTTGCAGGGAAGAGCAACCAGGATGATCAAGAGCCTGGAGGCTACATCGTATGATGAACGGCCATCGGAGCTCGGTATATGTAGCCTAACAAAGAGGAGGCTTAAGAGAGACCTGAGAGCAGTCTTTGAGGGACTGCCACAAAGAAGAGGGAGTCAAGCTATTCTCCAAAGCACCCGAAGGCAGGAGAAGAAGCAATGGGTGGAAACTGACCATGGAAAGACTCAACCTGGAAATAAGGAGACATTTCCTGACAGTGAGAGTCATCAACCCATGGGACAGAAGTTGCCTTCGGAAGTTGTGGGAGCTTCATCCCTGGAGGCTTTCAAGAAGAGACTGGACTTCTATCTGTCAGAAATGGTGTAGGGTCTTCTGCTTGGGCAGGGGGTTGGACTAGATGACCTACAAGGTCCCTTCCAACTCTGTTAATCTGATACAAGAATTGAGTATATCTAGTTTAAAGAAAAGAAGGACTAGGGGAGACATGAGAGCAGTCTTCCAATATCTCAGGGGCTGCCACAAAGAAGAGGGAGTCAAGCTATTTTCCAAAGCACCTGGGGGTAGAACAAGAAGCAACGGATGGAAACTAATGAAGGAGAGAAGCAACTTAGAACTAAGGAAAAATTTCCTGACCGTGAGAACAATTAACCAGTGGAACAACTTGCCTCCAGAAGTTGTGAATGCTCCAACACTGGAAGTTTTTAAGAAGAGATTGGATAACCATTTGTCTGAAATTATAACGTTTCCTGCCTAAGCAGAGGGTTGGACTAGAAGACCTCCAAGGTCCCTTCCAACTCTGTTATTTTATTCTGTGCTATCAATTTTTGAGTGATTTTAGGAGTTTCTCTACTCCACCCTCCACCCCCCCCCCCAAGATTTTCGTTCTTGTTTTGACATATATGTTTTTTTTTCTGATTCTTTCTTAGACTTTTCCTCCAGTCCCTGTGAAACCAGATTATACCTTCCACGGCAAGATCAAAGACCGAGCATCCTTTCTCCCCATGGCGGAAAAACCGTGTCCTGCTTACGTGGCCCCAATAAAAGGCAAGGATTTGTCATTGGGATGGGTGGGAAGGAAATGCGAGTCTTTCGTGGGTAGAGTTCCAGTAAGTTTTGAAAAGGGATGACTTCTGGCTGCCTGGGTTAATAATCCCACGTTACAGGAACACGGATTCAAGTTGAACGTTAGAAAAATTATCTAAAGACAAGAACGGTTTTGACGCTCAACCCTTATTATCTAGAGAGCTAAAACCATCTAAAGATAAGGATGGTTTGACGCTCAACACCTATTATTAGAGAGATTATCTCTATTATCTAGAGAGATTGGGGTATAGCTGGGTGGGTTAATTTGAGTTGCTTTGATTCGGATTACTGCGTTGAACAGAGAGTTGGACTTTGAGGTCTCTTCTAACTCTGCAGGTTTGATAACAAGCCACCTAGCTCAGCTTTTTCTTCACTTAGTTACCGTTGTTGGGTAGACGGTGTTTCTGGGTGTGTTTCTGAGTTTTTGTGTTGATGTTGAAAAATAGAGTAGAACTAGAATTAGAACAGAACATGAATACGGTTAGATTATTGCAACGCGCTCTATATGGGGCTACCCTTGAAGAGTGTTCGGAGACTACAACGGAGCCGCACGAGCTGTCGTGGGTGCACTTAGGTATACCCACATTACGCCAATTCTCCGCAAGCTGCACTGGCTCCCTATTGGTCTCCGGGCACAATTCAAGGTGTTGGTTATTACCTTTAAAGCCCTATATGGCTCAGGGCCAGGTTGTCTTGAAGACCGCCTTCTACCGCATAACTCCCAAAGACTGGTAAGATCCCATAGAATTGGTCTCCTCCGGGTCCCGTCAGCTAAACAATTCCGGTTGGCGGGCCCACGGGGGAGAGCCTTCTCTGTGGCTGCCCCAGCTCTCTGGAACCAGTTACCTCCTGAGGTCTGGACTACCCCCACCCTATTGGCCTTCCGAAAAGCGGTGAAGACCTGGCACTTCCAGCAGGCCTGGGGCCGTTGATCTCGCTCTTGTGATCTGGCGAGATCTGGCCATGAATGGCGTGAATGAGTTTTTAATGTTTTAAATTTTTAAATGTTTTTTTTATAATGATTTTTTAAAATGTATTGTGAGCTGCCCTGCATCTTCGGAGAGGTGCAGCATATAAATTGAATTAATTAAATTAAATTAAATTAAATATGAATAAGGAATTTAGAATGGAATAAGAATAGAATAGGAATACAATAAGAAATAGGAATAGAATAAGAAATTAGAATAGAATAGAATAGAATAGAATAGAATAGAATAGAATAGAATAGAATAGAATAGAAAATATGGAGTAGAGTAGAGTAGAGTAGAGTAGAATAGAATAGAATAGAATAGAAAATGTGGAGTAGAGTAGAGTAGAGTAGAGTAGAGTAGAGTAGAGTAGAATAGAATAGAATAGAATAGAATAGAATAGAATAGAATAGAATAGAATAGAATAGAATAGAATAGAATAGAATAGAATAGAATAGAGAATAGGATAGGACAGGACAGGACAGGACAGGACGGGACAGAACAGAATATAATATATGGAGGGAATGGAATGGAATAGAGAATAGAATTAGAATTAGAATAGAATAGAACAGAACAGAACAGGACAGAACAGGACAGAATAGAAAATATAGACTAGAATATGAATGAGGAATAGAATAAAATATTGGAATGAAGACTAGAATAGAATAGAAAAAGGAACAGAACAGAACAGAACAGAGAACCATTGGTTTACCTAGCCACAGATTTGCTTAAGGAGCACAAATTCCCTTAAGAGCCAGTTAACAATTACCGCAGCAAAGGTCATAACATCCAATCAGTCATGTAATGGACGTGTTTTATGGCCATCCTGAGTTACTGCTGGGATGGCCAGCTCCATGACAGTCGTAACCCGAGGACGACCTGTACACGGGAGCAGAAGGCCATTAAACATTGCCAGTCCCAAGGACCATATCTGTAACCTTGGCAGCCCCAGGTACTGTTCCTAAAGGTGCTGACCTTGTCCAGCTGCCTGCCAGGTGGAGGAGAAAAGGCTGGGTCCTTGGGCTGATGCTTCTTCAGCAGGGCTCTGGGGCTCCTTGGTTGACCATCGCTCTCTTGCTGAGCTTCCTTCTCTCGTTCCAGTGATTTGCCAGATGGAGGGAAGCGGTCAGTGGCCTCGGAACAAGGAGGCCATTCAGCGCATCAAAGCTGCTTTCCAGATGCAGCTGGCGGAAGTCCTGAATCAGCAACACCATCTGCTGTGCCGGCCAGCCGCCACCTACACCGATGTACATAAGGTGATAGTCCTGGGGCACCTCCCCCCCCCTTCCCTCCTTCCCTGCCATCTATCTCTACTATCTCCTTCCTTCCTCCCACCCATCTATCCATCTATCCATCTATATTATCTTCCTTCCTCTCTCCTTCCTTCCCTCCCTTCCTTCTCTATTATCTTCCATCCATCCTTCCTCTCTCCCTCTCCCCTTCCTTCCTCCCTCTCTTTCCTTATTTCCTTCCATCTATATTATCTTCCACCCTCCCTTCTCTATTATCTTCCTTCCACCTATCCTCCCTCCCTCCCTCCCTCTTTCCTCCCTCCCTCCCTCCTTCCCTTCCATCTATCTCTATTATCTCTTTCCTTCAACCCATCCACCCATCTATCCATCTATATTATCTTCCTTCCTTTCTCCTTCCCTCCCTCCCTTCTCTATTATCTTCCTTCCTTCCTCTCTCCCTCTCCCTTTCCTTCCTCCCTCTTTCCTTATTTCCTTCCATCTATATTATCTTCCCCCTCCCTTCTCTATTATCTTCCTTCCACCTATCCTCCCTTCCTTCCTCCCTCCCTCTTTCCTTCCTTCCTTTTCTTCTTTCCATCCTTCTTTCCTTTACTTCCTTCCACCCATCCTCCCATCTATCCATCTATATTATCTTCCTTCCTTTCTCCTTCCCTCCCTCCCTTCTCTATTATCTTCCTTCCTTCCTCTCTCCCTCTCCCTTTCCTTCCTCCCTCTCTTTCCTTATTTCCCTCCATCTATATTATCGTCCTCTGTCCCTTCTCTAATATCTTCCTTCGTTCTCTGTTATCTTCCTCCCTCCCTCCCTCTTTCCTTCCTTCCTTTCTTCTTTCCATCCTTCCTTCCTTCCTCCCTTTCTTTCCTTCCACCCATCCTCCCTCCCTCCCTCTCTTCCTTCTTTCCATCCTTCCTCCCTCCCTCTACCCATCTCTTTTCTCCTTTCCAGTCGTAGAAAAAATATAGGCAGTCCTTGACTTACATCCATTCATTTAGTGACCATTTGAAGTTAATAGCAGCAATGAAAAACAGAGACCGATCACCATTTTCCACACTGACAACTGTTACGGCATTTCCCCTAGTCACGTGATTGAAATTCAAATGCTTGGCAACTGGCATGTACTTATGTCGGTTTCAGCATCTTAGGGTCACGTGATTTTCTGACAAGCAAAAGTCAAAAGGGAAAGCCAGATTCACTTTACAACCGGATTACTCACTGAAATTGCAGTGACGGGCTTAACAACGGTCGTAAGAGAAGTCCTACAAAGGGGCAAAACTCAACTGTCTTGCTTAGCAACGGAAATGTTGAGGGTCAATTGTGGTCATAAATCGAGGACTACTCATCGGGGATACAGAGGCTTCCCAGCAAAGTTGGGATGGAGAAGCAGGGAAGGACGGTTGTAATTTCTATTTTGGTGTATTTCTGTAGGATGGCTACGTCTTCCGCCTTCAAGTGGCCTACCATCGGGAGCCCCAGATCCTGAAGGAGTTGGTCACCCCGGAAGGGATGCTGAAGTACCAGGACACCCCAGAATCTCAGCAGCTGGAACTTGAGACCTTACATCTGCCTGTCTTGACTAGCTCGCTCCATGGGTAAGAGGGAAGAGCCCTCTCTGCTTGGATCCAGTCCTCTTGTGTTCTTTCGGGGGATATACACAGAGGTGGTATTTAGCCGGTTCGGGCGAACCGCTAGTGGCCTTTTGTGGGTGGACCCACCCACTCGCCCTGGCGCTATGCCGTCCTATTTAGCCACGTTTTCGAAGCTGTGTGCATGCATGAAAGCCGCATGTGTAAAGTGAGCATGCACGCACACGTTCACATTTTTGGTGCGGGGCGAACTGGTGGTAAAATTATGTGAAATCCACCTCTGGATATACAGGCAGTCCTCAACTTACAACGGTTCATTTAGTGACCGTTCGAAGTTACAACGGCACTGGGAAAAGTGACTTAGGATCGTTTTTCACATTTATGACCTTTGCAGCGTCCCCATGACGGCGGGATCGGAATTCAAGACGCTCGGCATCTGTTTCGTACGTATGACCGTTGCCGTGTCCCGAGATACACGCGATCCCCTTTTGCGACTGGGCAAAGTCAAGAGGGAAGCCAGATTCATTTAACAGCTGTGGCAGGAAAGGTTGTAAAATGGGGCAGAATTCACTTAACAAATGTCTCACTTAGCAACAGAAATTTTAGGCTGGATGGTGGTCGTAGGTCGAGGACTACCTGCATGTTCTTTTTAGGGGGAATGAAGGAAGAAGGGGGTATTTGGCCTGGGGTCCTTGATGCTGTCTAAGCTTGGTGGTTTTCTTACTGACGTTTCATAACCCAACTAGCACTGATGATGTTCCCTAGTTGGGTGATGAAAAGTCTGCAAGAGAACCACAAAGCTCAGAGAGCATCAAGGACTCCACAGTCCTCCTCCTCACACTGATGATGTTCCCTAGTTGGATCATGAAACATCTGCAAGAAAACCACAAAACTCAGAGGGCACTAAGGATCCCACAATCCTTTTCTTCCTCCTCCTCTATGAAAACCCCCACTCCCATTAGCCCACATAATGTTATCTAGTTGGGTGATGAAACGTCCACACAAAAAACACCAAGCTCAGAGGGCACCATAATCATCGTCATCCTCCTTCTCCTCTTCCTCGCACTGATGATGTTCCCTAGTTGGGTCATCTACAAGAAAACCACCAAGCTCAGAGAGGACCTCACAATTCAGAGGACCCCTGAGCTATAAACACTCTCCTCTAGCCAATATTTGGTGTCTCCTCTCCCATGCAGTTGTGGTAGAGAAGGTCCTTTGTGAACACCAAGAGAAGCCCTCCATGTTTTCAGCCCAACAAGTCTTTGTAGGCCCCAACTCCCTGAGCCCTTCCAAGCTTTCCATGAGTCAACCCTTGGGTGTGATTGCCAACTTCAGGAGTTAGAAGAGCCGTGTCCTTCTCCTATCCTTGATGGAAGCTTCAACCACCAACCTCTTCCTTTCCCAGGGCAGCTGACCCCCGGCCAGGATTCAGCTCCTGAGGTCCATCTACTTCCTGCTTGGGCCTTTGCATTTCCATAGTTGCGGAGGATTGGAGTCCTCGACTTACGACCACGATAGAGCTCAAAATTTCTCTTACTAAATGAGACAGTTGTTAGTTTCGTCCCATTTTGCAACTTTACTTGCCATGCGAATCCCTTAAGTTAGTAACATGGTTGCTAAGTGAATTTGGCTTCCCCCCGCCCCCCATCTTTGTCAAGAAGGTCACAAAAGGGGATCACATGACCCCGGGACACTGCAACCGTCATAAATATGAGTCAGTTGCCGTGTATCTGAATTTTGATCACGGGGATGCTGCCAACGGTTGTAAGTGTGAAACACGGTCGTGTCACTTTTGTTAGTGCCATTGTAACTTTGAACAGTCACTAAATGAACTGTTGTAAGTTGAGGACCACCTTGAGACCCCTTCTCATCATCTCTTCTGTCTAGAGAGCAAAATCTCTTCCAGCAAGAACTCATTGGCCGTTCCATCCTCTTAGGATCTTTGATCCTCAAAAGATCCTCGTCCTGATTCCTTCCCTTCTCTTCCCAAACAGGCTGCAGCAACAATATCCGGCTTTTAGCGGCAGCTGCCGTCTCGCCAAGCGATGGATCAGCGCTCAGTTGCTCAGCGACAGCCTCACGGAGGAGGCCGTGGATCTGTTAGCGGCCTTCCTTTTCCTCTCTCCAGCTCCCTTCACAGCACCCAGGTGAGGAGACAACTCGTTGGGCCTCTCCTCTCCTCTCCTCTCCTCTCCTCTCCTCTCCTCTCCTCTCCTCTCCTCTCCTCTCCTTCCATAACTCTCTCCTCTCTTCTCCTTCCTCCTTCCCTTCCCTTCCTTCTCTTCTCCTCCCCTCCTTCCTCCTTCCCTTCCCTTCCATAACTCTCTCCTCTCCTCTCCTCTCCTCTCCTCTCCTCTCCTCTCCTCCTTCCTCCTTCCTCCTTCCCTTCCCTTCCATAACTTTCTTCTCCCCTCCTCTCCTCTCCTCTCCCCTCTCCTCTCCTTCTTCCCTTTCCTACCATAACTCTCTTCTCTTATTCTCATTCATATTCAGTTCAGTTCTGTTCTGTTCTGTTCTACTCCACTCTACTCTATTCTACTCCATATTTCTGTTCTATTCTATTCTATTCTATTCTATTCTATTCTATTCTATTCTATTCTATTCTATTCTATTCTATTCTATTCTATTCTATTCCATTCCATTCCATTCCATTCCATTCCATTCCTTCTTCTCTTCTCTTCTCTTCTCTTCTCTTCTCTTCTCTTCTCTTCTCTTCTCTTCTCTTCTCTTCTCTTCCCTTCCCTTCCCTTCCCTTCCCTTCCCTTCCCTTCCCTTCCCTTCCCTTCCCTCCCCTATTCTATTCTATTCTATTCTATTCTATTCTATTCTGTTCTGTTCTGTTCTGTTCTGTTCTGTTCTGTTCTGTTCTGTTCTGTTCTCTATTCTATTCTATTCTATTCTATTCTATTCTCTATTTTATTCTATTCTCTATTCTATTCTATTCTATTCTATTCTATTCTATTCTATTCTACACACAAACACACACATGAAGAAGAAAAAGAAGTCAACAGTTTAAGCTAAGCATTACCCTAATCTTCAAATCCCTCTGTTAAGCAGCTGTTATTCTTTTGACGCGTAGAAAGTCCACAAACGGTTTCCAGTCTCTTATAAAGCTGTCTAGCCCATCTCTAAACAAAGCAGTTAATTTCACCATCTCTGCTAATTTAGTCAATTTCAAAATCTACTTTTCCAACGGTCGGCAACCCTTTTCCAGTGTGCGGCAAGTGCAATCCTCGCGGCCGTCACCATCCCAAATTGTTTCTCAATTGACTTCTCCATCACACCTAAAAGGGGAAAAAAAGGTTTCATTAATACTCGTAAAAATATTTTTTTGCATTGTCATTGTTCATGTCCCAAAGGTGCTTTTTCAGGAGGCAACTGGACTTTGTTTTTTTTTTCTTTTGAAGACATTTCGCTTCTCATCCAGGGAGCTTCCTCAGTTCTGACTGGGTGATGGGAATGGAAGGATTTTAAAAAACCACCTTTGGGACAACCATGATCTGGATGACTGGGAATCTCTACAGACGTTTAGCTATAGAATTCGGGATAGACACCCTTGGAATGGTGTGGGAGTAGGAATGGATTTCCAGAGGAAAACAATGCAGACTACAGGAACCAGGAGCACCACTCAGGTGACCCCGAGGACACAGATAAACCTCCAATTGCTTTAAAGATCCTCTAAAAGGATGCAAATGGCCAGCTGTCTGCAAGGAGTATCAATCCTTCCATTCCCCACCATCCGGTCAGATCTGAAGAAGCTTCTTCGATGAGAAGCGAAACATCCTCAAAAGAAAAAAACAAGGAAGTCCAGTTCCCTCCTGAAAAAGCACCTTTGGGACAACTAGGACCTGGATGATGGAGAATCTCTACAGACTGTCATTGTTCATGTTTATCCAATCGTTTTTCACATATTTGCAAGACCACATAGGGACAAAATGAACCCGGATTTCAACTACATTTCCAGCACTGGTTAGAAATCCCTTCATACCATTTTGGTAGTCTTATCTGGGGTCAAGTACCAGTGATACGTTATTTTATAAAAGTTTTCTTTCAAACATAATGTAAGTTTTAGTCCATTCGTCCATACCTTCTCCCATTTATCCAGTATTATATTACACCCACATTTTTTTGCCCTGTTTTACCATATACTCTTTAGCGTATTCATCTTCTAGATTCATCTTGAGTAACATTTTATATATTTTAGAAATCAAGTGGTCATCTCCGGAACATAAATTAGCATCCAGTTCAGATTTAGTTCCTGTGAAACCAATTTTTTTTCAAATCGAAATTTGAAAAATTCTGTAACAATTAAACCAATCACAAGCAAATCCTTCACTTCTAATTGTTCTCTTGTCTCTGTCTATGGAGATTCTCAGTCCTCCAGCTCATGGTTTATTTATTTATTTATTAATCACATTTATATACCACCCTACTCCCAGGGGGACTCAGGGCGGTGCACAGCCAGGATAAAAAACAGATAGTACAAACATTAAAACCCATTAAAATTATTAAATATTTTGGCCGAAACAATTTAAAACACCCAATTACAAAACAGATTAACAATTTAAAAAATGTAAAAGGGAGAGCTAGGCCAAACCAGCCTGCTGAAATAAAAACGTTTTGAGAGCACATCGAAATGTGTGCAGGTCCGGGATCCTCCGTATCTCCGGGGGAGCTCGTTCCAGATGGTAGGTGCCCTCACAGAGAAGGCTCTCCCCCTGGGTGCCGCCAGCTGACACTGGCTGACGGCACCCGGAGGAGCCCCTCTATGGGAGCGTACTGGTCGGTGAGAGGCTGTTGGTAGCAGAAGGCGGTCCCATAAATACCCCGGTCCGATGCCATGGAGCGCTCTAAAGGTGGTAACCAAAACCTTGAAGTGCACCCGGAAGACCACTGGGAGCCAGTGCAGATCGCGCAGGAGGGGGAACCACATGGGAGCGCCACATCGCTCCCATAACCACCCGTGCGGCCACATTCTGGACCAGCTGGAGCCTCCGGTGCTCCTCAAGGGGAGCCCCATGTAGAGAGCATTGCAGTAGTCCAGGCGGGAAGTAATGAGGGCATGAGTGACTGTATTTAACGAGACCCTTTGGTTGTCCCAAAGGTGCTTTTTCAAGAGGCAACTGGACTTTCTCGGTTTTTCTTTGAAGACGTTTCGCTTCTCTTCCAAGAAGCTTCTTCAATTCTGTCGTAGCTAAATGTCAGTGGAGATTCTCAATCATCCAGGTCATGGTTGTCCCTTCCTTCATCCTCATTTGAATATTTGTCTAAGTATTGTCCAGTTTCAGTTCTACGAATCCTCAATAAAACAGGACTTTCTTGTTTTTTCTTCGAAGACGTTTTGCTTTTCATCCAAGAAGCTTCTTCAACTCTGACTGGTCAGAATCCTTCCATCCCCCACCATCCTGTCAGAGCTGAAGAAGCTTCTTGGATGAAAAGCGAAAAGTCTTCAGAAGTAAAACCAGAAAGTACCTTTGGGATTCTCTTGTCGTTATCTTAAATCCCACTTTTTCAACTATCAGTGTCTTGGGATTTATGACTCATTTTGATCCCACTTGGATATGGCAAGTCTGTCTCACAAACAGGTGAACTGCAGTGTGGAAAACAAAATGTGTTTTTCCCATCCTGTTTGTTTGATCTGTCTGCAATTACAAAATTCCAGGAGTCATAATATGTCTAGAAGGTGATGAACGCAGACAGGTAAATGCTAATCCTTAACAACTGCTGTTAGGTAAATCTTTCCACCACTGGCAAAATTAGCGTTCCAGGTAGTCCTCAACTTGCAAGAGCTCGTTTCATTTATTTTATTTTATTTTATTTTATTAAATCTTTATACCGCCCTTCTCCTTCCGGGATTCAGAGTGGTGCACAGCCAAGAATAAAAAACATCCCAATACAAAATTTAAAATTTTAAAAGAATTAAACAAATTTTGGCCCAAAATTTAAAACCTCCTGACTAAAACCCATTTACAATTAAAAATACCTAAAGGGGGGGGGGGGGGTTTACGCCAGCCCAGCTTGATGAAATAGAAAAGCCCGGAGATCTGGTATCCTACGTATCTCGTTCCAGAGGGCAGGTGCTGCCACAGAGAAGGCCCCCCCCGGGGGTCGCCAGCCGATATTGGCCAATGGCACCCTGAGGAGTCCCTCTCTGTGGGAGCGTACTGGCCGGTGGGAGGCTATTGGTGGCAGAAGGTGGTCCCGTAAATACCCAGGCCCTATGCCATGGAGTTTTTTAAAGGTGGTCACCAACACCTTGAAGCGCACCCAGAAGACCACCAGAAGCCAACTGCAGCTCACGCAGGAGGGGCGTTACATGGCCCCTCCTGAATGACCATTCAAAGTTACAAAGGCACTGAAAAAAATAATCTAGGACCATTTTTCACACTTAACGGCCTTTGTAAGCCGCCCCATGATCATGGGATCAAAATTCAGAGGCTTGGCAACTGACTCATACTTACGACGGTTGCTGTGTCCCAAGGTCACCTGATCCCCTTTTGTGACCGCCTGAGGAGCAAAATCCATGGGGAAGCCAGATTCACTTAACAACTGGATTACTAATGTGTCCACTGCAGTGATTCACTTAGCAACTGGGGCAAGAAAGGTTGTTAAATGGGGCAAAGCTTACTTCATCAATGTTTCACTTAATGACAGAAATGTTGGGCTCAATTGTGGTTGTAAGTCGAGGGCTTCCTTATTCTGCAGAGAATCTCTTTGGTGCTTTTCCCTAATCAACCAATGCAATTAATTAGCATAGGAGGAGAACTGTGTTAATTAACCTGTAGTAGCTAAAAATCCTCAGGAAATAGGTAGCCCTCTTTTTTCTCCTGATAAATTTTAATACAGGTAGTCCTCGGCTTACGACCACGGTTGACCTACGTTCCTAAGAGAGACATTTGTTAAGGGAGTCTCGCCCCATTTGACGAGCTTTCTTGCCACTGTTGCTAAGTGAATCACTGCAGTTGTCCAGTTAGCGACCCAGTTTTTAAATGAATCGGGCTTCCACGTTGACTTGGCTCGCCAGACAGTCACAAAAGGGGATCACATGACCCCAGGACTCTGCAACTGTCGTAAGTATGAACCAGTTTTCCAGTGTCCGAATGTAAATCACGTGAGCATGGGGAAATGCTGCAATGGTCGTAAATGTGAAAAACGGGCATAAGTCACTTTTTTCTGTGCCGTTTGTAACTTCAAACAGTCACCAGGTAAATGATTGTAAATTGAGAATTACTTACAGTGGCTAAAAATCCTTAGGAAACTGGTAGCTAACCCTTTTCTGCTAAGAAATTTGATTAAAAGGCACAGCCTCACAAGCTTAGGCCTTTTTGCAGGTAGTCCTCGACTTACAACAGTTCACTTAGTGTCCATTCAAAGTTAAAGTGTGTCCCAGCTACAGATCCCAAAGAATGTAGCACACACAAACTTCGAACAAAACTCAGTTTACTTCAAAAGACAGTCTTTTGCAAATGCAGGCTGTTCATAAAACGCTCTTAACAACCTGCCAGAAATTCCACAGATAAAATTATCTGTGGAATTTCTGGCAGGTTGTTAAGAGCGTTTTATGAACAGCCTGCATTTGCAAAAGAGTCTTACTAGAGTTGGCAGAAAGCCCAGAAGCCAGGTTTGCAGAGAAAATCCAAACTCAACGATCAGCGAACGAACAGACGAACACACATTGTTTCCTGCAGCTTTTTACAAGATGTGTGCAAACTTAAATAGGCTAAGGGAGTGGCCAATTAGCCCCTAGCCTTACTCTCGAGGAAACCTCCTCCTGAGTAACCACTCCTGCCTTTTGGCAGCTCTGCATGCCCGTGCATTGAGAAGAGGCTCCTTCACTTCATCCTCTTCATTTAAAGGAGCCTCTGGAGATTCGGAAGGCCCTGGCTGAATCCCTGCCTCCAGCACCACATCTTCTTCAGCCTCCTCGCTGTTCGACTCGAGCACCGGCTGCACAGGCTGCTGGCGCGACACCACACCAGCCTCCTCCTCGTCTGGATCAGCAATAATCCAGGCAGGCCGCTTGCGGGCCACAACACAATGGCAAATGAAAAAAAAATGACTTAGTTGCACCATCTCTGTGGTCTTATTTTTTATATTTTTTATACTGATGACCGTTGCACCATCTCCGTGGTCATGTAATTTACATTCAGATGCTGGACATCTGACTCACATTTATGACGATTGTAGTGTCACGGGTCATGTGAGCCCCCCCTTTTACGAGAGTCTAACAGGTATCCTGTCGCCCTGCCTATTTAACTTATATGCAGAGCGCATCATGAGAAATGTGGGGCTAGATGAATCAAAAATTGGAATTAAGATTGCCGGGAGAAATATCAACAACCTCAGATACGCCGATGATGCCACTCTAATGTCAGAAAGCGAAGAGAAACTAAAGAGCCTCTTGATGCGAGTGAAGGAGGAGAGTGCAGAAGTTGGCTTGAAACTCAACATTAAGAAAACTAAGATTATGGCATCTGGCCCTCTCAATTCCTGGCAAACAGATGGAGGTAGTGACCAATTTTATTTTCCTGAGCTCCAAAATCACCGCAGATGGGGAGTGCAGCCAAGAAATGAAAAGACGCTTGCTCCTGGGGAGGAAAGCTATGGCAAAGCTAGACAGCATGCTAAAAAGCAGAGACATCGCCCTGCCAACAAAAGTGCGTATAGTCAAGGCGACGATTTTCCCAGTTGCAATGGACGGCTGTGAAATTTGGACCGTAAGGAAGGCTGAGCACCAAGGAATGGAGGCCTTTGAACTCTGGTGCTGGAGAAGACTCCTGCGAATCCCTTGGACTGCAAGGCGATCCAACCGGGCAGTCCTAGAGGAGATCAACCCTGACTGCCCTTTAGAAGGCCAGATCCTGAAGATGAAGCTCAAATGCTTTGGCCATCTAATGAGAAGGAAGGAAGGACTCCCTGGAGAAGAGCCGAATGCTGGGAACGATGGAGGGCAAAAGAAGAAGGGGACGGCAGAGAATGAGGTGGCTGGATGGAGTCACTGAAGCAGTCGGCGTGAGTTTAAATGGACTTCAGAGGATGGTAGAAGACAGGAAGGCCTAGAGGAACGTGGTCCATGGGGTCACAATGGGTCAGACGCAACTTCACAAATGACAACAACAAACAGGCCAAGTCAATGGGGAAGCCAGATTCATTTTTTTTAATTATTATTATTATTATTATTATTTATTAAATTAATTTTAATTAGATTTATATGCCGCCCTTCTCTGGAGACTCAGGCCAGCTTACAATGCGTTAAGCAATAATAATAATATTATTAATAATAATTAATATTGATAATATTATTATTAATTAAATTTTTTAATTTATTAAATTTAACATCTCTGACTAACAACGGCAGTGATTCACTTAACAAGAAAGATCATAAAATGGGGCAAGGCTCACTTAACAAATGTCTCACTTAGCAACCTAAATTTTGGGCTCAATTCTGGTCGTAAGTTGAGGGCTAATTGTATAAAATTAGTTAGCACGACAAGCGGCTACTAACTCCCTTTTGGATTCTCTTGCAAGGAACAACTGCAATTTCATGATATTGGCCAAGAATTATGTATGGTAGAACCCAACTCCGCTTAACTTCTCAATAAATCAAGTTTTCTCTTGTGGAAAAAAGGCGCAGAGAAGAGCAACTAAGATGATTAAAGGCCTGGAGACTAAAACCTATGAAGAACAATTGCGGGATTTGGGTTTGGCCAGTCTAGAGGAAAGGAGGAGTAGGGGGACGCGATAGCAATATTCCAGTATTTGAGGGGTTGCCACAAAGAGGAGGGGGCTCAACTTGTTTTTCAAAGCACCAGAAGGCAAGACAAGAAATGATGGAGATGAATCAAGGAGAAAAGCAACCCTAGAACTAAGGAGAAATTTCCTAACAGTGAGAACAATTAATCAGTGGGACAGCTTGCCACTAGAAGTTGTGGGTGCTGCATCACTGGAGGCTTTTAAGAAGAGTTTGGATAACCATTTGTCTGAAATGGTATAGGGTTTCCTGCCTGAGCGAGGGGTTGGACTAGAAGACCTCCAAGGTCCCTTCCAGCTCTATTGTGATGGAGGACTTGTGATTTGTGTGTTTGCTTTTCTACTTGCATCCCAAAGCTTTTCTTTTCTATTCTCTGTCGTTAGAGGCTTTGTTTCAATCTGGTGTTGAGATATAATACTTCTCACCTGCTTCTGATTGTTTTCCTTTGCCCACAGCTCTCCCCAGGTGGGCTTCCTTCGCTTCCTTCACCTGCTCGCCACCTTTGACTGGAAGAACGGCTTTCTGTTGGTGAATCTCAACGGCGACCTCAAAGGTGAGCAGTGGAGGGGATTAAATTTCCATTTGTCTTAATTTTGGGGGGGTAGATCCAACAGCTCAAGAGGCGGTTGGATGGAGGTGAAAAATTTTTTCCTCCAAGATTGCCTGGCCCAGGGGTGTCTCCGAAAACACAAAAGCTGGAAAGTGGCACTGCAAACACACGGATTAATCATCCCTGCTTTCTTTACACCTTGTTGTAAGGGAGGTTGTCATCTGATCTGGGCCGCAGGGCAGGTGGTTGTAATCCAATTGACACGGCAGCTTAAAGACCATCCTGAACCTTTTGTTCCAAATCCCCCCCTCCGCCCCCCCAATATAAATGTACTAAGGTGTAACGCTCACATCGTCGAATATAAGTTGAGGCTTGCTGGATTTTTGTTGTTGCTGTTTCCAACAATTGTCAGCCCAGCGTTTCTGGAATTTTCCAGCCAGGTTGGACGGTGGCCTGAGGTAAATGGATCTTCCAACTCCTCTAGGTTGTACAGTGCGGTTATTTGTACAGGTATCCTCAACGTACGTCCACAATAGAGCTCAAAATTTCTGTTGCTAAGCGAGACGTTGCTCCTTTCTACAACGTTCCTTGCCGCCGTTGGCAAGTGAAATAGTGACCTGGTTGTTAAGTGAATTTGGCTTCCCTGTTGACTGGGATTATCAGAAGTCACCAAAGGGGGATCGCACGGTCCCACAAATTTTGATCACGTGACCAGGAAGATACGGGATGCAACAGTCATTAAGAGAGCCTTGAGTACAGATTCCCCACAGGGCTATGCCTTGAATCTTTCTCCTTCTGTCCTGGTCATTTTTTGCAGAGCTACAATTGAGAGCGTTTTAACAAACGGCATCCCTGTTTGGTTTGGTGGCCTCAGTGCCTGAAATAGAAAGTCCCTATAGAGAGTGGTGAGGACAGCGGAGAAGATTATAGGAAGCTCGCTTCCCGTTATTCAGGATACCGCTTATTAGCATAGGTGTGAAGCTCTATGTGCATAGAGCACAAAGCATTGTTAGAGACCCCACACACCCACACCACAGTCTGTTTCTGTTGCTTCCCTCTGGGAGGAGGTTTCGAAGTATCTCTAGCAGGACTTCCAGATTTGTTCCCTAGGCCTGGTAAACACACAAGATTCGTTTCTCTCACCATGTACATGTATGCATCCGAACTAGACTGTATTCTTTTCTTTTCTTTTCTTTTCTTTTCTTTTCTTTTCTTTTCTTTTCTTTTCTTTTCTTTTCTTTTCTTTTCTTTTTTTCTGTTCTTTCTTTCTTTCTTTCTTTCTTTCTTTCTTTCTTTCTTTCTTTCTTTCTCTTGTCGTGTTTATGTTTATGTTAGAGGTAGAGACCCTTCGAGAGCTGCATGCAGCGTAATTTCATTTTAATGTGTGCCGATTAGTGGACATTCAAAGTGACAATAAAGTTATTCTAACTCTTCTAAGTCTAAGAATGAAAAACGGTCAGAAGTCACTTTTTTCAGTGCCGTTGTAACGTTTTATTGATTGATTGATTGGTTGATTGATTGATTGGTTCAATTTATATGCTGCCCTTCTCCGGAGATTCAGGGCGGCTTACAATGCGTTAAGAAATAGCCTTCATACTTTTTGTATATACTAAGCGGTGTTCTTTTTTATACAAAGTCAGTTTTTTGCCCCCACAATCCGGGTCCTCATTTTACCTACTTCGGAAGGATGGAAGGCTGAGTCAACCTTGAGCCTGGTGAGATTCGAACTTGCAGTAATTGCAGGCACCTGGCAGCTAAGTGCTACTTTTTAACAGCACTTTAGTCCGCTGCTTCTGTTTTAACAGAATAACAGTGTTGGAAGGGACATTAGAGGCCTCCTAGTCCACCCCCCCTGCCCAAGGGTTTATGACAATTCCCCCAGCCGACCAACCATCCCTGGAGGTTTTTGAAGAAGAGATTGGACGGCCATTTGTCTGAAATTGTATAGGGTTTTCTGCTTAGGCAGCAGGGGGTTGGACTGTTCACCGCCCTGAGTCCCTTCGGGGAGAAGGGCGGTATATAAATTCAATAAAATAAATCAATCAATAATAAAAATAGAAGACCTCAAAGGTCCTTTCCAGTTCTGTTATTCTGTTAATTGATGAGTGGAAGTGTTTGCCTTCCGTAGTTGTGGGGTTTTCAAGAGGAGCTTCAAGTGTTTTGGTTTTTTTTCAAATTAAATCAGTGTTTCTCAACCTTGGAAGCTTGAAGATGGGTAGGCTTCAACTCCCAGAATCCCCCAGCCAGCGCTGCTGGCTGGGGGATTCTGGGAGTTGAAGTCCACCCATCTTCAAGCTTCCAAGATTGAGAAACACTGAATTAAATGGCTTTGAAGCACTGGGGAGCAAGACTGCAGATGGGATGAGACCTGCTCAGTTCTTTTCCACACTTGTCAAACACACACCTTGACATGCCACACCTGAGCAGGCGCCTAGGTATTTCTGCGTAGACCTGTTTACCTGACCGGGGCGTGACCTGAAGAGGTTGCAAAATGATAGGGTTTCTCCCATCCCCTATTTCCCATTCCCTTCTCACTCCTCTCTGAGGTCAGGCGAGGCATTGTGTGTGTTCAGTCATATACAGATAGTCGACAACTTAACAACCGTTCTTGAGTGGCCCTTCGGAGTTAATAATGGCACTTTAAAAAAGCGAGGTATGTCCGGTTCTCGCACTTACGACCATTGCAGCGTTCCCACGGTCTCGTGATCAAAATTTGGGCTCTTGGCAACTCACGCACAACGGCACGTGAACAAATACAACTTTACGGTTTACGTCGACAAAGGAGCTCAAGATTGACATGGTTAGGTGAGACGTTTGTTCAGTGAATTTTGCCCCATTTCAGTGAGTTTTGCCCCTTCCTTGCAACGGTTGTTAAGTGAATCATGGCCGTTAGTCTGGTAACCCTGTTGTTTCGTGAAATCTGGTTTCCTCCCATTGACGTTCTTGTCAGAAGGTCACAAGAGGGGGCCCTGCAGCTGTCATAAATACGAGTCAGTCCTCTGCCAAGCGTCACTGTGGGGGATACTGCAACGGTCATAAGTGTGAAAAACGGTCGTAAGTCACTTTTTTCAGTGCCGTTGTAGCTATGAATGGTCACTAAACAAGATGTTGATAAGTCAAAGGCTGCCTGTATAAGAGGCTTAAGCTTAAAACAGCCAGATTTAGATAGAACTGAAATAATTAAAAGAATCGTCTTTTTACAAGGCGCCATTTTGTGGCCGCCTCCTTAGTTTCTGGAGTGGGATCTTCAGTTCTTTAGAATATCTGGCCTGGAGATAATTAATGCTAGAATTGAAATTAGCACCTGGTTCAGTATAGTGCACTAGGTGGCATCGATGTCAGCCTTTTTCAAGGGAACTCCCGCGTTAATTTCCTAAGAGGCATTTCAGAGTTTAACACTGAAGCATTTCCTAGGCTATGGCTAGGAGGACATGTCTGCAGATCGGTAAAGTGGCATATAAATTTATTTGTCCTTGTCCTTCTCCTGTTGCTGCTTTTTTCCTGTTATTTACAAGGGCAAGCTACTTGTACATAACTAGGGAGAAAAATCTCACTCTGTTGTTGCCTTGAGGATGTTACCTAGTTGGGTTCAACAAGGAAACAAACAAGCACAGTGAGCACTAAGGACCCATCCTCCTCCTCCTCTCCACAATCCCCATTCCCTTCTGGCACTGAGGTTGTTAAGTAGTTGGGTTGTGAAATGTCTGCAACCAGACACAGAGCACTAAAGACCCATTCTCCTCCTCCTCCTCCTCCTCCTCTCCACAAACCCCATTCCCTTCCAGTACTGAGGTTGTTACTTACTTGGGTCAGAAGAAGTATATGTTGTTTTTAAAATAAAATTCCTTGAAATTATAATAATGTAATATAGAGAAAAGTAAAGTAAAAAGAGTAGGGCAATTGGAAAGGATAAGAAAGGAAGAGAAATATAAGACACAGGTGGAAAGGTTTTAAAAAGTTGATTAAAAATAGAATTCCGGGCAGTAACATGCAGAATAAAATTACAGACTTTTTTTTTCTTTTGCATGCTTAGTAATCTCATAGCCATTTCTATAATAACAAATTATAGGTAGTCCTTGATTTACAACCGTTCATTTAGTGACCGTCCAAAGTTACAGCAGCGCTGAAAAAAGTGACTTAGGACCATTTTTCATACTATGGCTGTTGCAGCGTCCCTGCAATCAGGCGATCAAAATTCAGACATGTGGCAACTGACTCGTATTTATGACGGTTGCAGCGTCCCAGCGTCACTTTTGATCCGCTTTTGCGACCTTCCAACTTGCAAAGTCAACAAGGAAAGGCAGATTTCCTTAACAACCATGTGACTCGTTTAACAATTGCAGTGATTCACTTAACAACGGCGGCAAGAAAGTTTGTAAAACGGGACAAAATTCACTTAACAACTGCCTGGCTCATCAACAGAAATTTTGAGCTCAATTGCGGTCATAGCCGAGAAACTACCTGTGGGTCGAATCGATCAAACCAAGACTCAAAAACTCCATTTATTTTTTTCCTGTTTTCTGGAGAAGAGCAGAAGCTCCTACTTATTCCAACAAGCCGGCCTGACCTAAGTTATTTTCCCCTTTTAATTGTGAATTTTAATTGGTTTTAAATTATTGGGGTTTTAATTGTCAGCCAAATTATTTAATTCGTTTTATTCTATTTTAAATTTTTGTATTTATATGTTTTATTTATGGCTGTACACCGCCCTGAGTCCCCCAGGAGTAGGGCGGTTTATAAATCTAATAAAATAAAATAAAAATAAATAAACTGAAACAAAACCGGATTTGTATCTTTTCTCTAATTAAAAGCACTCAATTTTGCCATTTCTGGAAGCTGCATCCTAGTTGTGTTCTTTTGAGTAAAAAAGTGTTCCCCCCACTTCCTTTTAAAGGGCGGAGGCCCATTTTCAGCTCAAAATCCTGTTTGGCCACTTGCTTTGCAGAAGAAAGAAAATAAATCCTGGCTGAGAAATTATTCCGAAAATAAACCGGATTCGATTTCGGAAAGAATAACCTTGTTTTTTGAGCTCCAACAGCTCCCTTTGTAGTATCAACCTGTGAAAAACAGGATTTATGCTGAAAGAAAAGAAGGTAGATGGGCTGAGGGACCTCAACCCAAGCGGGTTGTCTTCTGACCAGAAGACTATCAAAATTAGGCCAGTTTGAAGAGGTCCACGCGGGGGCTGCCCTTGGAGACCGTTCAGGGGCTTCAGCGGGTGCAAAATACAGTACAAATAAAGGAGAATATTTGTAGCTGGGGGTTGAACTGAGCTTGGTTGTTTTCCTTTCAGAAGTAACCTCATCAGTTCTAGAAAGGAGGGGCGAGTGTAGGAGGAGGAGGAGGGTGGGGTCCTTGGTATCCTCTGAGCTTGGGTGTTTCCTTGCAGACGTTTCGTTACCCAATTTAGGTAGCATCTTCAGTGCCAGAAAGGTTGGGGTTAGCATGGGCAAAGCCCACTCTCTTCTAGTGCTGATGACGTTACCTAGTTGGGTCATGAAACGTCTGTAAGAAAACAAGCAATCTCAGAGAACACCAAGGGCTCCGTATTTCAACCCTGCAGTACAAATATTCTCCTCTATTGGTATCTGTCTGTCTGTCTATATCTATTTGTCTGTCTATCTGTTTATCATCTATTTGTCTGTCTCTGTCTGTCTATCACCTATCTCTGTCATATCTATCTATCTCTATCATATCTATCTATCTATCTATCTATATCTATCTATCTATCTATCTATCTATCTATCTATCTATCTATCTATCTATCTATCTATATCTATCTATCATCCATCTACTGTTCATTCATTTATCCCACCTTTATTACTTTTACAAATAAAATAGCAAACATATCAAGAAAGAAAATATCCTATCATCTATCATCCATACCCATTGATCCATCTATCATCCATCCATATCTATCTATCATCAATCCCTATCTATCATCTATCTATCATCCATATCCATCCATCCACCCATCCACCCATCCATCCATCTCTCTCTCTCTCTATCATCCATCCATATCTATCTGTCATCCATCCCTATCTGTCTGTCTGTCTGTCTGTCTGTCTGTCTGTCTATCTATCTATTTCCTTCCATCCATCCATCCATCTATCTATCTATCTATCTATCTATCTATCTATCATCTATCTATCTATCTATCTATCTATCTATCTATCTATCTATCTATCTCCATCCATCATCCATCTATCTATCTATCTATCTATCTATCTATCTATCTATCTATCTATCTATCTATCTATCTATTTCACCATCCATCCATCCATCTCTCTATCTATCTAAATTAATGCTAGACCAAAGGTCAAAAACTAAACAACAGCTTAATAAAGAACTACCAAGAACATTCACAGTAACATTGTCAGGGCAAACAACTTGTATATAAGTTCATTACCTATAGTTAGGTAATGAAACGTCTGTAAGAAAACTACCAACCTCAGAAAGCACGTCCTTTTCTTCCTCCTCTTCCTCCTCCTCCAACCCCACTAATTTCTAGCACTGATGATGTTCCCTAGCTGGGTCATGAAACATCTGCCACAAAACCACCCAGCTCAGAGAGTACCAAGGACCCCACCGTTCAGCCCTGAGCTACAAATATTCTCTACTGTTATAAATGAGTATCAAAAACAGCCCACTTTGTGCCCTTTACAAAACCTTTCTCTCTCAAAATGATGATTCTGCCTTCTTGGCAATATTTCTCGGCACCCAGAGAACCAAGAGGCATTATTAAAACTCAGCTAAATGTGATCATCAGTTTTGGAACCCGGGGCAGTCAAGTTAACAAAAACTGCCTTCCTAGACGGGTGTATGAAAATCTGTGTTGTGCGTCTACGTGAGGGATACATCAAGAGCAAATCTAGGCTGGGTCAGCTTGGTTCTTAACGAAATGCAGGCCCTTTGATTAAATCACCCCATTAAGTTTTGCTGCCTTGAAATGCAAAATTTATGCCAGAAAAACCTGTTTTCCTTCCATCTTTTGGAGGGGAATTTTCCCCTCCCAACACGTTTGCCTTGTCATTCTCTTTTTTTTAATTAGTGTAGTATATTGTGACAGACAAACATAGAACAAGGCAGCAGTGTCAGTACAGTGAAAATTTATGGTGATTGGCCCAAAGTCACCCAGCTGGCTTTCGTGCATAAGACGGGACTAGAACTCACTGTCTCCTGGTAATTGGCCAAAGTCACCCAACCGTCCTTCGTGCTTAAGGTAGGACTAGAATTCACCATCTCCTGGTGATTGGCCCAAAGTCACCCACCTGGCTTTCATGCCTAAGGCGGGACTAGAACTCACCGTCTCCCTCTTTCTAGCTTGGTGCCTTAACCACTAGATCAGGGGTGTCAAACGCTCGGCCCATGGCCTGGCTCTGTCACGTACTAGCCCCACCCCTTCCCGGTTTAACAAAGGGGGCGGGAGTCCTGATACGTCACGTGACGCTGCCATGACGACATCCCTGCAATAGGCCAAACTGTGAAGTTTCTGAAAGATGCCCTAATTAATTCATGAGCCATGAGCCAAACTTCAAAAGAAATACAGTCATTTATTAGGAGCACCATTTCAGCAATATTCGGATGTAGTTAGAACTAATCCCACGTAGATTTACATTCCTCCATGACCCTGTCTCTCCCCTCCTCCCTGGCCATGTCATAAATCATATTCTCCAATTAACCACTTTGGCTGGCTGTGAAATCCAACACCCTCCTTCTGATTGCGGTCAGGAAGCATGTATGGAATGTAACTTCAGTTAGGGAAATCAATCAGTTCTATCAGTTCTCCCTCCCTCCTGCTCATGGCAACTTGAAAGCTTTGCAAATTGACACAAACCACTCTCTCCCTCCCTCCCTCCCTCCCTCCCTCCCTCCCTTTGAATTTTCCTAAAAATATGATTGTGAATAAATGGTTAAATAGAAAAGCAATTCAGGGATGGGCAACTGTCTTCTGACATGGTGACAATTTGTTTTTTTTTTCATCCAGAGGCAGACTGTGTAGCCATCAGAAGCCATTTCATGGAAGCTCGGCCTCGTCTCCCTGCCATGTTCATTGCTACTCCGACAGACCAGAAATTATCAGTGTGGACCAGAGAGAAACCATCACCTCAGGTACGTCCAGCTGTGGCCCCCTTACCTGGGAAGGGTCTTCTTTTCTCTGCTTCTCATTGCGGAATGAGATCAGCTGCTGGACCTTTCCGTTGACGCAGATGAATGAAAGGTCCGATATGAAGGCCTGTCCTTCATGTGGCCCAAGTCTGTTGTTCTCACTTGGTTGCAAGAGGACTGGTGAAATCTCATTGCCCACTCAGCCTTGTGAGGTCCTTGGTGGTCTCTCAGCTTGGTGGTTTTCTTGTAAATGTTTCATGACATCCTCCGGTCACATCCTCAGTGCTAGAAGGAGAGGAGGAGAAGGAGGATTGTGAGGTCCTGAGCTTGGTCGTTTTCTTCTAGACGTTTCATGACCCAACTAGGTAACATCATCATCGCTAGAAGGAAGGGGAGGATGAGGATGAGTATGACCTTGGTGCTCCCTGAGCTTGGTGGTTTTCTTGCAGACATTTCCTGAGCCAACTAGGTCACATCATCAGTGCTACTGAGTGTGGGATTTATGGAGAGGAGGAAGAGGAGGACTTGGGTTCTTGATGCTCTCTCAGCTTGGTGATTTCCTTGCAGATGTTTCATTACCAAACTACATAACATCATCAGGGCTAGAAGGGAGAGGGGTTTGCTCTAGGTATATGTAGTTGTGGCTTGCCTGTCAGTGTTGGTGGAGAACTTCTTGGTAATTCTGTTATTTATTGAGTTGGTAATCAACTAAAAGCAGCAAACCCCACTCCCTTCTTGCACTGATGCTGTTACCTAGTTGGGTCATGAAACATCTGAAAAAAACCTCCCAAGCTCGGAGAGCATCAGGGACCCCACAGTTGAACTCTGAGCTACAGATATTCTCTTGTCTGTGAAAATGGTCCTAAGTCACTTTTCTCAGTGCCGTTGTCACTAAATGAACTGTTATAAGTCGAGGTCTACCTGTAGTGAAAAAAGTGATTTAATGACCATTTAACAACCATGATCATAAGGTTGCTGCAATGGTAAGTGTGAAGATCAGCCATCAGTCACCTTTCTTTCAGTTCTACTCGCCCTGCCTGGTTGACCTCTCCTTAAAAGCTCTTCCTCTTCCCTTCCCCAGATCCTTCAGCGCCTCCTTGTACTGGCCCAAGAGGCCCTTCAGGTGTTGGACAAGCAGCTGATGGACCCTCTGGGAACCCAGGATATGAAGGTGAGTTCTTCAAGAGAAGGCCAGAGATCTTTTTCACCACCCCAGGATGGCCATGTCCTACTTTGAATGCCTTTCTTATCACTCAAGCTGGAGGAAATTGGAATGGGGCAACTTGCCAGGGCCAACTCACTAAAGCCAGCTCACCATGGCCAGCTCCCCAGTGAACTCCCCATGGTCAACTCCCCACAGTCAACTCCCCATGGCCAACTCACCATAGCCATTTCACCAAGGTCAACTCCCCACAGTCAACTCACCATGGTCAATTCACCAAGGCCAACTCCCCACAGTCAACTCCCCATGGTCAATTCACCATAGCCATTTCACTAAGGTCAACTCCCCACAGTCAACTCCCCATGGTCAATTCACCATAGCCATTTCACTAAGGTGAACTCCCCACAGTCAACTCACCATGGTCAATTCATCACAGACAACTCACCACGGTCAACTCTCCATGGCCAACTCACCAAGGCCAACTCCCCACAGTCTACTCACCATGGCCAACTCACCGTAGCCATTTCACCAAGGCCAATTCTCCACAGTCAACTCACCATGGTTAACTCCCCACAGACAACTCCCCACGGTCAACTCTCCATGGCCAACTCACCATAGCCATTTCACCAAGGCCAATTCTCCACGGTCAACTCACCATGGTTAACTCCCCACAGTCAACTCCCCATGGCCATACCACGATCAACTCTCCATGGCCAACTCCCCATGGCCAACTCACCAAGACCAATTCTCCATGGTCAACTCCCTACAGTCAACTCCCCACGGCCAACTCACCGCAGGACAATTGGAGAATTCAATTTAATTATTTAAAATAAAAAAATCATTTTTTTCATTTTTGTCATTCATCTTTCTGTCTCTCCTTTTGCACCTGTTCTTTAATGATTCTGTTCCACTGTTTCATTGATATTAGTGTAATTATTGTCGCGCAGCGAGTTGGCTGTGTCAAGTTGCCCACGCATATTGGCCGTGACGAGTTGGCCACAAGCAAATTGTCCTAGACCTGGGGGAAATCCTTCAGAAGATCGACTCAAGATTCAAAAGGTTTTTGACATATTTGAGCATTGGGCCCTATTGAATAAAATACAGTTTATTGTTGAAAAAAGCAAGGCTCTACACTTAGGCCAGAAAAACCAAATGCACAGGTAGAAAATAGGTGGTACCTGGAGCAATAGTAGTAACTAGGAGAAGAATCTGGAAGTCCTGGTGGGCAATCTTCAGTTTAGAATAAAAGAGTTGGAAGGGAATTTGGAAGTCTTCTAGTCCAACCCCCTGCTTAGGCTGGAAACCCTACACCACTTCAGACAAATGGTTATCCAATCTCTTCTTAAAAACTTCCAGTGTTGGAGCATTTACAACTTCTGGAGGCAAGTGGTTCCATTGATTAATTGTTCTAACTGTTAGGAAATTTTTCCTTAGTTCCAGGTTGCTTCTCTGCTTGATTAGTTTCCACCCATTGCTTCTCCTCCTGCCTTCAGGTGCTCTGGAGAATAGTTTGACTCTCTCTTCTTTGGGGCAGCCCCTGAGATATTGGAAGACTGCTATCATGTCCTCCCTAGTCCTTCTTTTCATTAAACTAGACATACCCAGTTCCTGCAATTGTTCTTCATATGTTTTAGCCTCTAGTCTCCACATCATCTTTGTTGCTCTTCTCTGCACTCTTTATAGAGTCTCAACATCATTTTTACATTGTGGTGACCAAAACTGAATGCAATATTCCAAGTGTGGCCTTACCAAGGCCTTATAAAGTAGTATTAACACTTCACATGACCTTGATTCTATGCCTCTGTTTATGCAGACCAGAATTATGTTGGCTTTTTTGGCAGCTGCTGCACACGGCTGGCTCATATCTAAATGCTTGTCCACTAGGACTCCAAGATCCCTCTCACAGTTACTGCTATTGAGCAAGGTACCACATATACGGGACCTGTGTATTTGGTTTTTCTTCCCTAAATGATCATGTAATCAAAATTCAGGCACTTGGCAACTGGCTTGTACTTATGACAGTTGCAGTGTCCCGGGGTCAAGTGACCCCCTTTTGCGACCATCTGACAAGCCAAGTCCAGGAGGAAGCCGGATTCGCTTAATGGCCCCAGGATTTGCTTAACAACGGCGACAATTCACTTCACATCTGCGGCAAAGAAAGGTCATTAAAATGGGGCAAAACTCACTGAACGACTGTCCCGCTTAGCAACATGAAATTTTGGGTTCCATTGCAGTCGTAGGTCGAGGACCGCCTGCCATGCAATCCAGTCGGAGAATTTTCTCGGCGAAATTAGGGGTGAAGATTTTTATAAGGATCTTTTATCCTTTGGGAGATGTTTGTACATGTATTTCTTCACAAAGTGCAGTAGTGGGTTTCAGTTACCTTGGCTACCGGATCAGAATTTGGGAGCTCGCGTGTGCGCACACTTGCTTCGCATGCGTATGGTGCTTCTGTGCATGCGCAGAGTGTCCGTGATGACGTCCGGGCGGGTGGGTGGAACTTCTCGCCGCCACCACTACTGGTTCGTGTGTGTGTGTGTGTGTAAATGTTCCCCAAACAGAAGGGATGGAACATTGCAAAAAGCAAACACAGAGCAATGACAAACGAGCCTTGATTTGATTTAATTTAAAGTTAATTAAAATCAGATTACAGTGATGGCGATGTTTGTTTATTTCCGTTGACTTATTAAATAGTAACCTGGGGTTGATGCTCTTCGTAGCTTCCCTTCTGGAAACCCAGACTGAATCTTCTTGCCATGCAAACAGGCCAGGGATATTAACCATAATCTCTGCTTTCCATCTCGGTTAAGGTGGCTATTTTTCATGGCTTAATTATATCTCAGAAGCTGCTGGTTTTTGTTTGTTTTTTCCCCTTTTCTACCGTAAGTCCATTTCAGCTGTTGGCATAAAGATTCAGGATCAGAATAGAGAATAGAGCTGGAAGGGACCTTGGAGGTCTTCTAGTCCAACCCCTTGCTCGAGCAGGAGGCCACATATACCATTTTGAGATAAATGCCTGTCCAGTCTCTTCTTAAAAACCTCCAGGGATGGAAGACCCACAACTTCTGGTGGCAAGCAGTTCCACTGGCTGATTACTTTCACCTTTAGGAAATTCCTCCTTAATTCCAGGTTGCTTCTCTCCTTGATAAGTTTCCATCCATTGCTTCTTCTCCTGCCTTCAGGTGCTTTGGAGAATAGCTTGACTCCCTCTTCTTTGGGGCAGCCCCACAAATACTGGAATCCTGCTATCATGTCCCCCCTTGTTTTTCTTTTCTCTAGACTAGCCAAACCCAAATCCTGCAACCGTTCTTCCTAGGTTTTAATCTCCAGGCTTTTAATCCTCTTAACTGGACTTTTTCCAAAGTCTCAGCATCTTTTTTGTAATGTGGGGACCAAAACTATGTGCAGTAACAGCTCATACAGGCACTCCTCGACTTACAACGGTTCATTTAGTGGCCATTCAAAATTACAGCAGCAGTGACAAAAGTGACTTATGACCATTTTTTCACACTTACAACCTTTGCCGCATCCCCCTGGTCATGTGGCTGCATTCTATTTGCAGGTCGTAGGAGCATAAACCATTAGACAAAAGCCGCTGTCATTAAGTCAGTCACCGCAGTTGATAAGTTAGCACCCCGGTTGTTAAGCAAATCTGGCTTCCCCCTTGACTTTGCTTGCCGGAAGGTCGCAAAAGCGGATCACCTGACCCCCTGGGGACATTATAACCGTCGTAAGTACGAGTCAGTTGGCAAGTGTCTGAATTTTGATCACGTGACTACTGCGGGGACGCCGCAAAGGGAGCTGTGAAAAACGGCCCTGCGTCAACTTTTTCAGTGCCGTTGTAACTTTGAACGGTCACTAAGCGAACCGTCATAAGTCGAGGACTACCTGCATTGAATTTGCCCGGTGCGCGAAACTTTTTTCAGATAGTCAGGAATCAGTAAAATAATAGAATAAAATATAAAATAATAATAGAAATAATTTATATAAATTCTTTTATATCCCGTTTCCCCGAAAATAAGACCTCCCCTGATAATAAGCCCAATGGGACTTTTGAGCGCATGCGCTAAAATAAGCCTCCCTCCGAAAATAAACCCTGCCTGAAAATATTTAAACACAGAGCTGGAAATCAAGATGGCAAGAGGAGTCCCGTCTTGCTCCATGCACCCCAAAATAATAAGACCTCCCCGAAAATAAGGGCAAGCACTTATTTCGGGGTTCAAAAAAATATAAGACAGGGTTTTATTTTCAGGGAAACACGGTAAATAATACATAAATATATATAATTATATAATTATACATGCATTATTTATAAATAATATAAATATGAAATAAATATGAAACATAATATAAAATGTAAAATAAAGATAAAATAAAATTTAAAATGTAAAACAAAGATAAAATACGAAATAATAGAAAAATTTACAATGCAAAATAAAGATAAAATACAAAATAATATAACATCTAAGATGCAAAACAAAGGTAAAATAATGCAAAATTTAAAATAATATAAAACAATCAATAAAATGGTGTGCTTTTTGTGATATTTTTTTCGTTTGTTTTTTTGTTAATTTTATTGACAGCCGGATTAAGCCCAACAGCTGCTTCCTCTTTCTGCTCTACGCCAGGAAATCTTTTGCACGATTCTTTTTTTTCCAAACTCTTTGAGGCTGAATCAGCCCGAGAAAATTGCGCAGCTGGTCGCTTTGGGGGCCAAGGGGATGGCGACGTCTGAATTTACTGAATACCACCCGTGTGTGATTCAACCCTGACATTTGTGCGCAGATGCGATTTGTGGTCATTGATGAGCTGGTCTCATATTTGATTTTCTTTTCTTTTTCTTCCTTTCCCAGGAGAATTGCTTAATGACAATTGGGAGGAATTGGATTTTTTTTTTCCCCTTTCCTGCCCGACGTTGAATAAGCAAAATTAATCCTTAAAAGCTTGGGGGGGCGGGGCGGTGGGTTTGTACTGATCTCAAGTTCGGGAGTCCTTGGTGCTCTCTGAGCTTGGTTGGGGTTTTTCTTTTTTTGCAGACCTTTTGTTACCCAACTATAGAACGCCATCAATGCTAGAAGGGAATTGGGTTTGTGGAGAGGACGAAGAAGAGGAGGAGAACTGTGGGGTCCTTCGTGCTCTCTAATCTTTGTTGTTTCCTTGTAGACATTTCATGAGCCAACTAAGTAACATCGTCAGTGCTAGAAGGGAGTGGGTTTTATGGAGAAGAGGAGGAGGAGGAGAAAGACAACTGGGTGATCTCTGAGCTTGTTTTTTTGGGGGGGGGGAACAGACTTTTCATTACCCAACTAGGGAACGTCATCAGTGCTAGAAGGGAGTTGGGTTTGTGGAGAGGAGGAAGAGGAGGAGGAGGAAGAATAATGTGGGTGCTTGGTGAGCTTGATAATTTTCATGCAGATGTTTCATTACCATACAAGGGAATATCATCAGTGCTGGAAGTTTTAGGCTTAAAATCCTCATTTCCTTCTAGAATTGATGGGTAATGAAATGTTTGCAAGTAAACAGGCAAACTTAGAGAGCACCAAGGACCCTACAATCATTCTCCTCCTCCCTCTTCCTCCTCCTCCTTTCCCACAAACCCCACTTCCTCCTAGCACTGATGACATTCCCTAGTTGGGCCATGAAACGTCTGAAGGAAACAACCAAGCTCAGAGGGCACCAAGGACCCCTCATTTCAACCCTGAGATACAGAGATTCTCTTGGATCGATACCAGGCAGAAAACAGCACCCTGAACCAAGGAATTATCAAGGAGGAGAACTCACTCCACCAAAATGGCAGAGCAAGTTACTGTATCTAAGCACCCTCCCTTGCATTGATGATGTTACCTAGTTGGGCCATGAAACGTCTACAAGGAAACATCCAAACACAGAGAACACCATCGGCTCCACGTTCAATCCTGAGCTGCAGATATTCTCTTCGGTTGGATCTGAAGTTTGCCTACGACGAAAGGTCCATCTCCTCTTCTACCCACACCCAGAGGTTTCGTTATCTTCTGTGATGCTCTTTTGGGGAGAAATCAGGTGTCCGTCACCTATTTTTGTGTGTGCGTCTGGAGGTGTTAAAACAAAAACTTAGTGCGATTAAAGCGGCGTGAAATTATTATTATTAGGTCTAATCCATTCATCTCTCCTATTATTTCTGTAATCATTATTTTTTCCTTCTGGCGCATTACAAATTACAGTTTGATGACAACTTTTACGGGGCTTGGAACCTTGATCCAAGTTTTATTGTGGCCAGCTTTTGATTCTCGCTTGTGCCTTGGGCGACGGCAGCATTCAAGCTCTGAATTGTGGTTAATCTTAAATGGAGGTGGCCCATCTTGAATTTCCAGGTGTATAGTAAGAAAAAGAGCATTTTGTAGCTGGGGGTGTCGAATTATGAGGTCCTTGGTGCTCTCTGATCTTGGTTATTTTCTTGCAGATGTTTCATGACCAAACTAGGTAATCTCATCAGTGCTAGAAGGGAGTGGAGTTTGCAGAGTTTAGGAGGAGACGTCATATGAAGAATGGTTGCAGGATTTGGGTCTGTCTAATTTAATGAAAAGAAGGACAAGGGGAGACATGATAGCATTGTTCCGGTATCTCAGGGGCTGCCCCAAAGAAGAGGGAGTCAAACTATTCTCCAAAGCACCTGAGGGCAGGACAAGAAGCAACAGATGGAAACTCATCAAGGAGAGAAGCAACCTAAAATTAAAGAGAAATTTCCCAACAATGAGAACAATTAATCAGTAGAATGGGCTTCCCTCCAGAAGTTGAGGTGCTCTATCATTGGAAGTTTTTAAGAAGAGAATAGACAACTATTCTCGCCTGGATAGCTCAGCATTGTAATGCATTGTAATTAACTCCAGCTGTCTGCAATTATTGCAAGTTCGAATCTCACCAGGCTCGAGGTTGACTCAGCCTTCCATCCTTTCTAAGGTGGGTAAATTGAGGACCCAGTTTGTGGGGGCAATAAGCTGACTTTGTATAAATATACAAAAGTATGAAGGCTATTGCTTAACGCATTGTAAGCCGCCCTGAGTCTCCGGAGAAGGGCGGCGTATAAATCAAATTTTTAAAAAAATGGTATATGGTTTCCTGCCTGAGCAGGGGGTTGGACTAGAAGACCTCCAAGGTCCCTTCCAACTCTGTTATTCTATTAAAAGAGATTGGAAAGCCATTTGACCAGGATTGTATAGGGTCTCCTATCTTGGGCAGGGGGGCGTTGGACCAGTGGTGAAATCTAAAATTTCTTACTACCGGTTCTATGGGCGTGGCTTGGTGGGGGGGGGAGTAATTTGACTGGGTAGGCGTGGCCATTTTGTTTTTTTACTTTTAAAACCATTTTTTCTACAACTTCTTCGGCAAAGAGGTGGTAAAAAAAATGCTTTCAAAAGGCTCTGACAATCCCAGCTGAGTTGCCTGATCAGCAGAGGCTCTTTTTCTTTTAAAAGCCTCTGATGATCACGCAACTCAGCTTGGATCGTCAGAGGCTTTTAAAAGAAAAAAAAAGCCTCTGACGATCACGCAACTCAGCTGGGATGGTCAGAGGCTCTTAAAAGCATTTTTTCTACAACCTCTGAAGAGGTTGTAGAAAAAATGCTTTTAAAAGCCTCTGACGACCCCAGCTGAGTCTCGCGATCATCAGAGGCTTTTTTTTTTTTTTTTTACTTTTAAAAGCATTTTAAAAGCAAGGCCGAAGAGGTTGTAGAAAAAATGCTTTTAAAAACTTTTTTTAAAAAGCCTCTGATGATTGCACGGCTCAGCTGGGCAATGGGGTGAGGGGGGCAGGGATTTTTGCTACTGGTTCTCCAAACCACCCGTCTCCATCGCTACCAAATCGGATGATCCGGTCCGAACCGGGAGCATTTCACCCCTGGGTTGGACTAGAAGACCCCCCAAGGTCCCTTCCAGGCATAGAATTCCACGATTATATATTTGTGTGTGTGTATGTGTGTGTGTGTGTATGTTTTCTGAGGTTTTTGCGGGTGTTTGTATGTAGGTCTTTGGTTATTCGGGTCTTCTCCCGCGTAAAATTGGAAGTGTCTTGGCGACGTTTCGATGAAGTCTCATTCGTCATCTTCAGGCTGGTGTTCTCGGCTTCGTGCTTCCAGGAGCAAATTAGCTCTTCCAATTTTACTTCCAATTTTACGCGAGAGAAGACCTGAATAACCAAAGACCTCTACACACACACACACACACACACACACACACACACACACACACACACACACACACATATATATATATATATATATATTTGTGATGACCCTGAGCATGGCAGCATATCCCCAAGAGAGATTGTGTTTGTCAGGGGCTGTCGGCAGGTGCTTTCAGCACAAGGGTAGATGTATGTTTATTTAGGGCCATAAGCCTTTCAGATCAGGCCCTTTTGATAACGCCTTGCAACCTTTAATCTTATTGTTGTTAAAGGCTGGTGCATGACGTTGTTATCATTGCGTTGTGTTCTTATGGTATGTTCCTCCGAAATCCATCAACGGCCAGAGTGGATTTGGCAGAAGGAAAAGATCAGGTCGTGGTTGAAGTCTATGACCGTGAACTTTGGAAATATGGGGGATTAGTAATTTTGCAGCATGATTTCTACAGTTGTTATAATTCATTTTTTCCCCCTCTCTCAGTAATCTACATTCAGTACTCCATAATGGCACAGAATTTTAGAAATGAAACATCATCAGTGGGAGAAGGGAATGGGGTTTGCTCTCTTGTTTATATACAAGCAAATTGGATATGTTGTGGTCCATCAGCAGCCTGCGGAGCTGACAGTGGAGTCAGACAGTGAGGAGACTAGGGAGGAACATGGACCAGTCCTGGAGTCTGGGGAAGGCCCGCATGAGGGCTCTGTGTCAGAGGCAGTGATGGGGCCAGGGCCATCTGGGAGTGATGCATGGACTCAGGAGCCCCCAGAGTCAGACAGCAGAGAAGCAGAGGAAGAGGAGGAGCCTGTTTCTAGTGCACGCAAGCGCAGAGCTGCCAGAAGGCAAGAGCAGCTAAAGCAAAAGGGGCAACTCAGGAGTAAGGCCAGGAGATGATTGGCCCCTCCCTTAAGGCTTAAAAGAGAAACAAAGGCACTTGGGCCTTTGCAGGAAAACAACATTGCTAACTCTGTTTCCAGTCGGCATCTCTTGTTTGTTTCTGAACTTCATGGGGCTTTGCCAAGTAAGGCCTTGTCAAAGAAGATAAAGGTTGGTGATTATCCCAAAGGACTTCTTCCAAAGGACTTGTTTTGCAACTAATTGGGACTCAGCTGGGAATGAACCTAATTCTCAGCTGTTACAATAAAATGGGTTTTTTTGGGACTAATTGTGTATTGTAATGATTCAGTAAGCCTAGGTCACAACAGGCTAGAAGAGAACATTCGTAGCTCAGGATTGACTGTGGGGTCCTTGGTGCTCTCTGACTTGGTCGTTTTCTTGCAGACATTTCATGATCCAACTAGGTAACATCATCAGTGCTAGTCAGGAGTGCACTCAATTTATACTCGCTCTGTCAATGTTGGTGGGAGTGGTCTTGCAGGTTCTTCGTTTGGGCTGCTTACTTTTAGCTTGTTTGGCAGTTCCTTGATTGGGGTATACGTTTGTTACCTTTTCGGCTTGCTGATTGTCTGTTTTGCACAGCATGTAGCTGTTGTTTACGTCTGTGGGTCTGTTGATGGCCAATTTGTCAGAGTGCCAGGCTTCCAGGAATTCTCTAGCGTTTTTGAACTTGGCTTGGTCTAGCATGGTCACTTAGAAAAGACCAGCACCAGCAGTCAAAACCCAGAGAAACGAAGATTAACACCAAGATTACTCATCAGGCCCACAATCAAGAAGCAAACAGTACTCCAGTGGGCGGAGGGTTGGGCTAGAAGGCCTCTGAGGTTCTTTCCAGCCCTGTGATTCTTATCTGCTGACCATAACACCATGGCTTCTCTCTTGCAGATGGCCTTCCGACCTCCCTTGGACCTTTACGATGTCCTCATCCACCTGAACCCCAAGCAGGTTCCTAGGTGCCTGGAGGCCGTGGACCGGCCCACCATGTCCTTTTACCGGGGGATGTTGAAGAGCAGCAGTACTACAAAAACCATTTCTTTCCCAGTGGTGGATTACGACCCTGTGCAGTGCTACTTGCAAGAGCTCCGAGTAAGTATCTGGCTGGTGAACATCTGGCCGCTCAGCTGGGGAAGTGCAGCTGCAATCCTAACATTGTACAGGTAGTCCTCGGTTTACGACCGCAATTGAGCCCAAAATTTCTCTCGCCGAGCGAGACAGTTGCTAAGTGAGTCTCCCCCCTCCCCCCCCATTTTATGCTTAGCGTGCTGCATGAACCCTTCCTATGGTGGTTTATTCAGCAATCTATGATTGCGTTGTTTAGCCATCTAGAGTCGAGCGAGATGGGCGGTATATAAAGTTAAAAAGTAATAAAGGTAGGCCTCAACTTACAACAGTTTCATTTAGTGACCATTCAAAGTTGATCAACGGCACTGAAAAAAGTGACCTAGGACCATTCTTCAGATTCAGAGCCCTTCCAGCATCCCCTTGGTCACGTGATTAAAATTCAAACACTTGTCAACTGACTCGTATTTACGACCGTTGCAGCGTCCTGGGGTGGGGGTGGGGTCATGTGATCCCTGTTTGCCACTTTCTGACCAGCAATGTCCACGGGGAAGCCTGATTCACTTAACAACCGTGTGACTACCATAAGAATTGCAGTGATTCGCTTAACAGCGGTTGCAAGAAAGGTCGTAAAATGGGGCAAAACTCCCTTAACAACTGTCTTGCTCATGGGCATTTTGAGTTTAATTGTGGTTGTAAGTCGAGTACTGTTTCTAAAATAAAATAGGCAACTTGAAGGCGTTTCACTTCTCATCTAAGAAGCTTCTTCGGTTCTGAGTGAATGGTGGAGGATGGATGGATTTATATTCCTTGCAGTCCTCTGGTCGTTAGCGCTCTCTCTGAGAGCCGTTTGAGGCCATTTGGAGGTTTACATCTACAGGTAGTCCTCGACTTACAACAGTTCATTTAGGGACCGTTCGAAGTTACAAAGGCACTGAAAATAGTGACTTACGACCATTTTTCATACTTATGACCGTTGCAGCATCCCCCACGGTCACATTATTTAGATTCGGATGCTTGGCAACAGATTCCTATTTATGACGGCTGCAGTGTCCCGGGGTCACATGATCCCCTTTTGTGACCTTCGGACAATCAAAGTCAATGGGAAAAGCAGATTCACTTAACAACCGTGTTCCAAATTTAAGAACCGCAGTGATGCACTTAACAAATGTGGCAAGGAAAGTCATAAAACGGGGCAAAACCCACTTAGCCCATTTTCTCACTTAACAGCCTAAATTTTGGGCTCAATTGTGGTTGTACGTTGAGGACCGCCTGTAAGAACCCTTCCATTCTCCACCGTTCAGTCAGAATTGAGGAAGCTTCCTGGACGAGAAGCAAAATATCTTCAAGTAAAAACTGAGAAAGTCCAGTTGCCTTTTGGGGAAAAAAAACATTTTCGGGACTACCAAAACTTGGATGACTGAGAATCTGCATAGGCCAGACTATGTGTCAAACTGGATTTCTTTGAGGGCCGGATCAGCATTGTAGTTCTCCTCTGGGGAGGGGGGGGCGGTTGGCGGGGAGCGGGAGGGGAGACGGGATGGACGCCTCCTGCAGCACTTTACCGGCCAAAATGGGGCATGGTGGGGCTGCACTTGTGTCCCCCCCCAACAACACCTTGTTTTCGCCCACTGGCCGGATTTAATCACCCCACGGGCCAGATCCGGCCTGCGGGCCTTGAGTTGGACATTGCCTGGCATAGATATTTTAGCGCAAGGAACATTTTTGCCATTTTATATCTACGTATCAGGATGAAAGTCCGTTTTCTCCCCAGCCTTCCTGCAGCATTGCAGAAACAACATAAAAGTCCTAAAAGTGGTTTATTTGTTTGTTAATCACCCCCAACTGGGTGATTCAGAAGCAACCCAGTGCAGAAGGTTTGAAGCAATGGGGTAAAGCCATCTGTGAGAAACTCTTGCCTCCTGAGAAGGAAACAGATCAGGATAAAACCTGTTTTGTGCCGTTCTTGCAGGATTGTCCATCTGTTGTAAGAGAGAACGCAACAACCCCCTTTTTCACGTCCCTGGCTTCTCCACGGCGGGGCCTTGATCAATCCCTTGTGCCCGGGTTTGTGATGACAACGCCTCTGAGGCAATTGTCTCTCTCTCTGTGCGTGTGGTCTGGATTGAGCAACCTACAACTCACTCAAACGCATTTTGACACCAAAGGAACTTTCTCCCTGTCTTGGAGTCTCCATAAACAAAAATAGAGATGATTTTTTAAGAAAATACAAATCGTTTTTGACGGGCGGGGAGATTGAGACATACGCACTCCCATTTTCTCATTTAGGTGTCCCGATATTGATATTTATCTATAACCCGCCTTTGTTATTTTTATAAATAACTCAAGGTAGCAGACATACTTAAATTGTCTCCCTGATTTTCCCTACAAAAACCAACCCTACGAGGTGGACTGAGCTGAGAGAGAGGAACTGGCCCTAAGTTACTCAGTCAATTTTTATAGTCTCCCCTTAGGCACGAAAGCCAACTGGGCAATTTTT
The DNA here is from genome assembly GCA_030761175.1 of Masticophis lateralis. Taxonomy (NCBI): domain Eukaryota; kingdom Metazoa; phylum Chordata; class Lepidosauria; order Squamata; family Colubridae; genus Masticophis; species Masticophis lateralis. The sequence goes on from JAUDYJ010000002.1 coordinate 282,475,430, forward strand.
GGACAATCACGAGGAGACAGTGAGTTCTAGTTCTGCCCTAGCCATGAAAGCCAGCTGGGTGACTTTGGGCCAATCACCAGGAGACTGTGAGTTCTAGTCCCACTTTAGGGTGAAAGCCAGGTGAGAGACTTTGAGCCAATCACTAGAAAATTGTGAGTTCGAGTTCTGCCTTGGCCATGAAAGCTAGCTGGGTGACTTTGGACCAATCACCAGGAGATAGTGACTTCTAGTTTTAGGCACGAAAGCCAGCTGGGTGATTTTGGGCCAATCATGCTCTCTCTCAGCCCATCCCACCTCACTGGATTGTTGTGGGGAAAACAGGAGGAGGAAGGTGTGTTGGATATGTTTGCCGCCTTATTTCTAAAAATAATAAAAGGTTGGATGGATGGATGGATGGATACCACTAGATTATTAATTTGGAGATTTTCTTTCCTAATATAAAAATAATACAGATGGGAGGGAGGGAGGGAGGGATATGGATGGATGATAGATAGATAGATTGCTCCTGGGAGCACGAAGCCGAGAACACCAGCCTGAAGATGACGAATGAGACTTCGTCGAAACGTTGCCAAGATACTTCCAATTCTACGTGGGAGAAGACCTGAATAACCAAAGACCTACATAGATAGATAGATAGATAGATAGATAGATAGATAGATAGATAGATAGATAGATAGATAGATAGATAGATAGATAGATAGATATAGATGGATGATAGATAGATAGATAGATAGATAGATAGATAGATAGATAGATAGATAGATAGATAGATAGATAGATAGATAGATAGATATGGATGATAGATGATAGATAGATAGATAGATAGATAGATAGATAGATAGATAGATAGATAGATAGATAGATAGATAGATATGGATGATAGATAGATGATAGATAGATGGATGATAGATAGATAGATAGATAGATAGATAGATAGATAGATAGATAGATAGATAGATAGATACGGATGATAGATAGATGATAGATAGATAGATAGATGGATGATAGGTAGATAGATAGATAGATAGATAGAGATGGATGGATGGATGGATGGATGGATGGATGGATGGATGGATGATAGGTAGGTGGATAGATGGATAGATGATGGATATGGATGACAGATGATAGATAGGGATTGATGATAGATAGATATGGATGGATGATAGATATGGATGGATGGATGGATGGATATGGATGAAAGATGATAGATGATAGATATGGATGGATGATAGATGGATCAATGGGTATGGATGATAGATGATAGGATATTTTCTTTCTTGATATGTTTGCTGTCTTATTTGTAAAAGTAATAAAGGTGGGATAAATGAATGAACAGTAGATGGAAGATAGATAGATAGATAGATAGATAGATAGATAGATAGATAGATAGATAGATAGATAGATAGAGGATTTTTTTTCCTGATCAGCAACTCTCAAAAACTGAGATGTAGGATAGAGTGGAAACCATTTTAGCTTTTTGTGCCAGAAACATGCCCCTTGGACACCAAAACGAGGCTAATTCAGCTGCCAGATGGAGCGTGTTTCATCCGTGGTATTGATGGTTGCCCTCCAGTGATGTTGGCTAGGCGTGAGTGCTCCTCCCCAGGATTTTACGATCTTATTTTCTTTTTTAATCATTTTAAAAGAATTAACAAAAGATACCACCCAGGTTGGATGGGTGTGCCCCAACAGGACTCCTTCGCCTGAGGAGTTCCCCGTGACTTGTAAAACATACGTTGAATCTTGTAGGAAAAGTAAAAAAAAAAAAAATCCTAAAAACAAGAAGCTTATAAGAAGGAGGCGATTCTCAATTTACGACCACAAATTTCCATTGCTAAGCCAGGCAGTTGTTAAGGGAATTTTGCCCCATTTTTGCAACCATTGCTTTTAAGTGAATCACTTTGATTGTTAAGTGAGTCACGGTTGTAAAGCGAATCCCCCTTGATTTTGCTCGTCAAGGTCGCAAACTGTAACCACGGGACACTGAAAGTGTCATAAGGACATGCCAGTTGCCAAGCCGTTTGAATTTTGATCACATGATCACAGCGGTCCTGCAATGGTCATAAATGTGAGAAGCAGTCATAAGTCACTTATTTTAGGGCTGCTGTAACTTCAAATGGTCACTAAAGGAACGGGAGGATTACATGTACAGGGTACAGTCATTCCATGTCAAGATGGCAGCCATGCCTGGTTTTTTTTTTAATGCTCTTGGAAATAACCAAGAGTAAACCCAACATAACCCAACATAGGATACTTGCTTCAGCTTGTTGCTGAAAAGACTCTTAACCCCAATTTATGGCTTTCTTCTGAGTACCACAAGGTTAAGTGTCCCTTAGGCTGAACTTAGTGTCTTGTGAGTAGAGAGATCAGTTTCCCATTTCAGATAACAGCTTGTAGGTTTCCTGGTGGTCTCCCTTTCACACTCTAATTCAGTGTGGCTAATTCAACCTTGGCAAATTTAAGACAGGTAGACATCAAGACCCAGAGTTCCTAGAACCACTAGGATAGAAAATAACAAACCCATCATCACTGACAGGGCAAGCCATTGTATATAAATAGAAAGCCAACTCTTCTTCTTTCTAGAACTGATGATGTTACCTAGTTGGGTCATGAAATGTCTGCAAAGAAACCACCAAGCTTAGAGAGCACCAAGGACCCCACAGTCATCGTCCTCCACTCCTCCTCCTCCTCCTCCTCCTCCTCCTTCTCCTCCTCCAACCCCATCTCCTTTTAGCACTGATGGTGTTATCTAGTTGGGTCATGAAACATCCGCAAGAAAACCACCAAGCTCAGGAGCATCAAGGAGCCCACAATTCAACCCTGACTGCAACCCCTCTGAAGTTTCCGAAGGATGCCCTAATTAATTCATGAGCCATGAGCCAAACTTCAAAAGAAATACAGTCATTTATTAGGAGCACCATTTCTGCATTATTCAGATGCAGTTAGAACTAATCCCACGTAGATTTATGTTCCCCTATGACCCTGTCTCTCCCTTCCTCCCTGGCCATGTCATAAATCACATTCTCCAATTAACCACTTTGGCTGGCTGTGAAATCCAACACCCTCCTTCTGATTGCGGTCAGGGAGCATGTATGGAATGTAGCTTCAGTTAGGGAAGTCAATCAGCTCTATCAGTTCTACCTCCCTTCTGCTCATGGCAACTTGAAAGTTTTGCAAGTTCACACAAACTCTCTCTCATCTCTCCCTCTCCCTCCCTCCCTCCCCCATCCATCCATCCCACAGCCTAATTAAGGAACCACCAAGTTTCTACCCTCTTCCTATCAAGTTGCTACCAACTACCAACTTCCACCATCACTCATAGGGCAAGCCACTCACTGTATGTAAACTGAACCAACCCCACTCCCTTCTAGCCCTGATGATGTTCCCTAGCTGGGTCATAAAATGTCTGCAGCAAGGAAACAACCAAAGAGTTGTTGACCTTTAGAGTCAAAGGCCCTAGAAGAAAGCCATGGCCAACCACTTCCATTCTAGGAGTTAAAAAAGACACCTTCAACTTAAGGTAGACTTCACTTGTCCCTGTTAAAACAATTTCAGGCAGGGTCACCCTATGTGTGTGTGTGTGTCTGTGTGAAAAGTCAAAATGGCAGTTGTGAGCTTGGAATCATGAAGCTGGAGTAGACTTGCAGATGTTGGCCGTTCCCTTTAAATGGAGCCTTTCTCATTGCAGGAAGCCTTCAGTGACTTTGCCCTGTTCTTCTACGACAAATATGGAGGAGACGTTATTGGAGTCCTCTGGAAGCCCTCAGCCTTTGAACCCCAGCCTTTCAAGGTGAGCCCTCAACTCTTGGTCCTCAAACTATGGCCCCTGGGCCAGATACGTGCAATGAACACTTGTGTTGCTGCAGAGAGTCTCCTCCTTCGGGGTCTTCTTGTGTGGGTCGGAGGGAGGCAGAAATTTCAACTAGGGGTCTGCTTTGGCCTCCTGGTGCAGGGCTTTGGGCAAAGGCTGGAGGGAAGCACTGCTGGTGGCGAAGAGCCGGAGGGCCTTGTTCCAGTGGGACTGCCTCATGGCCTGGAACTGGCTGACCATCTCAGCCCGATGAGCCTCCAGGTGCCAGTACCTGGCCTTGCACTCCCACAGGTCTTCCCTCTCCTTGGAAACCCTATGCTCCTAGTCCTCAGTGAGGTGCTTCTTCTGAGCCTCCTTCTCAGATCCCATTTGAACTGAGCCAGCTGTTTTGCCAACTCTTTCTCATGGTGGCTGTTTAGCTCCAAGAACTGCTTCCTGTTGGGGCCCTAAGGAGCCTGGGTGGGGAGGCAAGGAGTGGCTGGGAGGGAAGGGGTAAGTAGAGGCTGGTGAGGCGGCCCTCGATGTGAGTGACGTTGAGTTGGCCATGCCCACCCAGTCACGTGACCACCTAGCCATGCCCACCCAGCTGGTCATTAAGCAGATCATATTAGCAGTCCACGGGATTTAAAACTATGAATTTAGTGGTCCCTGAGGTCCGAAAAGTTGGTGACCCCTGGTTTAATGTACTTCTCTTAATTCCACCAGGTATCAAATGTTAAAGGAAGGATGATATCCAAAGGAAGTTCTCAGCCAACCGTAGTTCCAAATGTGGAGGCTATTTTGGAAGACTTCAAGATCTTGGGGGAAGGCCTGGTCAAAACGTTGGAAGCTCGGACAGAGAAATGGTCCATCTAGAATCACCTGGAGCCCTCCTTGGATTTGGAAACGTTGAAGGTGGTTTCTTCGCACCCATAACTTTTTTATATATATATTTTTCCTAGATTTTTTTATGACATTGTGATTGAAAACTCTTTCCATCCTAGTCTCCTTCCGAAAGATGCATTCAGTTCAGATGAGCCTGACGCCTCCAATAAAGGACTTTATTTAATCTTTGTGCCTTCTGGTCAAAGAAAGAAACCCTGGAAAATGTCTCTTCATTCATTGAGTTGAAATCAAATGGACTAGAAGATCTCCAAGGTCACTTCCAACTCGGTTATTCTAGTCTGTTCAAATCAAGCATCGCTTCGCTTCCTCCCACTTTCCCACTTCCTGGAAGGAAAAAGAAGATTACAGCAGTGGCCAAAATTGTGGAAACCTTTTGGGAAAAGTTTTTTTGGAGTAGTACCATAAAACACTATATCAATGGAAAGATAATTGAATCAAGAACGTAATGCAATCTTTTATGAAGGGTTTGCTATTAGAATAGCAGTTACAGGATAAGGAAGAAAAGTGAAACGTAGAAAAAACGAGATATACAAAAATGATCACCATAGAAAAAAACGAGATACACAAAAATTATCCCCATGTCAATTAATAGTTGGGTAACTTCCAGAATGAATGACGGCCTTACTACGTCTTTCCATGGAGTGAACCAAGTCTTTGAGTTCTGCAGTTGTTCTAATGTGAAATCAAGATTGAATGATGGCTTCTATTAACTGCGTTTTATTGCTGGGTCGCTTCTGTCTAATAAGTTTCTTCTCCATAGATTTTCAATTGGGTGAAGGTCTGGGCTATTCCCAGGCCATTCCAGCAGTGGAATAGGATTAACTCCAAAAAAAAGTGGTGTTATTAGCCATCAAACCTCAAAAAATACCCTTTTCCCAAAAGGTTTCCACAATTTTGGCCACTACTGTAGAAGAGGAAAAAAAGAGCGAGATTGATTAGAGTTTTTTTCCAGAATACGTTTTATTAGGTTACAAAGTGTTATAAAATGCAAAATACAAAAACAAGTAAGTGGGCAGAGAGAGAGCGAAGGAGAAGGGGCAAAGAAAAGTGAGGAAAGATAAGGAAAAAAAGAGAAGCATTGACTTTCAATTCGATCTGTTATAGTAGGATAGGGCATTAACAACAATCACAACTTTCTGGTTTACCACAATCGTATAAACCAGTCATTTCTACAAGAATCTATCAGTCCAATCTGTAAAACCCAGAATCAAAGTTTCATTCTTTTTCACATCAAGCATAAAATTCAGGAGCGGCTCCCATGTGGAGACAAAAGTACTTATGTTCTTTTCTTTAAGCAAAGTGGTCAATTTTGCCATTTCAGGCAGCTCTGAAATGTTGGAGGGGGATTGGATCAGTGGTGAAATTCAATTTTTTTTACTACCGGTTCTGTAGGCGTGGCTTGGTGGGTGTGGTTTGGTTTGGTGGGCATGGCAGGGAAAGGATACTGCAAAATCTCCATTCCCTCCCAACTCCAGGGGAAAGGTTACTGCAAAATCCCCATTCCCTCCCCATTCCTAGAGAAAGGATATTGCAAAATCCCCATTCCCTCCAGGGGGAAGGAAACTGCAAAATCCCCATTCCCACCCCACTCCTGGGGGAAGGATATTGCAAAATCTCCATTCCCAACCCACTCTGGGGCCAGCCAGATGTGGTATTTGCTGGTTCTCTGAACTACTCAAAATTTCTGCTATTGGTTCTCCAGAACCTGCTGAATTTCACCCCTGGATTGGATGTAAGAAGCAAGGCTTGGGGCAAATCTGGTGAGGGCTGAGGCCACGATGCCGTCCAGAACAGGAATCCCTTGGCAGCTGGCATTTATGGCCATTCTCAATCTCTGTGACCATGTTTTATGATGGGTTTTGCTGAAAACCCACATTTCCAGGTTTTGACAAAATGGACCCATGGCGAATCTGTTAAGGAAGTACCTCTGAAAGGATGACCCAAGGGCTCGTGGGTTGTCTAGGAATAAATAAATAGGATACCCATGGGTCTGAGCTCAACATCACAATCTTTCAGGTGTGTTGGTTGGAGAAGTCTCCATAGCTAGGTCTCCAACTGCAACACTGGAGACCATTGTTTCTCAACCTCAGCAACTTCCAAGATGGGTGGACTTCAAATCCCAGAATTCCCCAGAGAGCTTCAATTTGGGTGTTGAGATCCACCCAGCTTCAATTCTAGGAGCTGAAGTCCATCAAATTTCCTCTGGGAGTTGAAGTCCACACAACTCAGCGTTGGTCCACACAGCTTTAATTCTGGATGTTGAAGTCCACACAGCTTCTGGGAATTGAAGTCCACCACAACTCTGGAAGTTGAAGTCTACACAATTGGGAGTTGGTCTACACAGGTTCAATCTGGGAGCTGAAATCCACCCAACTTCAGTTCTGTGCATTGAAGTCCACACGGCTTCTGGGAGTTGAAGTCCACACAGGTTCAATTCTGGGAGTTGAAGTTCACACAACCTCAGTTCTCTGTGTTGAAGTCCACACAACTAAAGTTGAGAAACATTGCCGTAGACTCTGTTCTGATATTCATGTAGACTCTACACTGCTATTCATTCCTGCCTCCCTTTTTGGCCCTCAGACCGGTTCAGTTATCTCCTTCCAGAGTCTTCTGTGCTTTACATAATCCTCCCCTTTCCAAGCAATGGGCCCTGCCCTGTGCTTTACATACATGATTGAACCAACTCAGTTACACAATCACCAGGACAGCTGGTTGTTATATAATGAGCATTTGGTGAACAGCTCTACAGTATTCAAGGGCCAAGATGAGTCACCAACAGGAAGTAGTCAAGATGATGAGATGGAGTCAAAAGAACGCAGCAAGAAGCCACTTTGGCTGGAGGACTAGGCAGGAGAACAAGTCTGGATCTAGCAAACATCTTGATGTCAAGTTAGAAGTTTGGTTTTTCTGGTCCAGGGCATCGAATCCATCTTAAGGACATTTTCTCTTAGGATGTTTTGGGTTGGGAAGCTGGAAATCTTAAGACCAGGAAAGTCTAGTTGACTGCTGACTTAACTGTCTGAGGTTGTATTTGCATAAATGCTTATTGGGCTAATCGTAATAATGATTACTTCCCTAACCCATTTTCTGGGTTTGTATGACACATCTACACAATAAGCACATACTGTGTGCAATTCTCTAGACCAGCGTTTTTCAAGCTCAACAACTTGAAGATGCGGGGACATTAACTCCCAGAAAAGCTCATTGACTCCTTTTGTTCTTCTTTCCTCTTGAGATTAAGATCCATCTCCTTGGCTGAGTTAATTCAGAATGCGGAGTAGAGAATGAGACAGCTGGAAAGGACCTTGGAGGTCTTTTAGTCCAACCCCTTGCTCAGACAGGAGACCCTAGCCTAGATCATCCCAGAGAAATGGCTGTCTGGTCTCTTTGAAAGCCTCCAGTGTTGAAGCACCCACAACTTCTGAAGGCAAGCAGTTCCACTGATTAATCAACAGAATAACAAGAGTTGGAAGCAGTGGTGAAATCCAATTGTTTTTACTACGGTTTTGTGGGTGTGACTTGGTAGGCATGGCTTGGTGGGTGTGGCAGGGGAAGGACACTGCAAAACCGCCTGCTGCCGGGACCACCTGCTGCCACCAGTAGCCTCCCACCGGCTGGTATGCTCTCATAGAGAGGGGCTCTTCCGGGAGCCGTCAGCCAAACAATGTCGACTGGCGGCCCCCCAGGGGGAGAGCCTTCTCTGTGGGGACATCTACCATCTGGAATGAGCTTCCCCCGGAGATTCCGATGATCCCGGATCTACGCACCTTCCGCCGCACTCTCAAGACCTTTTTATTCCATCAGGCTGGCCTGGCCTAATTTTTTTTCCTTTCCCCCCTTTTTAAAATGTAAATTTTAAATCTGTTCTTAATCTATTGGGGTGTTTTAAATCTGTCTTGGGTCAAATTGTTTAATTTGGTTTTATTTTGCTTTTAAATTTTGTATTTATGTGTTTTATCTTGTGGCTGTCCACCGCCCCGAGTCCTTCAGGAGTAGGGCGGTATATAAATCAAATAAAACTAAAACTAAACTAAACTAAAACTAAAATCTCCATTCCCACCCCACTCTGGGGCCAGCCAGAAGTGGTATTTGCCGGTTCTCCAAACTGCTCAAAATTTCCACTACCGGTTCTCCAGAACCTGTCAGAACCTGTTGGATTTCACCCCTGGTTGGAAGGGATCAAACACATATTTCACACACCTCTTATCTAAAACAAGAAGTACCAGAACCAACAGAGTAACAGGTCAAAAGTGACTTTGGAGGTCTTCCATTCTAAGCTTCTGCTCAAGCCAGAGGCTAAGTGGCTGTGCAAAATCTGGCGTTTGGGGACCCCTGTTTTAGTCCATACTACTTTCCATGGTTGAGGTTGAGTGACACTGATCTCCTTACTACTGCAAGCCACGAATTCCACATGATGAAGCACCCACAACTTCTGAAAGCAGAAAGTTCCACTGATTAATTGTTCTCACTGTCAGGAAGTTTCTCCTTCGTTCTAGGTTGCTTCTGTCCTTGATTGGTTTCCATCCATTGTTTCTTGTCCTGCCTTCAAGTACTTTGGAGAATAGCTTGACCCCCCTCTTCTTTGTGGCAGCCCCTCAAATTTGTTAGCTAGATGGCTCAGTGGCTAAGACACTGAGCTTGTCGATCAGAAAAGTTCGGTAGTTCGGAGATTCGAATCCCCAGTACTGGTCTCCTGTGTGAGCTGGGGGTTGGACTAGATGATCTCCAAGGTCCCTTCCAACTCTGTTACTGTTACTGTTAAATACTGTTATAGTATTTAACAGTAACAGTAACCAGCAGAGGAATTCTGGGAATTGAAGTCCTCAAGTCTTTTTTTAAAAAAAATAATTTTATTTATGGGTTTTTTTCTTCAACAGCTCACTCCCCCCTCCCAAATACCTATAAATCTCCCCTTCTCCGTTACTATGGCAGCCGATAGCAAGCAAGCATCATAGAGGCTGACAATATGTAAGTATTTAGTGATCAGAACATTGGGTCAATTTCAGGGGTGAAATCCAGCAGGCTCTAACAGGTTCTGGAGAACCGACTGCAGAAATTTTGAGTAGTTCAGAGAACCGGCAAATACCACATCTGGCTGGCCCCAGAGTGGGGAGGGAATGGAGATTTTGCAATATCCTTCCCCTGCCATGACCACCAAGCCATGCCCATAGAACCGGTAGGAAAATTTTGGGATTTCACCCCTGGTCAATTTACTTTATACAAAATACTAGTAACAATAATAATACTGTTTAGATATATATAATAATCTTCCAACTTCTAAGATTTACAAATACATTGTAGTTGTAATGTATTATATTTTGTAGCAGTATACAGAGTAATACTGTATTTTCTCCATTTTTCATCCACAAGTCTTAAAGTGGCCAAGTTCCCTGGAATGGAGGTACAGTTGCATATATCTGCAACCATGAAGTTGCATTTATTTATTTATTGATTGATTGATTGATTGATTGAATTTCTATACCACCCTTCTCCCAAAGGACTCAGGGCGGTGAACAGATTAAGATTTCATATACATATATTTTTTTTGTTTTTTTGTTTTTTTATAAACAGTAAATAATAAATTGAGTCAACTTGGTGTATCTACTAAGACCTTGGCATAGAATTTAGATGTTTATGCTAGCCCTGCTTGTTGAAACAGAAAGGTCTTCAGGGCATGTCGGAAAGTGCGAAGATCTGGGATTATTCGTATTCCAGGGGGTATTTTGTTCCAAAGCATAGGTGCCCCCACAGAGAAGGCTCTCTCCCTTGGAACTACTAGACAACATTGTTTTAATGATGGTACGATGAGTAGGCCTACTCTGTGAGAACGTATTGGTTTGTGGGAGGTTATCGGTTGCAGCAGGTGGTCTCATAAGTACTCAGTATTTATTTATTTATTTATTAAATTTGTATACCGCCCTACTCCCAGACGGGACTCAGGGCATGTCTGTAATTATGGGGGGGGGGGGGGGAACCATCCAGATCTAACAACCTTCATGGCATGGAGCTTCCCCTGGCCCTCAACTTTGATTCAGCAATCCACATTTTGCACATGCCCAGTGGAACTCTTGCCAAAGAGCAGGATTCGATGCGTTGAGCGGCACCAAAATCTCCCAAGTAAGGGTGGAAATATTTCCTTTCACCCTCCAGCAACGGGTTAATGCTGCCTGGGCCACGTCAACCACGCCTCCAGGTGAAAGTTGCAGAATTTCATTGCCTGCACACCTGTACTCACCTGCCCCCAGGACGCTGCAGCTTGTAAAACCCACAAGTGGGGGAAGAAAAGCAGGAGAAATTTGCAAACAGCCCCGGGGTGGGGTGTTCAGAGTGCCAGACTTTTGAATCCCCTGTTGATCCTATACAAGCCCTGGGTAGTTGCCGGACCGGTCCGAAGGCTCTTACTTCTCATAGGTGCAGCACAAATCCCCGGGGAGGGTTGTAACCTATCCATGGTTCATGTCAGGACATTTTCTGGCGTATTTGGTAACCCCTGGTGCAGGGAAAAGCAAGCTGGCTGAATGACTGGACTCCAGCAAAGAATTGGAAACATTTCCTGAGCTCACACTACATTGCAAAATATCTTATCCATCCATCCTTTTCTCAACCCTGAAGCAGGCCCGACTAAGGCCATTTTGAGACTTCATTGCTGACACATGGGAGAAGAGGGCCAGGGAGGGGGGAATAGGAGCCGCTGTGGCGCAGTGGTTAGAGTGCAGGACTGTAGGCTATGTCTGCTGACAGCCGGGTGCCTGCAATTTGGCAGTTCGAATCTCACCAGGCTCAAGGTTGACTCAGCCTTCCATCCTTCTGAGGTGGGTAAAAATGAAGACCCAAATTGTTGGGGGCAAGAGGCTGACTCTGGAAACTGCTTAGAGAGGGCTGTAAAAGCACCGTGAAGCGGTATATAAGTCTAAGTGCTATTGCTAATAGAGATAGTTGGCATGTTGTAGCCAAAACAAAATATTTTCGGGAACCAAGGACATTCCTGCAGGTGCTCAGAAGGAGGGGACAGGAGTCACCTAGCAACTGGACAGCCCCCTGATTGGACCATGTGACTGATTGTTTTGAGAAAGTGAAAAACTTTTCATTAGGTGAAAACCGTGGGAATATTCAGAGTCGGTTTTCAGCAGAACCGTGCCAATATGACATATCAAATAAACTTATTCTTTGAGGAATATACTTGCCTCGGAGTTTTGTTGGCTACGAGTATGTTGCTTGGTACCCTGACATCTTTTTAATGATATAGGCAGTCCTTCAATTACAACCATTCGTTTAGTGACCAAACTTCCATGGGATTGGAAACAGTGACTTCCAGCTGGTTCTCACGCTTACAACTATTGCCAGTATCTCAGGGGCTGCCCCAAAGAAGAGGGAGTCAAGCTATTCTCCAAAGCACCTGAGGGCAGGACAAGAAGCAATGGATGGAAACTCATCATGGAGAGAAGCAACCTAGAATAAGGAAGAACTTCCTGACAGGTAGAACAATTAATCAGTGGAGCGACTTCCCTCCAGAAGTTGTGGATGCTCCATCACTGGAGGTTTTCAAGAAAAGACTGGACAACCATTTGTCTGAAATGATGTAGGGTCTTCTGCTTGAGTAGGGGACTAGACGGAGTCCCTTCCAACTCTGTTAATCTAATACCTCCAAGGTCTCTTCCAACTGTGTTATTTTGTTAATCAGTGGAACAACTTGCCTCCAGAAGTTGTGGGTGCTCCAACATTGGATGATTGTGAGAAAAGATTGGACAATCATTTGTTCACAATGGAATAAGGTTTCCTGCTTGAGCAGGAGGTTGGACTAGAAGACCTCCAAGGTCCCTTCCAATGACCATTGTAGCATTCCCACAGTCAGAGGCTTGGCAACTGACTCGTATGTATGACGGTTGCAGTGTTCTGGGGTCATGTGACCTGCTTTTGTGACCTTCTGACAAGCAAAGTCAAAGAGGAAGCCAGATTCGCTTAACAACCATGTTTATTTATTTTATTTATTGGTTCGATTTATATGCCGCCCTTCTCCGGAGACTCAGGGTGGCTTACAGTGCATTAAGCAATAGCCTTCATACTTTTGTATATACCTGCTTAGTAGGGCTTTCGGCCCCCCCTAAGTGGTGTTCTTTTTTTAATACACAGTGAGCTTATTGCCCCCACAATCCGGGTCCTCGTTTTACCTACCTCGGAAGGATGCAAGGCTGAGTCAACCTTGAGCCTGGTGAGATTCGAACTTGCAGTAATTGCAGGCAGCTGTTGCTACTTGACAGCACTTTAATCTGCTGCACCACCAAGGCTCATAAGAATGTTACTAACTTAAGAACTGCAATGATTCACTTAACAACTGTGGCAAGAAAGGTCGGGAAAGGGGGCAAAACTCACTTAACAAATGTCTCAGTTAACAAGAGAAATTTTGGGCTTCATTGTGGTCGTACGTCGAGGATGCAAATAAATTTGTACGTATGCAAATAAATAAATAAATAAAAGTGTTCCAAAATTTTGTTCTATGTTATGGATTGAATTCCTGAATAACAGGTAAGCTGGCAATAAACCTGTGTCTGTTAAATGATAGAAAATCCTGACAAGAACAATCTGATCTGTCGAGCTGGGTGGATTTATTTACATGCATTTCCTTATATAAATAAAATAAATTACATAAGCTGCCTTTTTAGCCACAAAGGTTCATCCAGCCTTGCTTATAAATGTGGGGAAATTTACTTCCCCAAACCACGGAGGGTGGAAGATGAAAACAGGTAGAAATTCATCTGCTTTCACGTTTTTCAAAATCGACCGATGCACTTAATTAGTTACCGTATGAAATTTGCAGCTCTGTGAATTTCGCAACACCATTTCTCAAGAATTGGGTCTGTGTGTTTGTGTGTCACCTCCCCCCCCCCCACAGGAAGCATCTTTACAAAGAGCAGATTGTTATCAAACTAATTACCCAAATATTTCAGGAAGGATGATTTGCAAAATCTAGACTGGTACAGATTGGGGCATCCTGTCAATCAAATAAATGCACCTTTTAGGGATCCCGTGCCGAAAATGTGTTCAGTGTGTGTCATGTTTGCAAAATTTGAAAAATCAAAATGGAAAGGCCGAGGGTCAGAATAACAGGATAATAGAGTTGGAAGGGACTTTGGAGGTCTTCTTTTTTTATTTTTATTTTTATTTTATTTTATTTTATTTTGAGGTCTTCTAGTCCGACCCCTTGCTCCTGAAACGGCAGTCCTAGAATGTTGTTTCAGGAAGTGACACACAAGTGACATGAATTACGCAAATGACAGTATGATATGAATGAAGTCACCGATGGGTCTATGTTTATCCAGGTAGTCCTCGACTTACGACCACAATTGAAATCAGAACTTCTGTGGGTGAATGAGAAGTTACGTAAATCGTGCCTGATTTATGACCTTTTTAGCCCTGGTCCTTAAGTGAATCACGAGGCCCTTAAACGCATTCAGCTTCCCCCATTGGCTTTGGTCATCGGATATTGGCTGGTCAGGTCGTAAATGGCAGTCACACAACTCCAGGGCATTGCAACCATCGTAAGTCCATGGCGATTGCTAAGGGTCCAAATTTTGATCATGGACTATAGGGACATTGTGGCAGTTGTAAGTTGGTTGTAAATCACCTTTTAAAGTCATAATTTTGAATTAAAGAATGGTCGTAAGCAGTGGTGGGTTGCCCTCGGTTCAGACCAGTTCACTAGAACCGATAGTAAAACCGGCGGGAGGCCCCGCCCACCGCCCCGGATGTCGTCATCCCATCCCTGGTTGTAAGTCGAGATCTGCCTATATCATGATCCTCCTGACATTATCAAACCAGCTTGATTTTGAAGATCCCTTATTTTGATTTGACTCCTTATGTTTCTAGCCACAATTGTTTAGTACTGATTCCCCATGCAAGGAACAACACAAATGAGAGGCACTGATTCCATTCCATTCCATTCCATTCCATTCCATTCCATTCCATTCCATTCCATATTTATTTCTATTCTATTCTATTCTATTCTATTCTATTCTATTCTATTCTATTCTATTCTATTCTATTCTATTCTATTCCACTCCACTCTATATTTCTATTCTGTTCTGTTCTGTTCTGTTCTGTTCTGTTCTGTTCTGTTCTGTTCTGTTCTGTTCTGTTCTACTCTACTCTACTCTACTCTACTCTACTCTACTCCACTCCACTCCACTCCACATTTCTATTCTATTCTACTCTATTCTACTCTACTCCACTCCACTCCACTCCACTCCACTCCACTCCACTCCACTCCACTCCACTCCACTCCATTCCATTCCATTCCATTCCATTCCATTCCATTCTATTCTATTCTATTCTATTCTATTCTATTCTATTCTATTCTATTCTATTCTATTCTTCTCCAGAGCATGGAGATGCATGGGAAAGCACTTCAAAGTAGACCCAACACCAGCTTTACTCATCAGCCTCTGTCTCTTGAGTACCCAGCACTGGCAAAGCAGGTTTAATCTGGAGCTGCCCCTGTCAATTCAATCATGATTCACGGATGCCCAACTCCCTCCACCTGGCATGACCAGGCCTATCTCCAGACAGCCTTTCCATCTTTTTGCACCCTCCTCCGAAAACCCACCTGGCGTTGGGAATCCAGCCCTTTCATCCCCTGTTCCTCCACCCCTTGGGTCAGACTGCAAGTAAGAGAAAGTTGAAGGAAGTACGGGTTGGGAAGGCGGCCAAGAGAAGCCGGCTTCTCCAGTTTTGAAGCTTTTTGGAGAGGGGGAGAGGGAAGGGCAGGTCCAAAAACACAAGGTGTTTCCCCCACAGAGTGAGCGAGAGAAGCAGGAACTGCACACACAAATTGCACACCTCCTGCAGATTGATGGAAGAGGATGTTTATAGCTCAGGGTTGAACTGTGGGAGTCCTGAGAACTGTGCTCTCTGAGATTGGTAGTTTTCTTGTAGACGTTTCATTATCAAACTAGGTAACATCATCAGTGCTTGAAGGGAGGAGGAGGAGGAAGAGGAGGAGGAGAGGACTGTGGGGTCCTTGGTGCTCCCTGAGCTTGGTAGTTTTCTTGCAAACATTTCATAACCGAACTATTTTTTTAAAAAAATTGATTTATATGCCGCCCTTCTCTGGAGACTCAGGGCGGCTTACAATGCATTAAGCAATAGCCTTCATACTTTTGCATATTTATACAAAGTCAGCTTATTGCCCCCACAAACTGGGTCCTCAATTGACCTACCTTAGAAAGGATGGAAGGCTGAGCCAACCTTGAGCCTGGTGAGATTCAAACTTACAGTAATTGCAGACAGCTGGATGTTAATTACGGTGCTTTAGTCTGCAGAGCTAAACCATGCTTCTTATATTTATATAAGGATATATAACTATGAAATTATCATTAATGCTAGAAGGGAGTGGGGCTTGCAGAGTGGGGGAGGAGGAGGAGGAGGAGGAGAAAGAAGAGGAGGAGAAGGAGGAGGAGGAAGAGTAGGAGACACAACAACAACAACAACAACAACAACAACAACAACAACAACAACAACAACAACAACAACAACTGTGGGGTCCTTGGTGCTCTCTGAGCCTGGCTGTTTTCTTGCCGATGTTTCATTACCCAACAAGGGAACATCATCAGTGCTGGAGATGTTACGTAGTTGGGTAATGAAACATCTCCAAGAAAACAGCCAGGCTCAGAAAACACCAGGGACTCCTCTCTGCAGACCCCACTCCTGTGCACTGATGATGTTCAAAGGGACTATTTAAAGTTACATCAGCACAGAAATAAGTGACTTAGGACTTCTCTGCCCCTGGATCAAGGATGCCTGAAGCCAGAGTTGAAAGAGACCTGCTGAAGGCCACCCCCAGTGCATGATCCAAGTCCTATCTCCCAGGTAGGCTAAAAATAAGCGGGGCTCTGATCACACATTGGTGGTCACCATCTTGACTCGGGGGAGTCGTAACCCCAACAAATGCAGGAGTCACCAAATGGAAAGTGGCCACCCTATGGCCTTATGGCCTGGAGGGTCACCCCAAGCTTTGCAGAGCACATCCAAGCCTCCCCTTCCATAGCGTCTGCTTGTCTTTGGGTGGAGTCTTGGGAACCTTGAGTTGGAAGGGACGTTGGGAGATCTTCTAGTCCACCCCGCTGCTCGAGCAGGAGACCCTATCCCACGTCAGACAACTTCTTGTCTAATCTCTTCTTTAAAATCTTCCAGGGTTGGAGCATTCACAACTTCTGGAGGGAAGCTGTTCCACTAATGAATTGTTAATTGTCAGGAAATTTCTCCTTAGTTCGAGGTTGCTCCTCTCCTTTATTGGTTTCCATCCATTGCTTCTTGTCTTTTCTTTTGGTGCTTTGGAAAAATAGCTTGACTCCCTCTTCTTTGCGGCAGATACTGGAACCCTGCTATTGTCATCATTGTCATTTGACTAGTTGTACCCAATTCCTGCAACCGTTCTTGGTACTTTTTAGCTTCCAGCCCTCTCTAATCATTTTTGCTGCTCTTCTCTGCACTCTTTCCAGAGTCTTAACATCCTGTTTATATTGTGGTGTGACCAGAACTGGATGCAATATTCCATGTTTAGGCACCAACCATCTTATTTTTAGACCTTATTTTTTCTTCTTAGTTTCAGGTTGCTTCTCTTCTTGGTCAGTTTCCATCCGTTGTCCTGCCTGCTGGTGCTTTGGAGAATAACTTGATTCCTTCTTTTTTATTCCTTTAGGGAAGGAATAGATATATATTAACAGAGTTGAAAGGGACCTTGTAGGTCATCTAGTCCAACCCCCCTCCCAAGCAGGAGACCCGACACCATTTCTGACAAATGGCCATCCAATCTCTTCTTGAAAGTCTCCAGTGATGAAGCTCCCACAACTTCTTGAAGGCAACTTCTGTTCCATGGGTTGATGGTTCTCACTCTCAGAAAATTTCTCCTTATTTCCAAGTTGAATCTCTCCTTGTTCCTTGTGTGGCCTTCAGGTGCTTTGGAGAATAGCTTGACCCCCTCCTCTCTGTGGCAGCCCCTCAAATATTAGAAGACGGCTCTCATGTCTCCCCTGGTTCTTCTCTTCACTAGACTAGCCAGGCCCAGTTCCTGCAACCGTTCATCGTATGTTTTAGCCTCCAGTCCCCTAATCATCTTGGTTGCTCTTCTCTGCACTCTTTCAAGAGTCTCAACATCTTTTTTATAGTGTGGTGACCAAAACTGGATGCAGTGCTCTAGGTGTGGTCTTACTAAGGCTTTATAGAGTGGTATTAGTACCTCAGTAACAGCACAGGACTCTGCCAAAGGAGGGCTCTTTAATTTTGGGGAGAGGAAAAATTTTGGGAAGTTGGTTCCTACTTTGTTTGTTTGAAAAAAAGCAGACAACACTCGAATGAAAACAAATGAGGCATCTCGGCAGAGACAGGCTGTGGTCTTGCTAAGTCAACCTATGGGCTCCAGGGATGGTAAACGGAGCCACTCATTTTGTGCATCAGAAAAAATACATGCTAATTAGCCTTGGCTCTTTTATGTTGGCAGGTAATTATGCTGGGATTCCTGTCTGGGTGAGGATGTGGGGCAAAGGGATTGGCTTCATACCAGGTGCCATCCTGAGAAATAATAAAACATCCCACAGACATTGCCATGTTGTGCAACCAACTGGAAAACCCGATGGCGAAGCTACCCAAGGAGAGGCAGATCCAGGGAAGTCAATCTAAGAATTTGGCTGAAATGATAGGTGGTTTGATTTACAGCCAATCCTTCAGTGACTGTTTGAAGTTACATGGGATGGAAAAAAGTCACTTTTCACCAATCCTCACACTTACCACTCAGTGGTGAAATGTAAAATTTGTTACTACCGGTTCTATGGGCGTGGCTTGGTAGGGGAGGGGGTTTAATGTGACTGGGCGGCCAACTTTTTTTTTTACTTTACTTTTAAAAGTATTTTAAAAGTAAGCCTCTAAGAGGTTGTAGAAAAAATGCTTTTAAAAGGCTCTGACGATTCCAGCTGAACCACTCAATCATCAGAGGCTTTTTTTTTCTTTCTAAAAGCATTTTTTTGGCCAAAGAAAAAATGCTTTTAAAAGTTTTTTTAAAAAAGCCTCTGATGATTGCGCGGCTCAGTTGGACATGGGGGAGGGGGCAGGGATTTTTGCTAGCCCGCCGTCATCGCTACCGGATCGGGCGATCCGGTCCGAACCGGGAGCATTTTACCCTTGTTACAACTGTCGTAGCATCTCCCTCCGTCTCCAAATGTGGTCACTTGGCCACTGGCATGTATTATTGTTGATGGTTGTAATGTCCGTGTGTCATGTGAGATTCTATAAAAGAGCGCAGAGAAGAGCAACAAAAATGATTCAGCGGGCTGGAGAGTAAAATATACGACAAACGGTTGCAGGAACTGGGTATGTCTACTTTAATGAGAAGGACTAGGGGAGACATGATAGCAGCCTTCCAATCTATCTCAGGGGCTGCCCCAAAGAAGAGGGAGTCAAGCTCTTCTCCAAAGCACCCGAAGGCAGGACAAGAAGCAATGGATGGAAACTGATCAAGGAGAGATTCAACCTAGAACTAAGGAAGAATTTCCTGACAGTGAGAACAATTAAGCAGTGGAACTACTTGCCTCCAGAAGTTGTGGGGGCTCCATCACTGGAGGCTTTTAAGAAGAGACTGGACAAACATTTGTCTGAAATAGTGTAGGATCCCCTGTTTGAGCAGGGGGTTGGACTAGAAGGCCTCCAAGATCCCTTCCAGCTCTATTCTGATTGGAAACACTTCCATTTCCAACAATACCAAGGGAATAATTTAGAACAACTTAAGTACTAGTTGAAATATTTTCCCAGGTTGAAAGTATGAAGGAAGATTTACGAAAACTTTTCCTTCTCCCGATCACACTCTCCCTATTTCTCAATATTTTTGACTCATGGGATGTGGGATTATCTGGAGGGTTTTTGAGTACCTATGCAACAGCACAGAACTTTTGCCTAAATATATATAGGTGATTGTAGCTCTGGTTATAGATCTGTAGATGTTTGTAGATGATGTAGATCAGAGGTCTTCAAACTTGGCAGCTTGTTGAAGTTGAAGTCCGCAAGTCTTAAAGCTGCCAAGTTTGAAGACCTGTGCTGTAGATGGTTGTAGATCAATGTTGATGTGATTGCTCCATGACTGGAGGCTTTCAAAAAGAGACTGGACAGCCATTTGTCTGAAATGGGGTCTTCAGCTCAAGCAGGGGGTTGGCCTAGGAGACCCCTTCCCGCTCTATTCTGTTCTTTTGCAACTTACAAGGTCAACCCACACAATGCACAATGACGCAAGGAGATAATCTTCTCGGCAACCATCTTCTCTCCTGGGTTTGGTACTCAACTGATCTACTCGGTCAACACCACGAAGGACACAGAGAGATAACTCATCCCATAAAAGCAGAGATAAATATCCCACACAACTAAGGTTGCTGGTGTCATAACCTCCCCTCCGCAGTCATCAGAAGTCTTTCCAACTTCCGCTAAGCACACCCAAGATAAGGGCCAACAATTCCCTTCTTAGTATTTTTTTGCAATCCACTTGTCCCTTCTTAATGGATAACTGAGCTGCTTAAAGTGATCAAATGGATAACAAAGATAATGTTTAGGATTCAGTTGATATGGTAGCTTTCCATTTTCACTGGTTTGTTTTAATAAATTCACACTTTTCTTGGCTTCTGAGATGTCTGTCCAGCAATATCTGGAATAATTAGATTTCCAAATTTCAGAAAGCTAAATAGTACCATCTCTCTCTCTCCCCCCCCCCTCTTTCTTTCTCCCCCCCTCTCTCTTTCTTTCTATCTTCCTTCCTTCCTTCCTTCCTTTCTCCCTCCCTTCCCTTCCCTTTCTCCCTCCTTCTCTTTCTTTCTTTCTTTCTTTCTTTCTTTCTTTCTTTCTTTCTTTCTTTCTTTCTTCTCTCTCTCTCTCTCCCTCCCCCTCTCTCTTTCTTTCTATCTTCCTTCTTTCCTTCCTTTTCCTTCCTTCCTTCCTTTCTCCCTCCCTTCCCTTCCCTTCCCTTCCTCCCTCCTTCCCTCTTTCTTCCTTCCTTCCTTCCTTCCTTCCTTCCTTCCTTCCTTCCTTCCTTCCTTCCTTTCTTTCTTTCTCTCTCTCTCTCTCTCTCTCCCTCCCTCTCTCTCTCTCTCCCTCCCCCCTCCTCTCTCTCCCTTTCTTTCTTTCTTTCTCTTTATATTTACCCCATCTTTATGATATTCTTTATAGGGAACTCAAGGTAGCAAGCACACCAACAATGCAACTCCTCCTACTTTACCACAACAACAACCCTGTAAAATAGGTTAGGCTGAGAAAGGATGATTGGCTCAAAGCCATCCAGCCAGGTATCATGCCTAAGGCAGGACTAGAACTCACCGTCTCCTGGCGATTGGACCAAAAATCACCCAGGAGCTTTCATGCCTAAAGTGGGGCTAGAACTGATGGTCTTCATGGGATTGGCCCAAAATCATCCAGTCAGCTTTCAAAGGTAGAATTTGTTGAGCAGAGGAGGATGAGGATTGTGGGGTCCTTGGTGCTCTCTGAATTTGGTTGTATTCTTGCAGACATTTCCAACTAGGTAACATAATCAGTGCTAGAAGAAAGTGAAGTTTATGGAGAAGAGGAGGAGGACTGTGGGTCCTTGGTGCTTTCTGTGCTAGGTTGTTCTCTTGCAGACATTTCATGACCCAATGAAATAACATCATCCGTGCTAGAACACCAAGTAGGAGCCTGGATAGCTCAGCAGACTAAAAGCATTGTGATTGACTCCAGCTGTCTGCAATTACTGGAAGTTCGAATCTCACCAGGCTCAAGGTTGACTCAGCCTTCCATCCTTTCTAAGGTAGGTAAATTGAGGGGGCAATAAGCTGACTTTGTATAAAATATACAAAAGTATGAAGGCTGTTGCTTAACGCACTGTCAGCCGCCCTCAGTTTCCAGAGAAGGGTGGCATAGAAATCAAATTTTAAAAAAATGTTCCTTCAACTCCTGTTTGTAGGATTTAGCCTCCAAAATCCATGAACCATGTTTGTCCCTGTTCCCTGCATTCTTTCTAGTTCCTCACCATCCTTTTACTACCTTGATTAGTTTCATCCATTCTGGTGGCAAGCTGTTCCATGGGTTGATTGTGCTTACTCTTAGGAAGTTCCTCCTTAATTCCAGCTTGTCTTCCTCTCCTGGAATGGGGGAAGGAGGCGGGGGTGAAATGCTACCGGTTCGGGTGAACCGGTAATAATAAAAGCTACCGGTTCGAACCGGTATTTCTGACGATCAGCTGTGCCGCATTTATATTTCCTGGAAGGCAGGAAATCCTGCTTCCTAGTGAATCTAAATTGCGCAGCTGTTTCCCCCCCTTGCTGTTCTACCTACTTTCTTAAGCCTCCTTTTTCCATGCGAAATGCGTGTTTGATGCACACTGCGCATGTAATTGGTGAAATCAGAGGATTTCACTACTGGAAGGAGGGATTGAAACTTCAATTTTCTCCACAATTGTTTCTATTGGGTATAGTTAAGGATTTTTCACTGAACGAAACAAAACTGATATTATATATGATTACAGCAGCTAGGTTATTGATTGGTTAATATTGGAAAAAAGATATCTTACCTACTATTGAAGAATGGATTTTAAAGGTGGCCAGTTTTGCAGAAATGGCAAAGATATCAGCATATTTAAAAGACCGGACTCAGGAAACCTTTGTGTGGGAATGGAAGAAATGGATAGACTATGTGCAGAATAAATACCAAACAAAGAAGTATCAGATAGCTTTTAGCTGAATGTTATGTAGAAATTCTTATGTAGAAAATGTTATGTAAAATGTTATGTAGGAAATGTCATGTAGAGAATGTTATGTAGAAATTTATAGTATATACAGGGTGTAGAGTAATGGGGGGGATTTTTATGACATGATATGATTTGGATTTTACTTTTTAACATTTGGGATAGACTATGTGTAGAATAAATATAAAATAAGGAAGTATCAGATAGCTACTATTTGAATGTTATACAGAAACCTTTAGTATTGACAGGGGGTAGATTAGCAGGGGGGGATTTTATGACATGATATGATTTGGATTTCACCTTTTAATATTTAGGGAGTTAAAAATGAATTGTAAATTTCTTAAGGTTATAAGGGAAGTCAAGGGTGGGGAGGGATGGGTTAGGGAGGGTGAGGGAGGGGAAGGGGAAGAAAGGGGAAAAATTTGTATCTGTAAAACTTTTTCAATAAAAAAAAAGAAAGAAAAAGAAAACAAGTCTCTCCAACAGTGGTGGGTTTCAAAATTTTTTACTACCAGTTCTGTGGGTGTGGCTTGGGCATGGCGTGGCTTGGTGGGCGTGGCCTGGACATGGCGTGGCTTGGTGGGTGTGGCTTGGTGGGTGTGGCTTGGTGGGCGTGGCAGGGGAAGGATACTGTAAAATCTCCATTCCCACCCCCACTCCAGGGGAAGGTTACTGCAAAATCCCCATTTCCTCCCAATCAGCTGGGATTCCGGAGGCAGAGAAGAGATGGGGGCGGGGCCAGTCAGGATTTTTACTACCGGTTCTCCGAACAACTCAAAATTTCCACTACCGGTTCTCCAGAACTGGTCAGAACCTGCTGAAACCCACCTCTGGTCCGCAACCTACTCTGGAAGGATTTTTGGTCGCCTCTGGGATTTATGTTCGTTTGTAGCATCCCCGGGGGTCACATGTTTTAGGACGGTTTTGCTAAAAAATGGCATTTCCAGTTTTTAGCAAAAATGCCCTCATCATGAACCGTTGGTTTGCCTAAAGACCACTGCATTTGCATAATAACCACAGATTCACTTAACAACCGTTGCAAAAAAAAGGTCATAAAATGAGGTCGCTCACAGTCTACGAAGATCAGGTTGAACTTCCATCCATTTTTTTTTTTTTTACAAATCCTGGCCAACCCCCCCCACCCACCCAACTTTTTGAGAACCCCAAAAGTCATGGAGAAACAGTCCTCTCTCAGTCGAAAGTAGACTGCTCCTGAAGCGGGAGGCTCCCTTTAGACTACAGACCGAACTGCCTTATTTTGTCCAACATTTTGAAAGGAACCTTCTTCACCAGGTTGATGGGAGGTGAGAAGCGTGGGAAATGCATGGATGCCGGAACATCTTTAACCAGGTTACGGTTGGGGGTCTGCCAAATGCCCTGGATGGTGAACTAACCACGTTTTCTGGGTTCTTGCAAACACACTAAGCCACCATATGGAACATATCCCCCCCCGAACTTAGATTATCTCCATTTCTTTGGATGTTCCTGAAGGCCCCCAAGACCACATGGTGTCACTGGGACTGGTGAGACTGGGGAACTCGGAGATATGCTCAGATGCTCCACTCTTGAGGTCTTATTTTTTCTATCATGTTTATTTCTGAATTAGAATAGAATAGAATAGAATAGAATAGAATAGAATAGAATAGAATAGAATAGAATAGAATAGAATAGAATATTGGAATGAAGAATAGAATAGAATATTGGAATGAAGAATAGAATAGAATAGAATAGAATAGAATAGAATAGAATAGAATAGAATAGAATAACAGAGTTGGAAGGGACCTTGGAGGTCTTCTAGTCTAACCCCCTGCCCAGGCAAGAAACCCTATACCAGTGGTGGCGAACCTTTATTTTTTTTTCAATACAGTTTATTAAGCTTTTATTACATTAAAAACATAAAAAAGTTATCTCACTCAACAACAGCTATTTGTGGTGTTTTCCTTGTGACGATAATTTGTGCATCATTTACAAAAATTAAATTGTGCGTATTTACATTCTTATTTTATCTGTTACTTATACTCAATAAGTATCTATCTTTAATCTATCTCCATTCTATCCAGTCATACCACTGTTCCCACACATTGTAAAATATCGATGCCTCTTTATCTTTTAGACTCAGCGTTAATTTGTCCATTTCTGCACAATTCATGTCCTTTTGTGTGACCAGTTTCTCTGTGGGTGTGCATGGCTGTTTCCAACATTGAGCATAGGCAATTCTGGCAGCGGTTAATATGTGTAGTACTAGATATTTTGTGCCCTTCACACACACATATATATATTTGGAAGATCCCCAATAGGAAGAGTTCCGGTTCTAAGTCTAATTGTTCGTTAGTAATTTCCTGTAGCCAATCTTTAATTTTTAGCCAATGTTTTTGAGCCTCAGGACAGGACCACCACATATGGTAGTATGTTCCCTCTTTCTTTTTACATTTCCAACATAGGGGGCTCATTTTAGAGTATATTTTTGCTATCTCAAAGGGGGTAAGTGGGTGGCGAATCTTTAACTAACCGAGTGCTGAACAGGAATGCGCTTCGCGCCCTGCGCATGCTCGTGTGCCATCCGCGGTAACACGCGGCTACTCCCCATGTGCTGCATGCACCTAAATTGAACCAATAAAATCTGCGCATGTGCACACAATCTCGTGCTTACGCGCAAACATGCACGCATGCGCAGGAAAGCTCCAAAGACCAGCTGGGCCCCCTGAATTGCACCCATGTGCACCAGAGGCTTAAACACCATCTGGGGCACACGCGCATGCGAAGTTTCAGGTGAGCTTTGCAACAGCTCGGAAAAATGGCTCTGCGTGCCACTTCCTGCACACGTGCCATAAGTTCACCAACACGGCCTTATACTATTCCAGGCAAATGGTTGTCCAATCTCTTCTTAAAAACTTCCAGTGTTGGAGAATTCACAACTTCTGGTGGCAGGCTGTTCCACTGATTCATTGTTCTAACTGTCAGGAAATTTCTTCATGCGGATTTTTATATATTGTGTCTTGGGTTGCTTGTAAAGAAGGTGGGGGAGAAAGAAAAGATAAATTAGTTTATAATGTATGACTGAATTAATAAAATGAATCATTATCGAGTGGATATAAAGGTAAGATGAGATGAGATGAGATGAGATGAGATACGATAAAGGATAAGATGATAAGGTGGTTTTCTATGGAGTGGTTGCCTGCTGCCCAGAGATTCTTTGGGTCAAACAGGGCAGTTATACAAATTTGATGAACAAGTAAATAAGTTTGCACCTTAATCTTGGATTGGGACCAATGTCGCCTGGACCTCAGCAGTCGGGAAAAGGATGTGTTTCTCTAACCAGAAAGGGATTTCCCTGCTTTCTTTCTTTCCTTCATCCATAAAACAAGGTTTCTGTCTCTCTCTCCCTCCCTCCCTCCCTCCCTCCCTCTTTGTGTGTGTTTGGGTTCATTCCTGTGGATGTGTTACTGTGATCCTACTAGGACAGCCTTGTCCCCTCTGCAGGCAGGCCCCAGGCTCTCCTGCGTCTTTCCTTGAGTGACGCCACAGGGCTCTGCTATCCATGAATGCCAGCGAGGCTGAGTTGAGCAATGGGGCTTAAGTTAGTAAGTTGTTTTGGTTTAATTGTGCAACTCACCACACAAACGATTCTCTCTTCCCCTTAGAACAGAAGCCACAAGAGCTGTCAATTTGGCAGGTCCCCCAGCCTCTCAAGATCAATCAATATCTTCTTTCTTTCTTTCTTTCTTTCTTTCTTTCTTTCTTTCTTTCTTTCTTTCTTTCTTTCTTTCTTTCTCGTCTTTCCTTCTTCCCTTCCTCCTTCCTTCCATCCTTCCTTCCCTCTTTATTTCCCTCTTTCTCTTCTTTCTTTCTTCCTTCCTTCCCTCCCCTTTCTTTATTTCTCTTTCTTTGCTTTCCTTCCTTCCTTCCTTTTCTTTCTTTCTTTCTCTTCTTTCCTTCTTCTTTCCTTCTTTCTTTCTCTTCCTTCCTTCCTTCCCTCCCTCTTTCTTTATTTCTCTCTTTCTTTTCTTCACTTCTTTCTTCCCTCCTTCCTTCCCTCCTTCCCTCTTTCTTTATTTCTCTCTTTCTCTTCTTTTTCTTTCTTTCTTTCTTTCTTTCTTTCTTTCTTTCTTCTTTCTTCCTTCCTTCCTTCCTTCCTGCCTTCCCTCCCTCTTTCTTTATTTCTTTTTCTTTTCTTTCCTTCTTCCTTCCTTCCTTCCTTCTTTCTTTTCTTTCTTTCTTTCTTCTTTCCTTCTTTCCTCCCTCCATCTCTCCCTCCCTCCTTCCTTCCCTCTTTCTTTATTTCTCTCTTTCTCTTCTTTGTTCCTTCCTTCCTTCCTTTCTCTTCTTTGTTCTTCCCTCCCTCCCTCCCTCCCTCCCTCCCTCCCTTCCTTCCTTCCTTCCTTTCTTTCTTTCTTTCTTCCCATCCAGCTCACACATGGATGATTCTGGCAGTTTACAAACGTTTAAAAATCCACCATATGAGAAGACCCCATTAAACAATACCCACCCCACACCTCATGACAGCAACAACACAAGACCCTTCAACCAACCATCTTCCTTTTCTCTTCCATTTTGGAGTAATCATAATCTCATCTACCTGCCCTTCCCCCACTCCCCCCCCCCCCAATTTAACCTCCTTTTGTTTCTTGCCCTGTTTTCCTAAACGTCAGCTAGAAAAAAGAATGAAGTGTTATTGCACAATTCTCATCACATCAGCGGTTGTGGGTACAGTAGTGAGGCACTGAAGTTCCCCTTTCTGGAGATTTTAAACCTTTCCTGCAAAACTAGGTGCTTGGATTAAGAGTTGCATTTTTGTGGCTTCAAACTCATTCCGGGTGGGTTTCCCTTTGCTGCAGGCTGCAACTCACACATTTGTTATGACGTTACATTAATAATGGCTGAAGTTGCATTAATTATGTGGCTTGGAAAGCTAAGAAATGCTAAGCTTAGGAGAGGTTATGCCCTGGATCTGAGAAACGATGGTTGTGAGATTTATAAACTATGCCTTATGTTATAATTATCCACAAAAGGAGCTGTGTTAAGGATATCTGTTTCTCTATTGCAACAGACAGGAATAACCTACATTCTTAGCTTAATCCCTGTTCAGATCAGAGCAAGGTAGAAAATTATAGGCAGTCCTTGATTTACGACTCCAGTTAGCACCAAAATTTCCATCCTAAGTCAGCCTGATCCTAACAAGAGTCATCACACGTGACTGGACCCGATTTTATGACCAATTTTATAATGGGTGTTAACTGAATCACGCGGTGGTTAAGTGAATCTGGAGTTTTTGTTCTGAGGCCATGGTAACTTTGGGCTGTTGTTAAACGAACAGCCGTAATTTGAGGACTATTTAGGTTGTCCTTGGCCTTACAGATAGCCCTGGACTTGTGACCACAAACTGAGCCTAAAAAATGATGTTGCTGAGTCAGAAATTTTTAAAGTGAGTTTTGTCCCGTTTTACGACTTTTTTGCCACCGTTGTTAAGCGAATTTGGCTTCCCCCTGGACTTTGCTTGCCAGAAGGTCGCAAAAGGGGATCAGGAGACACCGTCATAAACGTGAGTCAATTGTCAAGCATCTGAATGTAGATCACGTGACCATGAGGATGCTGCAGTGGTCATAAGTGTGAAAAATGGTCATTTTTCAGTGCGGTTGTAACTTCAAATGACCACTAAGGAAACTGTTGTAATTCGAGAGCTACCAGTACTAATTTTGCAAGTCCATTGCAAAAACGGTCATTAAACCTTTACAAGTGATGATTGCAATGGGCAGGCTGTATTATGGTTGTAATTTGAGGACTACTTATTTGGGGTTGTTTTTTTTTTTAATTGAAAAATTTTAAAAGACTTTAGAAACATTTCCCCTTCCCCCTCCCTCCTCCCCTTCCAACCCTCCCCTCCCCAACCCCCCCCCCACCCCCCGCTTCCCAGAGCAAAATACAGGGTGTAACATTTAACAATCATAAACTAAAATAAGCTAACTATCTATAGCCTCCTATCCCCCTCTTGAACTTTTACTCCCCTTTTACTAAACTAAATTTAGATACTTTGTAACATCTCTTTGTTCATTCATAAGCTATTTGAATTTTTTTAGTCCAATATTTGCCTTGAATATAATCAATCCATCTTCTCCACGCCACCAAATATTTCTCATTTGAACGGTCCTTTAAATATGCTGAAATTTTCGCCATCTCTGCTAAATTTACTACTTTTAATGTCCATTCTTCAATAGATGGTAAGTCTTCCTTCTTCCTGTACTGCGCTACCAAAAGTCTTGCTGAAGTTATTAAGTTCAAAATCAAATTAGTCTCTATAACCGTACAATCTTTTATAATACCTAACAAAAACAACTGTGGAGTAAACTTTATCCTTTTTTAAAGAATATTTTGAATAATCCACCATATTTTTATCCAAAATGCTTTAACTTGAGGATTACTTATTGTGGAAACCTTTTGGGAAAAGTGTATTTTTGAGGTTTTGTGGCTAATAACACCACTTTTTTTTTTGGAGTTTCAAGATAATCCTATTCCACTGCTGGAACAGCCTGGAAATAGCCAAGACCTTCACCCAATTGAAAATCTATGGAGCCAGCTCAAGAAACTTGTTAGTCAGAATCGACCCAGCAATAAAACCCAGTTAATAGAAGCCATCATTCAATCTTGGTTTCACATGATAACAGCTGCAGAACTCAAAGACTTGGTTCACTCCATGGGAAGACGTTGTAAGGCCATCATTCATGCTGAAGGTGAACCAACTAAGTATTACCTGACATGGGGATTATTTTTGCATATCTCATTTTTTCTACGTGTTTCAACTTTTCTTCTTTATACTGTAACTGCTATTCTAATAGCAAATCCTTCATAAAAAGTTATTACATTACATTCTTGATTAAATTATCTTTCCACTGATATATAATTTGATGGTACTACTCCCCCCCCCCCCCCAAAAAAAGTGATGTTATTAACTAGTTTTAGAAAATATACAAATTCCACAATTTTGGCCACTACTGTATATAGTTCCAACTTCAGAGGTAGCTTCATGAAGCTTCAGGAAATTTCTCAGGCTCGAAACGAGAAATAATTTTGGATGCAACTCAGAGTTCAACCATGGAATTCATTTTTACTGGAGGTTGACAAGACAATCCTAGGCTGCATCAACAGATAGAATCAAGATCATATGAAATCTTAAGAGCACTTTATAAGGCCTCAGTAATCCCATAGAGGGAATATTGTGTCCAGTTTTGGTCACCACGATATAAAAAAGATGTTGAGACTCTGGAAAGAGTGCAAAGAAGAGCAACAAAGAGAATTAGGGGACTGGATGTAAAGCCTATAAAGAAAGGTTGCAGGAACTGGGCGTGTCTAGTTTAATGAAAAGAAGGACTGGGGTGACATGAGAGCAGTCTTCCAATATCCTAGGGGCTGCCTCAAAGAAGAGGGGGTCCACCTATTATCCAAAGCACCCGAAGGTAGGACAAGAAGCAACCGATGAAAACTAATTAAGGAGAGATCCAACCTACAATTAAGGAGGAATTTCCTGATTGTGAGAACAATTAATCAGTGGAATGGCTTCCCCTCCAGAAGTTGTGGTTGGGTTGTCACAGGAGGCTTTTAAAGAACAGATTGGACAACCATTTGTCTGGCATGGTAGAGGGTCTCCTGCTTCAGCAAGGAGTTGGGCTAGAAGACCTCTGAGGACCCTTCCAAGTCTGTTATTCTGTTACGTGAAAGAATTCTGAGACTGGCTGGGAAGGTGAAAAAAAAACACGATTTTTGGAACGAGATGGTTATCAACCACTTTGCAAAACCAGAAGCCGGGCTAACCTTGTAGGACGTGAGCTTTTGAGCGTTGGTGATGGGCGTGGGAAACGGCACTCAAGAGACCCCCTCAGCTCTGGGTCACTAATCCCAACAGCTAACTCTGATTAACTTCCAAGGGTTGCAACTTTTCTGTTTCCCTCCGTAAAGGAATTTTAGCAATGTGCAGGACAACACAGTCTCTTGATGCTGGATTATTTCCAGCATTTTGGTTCATGTCAACGTATATCTTCTCATTACCAAGGATCTGGGTGTGTGTAGATCTCAGGGATGTCCCACACAGAGGCAGTTTGGACTACCGAGTGATGAAGGCACCAAGCTGGAAGCCAGGAGACAGTGAGTTCTAGCCCCAATTTAGGCATTAAAACTAGCTGAGTGAGTTTGGGCCAGTCACTAGGAAATGGTGAATTCATGGCTTAGGACCTGGTTATCTACAGGACCGCCTACTACCACCAATAGCCTCCCACCGGCCGGTACGCTCTCATAGAGACGGGCTCCTCCGGGTGCCATCGGCCAAACAGTGTTGACTGGCGGCCCCCAGGGGAAGAGCTTTCTCTGTGGGGGCACCTACTATCTGGAACGAGCTCCCCCCGGAGATACGGAGGATCCCGGATCTGCGCACCTTCCGCCGCGCTCTTAAGACCTTTTTATTTCACCAGACAGGCCTGGCCTAACCTTTTCTTCCTCTTTTAGCGTTTAAATTTTAATCTGTTTTAAATTGTGTGTTTTAATTCTGTCTGGGCCAAATCTATTTAATTTATCTGGGTTTTTAAATTTTGTATACATGTATTTTTTTTGTTGGCTGTTCACCGCCCTGAGTCCTTCGGGAGTAGGGCAGTATACAAATCTAATAAACCTAAACAAAACCTAAACCTAGTCCTGCCATGGGTATGAAAGATAGTTGGGTGACATTGGGCCAATCACCAGGAGACGGTGAGTTCTAGTTGTGCCTTAGGCAAGAAAGCTGGCTGAGTGAGTTTGGGCCAGTCACTAGGAGACGGTCGTAAATCGAGGACTACCTATATTGCAAAACATTCATGACCTGAAGGTGGACAAATCTCCCCGGACAACAGAAATATCTTGAGATCATTGATTTCCTTTCTAGCTCTATTTATGGAGAAATATCTCCCAGGTGCTCCTTTTGGGATCTCATTCTAGAGATGATGTCAAAGGCAGGAACGAAGCTGTGAATAAGAAGGATTCAAGATAAGATCTTCCAGGTACCTTCAAGGGTTTTTTTTTTGTTGTTGTTCAATTTTAGAATTTGGAAATCTGAAACTTAGGAGCTTCTGGTCTTGGGGAAGTGACTTCCTTCCTGCACCTCCTGGACTATGATTGCAGCATGACACCTTAATGAGCGATCTTATCTTCTCGGCTATCGGTATAACTCACCCGCTGAAGGTTTTCCAGAAAGTGAGGCTTTCAGGAAGGGATCCGGGAAAGAAGGACAATCCACAACAAAGCAGGACACCAAAAATTCCAGTGGAATTCGATCCCCCCCCCCACCTGTATTGGATCACATGACAGAATCAGAATCAAAATAGAGCTGGAAAAGGGACCTTGGAGGTCTCCTAGTCCAGCTCCCTCCTCAAGTAGGAGACCCTAGACCAGTGATGGCTAACCTTTTTGCCATTGCATGCTGAAAGTGGGGGGAGCGCGGGGTGGTGGTGGTGTCACACGTGTGTGTGCCCACACCCAAAATTCAATGCGCCCCACTCTCTGTGCCTTTGCATGCAACCTCTCTGCTCTCCCCCTATTTTTGGCACGCGATGGCACGGTGGGCCTGGTAGGCCCCTTTTTTGCCCTCCCCAAGCTCCAGAGCCTTCTTGGAGCCTGGGGAGGGTGAAAACAGCCTTCCCCAGCCCTCCTGGAGGCCCCCTGGAGGCCAGAAATGGCCCGTTTCCTGACTTCCGGTGGGACCGGAAGGCCTGAAAATCAGCTGGCCGATGCGCGCTGGAGCTGAGCTAGGGTAACATTTGCATGCCCACAGATATGGCTCCATGTGCCACTTGTGGCACATGTGCCATAGGTTCACCATCATGGCCCTAAACCCGTGATGGCGAACCTATGACACGGGTGCCACAGTTAGCACACAGAGCCATATCAGAGGGCACGCAAGCGTTGCTGTAGCTCAGCTCCAGCGCACCAGTCAGCTGATTTTTGGGCCTTTTGATCCCACCGGAAGTTGGGAAATGGGCTGTTTCCGGTCTCTGGAGGGCCTCCGGGGGGATGGGGAAGGCTTTTTTCGCCCTCCCCAGGCTCCTAGAAAGCCTCTGGAGCCTGGGGAGGGTGAAAAATGGGCCTACCAGGCCCACTGTGTTATCACGTACTAAAAGCGGGGGGCGCGCATGTGCAGGGGTGGGGTGCATTGAATTATGGGTGTGGGCACACACGGGGGTGACTTCTCCGCGCTCCCCCTGCTTTTGGCACGCAACGGCAAAAAGGTTAGCCATCACTGCCCTAGACCATTTCAGACAGGTGGCTGTCCAGTCTCTTCTTAAATGATGTAACACCCACAACTTCTGAAGGCAAATTCTTCCACTGGTTAATTGTCCTCCCTGTCAGGAAGTTTCTCCCTAATTCCAAGTTGCTTCTCTCCTAAATTAATTTCCATCCATTGTTTCTTCTCCTGCCTTCAGGTGCTTTGAAAAATAAATTGACCCTTCTTCTTTGTGGAAGCCCCTCAAATCCTGGAATCCTGCTATCATGTCCCCCCCCACAGTCCTTCTTTTCTCTGGACTAGCCAAACTCAAATCCTGCAATTGTTCTTCACATGTTTTTGTCTCCAGGCCTTTAATCATTTTAGTTACTCTTCTTTGCACTTTTTCCAAAGCCTCAACGTCTTTTTTGGAATGTGGCGACCAAAAATGGATGCAGCATTCCAGGTGTGGCCTTACTAAGCGCTTACTAAAGTTCTACTCATACTTCACGGATCCAACAATTCTATCGAATCCGGAAAGATTCTACAATACGTACAAGTCGTCCTTAGTTTACGACCACAACGGAGCCCATTGCTAAGTGAGACGTGAAGTGAATTTTCTCCCATTTTACAACCTTCCTTGACACAGTTGTTTAATTGAATCACTGCTGTTGCTAAGTCAGTAACATGGTTGTTAAGTGAAACCAGCTTCTCCATTGACTTTGCTCATCAGAAGATCGCAAAAGGGGATCATGTGACCCTGGGACACTGCAACTGTCATAAGTACATGCCAGTTGCCAAGCGGCTGAATTTTGATCACATGACCCTGGGGATGTGGCAACTCTCGTAAGTGTGAAAACTGTCATCAGTCACTTTTCAATGCTGTGGTGACTTCAAATCAGTGGTAAAATCCAATTTTTTTTACTACCGGTTCTGTGGGGGTGGCATGGTGGGCTTGGCAAGGGAAGGATACTGCAAAATCCCCATTCCCTCCCCACTTCTGGGGGAAGGATATTGCAAAATCTCCATTCCCACCCCACTCCAGGGCCAGCCAGAGGTGGTATTTGCCGGTTCTCTGAACTACTCAAAATTTCCGCTACTGGTTCTCCAGAACCCATCAGAACCTGCTGGATTTCACCCCTGCTTCAAATGGTCACTAAATGAATGGTTATAAGTCAAGGACTAGTAGTTTCTTGCTTTAATCGTAACTAATAACCCAGCTCCATTTAAAGTTAGATTCTAGCTTGCTAGAAGTTCAAAAGGAACATATTCCCCTTTATAATTTCTTCACTATCATCTAGCAAAAATATACCTCACCTGGAGAAATATTTTCAGTGGCAGATGACTGGTGAACCGTTCTGGCAAGGATATCTGTCAAAAAAATGTTCCTATGGTGCAATGATTGTGATTGTCATAGCCACTATCTGGAATTTTATGGATAGGCTGTGCTAAAGAATCATTCCCCCCACCCCAAAAAAGGTGTAATACCAGAACATGAAAGAAAATTACTTTCTCCTGAGCAAATGGTTGTTATCAACCACAAATTACCAAGCAGATAAGAGAAACATATTTTGCTGAGAAACAATTTTCAATTTCTGGGAAGTGTTGTCTTGCTAATTTACTGGAGTTATTTAAAAGCATCAAGAAATCTATCATCAGAGAGAAGTTTCCAGTAGAAGGTCTTTAATTTCTAAAAGCTTTTGACTGCACCTCTCACCAAAGTTCTTGGATAAATTTTACAGTTATGGAAGAAATGAAAAATTCTAGCTGGATGATTAGCCCCAAACCTACTTTTAAAATATTTTTTTAAATATATCTGTGCTGTCTTCCTTAGATTCAGCTAATGGAAAGATTTAAATTGGATGAGAAAAAAAATATGAATCTGAAAAAGTTAAAATGGAAGCTGATAAAAAGCTCTGGACAAATGATGATCCTATTGAAAATGGAAACAGAAGGTGAACAACTTACATTTTGTATGATAAAAGGGGCAAAACATTTCAGATTTAATATACAGTTGGATCACTGAGGTTCTCCTTTTATTCTTTCCTGAGACTTTTAACATTCTTTTCTATTTCTCCTTGTTTCTCTTTGTATGTTTTGAAAATCAGTAAAGATAATTAGATAGGTAGGTAGGTAAGTAGGTAGGTAGGTAGGTAGGTAGGTTGATAGATAGATAAATAGATAGATAGATAGATAGATAGTAGATGATAATAGATAGACAGAGAGAGAGAGAGAGAGAGATTATAGGTAGTCTCTACTTAAAACAGTTCGCTTTTCAAACATACAATGACACTGAAAACAGAGACTTACGACCATTTTTCACACTTACAACTGTTGCCACATCCCCATGATCACAAGATCAAAATTGAGATACTAGGCCAGTGACTCATATTTATGACGGTTGCGGTGTCCTGGGGTCATGTGACCTTTCTGACCAGCAAAGTCAATGAGGAAGCCTGATTCACTTAACGACGTGTGACTAACCTAACAACTGCAGTGATTCACTTAGCAAGAGAAGTCGTCAAATGGGGCAAAACTCACTTAAATAAATGTCTCACTTAGCAACAGAAATTTGGGGATTGATTGTGGTCGTAAGGCGAGGACCAACTATATAAATATGGTAGGTAGGTAGGTAGGTAAGCAGGCAGGGAGAGAGAGAGAAGAGAGAGAAAGAAGGATAAGAATAAGACAGATAGATAGTGATAGATAATGGATAGAGAAAGATAGATAGATAGATAGATGATAGATAGATAGATAGATAGACAGACAGACAGACAGACAGACAGATGATAGGTAGATAGATAGATAGATAGATAATAGGTAGATAGATAGATAGATAGATAGACAGTTAGATGATAGACGGATTAGATAGACAGATGATGGATGGATAGATAGATGATTGATAAATATAGTAGATATATAGAAGATAGATAGATAGATAGATAGATAGATAGATAGATAGATAGATAGATAGATAGATAGAGATGGATGGATGGATGGATGGATTGATGGATGGATGAACTTCAACTCCCAGAATTCCACAGCTAACTGGGAACTGAAGCTGACACATCTATATATAGTATAATGACAGAGTCAAATCTGATGAGGTTATTATCCAGGAAAAAAATGACGGTTTTACCGTAACTTTCTCAAAACTGGCATTTGTTTAAGGCTTAGTGAGACGTGTGACCCCAGGTGCTGTGTCTTCTTCAACCACCCTTGGTTTAAAAAACCAGAAACCTAAGATTTTGCAGTCGCCATGCCGGTCAGCAGGAAAGAGGCAAACTGACTTCCCTCCGAGTTGCTTTCAAGCAAACCGCATTGGAACGGCGGTTTCTGCTTCTCCAATCTGGCCAGGGTTGAGATCACCCAAATCTGTTTCAACCGGCGCTAGCCGGTCCTTTCGATCTGCGTTTCTTGCATTTTGCAGATTTGATTGTACGGAGGCAACGATAGGAACAGCCCAGTGAGTCACTTATGGACGATAGAAGCTCAGCAAAACTTGCGCAACTCCACAACTTCAGGGCACTTGAGTGGGTGACTCATGATGTGGTGGTTTTCCTGGGGTGATGTGTCAGCACAACACCTTGCAGTTGTGTCACACTCTAATTTGAACTAGAGTTGAATGGGTCCAAGCCCACGAAGGCAAGGCCCACGGACGTTCAGCTGGCGTTGAGTCAGACGTAAATGGCAGGGTTTCTTCAAGGCGGCCTCCTAAAAATGTCGATGTAACATGTAGTTTTCCTCCGTCTTTGATTCCCTCAACACTGTCAAACTAGTTACTAAGCCTGCACTACTATTAATCTTCTCATCGTTCCCACCACACATCTCCTTTCACTTATGACTGCATGATTGTAATTTTGTTGCTTGTATCCTTACAATTTATATTGATATGGTTTCCTGATTGCTTATTTGTACCCTATGACTATCATTAAGTGTTGTACCTTATGATTCTTGACGAATGCGTCTTTTCTTTTATGTACACTGAGAGCTTATGCACCAGGACAAATTCCTTGGGTGTCCAATCACGCTTGGCCAATAAAGAATTCTATTCTATTCTATTCTATTCTATTCTATTCTATTCTATTCTATTCTATTCTATTCTATTCTATTCTATTCTATTCTATTCTATTCTATTCTATTCTACCCTACCCTACCCTACCCTACCCTATTCTACTCTATTTTCTTCCTCCCTCTCATCTGCCTTCCTCCCTCCTTCTTTCCTTCCTTCCCTACTACCTCCCACATTCCTTCCCTCCCTCTCGCATTCCCTCCTTCCCTCCCTTCCCTCCCTCTCCCTCCCTCTCTCCTTCCTTCCTTCCTTCCTTTTATGTACACCGAGAGCATGTGCACCAAAGACAAATTCCTTGGGTGTCCAATCACACTTGGCCAATAAAGAATTCTATTCTATTCTATTCTATTCTATTCTATTCTATTCTATTCTATTCTATTCTATTCTATTCTATTCTATTCTATTCTATTCTATTCTATTCTATTCGGATGTTGTTTACAATTTACTTCTCTTTTGGGGTTTGATTCAGCTTTGCGTCATCTGGATTTGGCGTAACAGATAAACTACGACGTATGATCCCAGCTGACCCCAAAATTTGAAATGCTGAGCAAATATAAACACCAATGCAGTGAATTGGTTTAAAAATGCACAATAAAAATGATGAATAAAATTAAATTACGTGTGGCCAGTTACTAGTGTGGCTAAACTTATGGGTGTTTTTCTGTGAATTTGATGCCCGAATGCTGCATTCTTTTTATGCCGTGAGAAATAATAAAATGAATTGCTAAGAAGACCGCTGTTGAGTGAGTTTTGCCTCAGTTTACGACCTTTCTTGCCTCCGTTGTTAAGTGAATCATTGCCATTGTTAGTAACCCAGTTGTTAAGTGAATCAGGCTTCCCCATGGACTTTGCTTGTCTGAAGGTCGCAAAAGGGGATCATGTGATCCTGGGACGTTGCAACCATCATAAGTATGAAACCATTTGCCAGTCATCTGAA
Organism: Masticophis lateralis; assembly: GCA_030761175.1. NCBI lineage: Eukaryota > Metazoa > Chordata > Lepidosauria > Squamata > Colubridae > Masticophis > Masticophis lateralis. Next base: position 282,513,094 of record JAUDYJ010000002.1, read on the forward strand.
ATTTGCTCATGGGACCATGGGGAGGCTGCAACAGTCATAAGTATGAAAAATGGTCCCTTTTTTCAGGGCCACTGTAACTTTTGGACGGTCACTAAATGAACTGTTGTAAGTCGAGGACTACCTAAAGGCATATTTTCTGATCCACTGCTTTTCTTAGAGGGGAGTTTCTCACCTTTGAAGATAGAAGACGTGCCAGGTCCTAATATTGAAAATGAAGAAATTTTGAGACCCAAAATAATCCTCGATTTACGACTGTTAATGGAGCTTGTTCCTTATGCTTGTAAACCATGACAGTTGTAAAACATCACACGAATAATCCAATTTTATGTCCCTTTTAGCAGCGGTTGTTTAACCCTGCCATCCCGAAGCCGTTCTGTATGGATGTGGATTAGCCGATAACCAGAAATAACTTGTTGTAAAACGTGGTTGTGTGACTGTGAGATGCTACAACCAACCGTAAACAGTTGAGCCTCCAAAGTTTACTTATGTGACCGTGGGGAAGGTCCGACTGTTGGAACTTCGAATCATCAGTAGGTCCATTGTAACTTTGAATGGTAAATTGAGGACTTCCTGTACCTTAATCTCTATGAATTTTATTAAAAAGTTGTCCTGTTGTTCTGTATACTTAGTTTTTCAATGGTTTTTCCAATCAACCTTGTGGAAATTACTGTTTACATCACAACTCCCAGAATCCTTCACAACCCATTCCCATGTTTGGAGAATGCTGGGAGTTGAGGTCGTGGAACGTCTAGAAGGCATCAGTTAGAGTTAGAGACATGGGGAAGTCAGTGGGGGGCTAAGACGTGGCGTCAAGAAAGTGGAATGGTTCCACGGAGAGGCCACGCCTTCATGTGGGTTGAGTTGGATTGAGTTGGGTTTAGTGCACTACAAAGATCTTTATGTTAATGGGAGCTCAGCTATCACTGTTGTAAACCATGGTCAATGGCCTTTATGAGATGGAAGAGGTCAACCATCCTAGTTTGTAAATCAGAACTGATGATTTTGTGTTATGGGTGAACTCAAGCCTCCTGGCTTATAAACAGTGGTTTACAGAGGTGTAAAATTGATGTAGACATCTGGACTAGGAGAGGGGCTCAACCTCCACTCCAAAACACCTGAAGGCAGGACAAGAAGCAACGGATGGAAAGAAGGACTAGGGGAGACATGATAGCAGTGTTCCAATATCTCAGGGGTTGCAAAAGAAGAGGGAGTCAAGCTATTCTCCAAAGCACCTGAGGGTAGAACAAGAGGTGGAAACTCATCAAGGAGAGAAGCAACTTAGAACTAAGGAGAAATTTCCTGACAGTTAGAACAATTAATCAGTGGAACAACTTGCCTCCAGAAGTTGTAAATGCTCCAACACTGGAAGTTTTTAAGAGGAGATTGGATAACCATTTGTCTGAAATGGTGTAGGATTTCCTGCCTGGGCAGGGGGTTGGACTAGAAAACCTCCAAGGTCCCTTCCAACTCTGGTCATTCAGGCTTCTCAGCAAAATTTCTTTCATGCCCTAAGGTTTAGGTGTGTTTGTGTGAGAGAGTGAACACAAATGTCTGAAGCCTTACAGAGAGATGGTTCTCTCATCATTTCATCTTTGACAGCCCCCTCCTCAAAAAAAGACCCTTCTAGTCCACTCGCCCTTTTGCATAGCTACTCCAGCCTTTGACCACACAAGCCCATTTTGGAAGTCCAGCTCCCACATCATCTCCCCTAAAAGTCAGGAAAGGGACATCCTCAAGGGAACGATTTCCATAACTCATGACAAACATAGTTGGGAGAAGGTTGTTTTTCTTCCTGGCTGAGAGATCCCTCGATCTTCACATCTGATCAGTCAACATAACAACCTGCTGTTTTGATCCTCCAGGAGCAGAAGGTGGTGGCTGGAACAATATTCCTCCAGGCATATCCAGATGTTTCTCCTGGAAAAAAAGCAGGAAGCACAAGGTTCCTAGCATGGAACATCTTTATAACAGAATAACATTGGACATTGGAGGTCTTCTAGTCCAACCCCCTGCTCAAAGAAGAGACCCTATACCATTTCAGAGAAATGGTTGTCCAATCTCTTCTTAAAAATCTCCAGTGATGGAGAACCCACAACTTTTGGTGGCCAGCTGTTCCACTGGTTAAATTGTTCTCACTGTCAGGAAGTTTCTCCTTAGTTCCAGGCTGCTTCTCTCCTTGATTAGTTTCCATCCGTTGCTTCTTGTCCTGCCTTCAGGTGCTTTGGAGAATAAGTGGACCCCCTCTTCTTCTTTGTGGCAGCCCCTCAATACTGGAAGACTGCTCTCAAGTCACCTCTAGTCCTTCTTTTCATTAAACTAGACATACCCAATTCCTGCAACCTTTCTTTATAGGTTTTAGCCTCCAGTCCCCTAATCATCTTTGTTGCTCTTCTCTGCACTCTTTCTAGAGTCTCCACATCTTTTTTTAATATCGTGGTGACCAAAAGTGGGTGCAATATTCCATGTATGTCTTCCCGAGGTCTTATAAAGTGGCCTTAACCAGTGGTGGGTTACAAAATTTTTTACTACTGGGTCTGTGGGTGTGGCATGGCTTGGTGGGTGTGGCAGGGAAAGGATACTGTAAAATCTCCATTCCCTCCTCACTCCAGGGAAAGGTTACTGCAAAATCCCCATTTCCCCCCTATCAGCTGGGACTCGGGAGGCAGAGAATAGATGCGGGTGGGGCCAGTCAGAATTTTTTCTACTGGTTCTCCGAACTACTCAAAATTTCCGTTACCGGTTCTCCAGAACTAGTCAGAACCTGCTGAATTCCGCCCCTGGCCTTAACGTTTCCTATGATCTTGATTCTATCCCTGTTCATGCAACCTAGGATTGCATTATCAACCTCCAGCCAGAATGAATCCACGGTTGAACTCTGAGCTGCTCCCCAAATGATTTCTCGTTCCGATCCTGAGAAAAGCTTAACACTTCACGTCATCCTGATTAGTGTTAAGGCAGGCTGAGTTTATCCTAGGGATCTGGTTTATCCTGGGTCTGAGACCTTCAACCAGCCTTGGGAAGGTTGGGAATTAAATTTGGCAATAGTCCAAACACCCTGCTTGGACAGGGCAGTGACTTCAGTGTGTGTGTGACGTAGCTGACAAGAAGGGGAGAAAAGGAAAAGAGAAAACCACACACTCTGTGCAAGGCTGTGCAGTGGGTGTGTCAGGGCGTGGGTGTGCACAGGCGGCAGTCACAGGGCAGAGGAGGACCTGGGGCGGATCCAGGATCTCTCCACCTGCTTATAAGCTGGGGAAGGTTTGGATTCTGTACATCAGCTCCAGAGAGCTGTGGCTGACAAGTTCAGAGCCAGGCATCTTCTAGGCTTCTTCCACACCTATACTGTCAGATCCAGGAGCCATGGGGAGGCAGAAGGAAGTATTGTCGGCTGTCGGACGGAGGCTGAGGATCAGGAATAAGCTACTCCGGCAGGCCCTGGCTGAATGCCTGGGCACCCTGATCTTGGTGGTACGTAAGTGGACGGGGACTGGGGTGGGGAAGAAGGGAGGAGAAGGAGGAAGAGAAGCGAGAAGGAGAAAAAGGAGAGAGAAGGAGGGGGAGGAGGAAAAGAACAAGAAGGAGAAAAAGGAGAGAAGAGGAGGAGGAGGAGGAGAAAAAGGAGAAAAGGAGGAGGAGGAGGAAAAGAACAAGAAGGAGAAAAAGGAGAGAAGAGAATGAGGAAGAGGAGGAGGAGAATGAGAAAAAGGAGAAGAGGAGAAAGAGGAGGAGGAGGAGGAGAAGGAGAAAAAAGAGAAGAGGAGGAAGAGAACAAGAAGGAGAAACCGAAGACAAGAGGAGGAGGAGAAGAAATGATCGTAGTAGTGGAGAATGAGGAGGAGAAGAAGAATGAAGAGGAGAGGGGGAGAAAAAGAAGGAGAAGAAAGAGGGAAAGGAGAAGGCAAGGAAGAAAGGAGAAGGAGAAGGTGAGGGGGAAGGAGAAATAAGGGTGGAGGAGGAGGAGGAGGAGAAAAGGGGGAGAAAGAGAAGGGGAGAAAGGAGGGTGGTATTGGAGGAGAAAGAGGAGGAGGAGGAGGAGGAGGAGGAAGGCTTTACTCTCTTTGGCACAATGAAATGCCCTGATGGCATATAGTAGAAGCACCATGAAATAATTCACTAAAGATCGGTATGCTCTGTTCACACAAGGCAAGAACCTTGGTTAATGTTAATCTTGGTCTGTTTTTACTCTGGCTGAATATCTACCTAAGTGAGGTCCAACCCCTTTGGTTAACTTTGGGTGGAAAGTACTGTTCTAACCTAGGAAATGGGTTTGCTTAGGGACCAGGTTCAGACTGTGGTGTGAATGGAGCCGGTGACTGAAAATCATGGCTGAGGTTTTCTCACTAGTTGTGCCCATTATGGATTTGCTTCCAGAAGGGAGGAAGAATTGAAAATCCTTTCTAAAACTGAGGATTTGGGGGTTTCACAGAGCTCAGTTAAAACACTGTTGAAGCATTCTATATAATTGGAAAGTTTGCACATTGGGTATCAAAACCAAAATAGACCAAGTTTGAATTTCTAGAAACTTTCCAAGTTCTTCCAGAATTGCTTTGGGGTTTGCTTCATATAGCTAATATTTAGGGCAGGGGTATCCCAACTTTGGCAATTTTAAAACAATTGTACTTCAATTCCCAGAATTCCCCAGCAACCATGCTGGGGGTTGAAATCTACAGGTTTTGTGAGTTCAAGTCCCACCTTAGCCATGACTTTGGCCAAGTTGGGTGGGTGACTTTGGCCCAGCCACACACACACACACACACACACTCAACCCAACCTACTTCACAGGGTTGTTGTTGTTGACAATGCTCTTCATAACTCAGTGGTTCTCAACCGTGGCCACTTAAGAAGTGTGGACTTCAACTCCATGGGAATTGAGTTGAAGTTACCTTTGGAATTCTGGGCGTTGAAGTCCACACATATTATAGTTGCTAAGAAAGGAAGGGAGGGAGGGAGGGAGGAATGGGAGGAGAGAAGGGAAGGGAAAAAAAGAGGAAGGGAAGGAGAGAGAAGAAGGGAAAGAAGAAGAAGAGAGAGAGAGAGAAGAAGGGAAAGGAAGGAAAGGAAGGGGAGAGAGCAAGGAAAGGGAGGAGAGAGAAAGGAAAGGAAAAGGAGAGGAAAGAGAGAAAGGAAGGGAAGGAAGGAGAAAGAGAGAGAGAAGAATGGAAATGAAGAAGGAAGGAAAGGAAGGGGAGAGAGCAAGGAAAGGGAGGAGAGAGAAAGGAAAGGAAAAGGAGAGGAAAGAGAGAAAGGAAGGGAAGGAAGGAGAAAGAGAGAGAAGAATGGAAATGAAGGAAGAAGAGAGAAGGTTGGGAAGGGAGGAGAGAGAGCGAAAGGGAAGGGAAGGAAGATGAGAGAGACAAAGGAAAGGGAAAGGAGAGGAAAGAGAGAGAGGAAGGGAAGGAAGGAGAAAAAGAGAGAGAAGAATGGAAATAAAGGGAAGGGGAGAGAGCAAGGGAAGGGAGGAGAGAGAAAGGAAAGGAAAAGGAGAGGAAAGAGAAAGGAAGGGAAGGAAGGAGAAAGAGAGAGAGAAGAATGGAAATGAAGGAAGAAGAGAGAGAAAAAGGAAAGGGAAAGGAGAGGAAAGAGAGAGAGGAAGGGAAGGAAGGAGAAAAGAGAGAAGAATGGAAATAAAGGGAAGGGGAGAGAGCAAGGGAAGGGAGGAGAGAGAGTAAAAGGGAAGGAATAAGAGAGAAAGGAAAAGGAGATGAAAGAGAGAGAGGAAAGGAAGGAAGAAGAGAGAAGGTTGGGAAGGGAAGAGAGAGAACGAAAGGGAAGGGAAGGAAGAAGAGAGAGAAAAAGGAAAGGAAAAGGAGAGGAAAGAGAGAAGAAGGGAAGGCAGGAGAGAGAAGGGTAGGGAAGGGAAAAGAGAGAGCAAAAGGGAAGGCAGAGGAAAGAGAGAGAGAAAGAAGAAGGGAATGGAAGAAAAATAAGGGAGTGGAAGAGGAGAGAGAAAGGGAGGGAAGGGAGAAGAAAGAGAAACACTGCTAACTTCGCAAGCTAATTCCCGTGAATAAATCAGGGCTCCTTCTGTTGAAGTTTTGGCTGAGAGCAATCACCTTGGTATCACCTCACGTTCTTGGCAAACTGTGCCAAGTTTTGCACCACTTCAGCCCTGTTTCTCTTACTCCGGAGAAATCTTACGGAGGTTATAACTGAGCAGTTGCTTACGGACAATTAGGGTGAGCCTCCTGTCTGACAGTAGCTAAACTATTGTCCACCCCATAACCTTACTTAAAGGATACTCATCGTGCAGTTTCCCCCAAGGTTAGGGTTCATGTCACATCTCTCCCCGGATAAGTAGAATTTTGCCAAAATCATTCAATGGGCTCAATTCACGGAACCGATGATCAGCCACAAGCTACAGGGAGTCCTCGACTTACGACCACAACCGAGCCCGGCATTTCCGTCGCTAAGCGAGACAAGAAAATTTCGCCCCTTTTCACGACCTCTCCTTGCCACGGTTCTTAAGCGAATCGCCGCAGTAGTTAAGTTAGCAACCCGGTTGTTAAGCGAATCTGGCTTTCCCATTGACTTTGAAGGGAGCAAAAGGGGACATTGCAGCCGACATAAATACGAGTCAGTTGGCAAGTGTCTGAATTTTGATTACCTGACCACGGGGATGCTGCAATGGCCATGTGAAAAACAACCGTAAGTACCTATTTTCAGGGCCATTGTAACTTTGAATGGTCACTATGCGAACTGTTGTAAGTCGAGGACTACCTGTGGGCTTTGAGTCTCATTGGTCAAACCCGTTGGCCAAACTCAACCCATCTTCTTTAGCAAAGGATCTGGGAACCTTTGAGTATTTTAACCCCTCTCTTGCAACATGGGTGAGGTGACGAAGGAAGGATGAGTCTTTGTTTTTCTATTTTAAGTAAACTTTTCTGAGAACCTTTGGGGAGAGGCGCAACAATATTTACACAACCACAAATATTTGAGTTGCTTTTCCCAGGGTTTGGGATCACAACTCCCTAGCACCATTGGGAGAAGAAGGTGGGGAGGGGGAGGTCTCCTCCTCCACTACTCAAGGAGCTGCTGAGAGGTTTGCAAAAGCTGAAAAAGCAACTGCAGTGAGAAAATAGCAGGGCATTGCAATCTCAGCCATGCCCGTTTGCACCGATGTACCCGTGCCGTTAACGCATTGTTTCTTTCATCCACCCGCTGCTCCCTTGTGCAGGGCCATTCCTGGAAATTAATGGAACCCATTTTCGTGATCCTATTGGGAGTCGCCCAGAGTCTGGTATAAGATGGGCGGCTGTATAAATCTCATAGATAAATTTACGCGAAGATTTGTAACTGTGGAGCCCTTGGTGCTCTCTCTCAGCTGGGTGGTTTCATGACCCAACGGGGGAACATCATCAGGGCTAGAAAGGAGTGGGGTTTGCAGAGAAGGAAGAGGAGGAGGAGGAGGAGGAGGAGGAGGAGGAGGAGGAGGAGGAGGAGGAGGAGGAGGAGGAGGAGGAGGAGGAGGAGGAGAAAGAAGAGGAGGAAGAGGAGGAGGAGAAGAAGGAGGAGAAGAAGGAGGAGAAGAGGAAGAGAGGAGGAGGAGAAGGAAGAAGAGGAGGAGGAGGAGAAGGAAGAGGAGAAGGAAGAAGAGGAGGAGGAGAAGGAAGAGGAGGAGGAGGAGAAGGAAGAAGAGGAGGAGGAGAAGGAAGAGGAGGAGGAGGAGAAGGAAGAAGAGGAGGAGGAAAACTGGGGGGTCCTTGGTGCTTTCTGAGTTGGCGGTTTTCTTGCAGATATTTCATAACCCAACTGGGTAACATCAGCAATGCTAGAAGGGAGTGGGGTTTGCAGAGAAGGGGAGGAGGAGGATGCAAATGATTATGATGAGGAGGAGGAGGAGTTGTGGTGGTGGTGGAGGAGGAGAACTATGGGGTCCTTGGTGATCTCTGAGCTTGGTGGTTTTCTCATCGACATTTCATTACCCAGCTAGATAACATCATCAATGCTAGAAGGGGGAGGAGGAGGAGGAGGAGGAGGAGGAGGAGGAGGAGGAGGAGGAGAACTATGGTGCTCTCTGAGCTTGCTTGTTTTCTTGCAGATGTGTCATGACCCAACTAGGGAACATCATCAATAGTAGAAGAGAGTGAGGTTTGCAAAGCTTGGTTCTTTTCTTGCAGATGTTTCATTATCCAACTAGGCAACTTCATCAGTGCTAGAAGGGCTGGGTGGGTTGCTCTCTCTTTATATACTAGTGGCTTCTCCTGTCAGTGTTGGTGTGAATGTTTTTGGTAATTTCTTGTTTCAGCTGTTCTTTACTGAGATGGTAAGCAACCAAGAACAGAGAGCAAACCCCCTTCTATCGCTGAAGGCATTGCCTGGTTAGAACATAGAATAACAGAGTTGCAAGGGACCTTGGAGGTCTTCTAGTCCAACCCCCTGCTTAGGCAGGAAACCCTACACCACTTCAGACAAATGGTTGTCCAACATCTTCTTAAAAACTTCCAGGGTTGGAGCATTCATAACTTCTGGAGGCAAGTTGTTCCACTGATTAATTGTTCTAACTGTCAGGAAATTTCTCCTTAGTTCTAAATTGCTTCTCTCTTTGATTAGTTTCCACCTATGGCTTCTCATCTTGCCTTTTGGTGCTTTAGGAAATAGTTTGACTCAGTGGTGGGATTCAAGTAATTTAACAACCGGTTCTCTGTCCTAATGATTTCTTCCAACAACCAGTTTGCCAAACTGCTCAGAAAGTTAACAACCGGTTCTCCCGAAGTGGTGTGAACTGGCTGAATCCCACCATTGGTTTGACTCCTTCAATCCTTTGTAGGAGCCCCTCAAATATTGTATAATTATTGTCTAATAACTAATCATTATTATTATTGTTATTGTCTAATAAGTATAGGCACTCTGCCTATGGGCTGGAAGAATTTTCACCCAGCCTGGAGGAACATATTGCGTGGAATTCTGGGGAGCGATGCCCCTGACATCATTCTCAAGTTGATTTGATGCATACTTCAGCTGTCCTGAGCTTTCACCCTGGATAATTAACTGGCAATCTGACAAAGAAAGAAATATTTGGCTAGCAAAGGTGGTAATAAAATTATCTCCTATCTTCCCCCAAGGCCAAATTCCTAAAGGGTAATAGGGTTGTTCCATGCCAAACAACTTAAGTAATTTCTTAGATCTTTGCAAGACATCGTGTTTTCTCTTGCTGAAGCTCTCAGAAAACTTCTCTTTGCTTCTGGGTTTGCCCTAAATATTTTTTGAACCCCTTTTGGTCTTCAGCTACGCTGGTTCTGTGGTCTTAAAGGGTCTGTGCAGGTTAAAATAGCGAGCCTGGATAGCTCAGCAGACTAATGCATTGTGATTAACTCCAGCTGTCTGCAACTATTGCAAGTTGGAATCTCATCAGGCTCAAGGTTGACGCAGCCTTCCATCCTTTCTAAGGTAGATAAATTGAGGACCCAGTTTGTGGGGGCAATAAGCTGACTTTGTATAAAATATACAAAAGTATGAAGGCTATTGCTTAACGCATTGTAAGCTTCCCTGAGTCTCTGGAGAAGGGCGGCACATAAATCAATTTAAAATAAAAAAAAAATTAGGGGACTGGAGGGTAAAGCATATGAAGAACAGTTGCTGGAAATGGGAATGTCTGGTTTAACAAAGAGAAGGACGAGGTAGAAACCTTCCAATATTTGAGAGGCTGCCCCAAAGAAGAGGAGGTCAAGCTATTCCCCACAGCACCAGAAGGCAGGAGAAGAAACAATGGATGGAAACTCATCAAGGATAGTAAGAATAGTAAGTGGCTTTTGTGTCTGTGACTGAACTTTGAAAGGGGATTAGACTAGAAGACCTCCAACTCTTCTGCTTTTCTGTTCCTAGAGGGGTCATGATAGCAGGGTTCCAGTATTTGAGGGTCTGCCACAAAGGAGAAGAGGGCATCAAATTATTCTCCAAAGCACTGGAGGGCAGCACAAGAAACAATGGATGGAAACTAATCAAGGAGAGAATTAACTAAGAGAAATTTTCTAACTGTGAGAACAATTAACCAGTGGGACAGCTTGCCTCCAGAAGTTGTGGGTGCTCCATCATTGGAGGTTTTCAAGAAGAGATTGGACAAGCATTTGTCTGAAATGGTATAAGGGTTTCCTGCCTGAGCGCGGGGTTGGACTAGAAGACCTCCAAGGTCCCTTCCAACTCTGTTATACTGGTCTGTTATTCTGTGATATAACCAGCAAACTATGGAACAGCTTCCTTTTGGACTTGTGGATGCTCCATCTCTGGAGGCTTTGAAGAACAGATTGGACAACCATTCGACCAGGATGGAATTCTTGGTCAATGGGATGGACTAAAAGATCTCTAAGATCTCTCCCACCCCTATGACTCTATGTTCTAAGTTGCCTTTTTAAAAATGTTTTTAAGTAGTTTTGAGAACTTGCAGGAGAATTTTGGTGGTAGGAGAGGAAAACAAATACGCTCCTTAGAGTTTGGTATTCAGTTGGGTGTGTTGGACTGCAAGATGATATTTCAAGGAAGAAAAAGAAGGAAGGATAAATAGATTTTTTTTTTTAAAAAAATGGACATTGGAAGAGCAAAGAGTTTATATTTGTCCAAGTCTGAATAGCTGAAAGGAAGAATAGGGGATCTTTATGGAGAAGAGTCTAAAACAGAACTTTTTAATCTCAGCAACTTTAAGATATACGAATTTTAGTTACCAGAATTAGCTGAGGAATTCTGGGAGTTGAAGTCCATACATCCTAAAGTAGTCTAAAAAAAAAAAATCAACGGTGAAAAAAGTACTCATTTAACAATTGCCTTGACCGGCTTAACAAACTTAGCAAGAAAAGTTGTAAAACGAGATCAGAACTCACTTACCAAATTTCTCTCTTGGCGACATCAATTCTGGGCTCAATTGTGGTTGTAAGTCAAGGATGACCTAACCTGCATGTATAAAAGAACAAGGAGTGCGAATTGCAACAAGCAAAGACAGGGAAATTAAAATGCAGAAATAAAGGAAATCTCAGCCGAGATTTCAGCAGGCTTTGAGTGTTTCTGTCAACAGCAACAATGTTGGTTTGAGCCCAAGAAGATTTTAATCAATTGGGGGAGAATTAGGCTTGAGATTTTAATCAACTGGTTGGTTGAATCAATCGATCCATAAAAACACAATTTAATTGAAAAGGTTTTGCAATGAGTTGGGGCAATCTGTCTGTTTTTGTGACACGAAGACTATAAAAATATTAATTGGATGGATCTACGTGGATAGATCTGTTTGGAAAGAGGATTGCAGCCTGACATTGCTTCTGAGTCTACTCAGAAGGAATCTATGTTGAATCCATTAGGGCGGTGTTTCTCAAGCACTTTTAAGTTGTGTGGACTTCAACTCCCAGAATTCCCCAGCCAGAATTCCCTAGCCAGCTGGCTGGGGAATTCTGGGAATCGAAGTCCACACAGTTTAAAGATGCTACTGTTAAGAAATACCAAGTTAGGCGTTAACGTTTCCCTAAGTTTGCACATTTTTTTTTTTTTTTTTTTTTGCAAAATCAGATTTCAAGTCCTCATTGTGCTTATTTGACACAAACCAAGCTTCTTTTCGGAGCCTGTATGTGTGGTGATGTGTTGGAAAACACAATACTCCGAAACCCCTAGAGGACACCTGCTTTCTTGCCCAACCCTGGCACAATTATCCTGTCTCTAGAAAGATTTCACCGGTGCCAAGTTTAATTAACAAAGCTGCACCCGGGAAGATCCCTAGTGCGTTCCCAGGAGAACAAAAGAAACTCTTGAAAGCTCGGAGGGGGAAAGAGAAAAAGCAGAAATTTTTGGGGAGCGCCCGATGCTAGACTTGAAAAGGACCCCTCCCCGCTGCGCCTCTTGGAACAGAGGAGTTGAAATCTATTAACAGCTTTAATGAATTTGGGAGAGCCGGAATATGGGAAGATTAATTTTGGGAGGAACCCAAGCAGGCTTCTTTGGCATTTACAATCTATTCCCAAGGCAGGGAAGACAAGCTGAATTCTACAGGTGTTTTGTCTGTGTTCCCCGCTGCACCCCCTAGGCAAGGTGGGGCAGCTGTTGGAAAGGGAGATGGAAAAAAAAAGATGATTTAACGGCGGTGTTACAAGCCGAGCTCCCAGGGTTTGTGTGGGTACATGCTCCCCTCTTTCCTTGCCCTTTATTATTCTTAGTTTTTGAGAAGGGCGGGGTCACCAGGATGAGTTCAACCTGGATTAGGATGAGGGTGGGACCTAAAGTTGGCTTTGTCACTTGGCTTAGCAAACTCCGTTTTTTTTTAAAAAAAATTGATTTATATGCTGCCCTTCTCCGGAGACTCAGGGCGGCTTACAATGCGCCAAGCAATAGCCTTCATACTTTTGTATGTTTATACAAAGTCAGCTTATTGCCCCCACAAACTGGGTCCTCAATTGACCTACCTTAGAAAGGATGGAAGGCTGAGTCAACCTTGAGCCTGGGGAGATTCGAACTAGCAGTAATTGGAGTCAGCTGGGTTTTGATTTTGCTTCGTTTTGGAGCCTGCAGAACAACAGCAGCGAGATCCAATAGGTGGAGAACATGCTGGAGAATTCAGATTGGGTGGGGCGATTGTCCAACCTTGGCCACTTTAAGACCTGTGGGACTTCCAACTCCACAGTTGAAATCTGGAGTTGAAATCCACAAGTCTTAAAAATGGCCAAGATTGGACACCCCTGGGCTAAAGCCTTGAGGGATCTGCGGGGATCTTGAGTTTGAATCTCCCTTTTCTAGTACTCTTTTACAAACATTATACTATATTGAGGGACACGGGATCTGGTGGCTCAGTGGCTAAGATGCTGAGCTTGTCAATCGAAAGGTTGGCAGTTCAGCGGTTCGAATCCCTAGTGGGTTAGCTCCTGTTACTTGTCCCAGCTTCTGCCAACCTAGTATGTAAAAAAAGTAGAAAAATAGGGACCATCTTTGGTGGGAAAGTAACAGTGTTCCGTGTGCCTTTGGCATTTAGTCATGTTGGCCACATGACCACAGAGACATCTTTGGACAGCGCTGGCTCGTCGGCTTTGAAATGGAGATGAGCACTGCCCCCTAGAGTCAGGAACGACTAGCACATAGGTATGAGGGGAACCTTTATCTTAACTATATTGAGGGTAAGTCCCTTTAGGTGGAAAGTTAGAAGATTAACTTAATCGTCTTGATTAAATTCTTGAGATGAAGGACTGAAGGATAACTTTGGCAAGTACGCCTCTAAAACTAGCTCACCTTAAGAAACTTGACGTGTTTGAGTTGATCAGGACTTCCATGGTAGATCTTCAGAAGATCCCAAGGCTGTGGACTGCTTAGTGAAGTTCAGAAATAAAATAGTTCGGTATAGGAGTATTTGAGGGACATGGTAAAACCGGCATGCTGGTTGGAGAATTCTGGGAGTTGAAATCCATGCATCTTAAAATTGTTGAAGTTGAGAATCACCAGCTTAGACAATGAGGTGGTGGTGTCCAGTGCAGTGACTTTGTCAGCCTTCAAACAGGGCAACTCCATGTGAAAAGTCACATGTGTGTTGTCTGCAGTAATAATGTCCCTCAGCATGGCGAATCTTGGAAATGTTGAACCAGTGTGGTACACTACAAAACTGAGTCTTTGAGGTAGATGAGTTCAGAGCAGGGGTGAAATTCAGCAGGTTCTGACAGGTTCTGGAGAACCAGTAGGAGAAAGTTTGAGTAATTTGGAGAACTGGCAAGTGCCACCTCTGGCTGGCCCCAGAGTAGAGAGGGAATGGAGATTTTGCAATATCCTTCCCCTGCCACGCCACCAAGCCACGCCCACCAAGCCACACCCACCGAACTGGTAATAAAAAAATTTGGATTTCACCACTGGTTCAGAGGAAGTCACACCAACAAAGATGGCTGTCTCAGATGGTGCATAATGGATACTGTGAAAGTTTGTATGCCGGGAGACGAAGAAATTGGAGTCAAGAAGCTACAAACCACTGAGGACGGCAGAAATGATGGTCTTTCCTAGACTTTTCCCGAGAGCTGCGTAAATCGATTTAGTATGACTTTGTTTCTACCCACGATCTACACTTTCTTTTAATTGGTCTCTAAAGACCTCCTGAGCACAAAACTAACACGGAGATGAGACCAGAAGAAGCAGGACTGATTTTAATTTTCCTGCCACAGACCAACGATTTCTTTTAAAAACCCTTTGGCCCTTTTAATGATGCAAAATCAGAATATTGAACCTAGCAGTGACTTCACAAGAATGTCCTGCTTCTTATGTTGTCAAAAGGTCTTGGAAAGATTTCCAGGTGAAGATGGCACAGAAAAAGGGAAGAGACTGTCTTCCCACACCCTTGGGTAAAACTTACTACCGGTTGCTACAGAACGTTGGGCATTGATGTTCCTGTTTTGCAAAACAGGAAATCAAGAGGAAAGCAGTGAATTAATTAGGGTAGGGAGAAATGAATTACGGGCCAAGAACCTTAGTAAGATCACACCTGGCATCCAGTTTTAGGTTTCCACATTATAAGAAAGATGTTGAGACTTTGGAAAAAAAGTGCAGAGAAGAGAAACTAAAATGATTAGGGGACTGGAGGCTTAAATATATGAACAACGGTTGCAGGAATTGGGTATGTTTAGACTAACGAAGAGAAGGATTGACTACATGATAGCAGTTCCAATATTTTGAGGGGCTGCCACAAAGAAGAGGGAATCAAGCTATTCTCCAAAGCTCCTGAAGGGAGGACAAGAAGCAACGGATGAAGCAACCTAGAACTAAGGAGAAATTTCTTGACAGTGAGGATAATTAACCTGTGGAACTGCTTGCCACCAGGAATTGTGGGCGCTCCAACAGTGGAGATTTTTCCAACTCTTGTTATTCAGTTCTGTTCTATTTCAGTCCCAGCCCTCTCCCAGATCTCAAATTTGGACCCGCGGTTGATTTATTGCTCAATTTTGCAGGCCATTCTTCTTCAGCCTTTCTCAGATTACAGCCATTGTTTCTGACATCCCAAAACACGACGGGAGTTTCGAATAACTCAACTCCTTTGGCAGTTTTCGGACCAAAGCCAAACTTACGGAAGGTTGCCCACGAGAAATCTTATCCTGTCCACGCCCTGTGCAAGAAAGCCCTTCTTTGAAAGAGAATAGGATTGTCTGACATAACAGTGGCAAAGAATATGATTCAGAGTCCGATTTTTGTTCAAAGCTCAAGGACAAGCAACTTTTTTTTTTATCCTCTGCTAAGGAGTGAAATTTAATCAGCTTGCCAGAGGAAGGAGGAAGAAAGTAATCTGAGAGCAAACAAGATTTGATTGCATAAGAACCTGAACTAAAATGGAAACTTTTTTTTCCCTTGGTTTCTTGGTTACTTAGAAACTCTCCGTAAATGCTAGGCGGGTAGTCCTTACGATCACAACAGAGCCCAATATTTATGCTGCTGAGTGAGACATTGGTTCAATGAATTTTGCCCCATTGCACGACATTTCTTGACACCGTTGCTAAGTGAATCACTGCGGCTGTCAAATTAGTAAGACGGTTCTTAAGTGAATCCAGTTTACGCATTGACTTGACTCATCAGAAGGTCGCAAAAGGGCGTGACGCTGGGGCAACCGTCATAAATACGAGTCAGTTGCCAAGTGTCAGAAATGTTGATCATGTGACCATGGGGATGCTAGAAATATTGTAACTGTGAAAAACGGTCATAAGTCGCTTTTTTTAAAAAAAATTGATTTATATGCCGCCCTTCTCCGGAGACTCAGGGCGGCTTGCAATGCGTTAAGCAATAGCCTTCATACTTTTGTATATTTATACAAAGTCAGCTTATTGCCCCCACAAACAGGGTCCTCATTTGACCCACCTTAGAAAGGATGGAAGGCTGAGTCAACCTTGAGCCTGGTGAGAATAGAACTCATAGTAATTGCAGGCAGCTAGATGTTAAATGCTGCCTTAGTAGGAGGCATTAGACTCCTACGCCACTCAGGCTTTTTCAGGGCCATTGTCTCTTTGAATCAATAAATGAACTGTTGTAATGACTCTCTGCATATGTACTATTGCTTGCTTTAAAATAAATATCAGATATTTGCACCATGTAATGATATTCTTCAGCAAGGAATATAGTCCCCTGATCTGGGAACAAAACTTCAACTGTTATTACATTGTTTTTTAACTTCAGGTATTCCTCAATTTATGACCATTAAGGAGCCTGCTTATTACAGTTGTAAATCATGACCATCATGAGGCAGGTCACCCATGCGAGCGAGCTGATTTTACGACCGTTTTTTAACACCGGTTGTTAAGGGAATCACCATGGTTGTTAAGCGAATCAGAGGTCGTTAAACGAACCCATCGTTTGCCGCGGGGAGTTTTTGCCGGTTGTCAGCAAAAACTTTGTAAATTGCGGTCACGTGACAACAGGACTCTGCCAACAGTTGTAATTCAGTGGAAATGCGGTCACATGACCCAGGGGGTGGGCGGGGCAGCCGTCGTAACTTCAGAACCAGATCACAAGTACTGTTCGAGGGCCCCGTTGTAAGTTTCAACGGTCGCGTAAGGGGATTGGTCGTAAGTCAAGGACTAACTGTAGGAACGTACGTGGCACATTTCGCAATGAGAAGTCCATATGTGCAAAATTTACATTCTTATTTTGGCTAGTTAGAATCGAATAGAGCTGCCTGGAAGGGACCTTGCTCAAGCTGGAGAACCTGTGATGATAGAGAGACGAATAAGGGAATTAACCACAAAATGACCCAGCTTGAAAATATCACATCCAGTGGGGCGGAGGAGATTTTTGTAAACGAGACGATCGATCTTAAGAAGAGCTGGATTCTACTAAGCGGGTTCTTGACTTCGCCTCCGATTGATTGCAAAAATCACCCGTCTCCTTTTCCGATGCTTCACCCAGTCTCTTCCTTCTTGTCAGATGTTCGGTTGTGGTTCGGTGGCCCAGCTGGTGCTCAGCAGGGGGAGTCACGCCCGTTTTCTGACGGTCAACTTGGCTTTCGGGTTTGCTGTGACGCTTGGAATTCTCATTGCTGGACAAATCTCAGGTATGGCGGCTTCAATTCATCTCAAACACATAGATGCCCCCCCCCCCATTTTATGTACCATAAGACTGGCAGCTCACATCTGCAGCAATGCAGACTTTCCTTTTCCCCCTTCCCTTCCCCTTCCTTCTCCTTCCTTCTCCTTTCCTTTCCTTTTCTTTCCTTTCTTTTCCTTTCCTTCTTCTTTCTTCCCTTTCCTTCCCTTCTCTTCCCTTCCCTACCTCTCTTCTCTTCTCTTCTCTTCTCTTCTCTTCTCTTCTCTTCTCTTCTCTTCTCTCCTCTCCTCTCCTCTCCTCTCCTCTCCTCTCCTCTCCTCTCCTCTCTTCTTCCTTTCCTTTCCTTTCCTTTCCTTTCCTTTCCTTTCTTTTCCTTTCCTTTCCTTTCCTTTCCTTTCCTTTCCTTTCCTTTCCTTTCCTTTCCTTTCCTTTCCTTTCCTTCTTTCCTTCCCTTTCTTTTCCTCTCCTCTCCTCTCCTCTCCTCTCCTCTCCTCTCCTCTCCTCTCCTCTCCTCCCCTCCCCTCCCTTCCCTTCCCTCCCCTCCCCTCCCCTCCCCTTCCGTTCTCTCTTCTTTCCTTTTGTCATTTCTTGTTTCTTCTTCTTCCATAGGCAACGCAGAAACATCCCCCCCCTTGTTTAAATTCAACAGTTAAAAACAGGCGACATATTAATTGCTCGTCGATGCCTGACACTTTTGAACCCCATTCTTAATCTGGCTCGCAAGGGGAGGGTTCAGACAAACGCCTCCTTTTAGCAGGCAGCGAAAGTGCTGTGTTTGCAAAGGGGAGGCTTGAGAGCATCCAGACAGTGGGCTCATTCACGAATCCAGTTCAAGGTGTTGGAAAAATGAAATTCCTTGTTGCCTCTTTTGCTTGGATGGCTGAATTGGGAAACCACCCTGACACCAAAACACGGGTTCAAGGGTTATGCCAAGGCTTGGGCTTTCATCCTTGTGTGCCAAAATCTGACGTGAGTTCAGTAGTCCTCATATTACGACCTTAACAGAGCCTCTGCCCATTAGGGTCGTAAGTCACGACAATTGCAAAGCGGCTCACCAAGTGATGGACTTGATTCTACGACCTTTCGTGGCAACAGCCGTTAAGCAAACACAGGTGCCAGAGAGTGCATACGGGGCTTGTTTAGTGAATGCAGTCATTAAGTGAACTCCTTGCTCGGTACGGGTGCATTTTTACTGAAAAACGGAAGTCAAAGTTGTTTTTGGCAAAAATATCAGGGTTATGTGACTGTGGGTGCTGCATATGGCTTTACAGATAGTCCTTGACTTATGACCACAATGGAGGCCAAAATTTCCATTGCTAAGCAGGACAGTTGTTAAGTAAGTTTTGTCCTGTTTTACGACCTTTCTTGCCACAATTGTTAAGTGAATCATTGCAGTTGATAAGTTAATAACATGGTTGTTCGATGAATCTGGCTTCCCCATTGACTTTTTTTAAAATTATTATTATTTGATTTCTATGCTGCCCTTCTCCGGAGACTCAGGGCGGCTTACAAGGCATCAAGCAATAGCCTTCATACTTTTGTATATATTTATACAAAGTCACCTTATTGCCCCCACAGACTGGGTCCTCAATTGACCCACCTTAGAAAGGATGGAAGGCTGAGTCAACCTTGAGCCTGGCTAGGACTGAACTCGCAGAATTACAGGCAGCTGGATGTTAATTGCTGCCTTTAGTAGGAGGCATTAGCCCCCTGCGCTACTCAGGCTCCTTTGCAGGGGTGAAACGTAAAATGTGTTACTACCGGTTCTGTGGGCGTGGCTTGGTGGGGAGAGGTAATGTGACTTGGTGGGCGTGGCCAACTTTTTTTTTTAACTTTTCAAAGCATTTTTTCTAATGCTTTGAAAAGCCTCTCTGACGATCAGGCAACTCAGCTGGGATCGTCAGAGACTTTTCAAAGCATTTTTTTTACCGCCTCTTCGGTCAAAAGGCTGCAGAAAAAAATGCTTTGAAAAGCCTCTGAGGATCCCAGCTGAGCCGCACGATCATCAGAGGCTCTTTTTTTTAACTTTTAAAAGCATTTTTTGTTGGAAGAGGTTGTAGAAAAAATGCTTTTAAAAGTATTTTAAAAAAAGCCTCTGATGATCGTGCGACTTAGCTGAACATGGTGGGGTGGGAGAGCAGGGATTTTTGCTACTGGTTCTCCGAACCACCCGCCACCATCACTACCAGATTGGGTGATCCAGTCCGAACTGGGAGCATTTCACCCCTGGTTTTCTGGTATTATACCTAACAAAAAACCACATATATTTTACTTTTTGACATAAGTCTAACCCATGGGATATTGTTTTATAGGTGGCCATTTGAATCCCGCAGTCACTTTTGCAATGTGTTTCATGGCCCGGGAACCTTGGATCAAACTTCCGATTTATGCCCTCGCACAAACTATTGGAGCTTTTCTCGGAGCAGGCATCGTGTTCGGCTTATATTTTGGTGAGTCAATTACTTCTTCCTTCCACAGTTAATTGGCTGGACTTCTCCTTTGGCCTCCATCTTCACTAAAGTGGCCGCAATTTCCTTCCCTTCAAAGTTCTATGGAGATTCTCAAGTCATTCCTTTTTTACTTACTCTTTTTGTGCATTCCAATTATGTTTATACTTCTACCTCTTATCTTATATATGCTTGACAAATAAACTTATGTTTATTATGTTTATACTTCTACCTCTTATCTTATGTATGCTTGACAAATAAACTTATGAGTATGATTATGATTCATGTACTGGTTGTCCCAAAGGTGGGACTTTCATGAGGCAACTGGACCTTCTTGTTTATTCTTCAAAGACATTTCACTTCTCATCCCAGAAGCTTCGTCAGCTCTGGCTGGATGGTGGGGAAAGGAATTATTTATATTCCTTGCAGACAGCTGGTCCTTTGCATCCTTTTAGAGGGTCATTGAGGCCACTTGGAGGTTTATTTATGCCCTCCGGGTCACCTGAGTAGTGCAAATGGTTCCTATAGTGATTTCCAGAACAGATTTCCAGAAATCATTTGTTTTACTCAGGTGACCCTGAGGACACAGAGGAACCCTGAGGATTTTGCCTCCAAATTCCTGAAAACCATGTCATCATCTGAAGAAAAGGAGGTCTATCTTAATGAGAGACATCTCCCCATAAAAGTGGAGAGCTAGGGATTTTGCAACATGTCTGCAATCATCCTGAATTGATCCTTCAGTCCCTTTCCCCTGCTGGCTGGATCTACTGAGAAGGAGCATCAGATCCAGATGAGCTCAAAAATTCAAATAAACAAATAAATAAATAAACAGAGAGCACAATCCACTCCCTTCTAGCACTGATGATATTACTTAGTTGGGTCATGAAATGTCTTCAAGAAACCGGCAAAGTTTAGATAACACTAAGGACCCCACAGTCATCGTCCTCCTCCTCCTCTCTATAAACCCCACTCCCTTCTAGAACTGATAATGTTACCTAGGTGGGTCATGAAATGTCTGCAAGGAAACAGCCAAGCTCAAGGAGCACCAAGGACCCCACAGTTCAACCCCGAGCTACAAATATCCTCTTCTATTGAAACAAGAGCATTTTTTTGCAAAGTCCCTCCTATCTTATCTGTGTGGGCTAGGAGAAGGAAATGTTGAATTCATATTGGACTGCGGACCAATTAAGCTGTTAATTGCGAACCAATGAAGTCTCGCGGAACTATCAGCTTTATAATTGACTGATCTTGGCGGACATCAAAGGACATGTTAGTTTAGCAGGGCAAGGTTCAAAACTCCTCACTGTGATAGGAACAGTAAAAAAAGCTGAATTACCGTACCTTCATGGGTATTCTCTGTCCAGGGATGTCTGATAGTCAAAAAGGATCAGACGAGGACCACAACCGCACGATCAAGGGTCTCTCTCATTTTTACCTATGTTGCACATACAATACTTGCAAAAAGACTTTTAGAATAACTTTATTGTCACTTTAAATGTACACTAACCGGCCTTCATTAAAATGAAATTTCGTTGCATCCAGCCCTCAAAAAGGTCATTAAAAAGGGGGGGCTTTGAAGAAGCTTCTTTTGGGGTGATTGGTGAAGAAATTCTGGGTGGTTTCCTTCAATTCTCTGTTTTGATCCTATTTTCTAGATGCTATCTGGGCATTTGGTAATAACCAACTCTTCGTAATGGGCTCCAATGGGACGGCGGGCATCTTTGCCACGTATCCATCAGAACACTTGAATTCCGTCAACGGATTTTTTGACCAGGTAAGGCACAAATGTCCAGGCTCAACAAGATGATATTTGGGGCACATTAAGCAAAACCTAGTTTAATGAAAAGAAGAACTAGGGGTGACATGATAGGGGTGTTCCAACATCTATGGGGTTGACACAAAGAAGAATTGGTCAACCTATTCTAAACTCATCAAGAGAACCAACATGGAACTAAGGAGAAATTTCTTGACAATTAGAACAATTAATCTGTGGAACAACTTGTCTCCAGAAGACACTGGATGTTTTTCAGATTGTCTAAAAGCTATAGGGTGCAATGGTGGCGAATATCTGTAGCTCATGTGGAGGATGAGGGTGGAGGCTCGTTCTCCGAGCTTGTGAGTTGGTTTCCAAACCTTTCCTTACTGAGCTAGGCAACATCTTCAGAGGAGTTTAGGAGAAACTCCGCTGACAATGTTACCTAACGTGGTAACGAAGCGTTCGAAAAACAATCCAGAACCCTGGAGAACGAACGTCAACCCTCATGGTATAGGGTTTCCTGCCTGAGCAAGGGGTTGGACTAGAAGACCTCCAAGGTCCCTTCCAACTCTTGTTATTCTGTTAAGCCTCCTGAGATGACCATAATATTGGGACAGTTGGAACGTAAGAGAAGAAGAAGAAGACAAACAGCATCATGGTGGATGGATAGTGATAGATGGGACTCCTAAAAGGCAGGTTGGGGACAGATCATCCTGGAGAGGGTCTAACTGTGTGGTATAAGGTCGCCTGCCAGTAGGTTGGACAAGAAGACCTCCGAGGTCCCTTCCAACCCTGTGATTCTGTGACTGCATATCTCAACAGTAGCTTCCCAGGATGAGAAGTTAAGCCCAGTTGAGTCTTTTTAGCATTTTGAGGCAAAATTCCAGAGCTGCAGACTAGACGGGGAAGTCAAAAACAATGCCCCAACTGAACCCGGAAAGGGAATGGCAAACCGCTTTTGTGTCATTTTCAAGACACCGACAGGAGTTGTGAAGACATTTTCAGAATACCTTCCTATTTCTTTGAGGAACACATGTTTGAATCTTCTTTCTCCTCAGTTCATTGGCACTGCGGCGCTGATCGTTTGTGTGCTGGCCATTGTGGATCCGTACAACAACCCTGTGCCAAGAGGTTTGGAGGCCTTCACAGTTGGCTTTGTCATCCTGGTCATCGGGACCTCCATGGGCTTCAATTCCGGTTACGCCGTCAACCCAGCCCGAGACTTTGGGCCCCGTCTCTTCACCGCCATTGCTGGCTGGGGTACCGAAGTATTCACGTAAGTGGCTTTTGTGTCTGTGACTGAACTTTGAGTAGGGGGGAGGTGGAGTAGAAGACCTCCAAGGTTCCTTCCAATTTCTCTTCTCTTCTCTTCTCTTCTCTTCTCTTCTCTTCTCTTCTCTTCTCTTCTCTTCTCTTCTCTTCTCTTCTCTTCTCTTCTCTTCCTTATTCCATTCCATTCCATTCCATTCCATTCCATTCCATTCCATTCCTTATTCTATTCTATTCTATTCTATTCTATTCTATTCTATTCTATTCTATTCTATTCTATTCTATTCTATTCTATTCTATTCCAGATTGTTGGGAGCAGTATGCTATTTAGTATACTGTCGATTGTTGTAAGCCGCCCAGAGTCCTTGGAGAGTGGGCGGCATAGAAATATGATTAATAATAAAAACAAAATAAATAAAGTCATTGAGGGAGTATGGAGGAGAGGAGACAAAACTGTGAATTCTAAAACTGGGAACTGTAAAGTGCATTGATTCTGAAAGGATTTTAAGAGAGGAGTGAAATATTTTATGTTAAAACTATGGACATTAGATGTGATTTAAGAAAATATTGATTTGATTTGGGTCTTAGAAGTAAGGAACATATACGAAATACTGATTGTTAGTATGATAAATGAATATAACGAAGAGCTTCTATAGTTGGAGTTTAAGATTTAGGGTGATATAGCAGAATGCCAAATATTTAGAGTAAGATGTTAGATTGAGTGATAAAAATTGGGTTTGGATTTCTTTGGGTCTTTTTCTTTCCCCCCCTTTTTAAGATGTTAATGGATGAAATTTGGAAGGGAGTGTGAGCAATTGTACTTATTTTATACTGGATCAAATCCTTGCTCTAAAAAGATGTATTTTAGCTATGTTTAAAAATAAATTAAAAAAATTAAAAAACAAACGAATTGTAAATTCCTTGGTGCTCTCTAACCTTCGTGGTTATACGAGGAGGAGGAAAAGGAGGGAAACTGTGAGGCCCTTGGTGCTCTCTGAGCTTGGTGATTTGTTTGTAGACATTTCACAACCCCACTAAGTCACATCCTCAGTGCTACCACTACTAGCAGTACTACTATCAGTAGCACTGAAGATGTTACCTAGTTGGATCATGAGATGTCTGCAAGAAAACAACTAAGCTTGGAGAACACCAAGGACCTCACAGTCCTCCTCCTCCTCCTCCTCCTCTTTCTACAAATCCCACTCCCTTCTAGCACTGATGATGTTACCATGTTCGGTCATGAAATGTCTATAAATGAACAACCAAACTCAGAGCGCACCAAGGACCCCACAGTTTTCCTCCTTCCCTCCTCACTCCCTTCTAGCCCTGATGATGTTACATAGTTGGGTCATGAAACATCTGTAAGAAAATCACACAGCTCAGAGAGCACCCAGGACCTTACAAGTCACCCCTGAGTTATCAATATTCTCTCCTCTTGACCCAGCCAACTGCCTTTCATCCCACCGTTTCTTCTGCTTGTATCTTACAGGGCTGCTGGACACTGGTGGTGGATCCCTATCATTGCCCCTTTCTTGGGTGCCATCGCAGGTGTTTTGGTCTACCAACTGATGATAGGATGCCATGATGAACCACCTCCCGAATCCAGCGACGAGGAGAGCGTCAAGCTGTCCAATGTGAAGCAGAGGGACAATGTCTGAAGCTACGCACTTGCCCCCTGGACAATTTTTTTTAATGAAAAAAGATAAAATTTTTTAAAAAAAGAACCCGAAGAAAAAAGCAAAATGTTCACACAACAAGATTTTGAAGTCTTCTTCACACTTACTTCTTTATCTACCCTTGATGGGTTTTTGTTTTTGTTTTTTGTTAAGGCAGCTTTCTCCCATCAGGTTCCCTCCAGATGTTTTGGAACTAGAATTCCCAGGTCCCTCTTTCAGCATGCTGGTTGGGGATGATGGGAATTGGAGGCCCACCAAATCTGGAGGCCACCAGATGGAGGGAACTGCATGGGAATGTCCATGTCTACCTGTCCTAAGGCAGCTTTCTCCCATCAAGTTCTTTCTGGAACTAGAATTCCCAGGTTCCTTTTTGATCATGTTGGCTGGGGAGAATGAGAACTGCAGATCTGGAGGTTACCAGGTGAAGGGAATTTGCCTGTGAATACACATGTTGATGTTCCCAGTAAGATAGCTTTCTCCCATCAAGTCCCCTCCAGATGTTTGAGAACTAGAATTCCCAGGTTTCTCTTTGACCATGTTGGTTGGGAAGAATGAGAATTACAGTGCCAACAGATCTGGAGGTCACTAGATGGAAGAAACTGCCTGTGCATATGCATATCTTGTTGGGGGATTACGATCTAACTTGGCTTGTTTTGAAGGACCACCTGTCCCATAGTTCTGCTCCCAGGTGGGATATTTTGGTTACCAGGGGCTCCCCTTTCACTAAGTCCTAACAGGTTTGCTGCTTGGGTCCTGTCTGTTGCTTCTTCTTCTTTTGGCATGAGATGGGTTTGGAGGGTATGGATTCATCGTTGTAAATAAATTTGGGGCCACGGTTTGAGAGAAGGGTGAGAGAAAAGCTATGCAGTTGTGGTGCACAGCCGAATAGTCCCAATCCTCTCATTTATCGGGCTGGATTTTCCGCAAGACATTTTGGGTGAAAGTCAATGTTACAGAATAAGAGAGTTGGAAGGGACCTTGGAGGTCTTCTAGTCCAACCCCCTGCTTATGCAGGAGACTCTACACCATTCCAGAAAAAAATGGTTATCCAATATCTTGTTGAAAACCTCCAGTGATGGAGCCACCCAACTTCTGGAGGCAAACCAGGGTGAAGACCTAAATCTGGCCAGCTTTTCTTTCTTCGTTAGTTGCAAGAAAAGGAAACCTCTGACCATATTAATTGAATTCAGGAGTATGGATAGACAGGGAAAAATCCAGTCAAAAGGAAAATGTGATCGACCTTAAGTCAAACATTGTCGAAAAATTTGGTTCGGAAGGTCTCATTCTGTCGTCCTAGAGCAACTAGTAATTTGTCTAGATTATTGCAGACAAATAACCTTCATCCCAATTACTTACGTCTTTTGCTTTCTGAAAAACCACAGCGTACATTTAGTGCTTGCTTTAACTTGTATTTCTTCATTGTTTTAAACATGCATTTATGAAAAGATCTTCAGATGGTTACTGCAACCATGTGTCCTTCACACCCAAAAGGTTGAGGTCTTAAGCAGACCCTGGTGTGGCAGAATTGAGTGTTGAATTTTGGCCCAGGTCTCTTACATACACTAGACTATTTTTAATGCCCAGTGGGTAGAGGTGGGAAGAAAATCAAGCATAGATTACTAATATCATGCAATACCTCCAGTTATCTGAGAGCCAGTTTAGTCTAGAGGTGAAGGCACCAGGCTAGAAACCAGGAGATGGGGAGTTCTAGTCTGGCCTTAGCTATGAAAACCATCTGGGTGACTATGGGCAATCACCAGGAGACTGGGAGTTCTAGTTTCCACTTTAGAGACAGAAGCTGATTGAGTGATCTTGGGCCAGTCATTCTGTTTCAGCCAAGCCACCTCACAGGATTGTTGTGGGGAAAGGAGGAGGAGGAAGGAGTATTAGATATATTCGCTAACTTGAATTGTTTGTAAAAATAATAAAGGCAGAATACAAATAAAATCAGTAAAAATTTATCTGGACCCATCCTTTCAAAAAAAAAAGCACTTCCACTGAAGTTATGTAAGATACATATAGAGGCAGACAAATCTTTATATTGCCAATGTGATGACAGCTTCCTTAAATTATGGATTTCCTGAACAATCTGTAATGTTTAACATTTGTACTGTATTTCCAGGTATTTTTTTTTTAAAAAATGAAATTAATACACCTCTTGTATAATTGCTGTTATTGTTCTGCAGTATTTGTAAATTGGACTGTAATAAATAGGCCGGCATTGAAATTGCCACTTTGATACGAATGAATTAAATGGAATCCTTTGTATTTCTATTTTTGTGAGCTTGGGTGTTTTCTTGGAAACATTTCATGACCAAGCTAGGTAATATCATCAGTGCTAGAAGGAAGTGGGGTTTGTGGAGAAGAAAGAGAAGGGGAAGGGAAGGGGGAGGGGAAGGGGAGGAGGAGGAGGAGGAGGAGGAGGAGGAGGAGGAGGAGGAAGAAGAAGAAGAAGAAGAAGAAGAAGAAGAAGAAGAAGAAGAAGAAGAAGAAGAAGAAGAAGAAGAGGAGGAGGAAGAGGAGGAGGAGGAGGAGGAGGAGGAGGAGGAGGAGGAGGAGGAGGAAGAGGAGGAGGAGAAGGAGGAGGAGGAGGAGGAGGAGGAGGAGGAGGAAGAAGAAGAAGAAGAAGAAGAAGAAGAAGAAGAAGAAGAAGAAGAAGAAGAAAAAATAATAATACTAATAATATAAATATGGAGGAGGAGGAGAGGAAGACGAAGAGGAAGAGATAATACTAATAATACAAATACGGAGGAGAAGGAGAAGGAGGAATAAGACAATGACGACTATGGGGCCCTTAATGTTTTTTTTTTCCTGCAAACCTTTCATTACCCAACTAGGTAACTTTATCAGTACACTAATCTAGCTATCTAGTTTGATAATGAAAGGTCTACAGGAAAACCACCAAGCTCAGAGAGCAACAAGGACCCCCATTTATTAAGCATCACTTTGCAACTCAATAGGTAGGTGACAGGCTTTGCTTTTTCCTACTTCTGAGTCAACGCTGGCTGTGTTTCCACAATATACTTGACCTGTTAAGGGAATTAACCTTTTCTCTGGGTAGAAATAAAACACATCCATGAACACCAGCTACCAGTCAGAAGACATTTAATTTAATTTAAAAAGCTACCAGTCAGAAGACTCTTTAATTTCACAACACAAGGACAGATTTCACCATAGTCTCAACTGGGAAACTATGAGCATCCTAGACCTAGCCAAGTAAAAAGCATGCCAGAGGATTCCTGGAAGCCTGGCACTCTGACAAATTGGCCATTGACAGGCAAATTGAGATAAGCAACATCTACATACCATTGGAAAGAGTCAATCAAAAAAGCTAAAAGACCAAAACACTTCCTCACCAGCAAACAACACCCAGATAAGCACAAATGAACACTAAACCAGCACTCAAGAAGTAAATTGCACCCCAATAAAGGAACTATCAAGGCCATTCTCACCAACAATGACAGTTTATATATAAGCAGAAGCAAATCTCATTTCCTTCCAGCACTGATGGCATTATGTACTTGGGTCATGAAACATCTGCAAGAAAATGACCAAGCTTGAAGCACACTAAATATCCCACAGTCATTGTTGTCCTCCTCGTCCTCCATCCTCCTCCTCCTCCTGCCCCCCCTCCCTTCTAGCACTCATGATGTTACCTAGTTGAGTCATAAAATATATGCATGAAAAATACCAAGGTCAGAGACCCGCAAGGACCCCACAGTTCCTTAGTTCATACCTACCTTGAAGGTAACAATTCCTATTTTCCAACATACATTTTAGCTCCGTCATTCCTAACACGTATTTACAGCTCTGCCTCCCTGCAGGGCATTCATCAGTTCTGCCCCACAAGGTCAGGCCACTTCATTTATTGACTGATAGTACATTCTTTTAGTCCTGTCACTACCTTCCAGTTTTTCTTATCTACTTTCATTTGTTTTTCCTTCACACCCTTCACCCTTTACACCTCTTAAATTTCAAGTTGCAATTTTTAATTTGCTATGAATTATAACCGAATGAGGTCATTGGTACTGATCTCCACGGCTGCCCATCCTGAATTTAGTTAAACAAAGCTTTCGCACATACCGGTAGTCCTCAACTTATGACGCCCCACAGAGCCCAAAATTTCCATTGCTAAGTGAGACAGTTCTTACTTGACCTTTGACCTGTTTTATGAATCACTTGTTCAGTGAATCACTGCAGCTGTTTTTTTTAATTGAAAAGTTTTAATAAATTTTACAAATGTTTCCCCCTCCCCCTCCCTCCTCCTCCCCAACCCTCCCCCCTCCAACCCTCCCCCCCCCACAACTTCCCAGAGCAAAATACAGGGTATAGCATTTAACAATCATACGCTAATTTAAGATAACTAACTATAGCTTCCTATCTCCCTCTTATACTTTAACTCCTCTTTTATTAAACTAAGTTTAAATAGATTATAATATTTCTTTATTCATTCATAAGCTAATTGAAATTTCTTTGTCCGATATTTGTTTTGAATGTAATCAATCCATCTTCTCCATTCCAACATATATTTCTCATTTGAGTAATCCTTCAAATATGCTGAGATTTTGGCCATCTCTGCTAAGTTTATTACTTTTAACGTCCATTCTCGAATAGTAGGCAAATCTTCCTTCTTCTAGTACTGCACCACCAACAATCTTACCGCCGTTATTAAGTTCAGAATCAAATTAGTCTCTATAACTGTACACTCTGTAATTATACCTAGCAAGAACAATTGAGGAGTAAATTTTATCCTCTTTTTAAGGATATTTTGAATAATCCACTGCAGCTGTTCACTTAGCAACACAGGACACTGCGACTGTCATAAATACGAGTCAGTTGCCAAAACTCACGTGACCATGGGGACACTGCAATGGCCCACAGTGTGTGAAAAACAATCATAAGTCACCCTTTTTTCAGTGCAACTTTGAACGGTCACTAAATGAATGGTCATAACTCAAGGACTTCCTGTAACGCAGTAGCTGTAGGTTAAGCTACTGCTGTCCATCCCAGCCATATCTCAGGTGGCTTTCTTGTTAATGGTCAGGAGAAAGTAGAAACGATCTTTGACATACCTTATGCCACCGGACCTGAAATTTTGGGCTTAGAAAATTTAGAACTGCGCCGCCTTCGGTCTGACCTAAGCGTAGTACACAAAATTATCTGCTACAATGTCCTACCTGTCCATGACTACTTCAGCTTCAACCACAACAATACACAAGCACACAATAAATACGAACTTAAAGTGAACGGCTCCAAACTCAATTGCAGAAAATACGACTTCAGCAACAGAGTGGTCAGTGCCTGGAATGTACTCCCTGACTCTGTGGTTTCATCCCCAAACCCTCAAAACTTTAACCTTAAACTGTCTACTGTTGACTTCACCCAGTGGTGGGATTCAAATAATTGAACAACTGGTTCTCTGCCCTAATGACCAGCTGGGTAGGTGTGGCTCAGTGGTCATGTGACCGTGTGGGTGTGACCAATTCAACATCACTCATGTCTATGGGTGAAGCACCTTAGCTGTTACAATGTAATAATGGTTAACCAGAGAGGCAGTTTCTGTAAGCAGGGCAATAAAGATGAGGCTAGAAACACCAGCAGAATGTTCTTCCTGCCTTCCTTACAGGATTAGCTCTGTAAAGTGGGAAAATAACCAAAGTAAGATTTCTTCTAACAACTGGTTCTCCCGAATTGGTGTGAACTGGCTGAATCCCACCACTGACCTCATCCCATTCCTTAAGAGGTCTGTAAGGGGCGTGCATAAGCGCACCAGCGTGCTTACCGTCCCTGTCCTAATGTCCCCTTTAATTGTATTCATTTTATGTATTCAATTCATGCATCCTCTTTGATTAGCGATGGAAACTTGGGTCCCCAATGCATTTTTTTAAATTTAATTTAATTTTATTATTTTATTATTTTATTTTATTTTATTTATTTTATTTGTCGAGTATCTAATGCATACTTGACAAATAAAATAAATAAATAAATAAATAATAAATGCATTGGGGACCCAAATCGTTAATCAAGGAGGATGTTAACAGAGTCACACTCAATTTTATGGCCTTTCTCTCTATGGTTATTAAGTGAACGCTGCCATTGCTAAGTGCATCCTGCGGCTGTTACACCTATCCAGCTTTTTCCATTGACTAGAGATGAGGTGAAATCTGCCTCAAAAACAGGAACATGGAGAGGGATCTTGGAGTCCTAGTGGATGATCCCCTTAACATGAGCCAGCTGTGTGTGGTGGCAGCCGAAAAACGGCTAATACAATCCTGGGTTGTATAAACATGACCCCTGAAGTAAAGAGAAGGATAGAGAAAGCTCAAACAAGCATTCATCAAAATGAAAAAGGTCTTCTGCGGTTAGGACATAAGCCTAAGATTGAAAAACCAGGCTTGTCAGATGTTACATCTTTTCTACCCTGCTCTACGGAGTGGAGAGTTGGCCTCCGACAGAAAGCCACTTGAAGAGACTAAGAAGCATTTGAAATGTGGATTTACAGATGGCTGTTACGTATAAGCTGGGTTGACAAAATCAGAAACGAGGAGGTGATATCCACCTCCACCTGGGAAACCCAAGGGAAACCATCAAAACCATTAAAAAGCAAAAGTTAGAATATTTCGGATATGGGATGGAACATCTGGAAAAATATGCCATACTTCACTTAATCCCCCAGGGAAAGATTGAAGGCAAATGAGGTCCAGGAAGAAGAAGTAAGAAGGCAGCGGGAGCTATCAAGCTGTTCCAAAATGGGGAGGGGGCTGTTAGGATATGATTTGAACCTAACAGATTGTCCAGGCAATATATGTGTTCTGTGACTTTAAGTTTTAATGCTGAGTCATGCTGTAATTAGTTGTAAACGTATTTAAGGTACTGTAATGTATTCAGTTGATGGTAAGTTGATGATAAGGTGCCATTGTGCTATCATCGTGTGTGCGGGTGGATCTGCTACCATCCGGGTTTGTGAACCAGAATGAACCAACTACTGTTTGTGTGGTAAGAAGCTTTTTGTGATATAACTGGCAAAGACTTGGACTGTTTAAACGACTATGAGATTGTTTATTTTTCCACTATAAAGCAACCTTTTGATAAACCAGTTTGCACGTATCTCTTATTTCATTGCTCTCAGCAACGTTTCTCTGTGCACTATACTCTGCTAGTTGCTAACACAACAACAATATCCTTAACAGGGGCAACCAATGATGAGCCTGGTGGTGCAGTGGACTAAGTGCTGTTAAAGTAGCACTTAGTTGCCAGCTGCCTGCAATTCCTGCAAGTTCGAATCTCACCAGGCTCAAGGTTGACTCAGCCTTCCATCCCTTCGAGGTAGGTGAAATGAGGATTGTGGGGGCAATAAGCTGACTTTGTATAAAAAAGAACACCGCTTAGGGAGGGCCGAAAGCCCTACTAAGCAGGTATATACAAAAGTATGAAGGCTATTGCTTAATGCATTATAAGCCGCCCTGAGTCTCCAGAGAAGGGTGGCATATAAATCGAACTAATAAATAAAATAAAGTACATCAGTGCCCAGAGGTCGTTGGTTGCCTCCTCCCCACTTTGGAAGAGCTTGATAGCTCCCGCTGCCTTAAGAAAGTTCAAAACATCCTTAAGGATCCATTTCATCCTGGGGTCCCTTTTTTTGAACTATTACCATCTGGCAGACGGTACAGGACAATAAAAACGAGGAAAAATAGGCTGAAAAACAGCTTCCATCTGAATTCTACTGTAGAGTGCAATATTAATGCAATATCAGGAGTTTTTAATTCAATTGTATAGAATGTGAAGGTGGTATGTGTTTATAGTTATAATAGTTTTATAGTTATAATGTACACTGAAGATGGCATTTAATTTCATCGTACGAGGTGCAATGACATTAAACTAAACTAATTACTATAACTGTAATTTTGTTGCTTGTATCCTTACGATTTATTGTTTCCTGATTTGTACCCTATGACTATCATTAAGTGTTGTACCTTATGATTCTTGATGAATGTATCTTTTCTTTTATGTATACTGACAGCATATGCACCAAAGACAAATTCCTTGTGTGTCCAATCACACTTGGCCAATAACAAATTCTATTCTATTCTATTCTATTCTATTCTATTCTATTCTATTCTATTCTATTCTATTCTATTCTATTCTATTCTATTCTATTCTATTCTATTCTATTCTATTCTATTCTATTCTATTCTATTCTATCCTATCCTATCCCATCCCATCCCATCCCATCCCATCCCATCCCATCCCATCCCATCCCATCCCATCCCATCCCATCCCACTCCACTCCACTCCACACCACACCACACCACACCACACTACACTACACTACACTAAACTAAACATCATGGCTTCAAAATCTAAGGGACTGATTTGGACAAAACTCAGCAGCACTTTTTCATGCGGCTGTTGATAAAAATAGGATTGCCAACATGATTGCGAACGTCCGATGACTGATATGGCACAACAAGAAGAAGTTGTCTAAACAGAAGCACGGAATCCAAATCATGTCAAGTATTAGTACTGCTTGATGAAGTCTTAGTAAGGCCACACCTGGAATACTGGGGCCCGAGGCGCCTAGTGTGTGGGGTGCCACAAGGGTCGGTCCTCTCGCCCCTCCTGTTCAACATTTATGTAAAGCCACTGGGTGAGATCATCCGTGGTTTTGGGGTGGAATTCCATCAGTACGCTGATGACACTCAGCTGTACATTTCCACCCCAGACCACCCCAACGATGCCGTGGAAGTGATGTCCCAGTGCCTTGAAGCTGTGCGGGTCTGGATGGGGAGAAACAGGCTTCGACTCAACCCCTCCAAGACCGAGTGGCTGTGGCTGCCGGCGTCCCGATATAGCCAGCTGACTCCATCGCTGGTTATTGGGGGCGAATCATTGGCCCCCACGGAAAGGGTGCGCAACTTGGGCGTCCTCCTGGATCCACGGCTGTCATTAGAGGATCATACGACAGCTGTGGCCAGGGGGGCTTTCTATCAGGTCCGCCTGATACGCCAGTTGCGCCCCTTTCTAGATCGGGACTCCCTGCGCACAGTCACTCAGGCGCTCGTCACGTCTCGCTTGGACTACTGTAATGCTCTCTACATGGGGCTCCCCTTGGGATGCATCCGGAGGCTTCAACTGGTACAGAATGCGGCCGCGTGGGGGATTATGGGAGCGACAGGGCGCTCCCATGTGACACCTCTCCTGCGTGAGCTGCATTGGTTGCCGGTTGATTTCCGGGTGCGTTTCAAGGTGTTGTTAATCACCTTTAAAGCGCTCCATGGCTTAGGACCAGGGTACTTACGGGACCGCCTTCTGCCACCTATTGCCTCCCACCGGCCGGTTCGCTCCCACAGAGAGAGCCTCCTCAGGGTGCCGTCAGCCAGACAGTGCCGGCTGGCGACCCCCAGGGGGAGAGCATTCTCTGTGGTAGCCCCCACCCTCTGGAACGATCTCCCTCCAGATCTGAGAACTATTGCTGACCTCCGGACCTTTCGTCGGGCGTTGAAGACTCATTTCTTCCAACTTGCCGGACTTGCCTGATCCCTCCTATTTTTAAATATTTTTAAATATTTTAAATTTTAAATTATTTTAAATTATTTAAATTTTTAGAGTTTTAAATGTTTTATTCGATATATTTCAGCCTAAATTTATATGGACTTTTAGTACATTTTAACTCACTGTATTGTTATTGGTTTTAAATTGGCTGTTCACCGCCCTGAGTCCGGAAGGAGAAGGGTGGTATAGAAATTCGATTAATAAATAAATAATAAATAAATACTGCACCCACTTTTGGTCCCCGCATTACAAGAAAAGAGACTGAGACTTGGAAAGTGAATTGTTCAATTGCCCTGTAGCGAGTTGACTGGTGGTGAGTTGGCCATGGCAAGTTGACCCATTCTGACCTCAGACAAACCCAGTTCTTCCATCTCAGAGGCTTGTCGTTGTGGGAAAATGCTGGAGTTGTAAACAACTCCCAAGTTCCTATAGGGAGATAAATCAAAGGACAGAAAGAAAACAAGCAACCTGGAACCTGCTTTCCCTGAGCTTCCTTCCCCATTCAATAGTTTTGCCAACGGGGATTACCAGATCCTCTTCAGGTCAGGACAAGTTTATTTTTGCCAGCAGAGGTCAACTCGGAGGCTTCCTTTGATCCCTCCCGGACTCTTATGGGAAGGGAATGTCCAGCTATTGTGCTCCTGTGTCATGGAGGTTCAGCTGTCCTCAACAATGGATGGAGAAATGGACAAGGGGCCTTTAAGCCCAAGGGGTCTCTCTGACTCCCTCTTGCCCTGCACCTTCAGCCATGGGCTGGAGGGAAGGAGTGACAGGAACTGGAGGGCAAGAAGCGTATTGGTGACCTTTTGAGAGCTATATGCAATTAAAATTAAAATTTCATTTTAATGTATTTTTCAGTGCACATTCAAAGTGACAATAAAGTTATTATTCTATTCTATTCTATTCTATTCTATTCTATTCTATTCTATTCTATTCTTCCTCCTTCTCATCTTCCTTCCTCCCTCCTTCTTTCCTTCCTTCCCTATTATCTCCCACATTCCTTCCCTCCCTCTCCCTCACTCCTTCCTTCCTTCCTCCTTTCCTCCCTCCCTTTCATGCTCCTATCTTCCTCCCTCCCTCCTTTCCTCACTCTCATCTTCCTTCCTTCCTTCCTTCCTTCCTTCCTTCCTTCCTTCCTTCCTTCCTTCCTTCCCTTCTTCCTTTCTTACTTCCTCCCTCCCTCCCACCCTCTCTCTCTTTCTCTCCCTTTCTCATCTTCCCTTCCTTTCTTCCTCCTTTCCTCCCTCCCTCTCATCCTCCCATCTCCCTCCCTCCCTTCTTCACTCTTTCTCTCCTTCCTTCCTTCCTTCCTTCCTTCCCTTCTTCCTTTCTTACTTCCTCCCTCCCTCCCACCCTCTCTCTCTTTCTCTCCCTTTCTCATCTTCCCTTCCTTTCTTCCTCCTTTCCTCCCTCCCTCTCATCCTCCCATCTCCCTCCCTCCCTTCTTCACTCTTTCTCTCCTTCCTTCCTTCCTTCCTTCCCTTCTTCCTTTCTTACTTCCTCCCTCCCTCCCACCCTCTCTCTCTTTCTCTCCCTTTCTCATCTTCCCTTCCTTTCTTTTCTTCCTCCTTTCCTCCCTCCCTCTCATCCTCCCATCTCCCTCCCTCCCTTCTTCACTCTTTCTCTCCTTCCTTCCTTCCTTCCTTCCTTCCTTCCTTCCTTCCTTCCTTCCTTCCTTCCTTCCTTGAGTACAATTTTCTGGGCCCATTACTGGCAGTGATGGCTGGGGATGGAGAAGATTGGGGAAGTTGATCCACACACATGCAACGGTTGTAAGTATGAAAAATGGTCATGAGTCATTTTTTTTCAATGCTATTGTAACTTTGAACAGTCACTAAATGGAGGGTTGTAATATCTTGGCCACAGGAGAGAACAGCCTCTTCATATAGCCCAAGAAGTCAAATAATGATGGCTACCTGATGATGTTGGTCCATCATGTTCGAAGAGGACCTGACGTCTAACAGATTGTGGGCTATCCACGATGTGTCCGCAGGTGGCTGGTAAGGCCTATATGGGCATGAAATCTTCTGCCACATGTCAGGCAGAGACATATGGGCACCATTGTTGCAGCATTGGCAACTCTGGCTTTGCGGAGCGCTCGCTTCTCTTGTGCTATGGTTGTTTTTCTGTCCTGGGATGTGTGGCAGCCAGGTTCCCCAGGTCAGCTTAATGACGGCTACCTAAGATGTACTACTCAATCAATGAATGCAGGCCAGATAGTTACACCAATCACAGCCGAATGCCTATAGCCAGTCCATCCCTCTGTTAGTTAGTATCTGAACATCTTTTGCTGTGTCTCTTGCGTTGCACCCACACAACTCTCCTCCCAACACTGAGAAGGTGCTTCCTTCTGTTCTTCTCTCGTCCAGTTGGCCTGACCTCAAGAGCAACCCAAACAGCGTGGACATTCACGTGGTGAAACATCTCCTTCGTGGTCGTCTCTCATGTTCCCAGGAGGCGTTTTGCAAGATGAGGCTTGCTTGGAATCGGTTCGAAAATAGGGCAATCTGAACGTGACGGATATTTTGACATCGGTAATTGCTGGACACCGCCCAGAGTCATGTACTGTGAGATGGGAGGCTCTATCAATTTGATTAATAAGTAAAATAAATATATACGGGCTGTCAAGATAGGCGGAGGACTGAGAGAGGGCATGTTGATGCCCATTCAAAAGACGAGTGTCAGCCTATGTCTTGGACCGGAATAGACCGTAGAAGGGTTGATTTATGTTTGAGTTACTACAGTAGTGTTTCTCAGGCTTGGGTATGTTAAGACCTATGGATCAGTGGTGGGTTGCCCCCTATGGATCAGTGGTGGGTTCACACCGGTTCTATAGAATCGGTAGTAAAATCGGCGGGAGGCTCCACCCACTGACCCTGACATCATCAAAACGCTTCTGCGCATGTGCATGCATGCGGTCCTATTACGAACCGGTAGTTAAGGTAAATAGAACCCACCCCTGCTGTGGACTTCAACTCCCAGAATTCCCCAGCCAGCATAAATGGACTTCCACTCCCAGTATTCTCCAGCCAGCATAAATGGACTTCCACTCCCAGAATTCCCCAGCCATCATCTATCAACCAACTCCTAGAATTCCCCAGCCAGCATATGTCAACTTCGACTCCCAGAATTCCCCAGCCAATCAGCATCCATGGATTTCGACTCCCAGAATTCCCCAGCCACCATCTGTGTACCAACTCCCAGAATTCTCCAGCCAGCATCCGTGGACTTCAATTCCCAGAATTCCCCAGCCACCATCTGTGGACCAACTCCCAGAATTCTCCAGCCAGCATATGTGAACTTTGACTCCCAAAATTCCTCAGCCAGCCAGCATCCGTGGACTTCAATTCCCAGAATTCCCCAGCCACCATCTGTGTACCAACTCCCAGAATTCCCCAACCAGCATCTATGGACTTCAATTCCCAGAATTCCCCAGCCACCATCTATGGACCAACTCCCAGAATTCTCCAGCCAGCATCCTTGGACTTCAGTTCCCAGAATTCCCCAGCCAGCATGGCTGAGTAGGGAATTTGGGAATTGAAGTCCAGAGGACTTTAAGTCCTGCAGGTTGAGAAAAATTGTATATTTATGCAGAGCAATTGACAGATTAATTCTACACCAGAGTCAAGATTGTAGCAATAACCTCATTATCACAGCCTTCACCCTTTCCTAGGGGTGACAGGACCACATCTGTGGTTGTCATCTTGACTTTTTTAACCGTTCCCTTCCCTGTGGGTAATTTCCTCAGGCCCCTTGCTCTTCGTTGTTGCCTCTCTGGACCTCTATACCGTGTAACTTTGCAAAAAAAAAAAATCCTTTTAATTCACCAACAACAGCTTTGTGTTTTAAGAATGTCAGGAGATTTAAAAACAAAAAGAAACAACAACCAAGGGATTTGTTTGCTATACTTTTATACCAGCCTGTAAAAGGAACTCTCTCGGTGGATTGTGCAATCCAGTAAATAAATATTCCAGGACGTGAAACCATATAAAAGTTATTCAGATGAACCTGTTCAACTTGACTCCCCTGGAAGCCTTCCATGGATTCTTGGCAGTGTTACAACACAGTTTTCTTCCTTCTTCCTGAATAGGTTTACGCGGACAAGAAGCCTGGGAGATCCGGGTTATCTCCCAACTCAAGTTCCAGAGAGGTTCAATCTTGATTAGCTTTATCCAAAATCAACCAAGCATGCAAAAATGGAGCTCACCAACTATAATAATGGCTACACTAATTGCTAAAAGCTGACTTTGTATAAAAAAGAACACCGCTTAGGGGGGCTGAAAGCCCTACTAAGAAGGTATATACAAAAGTATGAAGGCTATTGCTTAATGCATTGTAAGCCGCTCTGAGTCTCCGAAGAAGGGCGGCATATAAATCAAATAAATAAATAAATAAATAATGGTTTCTCTCCATCTCTCTCAGAGACAGAGACAGCGACAGAGAGAGGTTTGATAGATAGAGATGATAGACAGGTGATTGGACAGATGATAGATAGATAGATAGAGAATAGGTACATACATAGATAGATAGATATGGTGGAGGGTAGGTGATTAGACAGACTAAAGATGGTAGATAGATCAAGAGAGAGAGGGAGAGAGAATTGGTAGGTAGGTAGGTAGGTAGGTAGATAGATAGATAGAGACAGGCAGGCAGGCAGGCAGGTTTGATAGATAAAGATGATAGATAGAGATGATAGACAGAAGGTACGTAATTGGACAGATGATCGAGAGAGAGAGAGAGAGAGAGAGAGAATAGGTAGATAGATAGATAGATAGATAGATAGATAGATAGATAGATAGATAGACAGACAGACAGACATAGATAGACAGACAGACAGACAGACAGATAGATAGATAGAGACAGGCAGGCAGGCAGGTTTGATAGGCAAAGATGATAGATAGAGATGATAGACAGAAGGTACGTAATCGGACAGATGATCGAGAGAGAGAGAGAGAGAGAGAGAGAATAGGTAGATAGATAGATAGAGACAGGCAGGCAGGCAGGTTTGATAGATAAAGATGATAGATAGAGATGATAGACAGAAGGTACGTAATTGGACAGATGATCGAGAGAGAGAGAGAGAGAGAGAGAATAGGTAGATAGATAGATAGATAGATAGATAGATAGATAGATAGATAGATAGATAGACAGACATAGATAGACAGACAGACAGACAGACAGATAGATAGATAGAGACAGGCAGGCAGGCAGGTTTGATAGGCAAAGATGATAGATAGAGATGATAGACAGAAGGTACGTAATCGGACAGATGATCGAGAGAGAGAGAGAGAGAGAGAGAGAATAGGTAGATAGATAGATAGAGACAGGCAGGCAGGCAGGTTTGATAGATAAAGATGATAGATAGAGATGATAGACAGAAGGTACGTAATCGGACAGATGATCGAGAGAGAGAGAGAGAGAATAGGTAGGGAGAGAGAGAGAGAGAGAGAAAGAGAGAGAGATACAGACCGACGGATATATGAGAGAAAGAGATAATAAATAAATAGATAAGGTATGCTTTCAGATTTGTGGGGTCCTTGGTGCTCTCTGATCTTTATTATTTTCTTGCAGACACAGACATTTCATGACCCCACTAGGTAACATCATCAATGCTGGAAGGTAGTAAGATGAGTCAAGGGATGCAGCACCTGGTGTTTTGGTTGGTTTGTTTTTTTTTAAAATCCCTTTTTGCCTTTTGGATCATCTCTTTTGAATGGTATGTAGACATTCTTTATCTCTCTCTGCCTGTTAATGTTGGGACAGGATATTCCCTGGGCTCAGCTCTGTGGAAGAAGGAAGGGTATTTTGTGCCTTGGGACAGGCAGGCAGGTTTTGGGTGCTTCTGTGTGTCAAGATGCTTTTTGCAGATAATCAGAAAAATATAACATAAAAAAATTAAGTATTTGCAACGTGCAAATACATGACTGGAATGCCATTTGTCAGAAATGGTGTAGAGTCTCCGGCTTGTGCGGGGGTGGGGGTGGGGTTGGGCTAGATGACCTGCAAGGTCCCTTCTAGCTCTGTTAAATGACCTCCCTGTAGTTTTGGAGGGCTAAACTGACGATGCCCTTATTGAGAAGCAGAAGGTAGGACGGTTAAAGAGAGGCCCAACCTAGAACTAAGGAGAAGTTTTATGAAAGTCAAAACAACTAATCAGAGGAACGGCTTGCTTCCAGATGTTGTGGGTGCTCCATCACTGGATGTTGTCAAGAAAAGATTGAACCACCAGCTGTCTGGGATGGTATAGAGTCTTCTACTTGAGCAGAGGGCTGAACTAGAAGATCTCCAAGGTCCCTTCCAGCCCTAGGATTCTCTGATTCTAAGTGATTTTCTGCGGGAAATGCCTGTGCAAAGAATTAAAATAGAATGAGATGGATGGGGCCTTGGAGGTCTTCTAGTCCAGCCCCCTGCCCAAGCAGGAGAACCTATACAGTTCAGATAAGTGACTGTCTAGTCTCTTCTTAGGGATGCAGTGGCTCAGTGGCTAAGACGCTGAGCTTGTCGATTGAAAGGTTGACAGTTTAGCGGTTCGAATCCCTGGTGAGCTCCTGTTATTTGTCCAAATTACTTCTGCCAACCTAGCCGTTTGAAAGCAGGTAAAAAATACAGGTAGAAAAATAGGGACCACCTTTGGTGGGAAGGGAACAGCGTTCCGTGCGCCTTTGGTGTTGAGTCATGTCGGCTACATGACCATGGAGGCATCTTCGGACAGCGCTGGCTCTTTGGCTTTGAAATGGAGATGAGCACCGCCCCCTAGAGTCGGGAACGACTAGCACATATGTGCAAGGGGAACCTTTACCTTTACTTTAGTCTCTTCGTAAAGATACACAACTTTTTCCCCGAACAGTTGTGTCAGAGAGAAAAGCTGAACAAGCACCACCCACCTACTATGGCTGGAAGGCAAGAACATGTCAAGTTGTCCTCAATTCACCCCTGGCCAGATGTTTGCCCAACCTCTGCCCGTGTTTTCCCTCTCGACATTAACAGAGGTGTTTTCTGTTTTACACCAACTCAAGCCCTCCGGTCTGGCCTCCAGGTTGTGTGTCTGTTCCTTGCAAGAAAACGTCTCAATCACAACAACTGTTACTCCCTCCACCCTTCGGGGAGTCCTCCACTTACGATGGTTCATGGAGTGATCGTTACAACGGCACTGAAAAACGGGACTGACGACCATTTTTCACACTTATGACTGTTGCAAAATCAATGCCATTGTTGCAATCACGTGACCACTTACAATCAATGGTTGTAAGTGGTCACGTGATTTACATCCGGATGCTTGACAATAGGTTCGTATTTAGGATGGTTGCAGTGTCCCAGGGTCACAGGATCTCCTTTTGAGACCTCTGACAAAGTCCATGGGGAAGCCACATTCACTTAACAACCGGGTTACTAACTGAAGAACTGCAGGGATTCACTTAGCAAATGTGTTAAGGAAAGTCATATCAAAAAAAGGTCATTCCCTTCTCTTTCCTTCCTTCCTTCCTTCCTTCCTTCCTTCCTTCCTTCCTTCCTTCCTTCCTTCCTTCCTTCCTTCCTTCCTTCCTTCCTCCCTCCCTCCCTCCCTCCCTTCTCCTTCCTTCCTTCCTTCCTTCCTCCCTCCCTCCTTTCCTTCCTCCCTTCCTCCCTCCCTCCTTTCCTCCCTTCTCCTTCCTCCCTCCCTCCCTTCCTTCCTTTCTCCCTCCCTCCTTTCCTCCCTTCTCCTTCCTTCCTCCCTCCCTCCCCCTCCCTCCCTCCTTTCCTCCCTTTTCCTTCCTCCCTCCCTCCCTCCCTCCATCCCTTCCTTCCTCCCTCCCTCCCTCCCTCCATCCATCCCTTCCTTCCTCCCTCCCTCCCTCCCTCCCTCCCTCCCTCCCTTCCTCCCTCTCTTCCTCCCTCCCTCCCTCCTTTCCTCCCTTCTCCTTCCTCCCTCCCTCCCACCCTCCCTGCCTCCTTTCCTCCCTTCTCCTTCCTTCCTTCCTTCCTCCCCCTTCCCTCCTTTCCTCCCTCCCTCCCTTTCTTCCTCCCTCCCCTTCTTCCTCCCTCCCTCCTTTCCTCCCTCCCTCCCTCCCTCCCTCCCATCCCTCATTTCCATCTCCTCCCTCTCTCTCTCCCTCCAATAAACCCCCAATCCTGGCTGCAAAGGGAAGACTTCTGGACAGGAGCCGTGCAACTGAGTTTTTCAGCTCAGAAAACAGAAAGTTATGCTACATTTCTCCTCGATCAACCCACTTTCCAAGCGCAAGGAATTCTTAAAAGGCAGAACTCGCCCTAGCAACCCTAAGGGAGGGGGGAGGATTATACAGGTGACCCCTCCTTCAGAAATGCCTCTTTGCTCCTCCTTGGCTCCCACCCCTCCCCTGCCCTCTGGCCCACTCCGTGGCTGGTTACGGCCATTGGGGAAACCCATAAACCGACAGGCGTGGCCATGTTGCCAGGGAGCTGCCCTGCTGGGAAAACACATTAAAATCCCACAGCAAACAAAGGAGATGAGGATACGGTTGCCACAGCCACCTTCTCTGAGGACTATCCTGGCTGGGGATGATGGGCGTTGTAGTTCAGCCCTACAAGGAGGAGAGTTTCAGGCTCCGAAAGGCTTCCAAGTTGGACGAAGTCAAATCTTCTCTCTTCTTTGCTGGGTTCCATCCAAGGGACTGACCCTCCTCAACCTCGTTTTCACCTCATTTCTCACACTTTTCCCATCTGTTCTGCCTCTGACTTACGACGGACATTGTAACTAATGACACTCGTAAATTGAAGATTACCTATCAAGTTTGTTTAGTGACTGTTCAAAGTTACAACCAGGAGTGGGTTCTACTTATCTTTACTACCGGTTCGCATCGCGCCTGCGAGCGGCCTCCCTGAGCTTCGTTTTCACTGGCAGAGGGCTGCAGGAGCCTGTCGTGGCCGAGAATGGAGCCTTGATGAGTGACATTGAGCTGGTCACGCCCACCCTGGCCACCGCCCCTGGCCACACCCACCCACCCTCCCACCCTGAGGTCAAACACAACCCTGATGCAGCCCTCAATGAAATTGAGTTTGACACAGTGGTGGTCTGCTGCTGGGTTCCAACCCATTTGGGAGAACCGGTAGTTGGACCTGTGGGTGTGCCCTCCCCTGCCCACACACCTGGGTGCAATCCCATTCTATATCGCTGTGGTTTTTGATGCCGCACACATGCACCTGTGCTTACATTTCTGATGCTGGGCAAACTGGTTGTTATAGTATGTGATGTCCACCTGTGGCTTGACACCTCTGTTTTAGCGGTCCTTTGAAGCAGGGGTGAAATGCTCCCGGTTCGGACTGGATCGCAAGATCCGGTAGCGATGGTGGCGGGTGGTTCGGAGAACCAGTAGCAAAAATCCCTGTGCCACCCCCCCCTCACATGCCCAGCTGAGCCCCATGATCATCAGAGGCTGTTTTTTTTTTACTTTTAAAAACATTTTTTCTACAACCTCTTCGACCGAAAAAAATGCTTTTAAATTTTTTTTTTTAAAAAAAAAAGCCTCTGATGATCAAAGCATTTTTTTCTGCAACCCCTTCGGCTGAAGAGGCTGTAGGAAAAAAAAAATGCCTTGAAAAGCCTCTGGCGATCCCAGCTGACTTGCCTGATCGTCAGAAGCTTCTAAAAGCATTTTTTTCTGCAACCTCTCAGCCGAAGAGGTTGTAGGAAAAAAAATGCCTTTAAAAGTTAAAAAAAAAAAAGAGTTGGCCACGCCCACCCAGTCACATTAACCCCCCCCACCAAGCCACGCCCACAGAACAACAGACAGCAAAATGCTGCTTTAATGTTTGAGAAAGCCTAGAAACTAGTGAATGAGATTTCACTGAACTATGGCTGTGAAACATCTTGATTTACGTAGGAAAAGACTGGCATAAAGAATGATGCACATAAAAGCCTACGAAAATAAAATAAAATAAATATTTGACCGTTACAGGGCGGAGTCATGAAAAGGGGGCGTGGCTGGCTGACGAAGGCAAATAAGTCAGAAATAGATCTATCTCAGTCTCTCCCAAATCTCCAAACAGACAGCAAAATGCTGCTTTAATGTTTGAGAAAGCCTAGAAACTAGTGAATGAGATTTCACTGTACTATGGCTGTCAAACATCTTGATTTACGTAGGAAAAGCCTGGCATAAAGAATGATGCATATATAGATATATTGAAAAGTTTTAATAAATTTTACAAATGTTTCCCCATCCCCCTCCCTCCCTATAGCTAGTTAGCCTATGATATAAGCTATCATAGGCTAACTAACTATAGCCTCCTATCTCCCTCTTGCACTTTAACTCCCCTTTTACTAAACTAAATTTAAATGCTTTAGAACATCTCTTTATTCATTCATAAGCTATTTGAAATTTTTTAGTCCGATATTTGCTTTGAATGTAGTCAATCCATCTTCTCCATTCCAACATATATTTCTTATTTGAATGATCCTTCAAACATGCTGAGATTTTAGCCATCTCTGCTAAGTTTGCTACTTTTAGTGTCCATTCTTGAATAGCAGGCAAATCTTCCTTCTTCCAGTACTGCGCTACCAACAATCTTGCTGCAGTTGTCTGCTGACAATTTCAAAAATGACTTCAAACCCTTAAGGGCGGTTGTGGGTGTCCAGGATTCCATTCTAATCATATCACTCTGCCCTACTCCTGTAGTATTTCTTCAATCAGGATTGCATTAACCTCCCTCAAGTCACAAAGAGGTTGTCACTGTTTGGTGGCCCAAGATCTGGGTGTCGTCTGGCTGCCTAATGGCCAACTCCAGAATGGTTTTGTGACCAACACTTTCCTGGAAAACCCCTTGC
This sequence comes from Masticophis lateralis, assembly GCA_030761175.1. NCBI lineage: Eukaryota > Metazoa > Chordata > Lepidosauria > Squamata > Colubridae > Masticophis > Masticophis lateralis. The sequence goes on from JAUDYJ010000002.1 coordinate 282,557,539, forward strand.
AAAAGTTCACAGAGTTTCTCCAAGAAAACCTTAGCTCCTTCGGACCCGTTGGGATTAGTGTTGCACACAATACATTGTGCAAGGACCGTGGGTGGCTCACAAGATGATTTTGGTGCTAATTTTCTTTCAGAGTGGAGCATTCTCCCACGGAGACTCCATGTAACTGGAGAATGAAACACACAAACAAACACACGGAAATAAACACCAGTCCTCAAGAACTGTTTCTTAGTGGCCGGGAGGCTAAAACATATGAAGTATGGTTGCAGGAATGTCTAGTAGTCCAATGAAAAGAAGGACCAGGAGTGACACAATAGCAGTCTTTCAGTATTTGAGGGGCTGCCCCAAAGAAGAGGGGGTCAACCTATTCTTCAAAGCACCTGAAGGCAGGAGAAGAAGCAACGGATGGAAACTAACCAAGGAGAGAAGCAACCTGGAATTAAGGAGAAGCTTCCTAACAGTGAGGACAATTAACCAGTGGAACAGCTTGCCTCCAGAAGTTCTGGGTGCTCCATCACTGGAGGTTTTCAAGAAGAGGTGGACATCATTTGTCTGAAATAATATAGGGCTTCCTGTGAGCAGGGTGTGAAGACTTTCAAGATCCCGTCGAACTCTGTTATTCTGTTAAATGACTGGTGGTGACCCAAGTTGACCACATCGTAACACCTGGAACTTCCTTCTGTAAATCCTCCCCAAGCAACTCCCTAGACCTTCAGGAGCCTCTCATCTCAACTTGCTTCCAGTCACTTCCTACTTTGGACAGGAGCAGGAAGAGGTCAAGTAACATCTCTAGAATTTGCCAAATGATACTCAGCTTGAAAAGGCCGACTAGATTTTTGGAGCTGGTTCCACTGGGAGAGAATGGACTCATCCAGAGGTCCTAGCCTTTAACAGATTAACAGAGTTGAAAGGGACCTTGTAGGTCATCTAGTCCAACCCTCCGCCCAAGCAGAAGACCCTGCACCATTTCTGACAGATAGCAGTCCAGTCTCTCCTTGAAAGCCTCCAGTGATGACGCTCCCACAACTTCTGTTCCATGGGTTGGTTGTTCTCACTGTCAGGAAATTTCTCTTTATTTCCAGGTTGAATCTCTCCTTGATTCGTTTCCATCCATTATTCCTTGTCTGGCCTTCAGGTGCTTTGGAAAAGAGCTTGACCCCCTCCTCTCTGTGGCAGCTCCTCAGATATTGGACCACTGCTATCCTGTCTCCCCTGGTCCTTCTCTTCACTAGACTAGCCATGCCCAGTTCCTGAAATCGTTTCTTCATATGTTTTAGTCTCCGGTCCCCTCATCATCCTGGTTGTTCTTCTCTGCACTCTTTCTAGAGTCTCAACATCTTTTTTACATCATGGCGGCCAAAACTGAATGCAGGATTCCAGGTGTGGCCTTACTAATGCTTTATGGAGTGGTATTAGTAACTCCCTTGATCTTGATTGTATCCCTCTGTAAATGCAATTTAGGATTGCATCGGCTTTCTTGGCTGCCATTGCTCACTGCTGGCTGTGAATGTAGTCACTTTTTCCAGCTCATCCAATTCCTGGAAAGCCCGATGAGGCATTTCCTTTGCAGATTGTTTTTTGCATTGCTTTTCCCCTCCAGCCTTAGACGGCATTTAAATATCTGGTCCCGACAGTGAAAAAATCCTCAGTATCGTAAAAAGTCTCACATTTTTAAATAGTGGTTTATCCAAGTGTTTCCTACCCATCAGAACATGGCTTGATGTTCATGGCCCTGTAGCTGAGTATAGGCTTCAAAGCAAACTCTTGGTCTGTATCTATTTCTTGGGAGATGTTCTAGATTACCCTCTGTTTTTGGGAAGTGACTTATGGTGGCTACCAAACATCTCAGAACCTTAGAGGTCATTGGGGAAAAGGAACATGGACCCTGATCTGCTTATATTTCTGAAAAACACACGAAATTAAAGTTGTAAGAAAAATTAGGTAAGGCTTGGAAGTCTGGCAGTCAGACAAACCAGCCATCAACGGGCACATAGAGATGAAACAACATCTACACACCATTCAAAACACAGAACATAAAATAATAGAGTTGGAAAGGAACTTGGAGGTCTTCTAGTCCAACCTCCTGCTTGAGCAGGAGACCATATATCATTTCAGACAAGGGGTTGTCTTTTTGAAAGCCTTCAGTGATGTGATTAACATCCAGATTAATACCAGACCAACAATCAAGCAGAAGTTTGTATAACATAGTAGTTACAGAAATGGCTTGTAGTCACTAAACACAAAACAGGAAGCTGTGGCTACGATCTGGCTCCCCATCGACTTGGCTTGTCAGGAGGTCGCAAGAGGAGATCACAGGACCCCAGGATACCGCAACCATCATAAATACGAGCCAATTGCCAAGCCTCCGAATTTTGATTACACGACCATAGGGATCCTGCAAAGGTGAAAAGTGGTCATAAGTCATTTTTTAAAAAATCAGTGCTGTTGTTACTTCAAATGGTCACTAAGCAAACGGTTGTAAGTCGAGTACGTCCTGTACTACACATCGTTTGCATCTTGATGATATCAAGGGGCAGGTTCCCACCTCTTCTTTCTTCCTTTCCAGCTCAGATACCCATTGTGGCAAGGGTGATTCCTTCCCCCAATCAAATTAATAAAGATCGAATTAGCCAAATCCCCGGAAGGGATTCAATTTTACTTATTTGCAAATTGTGACTCACTTCCCTTGCACCACACCGGTTTCTCAGGTGGCTGCTGAGCCGTTTCCCTGGAGCTCAGAGGCAGGAAACTGGATGGCTGGGTGGACCATTCAGGGAAGACGCCAACAAGTCAGATCAAGTATCTCACACGGATTAAAGTAAATTGAATTTCTCAGCCTCCACGAACGTCATGAAGTCATGGGCTCAGAATTGACAGAACCCATTCCTTCCATCTCTTAATCTCCTGTTCTTTCTCTTAGTGGGTGTGATTTTGGCAGGATGAAGTGTTGGGAAAGGTTGCAACTTGTTGCAAAAAAGAGCCCTTCTGAGGGCATCATTTGAAGCAGAAGTAAGGGGTCTCCACCCCTCTCTTAGCTGCATTTGCACAAAGATGAAGGCCCATCCAGTATTCAAGTGCTGGCAAGTGAATTGCTTCCATGGATCGTGTCCAAGATATTGATGGAATTAAGTGTTCCTTCTGAGGTGGCTGCTTGTCTTGTTGTTGAAAGCCTGTCTTGTCGAGCTCCAAAGCACTGGAGGGCAGGACAAGAAACGATGGTTGGAAACTCATCAAAGAGAGAAGCAATCTGGAATTAAGGAGAAACTTTCTAATAGAGAGGACAATTAACCAGTGGAACAGGAGTTGTGGGTGCTTCATCACTGGAGGTTTTTAGGAAGAGACTAGGCAGTCACTCGTCTGAAATGGTAGAGGTTCTCCTGCTTGAGTAGGGGGTTGGACTAGAAGACCTCCAAAGCCCCTTCTAGCTCTTATGCTATGCTATGCTATGCTATGCTATGCTATGCTATGCTATGCTATGCTATGCTATGCTATTCTACTCTCTTACTTTCTCTCTCTCGAATAAATAGACATACAGTAAGTGATTAGATTATAGATTATCTATAATCTCCTACTTTATCTGTCTATTTATTATCTATCTATCTATCTATCTATCTATCTATCTATCTATCTATCATCTATCTATCGTCTATCTTTCATCTCTCTTTCATCATCCATCTATCATCTATCTATCTATCTATCTATCTATCTATCTATCTATCTATCTATCAATCATCTATCTATCTATCATCTATCTATCATCTATCTTTCATCTCTCTCTCTATCATCTATCTATCTATCTATCTATCTATCTATCTATCTATCTATCTATCATCTATCTATCTATCTATCTCTATCATCTATCTTTCATATCTCTATCATCCATCTATCATATCTATCTATCTATCTATCTATCTATCTATCTATCTATCTATCATCTATCTATCTATCATCTATATTCTCTATAACTACCTACCTACCTATCATCCATCTATGTCTGTCTGTCTATATCTAGTTAACCAGAGGGCAGGAGAAGAAATGGTGGGTGGAAGCTACTCAGAGGGAGATCCAACATAGAAGGAGGAATTTCCTGACAGTAACAACAATTAACCAATGGTACAGTTTGTCTCCCAGAATTGTGGCTGCTCCGTCACTGGAGGTTTTCAAAAATAGACTGGACAGTCATTTGACCAGGATAGCATGAGACCTCCTGCTTGAACAGGGGGTCAGATTAGAAGACCTCCAAGGTCACTTTATCAACCACACCAGCAAACAAAAACCAAGAAATCCTACTTGATGTTGGGCCGACTTGATTTAAGGGATAAGAAATCCACAGAGAACTCTCTGAGATGACCTTTGATGGACAAGGAGGCTTCAACCTTCTCTTTTCTTCTCTTCTCTTGGAATATCTTGGCGTGACCAGTTGAGTTGAGTGATGATTCTTCCAACCGCAGAGGTCACCGACCTTTGTAGGTGTCATCAGGATGTTCCTGTTTTGGCCAAAGCATGATTGAAACTCTAACCTCAGGGAACGCCAGAAACTTGTCGGGATGATGGATTCAAGAACCCTTCTTCGCTTCACTGCCTGGTACATCTTGGAATTTGTCTTAATACTTTGCACAAATAGATGCTGTCATTCTATGTCACTTTCCAAGAGCTCAGTGGTTCCACCCTTTAAGGCTGTTAACCCATTCAATACTGCATTAGACAATAATATTTTCATATGTGAGCTTTTATTTCAGGTATTGAGAGTTTGTGTGGTCCAAAAAGTGCTGGATAGAAGCCAGGAAATCTGGAGTCAAGTCCATCCTTAGCCAGGGATGTGACTTGTGGGACTTTGGGTCGGAACCCCCTGTTTTTAGGCAAGACCCCCATCCCATCAGGCCCCCATAGGGTGGCCCCATAGGGCCCCCATAAATAAACAACTATAAAGAATCATAGGATGATTCTTTGTAGTTGTTTATTTATTCATTTATTCAGTTTAGTTTACTTTATTGTCACTGCACCTCCCACAACGAAATTAAATGCCACCTTCAGTGTACATTTATAACAATAAAAATAAAACAAAAACACACCTTCTTCACATTCTATATACAATTGAACTGAAAACCCCTGATATTGCATTAATATTGCACTAAACCGTAGAATTCAGTATAGTTACTGCTCTGGGATAGAAGCAGTTTTTCAGCCTATTTGTCCTTGTTTTTATTGTCCTGTACTGTCTGCCAGATGGTAATAGTTCAAAAAAAAAGGGGGGGTGCATAGGATGAAATGGATCTTTAAGGATGTTTTGAACTTTCTTAAGGCAGCGGGAATTATAAAGCTCTTCCAAGGAGGGGAGTGGGCAACCAATGATCCTCTGGGCAATGACGTTAACCCTCTGGAGTGCTGTCCTATCTGCCCCTGTGCCACTGGCAGACCATACATAGTTTTCCATTCAGTTGTTGTTTCCTGAGAAGCCTCAGGTCGTATAATCTCTGCTGGGCCTTTTTGACCAGGGCTGCAATGTGGGAGAAGCCCCAGATCAGGTCCTCTTTTAGGATAACGCCCAGAAACTTCAAACTGGCCACTTGCTCCACTCGGTCTCCATTGATAAGCAAGGGATAGGTGTCTGATCTGTTCCTTCTCTATAGTCCACTGTAAGCTCCTTGGTCTTATTGGTGTTAAGGACCAAGTTATCATCTCCGCAGCACCAGAGATGTTATTCACTTAATTTCCCTATCGACTTACAAATGTGAGTGCGCACCCACCTCCACGCATGTGCACGGCCTTTCACGCATGTGCTGTGCTTGTGCACGCAGCTTGCATGTATGTGTGTGGCTTCAAAACATGCCTAAATAGGACGGTTTAGCACTGGTGCAGGCCCACCCACAATTTCCGCTAACGATTCAGGCGAACCGGTCCGAACCGGCTAAATTCCACCTCTGCACACTACCATGATGACGAGAACACTGGGATTAAGAGTTAAGTAGCTGTTCTACGTAGCAACTTTTCAATGTTGGGGTGAAGAGATCTGGGTTCAAGTCCCCTCAGCCTCTTTTAGCCTAATTTTCAGGGTTGTTCTGAGAAAAAAAAAAACCAGGAGGAGAGAGTGCTGTGGACATCGCCTTGAGCTGAAGAACAGTGGGAAAGGAGAAGAAAGAAAGAAAGAAACGAAGGAAGGAAGGAAGGAAGGAGATGAGAATGAGAGAAGAAAGAAAAAGGGAAGAGAAGGAAAGGAAGGAAGGAAAAAGAAAGAAAGAGAGAGAGAGAAAGAGAAAGAAAGAAAGAAAGTAGAAGGGAGGGAGGAAGGAGGAAGGAAAAAGGAAAGAAAGGGAAGGGAAGACAAGGAGGGCGGGAGGGAGAGAAAGAAAGGAAGGAAGGAGGAAGGAGATGAGAATGAGAGAAGAAAGAAAGAAAAAGGGAAGAGAAGGAAAGGAAGGAAGGAAAAAGAAAGAAAGAAAGAAAGAGAGAGAGAGAAAGAAAGAAAGAAAGAAAGAAAGAAAGAAAGAAAGGAAGGGAGGGAGGAGGAAGGAAAAAGGAAAGAAAGGGAAGGAAAGACAGGGAGGGAGGGAGAGAAAGAAAGAAAGGAAGGAGGGAAGGAAGGAGGAGAATGAGAGAAGAAAGAAAGAAAAAGGGAAGAGAAGGAAAGAGAAGGAAAGGAAAGAAGGAAGGACAAAGAAAGAAAGAAAGTGGAAGGAAGGGAAGAGGAAGGAAAGAAAAGAAGAAAGAAAGAAAGAAAGAAAGATAGATAGATAGATAGATAGATAGATAGATAGATAGATAGATAGATAGATCTCGGAAGGATGGAAGGCTGACTTAACCTTGAGCTGGTGAGATTTGAACTGCCAAATTGCAGGCAGTCGCCAGTCAGTAGAAGTAGCCCGCAGTCCTGCAGTCTTAACCACTCCGCCATCGCACTGTGTTCATTTAGTGACCATTCAAAGTCACGACGGCATGGATATATGTGACTTATGAACTGGGGATTCCTTTTGCGTCTTCACTCTGCGTGATCCTCCCATGAACAAAAGGCAGCTGAGTTGCTGGAAGGGGATGATGGGTGGCGGGAAAAATCTGTTTCCTTTCTTCTTTTTTTTCGGGTGTGAGTTCTGCTCACAGAGCCAACTGTAAGGAGCGCCTTTAAGAAGTCAAGTTGCCAGTGGCGAATTTTGTGGTCTCTTGTGTGGGGAGCAGATGGGAGGGTTCCCCTTTGGCGATTCAGGGAAAAAGAAAAAAAAGAAAGAAAGAAAGCAAATTTGGGAATAAATTTGTTGTTTTCTGTGAAGACACGCCCGGGATTCAGGCAGGCTTGAGGATTCTTTTCAAGCAAGAAATTAATTGCACAAGGAAGGATAAAGGGGATTTCTAGTAGCTGTCAGGATCCGTGTGGGTGGGGTGGCTCTGGCCTCTGGCAGGCGTGGGAAGCTCCAGATGGCTTCGCCGGACGGGCTCCAAGTCTGCCATCTGCAACCATTCCTGGCATTCCTCGACTTACGACCACGATGGAGCCCAAAATTTCTGTCACTAAGCTAGACAGTGGCTAAGTGAATTTCGCCCCGTTTTACGACCTTTATTGCCGCAGAGGTTAAGTGAATCACTGCGGTTGTTAAGTCGGTCACATGGTTGTTAAGTGAATCTGGCTTCTCCATGGACTTTGCTTGCCAGAAGGTCGCAAAAAGGGGATCATGGGACCCCCAGGACATTGCGACCGTCGTAAATACGGGTCAGTTGCCAAGTGTCTGCATTTTGGGGAGGCTGCAATGGTCGTAAGAGTGAAAAATGGTCATAACTTGCTTTTTTATCATTGTGGTAACTTTGAACAGTCACTAAAGAATGGGTGTCAGGAGTTACCTGTGCACATGGGCTCCTAACCAAGGAAAGAAACAACCTGGAAGTTCCGAACAGTGAGGACAATTAACCAGTGGAACAGCTTGCCACCAGAAGTTGTGGAGGCTCCATCAATGGAGGTTTTTAAGAAAAGATTGGACGGCCACCTGTCTGAAATGGGATAGGGTCACCTGGTTGAGGAGGGGGCTGGACTAGAAGATCTCCAAGGTTCCTTCTGTCATTCTGTTAATCAGTGGAATGACTTTCCTCCAGAAGTTGTGTGTACTCCATCACTTGAAGTTTTCAATAATAGTTTTCAACCATTTGACGTGGATGGTATCAGGTCTCCTGCTTTCACAGGGGGTTGGACTAGAGGACCTCTGAGATCCCTTCCAGCTCCATTCCATTCCATTCCATTCCATTCCATTCCATTCCTTATTTCTATTCTATTCTATTCTATTCTATTCTATTCTATTCTATTCTATTCTATTCTATTCTATTCTATTCTATTCCTTATTTCTATTCTATTCTATTCTATTCTATTCTATTCTATTCTATTCTATTCTATTCTATTCTATTCTATTCTATTCTATTCTATTCTATTCTATTCTATTCCATTCCATTTTCATATTTTATTCTGTTTTCTTCCTTGTTCTGTTCTGTTCTGTTCTGTTCTCTACATGTTCATTCTCAACAAATCAAGGCCTAAAACCATTAAGCTCGTGTGCAAAACCTTAATGATGTTAATAGCAGACACACAACAGCCAGAATGTGGTTAAAGTTAATTTTGCTAATTGTTTTGGTGGCTTAGCATGTGTGTTAAGCAAGGTGGCTTGCTTTATCGAGATGTCAAAGCCTAACGCAAATCCAGAAAATGGATTAATTCAGCAAACCTGTTCAGGAGTTGTGCAAACACAACTCTGGATAGCTTGCTCTTTTAACACAACCGTCCTTCAGAATCACTCTGAAGGACAGGGAATTCCAGGAGCTCAAAGGAAGAGGTGGAAGCCTCGATGGGTTTTGTTGTCCTTTCACAGGTGTGCTTGTGTTACCCTTTCCTGGAACACCTCAACACGTTGATCTCCAGCAGAATAACACAATACCTGAATTGGAAGGGACCTTGGAGGTCTTCTAGTCTAACCCCTTGCTCAAGCAGGAAACCCTCTACCATTTCAAAGAGACAAATGGTTGTTCAACCTCTTCTTAAAAACCTCCAGTGATGGAGCACCTACAACTTCTGGAGGCAAACCGTTCCGTTGGTTTTAATTGTCCTCACTATCAGGAAACTTCTATTTATGATTATGGGAGCGACATGGCGTTCACATGTAACACCTCTCCTATGCGAGCTGCACTGGCGCCCGGTGGTCTTCCAAGTGTGCTTCAAGGTGCTGGTTCTTACCTTTAAAGTGCTCCATGGCTTAGGACCTGGGTACCTACGAGACCACCTTCTGCAACCGATAACCTCCCACCAACCAGTACGCTCCCACAGAGTGGGCCTCCTCAGGGTGCTGTCAGTAAAGCAATGTTGGCTGGTGGTTCCCAGGAGGAGAGCCTTCTCTGTGAGGGCACCTGCCCTATGGAACAGGATACCCCCAGGGATACGAATGATCCCAGATCTCCGTACGTTCCCTCGTGCCTTGAAGACAATTTTATTTCACGAAGATGGACTGGCATAAATTTTCAGTTTATACTAAACTCTACGCGGAGAATCTTAATTGATGAGCCAAATCGGTTTAATTATTTTAAATTAATTTTATTTCAAATTATATGTATGTTATTCTGACTGTTCACCGCCCTGAGTCCTTCAGGAGAAGGGCGGTATAAAAAAATTAATTAATTAATTAATTAATTAAATAAATAAATTTAGTTTTAGGTGAGATCCCTCCTTGATTAATTTCCATGATGGCTTCCTTCTATTCAACCCAGAGAACCTTCAGCTGTTGGGCTACCATAGAATATAGAATAACAGGATTAGAAGGAATCTTGGAAGTCTTCTAGCCAAAGTTATTCATGTAGAAAATGGTTATGGCTGCTCAACTCAATCAAGGTGACTCTGGATGTCTTCCAGACATAAAAAGTCAATAAAATAGTCAATAAACTCTATTCCTCTGGTAACAACAATCAAACCAACCACTGGATGGGGTCCATCATACTCTGGGGTCCCCAGGCCTCCTATATCTTCAGGGTCTTTTGGAGGAGTGGGGGCCAGTCCTATCTCTGCAGAAGTGGTGAATTGCTCCTGGTTTGGTCCGGTTCTTGCAAACCGGTAGTAAAGGTGGTGGGAGGCTCCACCCACCCGCCCGGACATCATCATGGATGATCTGCGCATGCCCAGAAGTACTCACCCTCCTGTTGAGAATCGGTAGTAAAGGTAAGTAGAACCCATCCCTGCTTTGCAGAGATGATACTTCACAGGGAGGGAGCCATCACAGAGAAATCCCTTCTTCTGGGTCCCACCAGATGGACTTCCTTAAGAGAGAAGACATGTAACATTCGTTGCCTCCCTGCTCTGGTGGGTCAGGTAGAGACAATTGGGAAATGATTGTCCTTCAAATAGCAGGGTGGGGGCCACTGCAGAGAAGGCCCTTCCTCTTGGTCCCAACAGATGGACCTCCTTCAGAGAGGGGGTATCCATAACATCGTCTGTCTCCTCTCTCACTTTGGTTGCCACCTACAAGTCATCTTCTTATTTTTGCAGAGCAGATTTGGAGGAACCATTTCATCAATTGATACATGGAAGAGATGGGAGCAAGCTCTTCTGAAGATGAGGCCATCAGGGCAAGACTGTTCCTTCGCCATCTTCAACATTTCATCCGTCGGCTTCCAAGAAAGCATGATTATTTCTTCACGGTTCGAGACCTGCATATCCAAATGCTTCTTCTTTCTTAGATGCACCCATCTGAGATCCTTCTGTGAGGAACTGAGCTTGGGTCTACCATCTTTTGAAGGACACGGTGCAGGACCTCCACAAAGGGCCTTCTTTGTGGTGGCCCCCCAAGTTATCTATTGCACTGTTCCGGCAGGAGATGCCTAGTCTCAGCTACCCATTCCAGAAACTACAGTTTAAAGAGCTGATCATGAATTAATCAAAGCATTATTGGCGGCTGAAGTCAAGGTGCTGACCACAATCATATGCTGCGTGTGAAAATGGGCGGGGCTTCGGTCACATGGTTTTGGCTGCCATCTTTTACTTTTATCATTTTTATTTTTCTATTATGTAAAATACAAAGAAAAAAAGAAAATAGGAAATTAAGGGAGGGAAAGGGAAGTGGGGGGAAAGGGAGTGTGAGATACAAGGGGGAAGAGAGACCAAAGAATGTGAACGAATATAATAAATTTTGTCAATTAAAATGGTGACAACTCACAAAGATTGCTAGGTGCAAATAGAAATACACCTGACTTCCATAGCAAGGAGGATAAAGGAGGAACTTGATTACTTGATTTAAAGAGTAAAATATGTTCTTATTTGGATAGCACGTCCAGAATTTGTACTTGTGAAGAAAAAGAAAATGAAACTTTGATCTTGGTTTTGTTGATTAGAAAGTTTTGGTCTTATAGAAATGGTTAAAGGTAAAGGTAAAGGTTCCCCTCACACATATGTGCTGGTTGTTCCTGACTCTAGGGGGCGGTGCTCATCTCCGTTTCAAAATCGAAGAGCCAGCACTATCCGAAGACATCTCCGTGGTCATGTGGCTGGCATGACTAAATGCCAAACGCGCACGGAACCAGGGGTGGGTTCTGTTAGATCGGCGCAGGAAAGAAGAAGTGACCAGCAGGGTTCAAGTAACAAGGTTTAATAACAAGAACTGAACGGCCTGTGCGCTGCCGGAGCTCTCCTTATATACACTCCGGCAGACGCACCGCCCACTGACAGGGATTCAAAACTCCCGCCGAAAGGATCTTCAGCCAATCCCAGGCGGATGTCCTTATAAGGACATAACACTCCTCCCCCCTAGTTCTTAGTCAGTCGATCAGGGAAATAATCACTAAGATAAACAGGACGTCTACGTGCCCGCGTAGACCTGCGCAGTTCACAGTCAAGATGGATACTCTCCCGGACGGAGGGTGTCTGCTCTGCTCGGGGCTTCTTCCCCGGTGCCGGGCTGGATCTGGCCATCGAGGACGCGGGCACTGTGTCCGAACCTCCGGCCGGGTCACGGACCTCCGCCTGCGGGCGATGCTGGTCTGCCTCGTTCCTGCACGGATCGTGGAGCCGCCGGTGTGGATCCCTGCTCTTGACCGGTCCGGAACTCCTGAGCCATGGTAGGTCCCTGGGTCTCCCTCGGGTCCCCTCTGGGCTGGGGTCGCGCTGGTCTGGGTCAGGGTGCGAGTCCGGCGGTGGTGGTTGGGTTAAGCCCCCGGGTTCTCCGGTCGAGTCCGGCTTACTCCCGGGGCGGCAGGCGGACGGAAATGGTGACTGGTCGGCTCTGTCGGGGTGGCGTAGGCCTACCTTGCAGGGGTGGTGTAGGCCCTCTCTGCGCGGTTGGTCTGGTGGTGGTGCCGAATGTTCCCTCTGGCCGCTGGGCTGCTCGACCTGGTCGGGTTGGTGTTGGCCTACCCTGCCGGGGTGGTGGAGGCCTTCCTTGCAGGGTTGGTTTTCTGCGCGGTTGGCGGGTTGTTGTAGGGTCTCCTGGAATGTTGGCTGGAGGTCCCCATCTCTGGGCTGCCGGTTGCCCACTTCGCAGGGTTGACGTTGGTTTCCCCTGCTGGGTTGTCCCCGGTCTACTTGCCTTGCCGGATCTGGTATTAGGCTAGGTGCCGGGGTGTTTGTTCTTCCCTCGGGTCGCCGGTCTCCCTCGTCTGGGTGGTTTAGGCCTACTTCGGCGGGGTGGTTTAGGCCTACCTCGTCGGGGTGGTTTAGGCCTACTGCACCGGGGTGGTTTAGGCCTACCTCGTCGGGGTGGTTTAGGCCTACTGCGCCGGGGTGGTTTAGGCCTACCTCGTCGGGGTGGTTTTCGCTCACTTCCCTCCACCTTTTGCGGAGCTGGTCGAGATGACGTCTCACGATCTGTCCATCGTCCAGCTCAACGCGGTAGGATTTGGGACCGGTTGTGCTGTGTACTGTAGCTTTAAGCCATTTAGGCGAGCCGTGGAAATTAAGAGCGAAAACGGCATCACCGACGGAAAACTGGCGAAGTTGGCGACTGGCGGATGCGGGCACCTCAGAGGAGTATTGCGGGTGCAGTCTGTCCAGGGGTGACCGGAGTCTCCTGCCCATTAAAAGTTCGGAGGGGCATTTTCGGGTGGCAGAGTGAGGCGTGATATGCTGGGTAAGCAAAAAAGTGTCAATGCGCTCCTGCCAGTCACCCGGGCCCATCTTGGCGAGCGACTCCTTCGTGAGCCGCACCATCCGTTCAGCCTGCCCATTTCCGGCCGGTCTGTAAGGGGCAGAGAGGGCATGGCGAATGCCCAAGCCAGCCAGGAAACCTTCCATGGGCACGGACGTAAGTTGGGGCCCGTTGTCTGAGACCAAAACGTCTGGGAGTCCATGGGTCGCGAAGAGGCGCCGGAGGGCACGGATGGTAGCTTCCGTTGTGGTGGATGCCATGGGGACGACTTCCAACCACTTGGAGTAGGCATCAACCACGATGAGGAGGTGGTGCCCATGAATGGGGCCAGCAAAGTCTATGTGAATGCGCGACCAGGGGGAGCTCGGAGTCTCCCAGGGCATCGGGTCAGATTGAGGCGGGGCGGCTCTGACTTCTTGGCACGGGCTACACCTGGCGACCCAATGTTCAATGTCTTTGTCCAGTGTCGGCCACCAGACGTAGCTCCGTGCCAGGGCTTTCATCCGGACTATGCCCGGGTGTCCTTTGTGCAGCGCAGCAAGAGTCCTTCGTTGAAGAGTGCTGGGAATCAGCACCCTATCTCCCCATAGTAAACAGCCGCGCATGGTGGACAGCTCCCCTTGCTTGCGGCTGAACGGGCTGAAGTCGTCGCTGTCAATTCCAGTCGGCCAGCCTCTCAGGACCCAGGAGTGGACTTGCCGGAGGATGGGGTCAGCTCGCGTGTGCGTCGCTACGTCGGCAGATGTCACGGGACAGTTGCTGTCGTTGTCAATATGCAGCAGCTCGAGCGTGGGGGCCGGGTCTTCCACGGATTCGGCGGATGGGCACCTGCTCAACGCGTCGGCGTTTGCGATGGCTTTACCAGGCTGGTGGACGAGGCTGTAGGAGTAGCCGGCGAGGAATATGGACCAGCGCGTCATCCGGGGGGACATGAAGGCTGGGGTCTGCTTGTCCCCTGCTAGTAGGCCGAGGAGAGGCTTGTGATCGGTGACAATGGTGAATTGCCGTCCATACAGGTATTCGTGGAAGCGCTTCACCCCTGCAACAATAGCCAACGCCTCTTTGTCCAGTTGGCTGTAGTTGCGCTCAGCACTAGACATAGTCTTTGAGAAGAATGCGATGGGGGCTTCCCGACCGGTAGGCAGTTCATGGCTGAGCACAGCGCCAACTCCGTACGGGGAAGCGTCACAGGTCAGTCTGAGGGGCAGTGTCTCATTGTATTGAATGAGCACACTGTCAGAGGTCAGAAGTTGCTTAACGGCTCTGAATGCAGACTCTTCCTCACGTCCCCACCTCCAGGAAACCGCCTTCGCCAGCAAGCGATGGAGCGGCTCAGCAACAGTGGCTTTCTGCTGGAGGAAAATAGCGTAGAAGTTAAGCAATCCAAGGAAAGCCTGAAGCTCCGCTTTGTTTTTGGGGCTGGGAGCTTCATGGATAGCTTTAACTTTTGATTTGGTGGGGTGGATGCCAGAACTATCTATCAGATAGCCCAGGAACTCGACTTCCTGTACCCCAATGATGCACTTGTCCCTCCGGACTCTCAAGCCCTTCTCCCTGAAACGCTGGAGAACTAGCCTCAGCCGGTCCAGGAGTTGAGCCTTTGAGTCCCCAGAGATCAGTACATCATCGAAATAAGGCACCACCCCTGGAACGCCTTGGAGAAGGCGTTCCATCATGGATTGGAAAATGCCTGGGGCTGCACTGACTCCAAACTGGAGACGGTTGCACTTAAACGCGCCTCTATGGGTGACAATAGTCTGTGCCTCCGCCGTTTCCTGATCTACTGGCAGTTGCTGGTAAGCCTGGGCCAGGTCCAGTTTCGCAAAAATTTTGCCCTTGCCGAGTGAGTGCAGCAAATGTTGCACTACTGGCACGGGGTATGCGCTCTGCGGCAACGCCTTATTGATGGTCACTTTGTAGTCGGCGCAGATGCGCACAGATCCATCCTGCTTCATGGGGGTCACAATGGGAGTTTCCCATGAAGCATGATCGATGGGTTCCAGGATACCTTGGGCAATCAGCTTATCTAGCTGAGCGTCTACTTTGGCCCGCAAGGCAAATGGAACCCGGCGGGGCTTGAGCCGAATTGGGGTTACCCCCTTGTCCAGATTAAAGGAGATGGGTTTCCCTGAAAAGGTCCCTAACTTACCATCGAAGACTTCTTGGAACTCTCCGATGAGTGAGTCGAGTTCGCCTAAGCTAATCTGGTGGATGCCTCCGATAGAAAGCCCCAGCGGCTGGAACCACTCCACGCCCAGCAGGGTCGGGCGGCTATGCTCCACGACGGTTATGGGAAGCTGGCCCTGGAACTGCTTGAAGGCGATCCGGAGGTTGGTTCGCCCGATGACGCCGATGGGGTTGCCGCCGAAATCCACCAGCTTGGAGTGCAGAGGTTCAAGTTGGCGCTTGGAGAGATTCGGCTTCAGTCTCTTGACTTGGTGCCAGTCGATGATCGAATAGACGGAGCCTGAGTCGACTTCCATCGTGCACGACAAGCCTTCTGCCAACAGTGTCACGTGGAATTTTGTGGCACTGTTGGTGCTGGTGAGGGCGATCGTTGTCTGGTTCACAGCGCCGCCATGAGAACTGTTGCGGTCGTCGCGCTTTTGCTGGGTTGAGGACCGTTTGGACGACCTCTGGGAGTCGCGACGATTTTCTGGATTCTGGGGCTTGATCGATTCAGGAACAGGATCAGAGGCTCTGCATGCCTCCGCGATGTGCCCCCTCTTAAGACAGCGTCTGCAGGTGGCATCCCGCCAGCGACAGGATTGGCGGGGATGGTGTCCCTTGCAACTGCCGCACTGAGCGGCGCGGCGGCCATCATTTTGAATTTCCCGCCTGGGTGGGCGGGAAACTTTCAAAACGGTCGATTCTCCCTCTGAATCTGTTGGAGTGGTCGAGTCATCGGACGATTCAGATGACGGTTTGCGGATCTTATGGATCCCTCGGGACTGGAGCATGGCAGCAGCGGCGGTCTCGGATGTTTCAGCAGCCGTAGCCTCCTCAAGAACGTCCTTCAGGGACAGTCTTTTTCTGCTCAGGAACTTCTTTTGGAGGTTGGCATCTCTCATCCCGAAGACGATCCCGTCGCGTAAGGCATTGTCAACGTTCTCAAATTCGCAGTTTGCAGCGATTTGGCGCAATGCCGCCACAAAGTCTTTAAGCGATTCACCTTCCTTCTGATTACGTTGGCGGAATGTAAAGCGATTCGATATGGGGGTGCCCGTTGGTGCATAGTGGTCTTGCAGGGCAGTCTGCAGATCCACCCAGGACATGACTTCAATGTCCCTGGGTGCGACGAGGTTGACGGCGAGTTCCAAAACGTCGGAGCCGCAGTGAGCGAGGAAAAGAGCCCTCTTCCTCTCGTCGTCTAGGTTGTTGTAGCCGTTTCCCCGGAGGAATTGGCGGAAACGTATCATATACGAACTCCACTTCTCCCGGCTGGGGTTGAAGGGAGCCAGCGAGGCGAACGGCGCTTGCGGCGTTGCCATTTCTCAGACCGCGTCGAGTGACTTCAGCTCGTTATGGCGATCGTGCCACGCGGAGGTTCTTCTCTAGACCTTCGTCGCCAGTGTTAGATCGGCGCAGGAAAGAAGAAGTGACCAGCAGGGTTCAATTAACAGGTTTAATAACAAGAACTGAACGGCCTGTGCGCTGCCGGAGCTCTCCTTATATACACTCCGGCAGACGCACCGCCCACTGACAGGGATTCAAAACTCCCGCCGAAAGGATCTTCAGCCAATCCCAGGCGGATGTCCTTATAAGGACATAACAGGTTCTATTTTTTTTTACTACTGGTTCTGTGGGTGTGGCTTATTTTGTGGGCATGGCTTGATGGTCATATGACAATTCTTTAGGATTTAGCAGAGGTACTGGTCTACCAGGCTTTTAACTGCTTGCAGAACCTATCTACCCATTTATTTTTGCAGGCACTGTCTACTCATTTGTTTTTGGAGGCACTGGTCTACCACCAAACTGCCTTTTACCACTGATCAGGTGAAGGGTGGCCCTTTGAAGCCCCGCGGCAAGAGTTTAAACAGTTTTTTTCCTTCTAGCCCATTTGAACCTCTGAACTGCTGACCTTTTGATCAATAAGCTCAGTGTCTTAGCCACTGAGCCATCTATTAATGTGTAAAAACAAAAAGTTGAGGTTGGAGTGGGTTTATCTTGTACTGTGCTAGGAAGAGGCTTAGTCTGCAGAGCCTGGATAGCTCTGCAGACTAAGCACCCTAATTAACATCCAGCTGTCTGCAATTACTCCATGTTCGAATCTCCCCAGGCTCAAGGTCGACTCAGCCTTCCATCCTTTCTAAGGTAGGTCAAATGAGGACCCAGTTTGTGGGGGCAATAAGCTGACTTTGTATAAATATACAAAAGTATGAAGGCTATTGCTTAATGCATTGTAAGCCACCCTGAGTCTCTGGAGAAGGGCGGCATATCAATCAAATCCCCCGCCTCCAAAAAAGTCAGGTTTTGGCTGCCATCTTGACTTATTTTTGACAGCCCAACAAACTCCCTGAAACCAGGAAAGAGATATGGACCGTTTGGCCTCCAAACATTAACATGAGATAAAATGTTGAGCCCAACATTTCTGTTGCTAAGAGAGACCTTGGTTTAAGTGAATTTCATGACCTTTCTTGCCACAAGGGTTAAGTGAATCACAGCAGTTTGTCACAAAGTGGTTAAGCAACTCCGACTTCCTCGTTGACTTTGCTTGTGAGAAGGTCGCAAAAGCGGATCACAGCAGGGGTGAATTGAAAATGTGAGTGTGCATGCGTGTGTGTTCGCTTTGCTCACGCGTGCCACCTCTGTGCATGCTCAGGGACTTCTGCACATGTGCAGAGCATCAAAAATGGGACGTGATGATGTTCGGCCGAGCGGGCGGTGAGACTCCCGCAGCCGCCACTACCGGTTTATCTGAACCGGATAGAACTGTCTGAATACCACCACTGGATTACAGGACCTCAGGGACACAACAAGGGTCATAAATATGAGTCAGTTGCCAAGGCTCTGAATTTTGATCACATGACCATGGGAATGATACAACGGTCATAAGTGTGAAAAATGGTCATAAGTCACTTTTTTCAGTGCCGTCATAACTTTTTTTAATTGAAAAGTTTTACAAAAATACAATAGAAAAAACATTTCCCCCCCCACAACATCCCCCCACCCCTTTCCCTTCCACCCTCCTCCCTTCCCCGACTTCCCAGAGCAAAATGCAGGGTATTAGAAAAGAAAAAACAATTGTCATCTAAATTAATCTAACTATCCCCAAATCAACAAATTCCCCCCCCGAAACCTTAACTCCAATATAGTTAACGCAACATCTCTTTACTTTCATTCATACGCAATTTGATGTCTTCTCATTTGATACTTGTTCTGAATGTAGTTAATCCATTTTCTCCACTCCAAAATATATTTTTCTTGCATATGATCTTTCAAATATGCTGAGATTTTTGCCATTTCAGCTAAGTTTATTACTTTCAAGGTCCATTCTTGTATTGTAGGCAAAGAGTCTCTTTTCCAATGCTGTGCTACCAGCAGTCTAGCTGCTGATATTAAATTTAAATTTCATCTCTAATACTGTACAATCAGTTGCTATACCCAGTAAAAACAATTGTGGAGTAAATTTCAACCTCTTTTTCAAGATATTCTGCATTAAGTGCCATCGTAACTTTGAACAGCCACCAAGCAAACTGTTGCAGGCCGAGGACTCCCTCTATTTTGTCCTTGCATCGGAGACGAAGGAATCTGGAAAGGACCCAAATTATTATTATTATTTGATTTTCTGGCTTCTCCAGTTCTGGGAACTCTCTTTTTTTCTTCTTTCAACTCCAGGGCTGTTCCCGTGATAAATTCTTTGCCAACTCTTTCGGCAAGATAAGATTTGTGAGTTTATCATGCTTTAATTTCCCTTTTGCAAATGACGAGAGTCATCGAGGTAGAGATCTCTTGAAATTCAAAGCACGGGGCAGAAGTTACTCATGGATGTGGGTGCCAGGAAAATCTGGGTACCAAGCCCAGATTGGCACAGTCTATGGAGAAAAGCCAAATGCTTGAGAAATGGATGGGTTTCTGCAGACCAAAGGGGAGAGGTTGTCTCGACTTCTGACCAACAACGGCGCCCCAAAATGAGACCTTTGTTAGATTAATTTTGCTCCATTGTATGACCTTTCCTGACATACAGTTGTTAAGTTCGTCACACAGATGTTATGTTATTCCCCACTGACTTGTCAGAAGGTCGCAAAAGGAGATCACGTGACCTTGGGATATTGTGACCATCATAAATATGAGTCAGTTGCCAACCTGACCTCGAAAGGACGGAAGGCTGAGTCAACCTTGAGTTGGTTAGGATTGAACTGCTGGCAATCAGGAGAATTAGCTTGCAATACTGCATTCTGACCACTGAGCTACCACGACTCAGAGATAGGTAGATAGATAGCTGGAAGGATAGGTAGGAAGCAGGGGTGAAATGTAAAATGTCTTACGACCGGTTCTGTGGGCACGGCTTAGTGGTGGTGGTGGGGGTAATGTGGGTGGGAGTGGCCAACCTTTTTTTAAAAAAAAAACTTTTCAAAGCATTTTTTCTAATGCTTTGAAAATCCTCTGTCGCTCAGGAAACTCAGCTGGGATCGTCAGAGACTTTTCAAAGCATTTTTTTAACCACCTCTTCAGCCAAGAGGTGAAAAGCCTCTGAGGATCCCAGCTGAGCCTTGTGATCATCAGAGGCTTTTTTTTAAACTTTTAAAAGCATTTTTTTCATCGAAAAAAAGCTTTTAGAAGTAAAAAAAAAAGCCTCTGATGATCGTGCGACTCAGCTGAGCTGCGGGGGGTTGGGCAGGGATTTTTGCTACTGGTTCTCCGAACCACCCACTACCATCACTACCGGATTGGGCGATCCAGTCTGAACCGGGAGCATTTCACCCCTGGTAGGTAGGTAAGTAGGTAGGTAGGTAGGCAGGTAGGTGGATGGATGGATGGATGGATAGATGGATGGATGGATGGATAGATGGATGGATGGATGGATGGGTGGGTGGATGATAGACAGACTGAATTTAGCAGTAGCCCTTAGACTTCATAGTGCTTTTACAGCTCTCTCGAAGTGGTTTACAGAGTCAGCTTATTGCCCTCAACAATCTGGGTCTTCATTTTACCCACCTCTGAAGGATAGAAGGCTGAGTCAACCTTGAGCCTGGTGAGATTCGAACTGCCAAATTGCAGTCAGCCGGCAGTCAGCAGAAGGAGCCTGCCGTCCTGCACTCTAACCGCCACGCCGTTGTGTGAAAACTAGTCCTAAGTCACTTTTTTCAGTGCCGCTATAACTTTTAACAGTCATTAAATGAATAGCTGAGGACTAGGCAGCTTTGAATTGGCAGTGATGGGAAGCAGCTTAAGAGCCAAAGAACATGAATACCGTATGTATCCGGAAATTCCAAAATTGCAAAATCAAATGGTGATTTGGTTTTTTTTTTTTTTTAAAAAAAAAAACTTGTCTGAGCGAAGACTTGTAAGATTGGGTGCTGTCACCATCTGCTGGAAGAATTTGGAAAGACTTGGCAGAAAGTGGAGAACGAAAAGAAAGGAAGACCAGGCCGGCATGGAGTAAAATAATCCACAATTTAAAACAGTTCATTTGGTGAACATGACATGATAGCAGCTTTCCAGTACTTGAGGGGCTGCCACAAAGAAGAGGGGGTCAAATTATTCTCCCAAACACCAGAAGGCAGGAGAAGGAACAATGGATGGAAACTCATCAAAGGGAGAAGTAACCATCTTTAGAAGACCATTTGACGGCCGTGGCCGGGGGGGCCTGCCTGATCCGCCAGTTGCGTCCCTTTCTGGATCGGAATTCCTTGTGCACAGTCACTCATGCCCTAGTCACCTCCCGTATGGACTACTGCAATGCTCTCTACACGGGGCTCCCCTTGAAAAGCACCCGGTGGCTCCAACTGGTCCAGAATGTAGCCGCGCGGGTGATTATGGGCGCATCTCGTTGCGCCCATGTAACACCTCTCCTACGTGAGCTGCACTGGCTCCCGGTGGTCTTCCGGGTGAGATTCAAGGTGTTAGTTATCACCTTTAAAGCGCTCCATGGCTTAGGACCTGGGTTCTTACGAGACTGTCTTTTGCCACCAATAGCCTCCCACCGACCAGTTCGTTCTCACAGGGAGGGACTCCTCAGGGTACCATCAGTCAAATTGTGCCAACTGGTAACTTCCAGGGGGAGGGCCTTCTCTGTAAGGGCTCCAACCCTTTGGAATGAACTGCCCCCTGAGATACGAAGCATCCCTAATCTCCGTGCTTTCCGCTGTGCCCTCAAGACCCTGATGTTCAATCAGGCGGGGCTAAGCACGTTAACTGGGAATGATTAAAATATTATATAATTCTGGGTTTTATTTGGGCTAAACTATGCTATAAATTTTAATTATCAATTTTATGATGTTCATGTATCTTTTATTTTTTCTTGACTCTACACCACCTTGAGTCCTGCGGGAAAAAAGCAGTATAGAAATATAATAATAAATAAAATAATAAATAAATAAATAAACCTGCTTCTATCCCAGAGCAGTCACTATACAATTCTATCGTGGAATGTTATATTAATGCAATATCAGGGGTTTTCAATTCAATTGCATACAGTGTGAAGGAAGTGTGTTTGTGTTTTATTTTATAGGGTTTTTAAAAAGTGTAATATACAGCGAGGATGACAATATCATTGTATGAGGTGCCAGGACAATAAAGAAAACTATTAAATGATTATTGCTTGGTCTTGGAGATCCTCCTGATGACTTTGGAGAGGAGTTGACTACTAATAGGATCCGGGTTGATCAGATGGCCACACTGCCGAAAGATTTCTTCCATTGAGTCAACTGCAGCCTGAGCCACTGAGGCTTCGCAATCGCCTTGCAGAGACCGGAGACCTGAAATGAATCCAGAAAACAAAGGATTTCCGGGATCGGCCGTGAGAACCAACCCGGATCAGCAAAAGAGCTTCTGGAGAAAAACTCCTTGCTTCAAGCGAGGGAACTTTGAAACTCACCGAGGAAAACTTCTTCGACTTGTTTGGAAGTCACCACATCCGGTTGCATGTATTGCGCGCAGCAGCCTAGGCGCATAAAAAGAAAACGTTGGTGGGGTTAGCAGAGACGGCTAAATCAACTGATTCAAGAAAATAACCACGCAATTCATTGGTTTCCACTTGGAAGAGTCGTTTTGGGAGTTTAGGGGATGGGTACAGGGATTGGGTATGTCTAATAAAAAGGACCAGGGGTAACCGTTCTTCATACGTTTTTGTCTCCAGGCCTCACTGGAGACTTTAAAGAAGAGATTGGACAGCCACTGGTCTGAAATGGTAGAGGGTCTCCTGCTTTAGCAAAGGGTTGGACTAGAAGACCTCCAAGGTCCCTTCCAATTCTATTATTTTATGTTCTAGGACTGTGCAAACAACCATCATCTTGGAAAAAAACCTTGAATCCAGTTAATCCTAGAATGGGAGGCCAGCTGGAAATATTTCCAGACCAAAACCCACTGCTGTGGGGTTGCCTATACAAGAGAGAGGGATACAGGCCAGGGAGTCCTCGACTTATAACAGTTCATTTAGTGACCATTCAAAGTTGCAACGGCACTGAAAAAAGTGACTTATGACTGCTTTTCACACTTACAAGCGTTGCCACATCCCCAAGACCAACATCCGGATGCTTGGCAAACCGACTCGTATTTATGACGCTTACAATGCCTTGGGGAGTCAAAGATCACTTTTTGCGCTCTTCGGATGAGCAAAATCCGGGAGGAAGCCGGATTCACTTAACAACCATGTGATTAACTTAACAACAGCAGCGATACCCTTAAGAAAGAGGGAAGGGACTGCTTGAAAAACTATTGCATGATCGTAGCCGTTCCGGAGACGCCACACGGGATAAGAGCAGCTTCCAGTCTGATTAAGCAACATGGCTTCATTCTGCCTCTATCTTTTTGGTGATAAGGCCGCCCGCCTGCCTTGGTTCTCCCTCCCCTCCTTCCAGAGTTGGCATTGGTGATTACCAATTAAGAGGGCAGCTGCCTCGCGATGGGAAGAGTTCCCGCTCCTCAGGAATCCCAACATCTGATCCAACATTGCAGGGACGTTTTGCTTGCATTTATTCATCTGGGGAAAACAAGGCAACAAACAAGCCATTGACGTATAGAGCTTCCTATTTTTTCTTCTTCTTTTTTTACAAAGAGGCTGCTTTCTTGGTAAGGTTTCTAGTCCTCATGCCCTCAACAACATACTGTACTGTACTATACTATGACATTATACAATACTAAACTTTACTATACTAATCAATATTATTATACTATACTGGACTGTACTATCCTATTATACAATGCAATGCAATGCAATATTATTACATTTAATAGGATAGTGCAGTGTAGTGTAGTATAATATTGTATTATATACAGACAAACATTTATGTTATTAGAGACAGTTTTATCCAAGTTAAAAGCATAAAGAAAAATAAAGAAAAATAGCAGATAGTGAAAAAAGAAAAGAGAAAAAGAGAAGTGAAAGAAAAATGATAAGGAAATGGCTTCTGAACTTATAAATGCATTTATATTTTGCCCCCTTCTACATCATAATTTCCTTTTTCCACAAACTGCTATTTCTAATCCTCAAACCCACAAATCAGCAAGGTTTCTAGTCCTCATGGTTGCATGGAACCTCTGCTGTTCCCGAGAGAGCAAAAACCCAAGAAGAATCCCTCTAGTCAGGCAACAAACCAGGAGCTGGTGAGTTCTAGTCCCACCTTAATCATGATAGTGGTCTGGATGACTTTGAGAGTTCTAGTCCTGCCTTTGGCATGAAAACTGGATGGGTGATTTTGGCTAATTACCAGGAGACGGTGAGTTCTAGTCCTCCCTTAGGCAAGCAAGCGGACTGGGTGACTTTGGGCCAACGAGCAGGGAATTGTGAGTTTTGGTCCTGCCTTAGGCATGAAAGCCAGCTGGGTGACTTTGGGAGTTCATAACTGCACCGTCCCGATCTAAGAGAGAAGACCATCGGGATGGTTTTCTTCTCCGAGGTGAGGAGACCAATATTCTGGACAGCCATTGGTCTGACGTTGTAGAGCAGGGGTCCTCAAACATTTTAAACAGGGGGCCGATTCACAGTCCCTCAGACTGTTGGGGGATCGGACTGGGTGGGGGGGCATGGCTAGGTGGTCATGTGACTGGGTGGGCGTGGCCAGTTTAACCGTCCATTTTTTCCCCTTTCTCCTTCCTAAGCCCCCGTTTAAATTGTTTTCAAAGACTTTTAATTTAAAGGAGTACTTTACAAGCCCAGAGCTGCTTTTCAAAATTGCACTGGTGAGATCACCCCTCAGCTGGCCTTACAGCTGGCTCGCTGGAAGATAAGGCAGTTATGGGTGGGGCAAGGGGCGGGGCTTAATCACACCACCTGGGCCGTATACCTGGGCCACAGTTTGAGGATGCCTGTTGTAGAGGGAGCAGAGAGTTGGACTAGAAGACCTCCAAGGTCTTCTGCTATTCTGTTAATCAGTGGAATGGCTTCCCTCCAGAAGTTGTGGGAAGGAGGGAGGGAGGGAGGGAGGGGGGAGGAAAGAAGGAAGGAAGGAAGGAAGGAAGCAGAGGGAGGGAGGGAGGAAGGAAGACTCAATGATCCCAAATTCCTTTCCTTCTTTGCATTATAGGCAGTTTTGTATTTTTACAATTGTCATTTACACTACCTTTTGCCATACTGTAGTCCTCGACATATGACCGTCATAGAACCTCCAGTGGTCACTAAGTGATCGTAGCAGTCCTTAAGCCAATGCCGTGGTCAAATATTTAGGATAAACCAGATCTTTCAGTGATTTCCTTCTACAGGTTGTCCTAGATATATGATCACAACCGAGCCCCAAATTTCTGTTGCTAAGCGAAACAGTTCTTAAGCAAGTTTTGCCCCATTGCACAATCTTCCTTGCCACAGTTGCTCAGTGAATCGCTGCAGTTGTTAACTTAGTCAAGTGGTTGTTAAGTGAATCTGGTTTCCCCATTGACTTGGTTTATCAGATGCTCACAAAAGGGATGACGTAACCTCGAAACACTGTGACTGCCATAAATGTAGACTGGCAAGTACCCAAAATTTGATTACATGACCATGAGGATGCTACAATGCTCATAATTCTGAAAAATGGACGTATCCCTTTTGTCAGTGCCGTTGTGACTTTCAGCGGTCACTAACTGAGGACTGTATTTATTTTCTTTCTCTCTCCCCATAATGGCTGAAAGTGGCATCTCTTAGTAGAGGCTCTCAGGGAAGTTCCCTTCCTTGGCTTGGCTAATGCTCCGTACCTCCACTCTTCTTCCTCAGCTGCTGTACCACCCGGAGTTTTGCCAAATCTTTGTCATACAAGACATCGTGGAGGTGTTGATGGAATGGATGACCCAGCCATATCCGCTGATAGATTTTTAGCGTTCGAGGACTGGGGAACCTCACCCAACACCCATTTGAAGTAAGAGATGGGGGGCAGGAAGGGAGTGGCTTCCAAGGTAGTAGCAGGTGTGACCTCATTCTCTGGGAAATCTACAAGGATAGAAGGAAGGATAGAAGAAGGAGAAGACAACAACCATCACGAACAGGATGGACTCAGCTAGAGTGGTGTCTCTTCTACAAAGATGGGTGCACCCCTGGAAGATCTGAAGGATCAAGTAGAGGCCAGATCCCCTTGGAGGACATCTCAAAGCAGAACAAGAAGCAATGGATGGAAACTAATCAAGGAGAGAAGCAACCTAGAACTAAGGAGAAATTTCCTGACAGTGAGACAATTAATCAGTGGAACAGCTTGTCACAAGAAGTTGTGAATGCTCCAACACTGGAAGTTTTCAAGAAGAGACCAGACAGCCATTTCTCCAGCATAGTCTAGGGTCTCCTGCTTGAGAGGGGGTTGGACTAGAAGACCCCCAAGTTCCTTTTCAACCCTCTTCTTCCATGCTTTGTGGGCTTCTCTTCTATTTGTCATGATCGCTGCGAGACTCAGAGAACTCCAGTGACCGTCTTTAATTGCTCGTCTCTTTCCCTGCTTCCTCCAGAAGAACATCTTAGAGCCAGTTTTCATGCCGGTCGTAAACTGCGCTTCTCACTCAGAGAAGAGTGTAGCTAAGGAAGCTCTCAGGACCCTTCAATTCCTCCTCAGGCGCCTTGCTGTGGACATCCATGCACTAAAGGCTGTCAATCTTATTCCTCCCCTGTTGAAATATTTTCCTGACGTAAGTCAACCAAATCATGACAAACTGGTTTCCCCCTTCTTCTTTTTAGTTATTTCTGTAAGAAATAAGAAATGAAGGAAGGAATCAATAAATACATGAGTGAATGGATGAATAAAGGAATGAATAAACAAAGGAATAGATGGATAAACGAATGGATTAATGAATAGATGAACCGATGGATGGGTGGGTGGATGGATGGGTAGATGAATGGATGGATATCAAAGCTGTTTGGGCGAGGATGTCTCT
The DNA here is from genome assembly GCA_030761175.1 of Masticophis lateralis. Classification (NCBI taxonomy): domain Eukaryota; kingdom Metazoa; phylum Chordata; class Lepidosauria; order Squamata; family Colubridae; genus Masticophis; species Masticophis lateralis. The sequence goes on from JAUDYJ010000002.1 coordinate 282,584,118, forward strand.
ACTTTCAGTGGTGCATTTTGGGCAGTAGGGGCTTATGCCAGATTTTGCTCCAATTTCAGCCCCCATCAGTTTGCCCTCTGCCTCCCTCCAACCAGGGCACGCCTGCTCCTGATGAGGAGACCCCCGAAGGTGACTCTTCTGCTCAGCCCCTTCCCTCAGGCGTGGCCCACCTCTAGATCTAAGGAAAGCAGAGACGCCGGTTGAGGTCTTGCCACAATGGGCATGGTGGATTGGCTGTTTCTCCTCCCGATGGCTTCAGTGCTGGGGTCTTTGTCCTGAAGCCTTTGAGGAGGGGCTTCATGATCTTCATGTTAGCATAGGGGTCTGCACCCAGCACCCTCCATGACTCCCTGGCACTTCTGTGCAGGTGGAAGAATAGATTGGTGGAAAAATCAGATTCTTTCCCCATTTCCGAAGGTAAAAGGTTGGCCATTTCCCTGACACATCTGCTGAGGAGTTGGCAAGCCACACCACACCCTCTGTGGCTGAGAGTTCAGTTGGCCATCCCTCAAGGAGGGCCTCTGCACCACCGGAAGTGCCAGGGAACCCACAGCTGATCAAGGGAGGGGATGTTTCCAGGAGCAGCGTGTCTACAAAATTACCGTATTTTCCGGCGTATAAGACGACTGGGCGTATAAGACGACCCCTGACTTTTCCTGTAAAAATATAGGGTTTGGGCTATACTTGCTGTATAAGACGACCTCTCTTCCAACGCACACCAAATAAAAATTAAAAAACATCAACTGGCTCACCCACAATGTAAAAGCAGCTGTGCTAGACCCAAAATGGCCCCTGCAACAAGCAGGAACCTCACACAGCCACAAAAAGCCCAAAAAACCAACTTTCACACTTTACACACACAAAATTCCACATACAGCTTTGTGAGATTTTGTGTGTTTGTGTAGTTAGAGTGAAACACTACAGAAACACACTAAATCTCAGGAAGCTGCACAAATATTATTTATTTTTATTTTTATTTTTATTTTTATTTTTATATGAAAGCTAAATTTAAAACTTTCTAGCCTAAAACTTAAGACCTAGCCTTTAAATGGCTAGGTCTAAAAAAAGAACAACTAAAAAACCCCCCAATTAACTATATTTTTTAAAGCTCCCAAAGGGGAAAAAAAACTTACCCAATAGAACAGGGGTCTCCAACCTTGGCAACTTTAAGACTTGTAGACTTCAACTCCCAGAATTCCTTAGCCAGCTTTGCTTTGCTGGCTGAGGAATTCTGGGAGTTGAAGTCCACAACTCCCTGCCTGCTTGATTGCAGGCAGGGAGATTTAGTTGCTTGCTGATGCAATGGATTGCAGGCAAGGCAAGCCAAGCGTTGCGGCTAGCAGCTAAGGTAAGCAAGCTGGAGGGGGGGGGGGGTGGTGGATTTTTGCTACGTACCAATTAGCAGGCAAAAATTAGCAGCTGGGATGGCCAGCGTGGTGTAAAAGGGACGTTTTTCCCTTTTACATGGGGCTTGGCCATCCAAGCTCTGGCGATCCCAGCTGCACCAGCGTTGTGTAAAAGGGAAGTTTTTCCCTTTTACACAGGGCTTGCGTGTAACTCAGCTGATTAGCGGCAACTCAGCAGGCAATTCAGCTTGGCTCCTTAGAGTCATTTAAGGCTCATCAAAGCCTTTCGGGCTGGACTGCCTGGTTACAGGAGACCGACACCCGGCGTATAAGACGACCCCCAACTTTTGAGAAGATTTTTGCATGTTAGAAAGTCGTCTTATACCCCGGAAAATACGGTAAGCCAAAAGTGCTTTTCACAGAATAACTGAGTTGGAAGTTGGAGCAGTGGTGAAATTCAAAAATTTTTCCTACTGGTTCTGTGGGCGTGGCTTGGTGGGCAGTTGACCGGGTGGGCGTGGCTTGGTGGGCAGTTGATGGGGTGGGCGTGGCTTGGTGGGCAGTTGATGGGGTGGCCGTGGCTGCACAACTGACTCACGCACAATGTAAAAGCCGCTTGAGTTCACACAAAATGGCCCCTGCAACAAGCAGGAACCTCAGAGTCACAGAGAGCTCAAAAACAAACTATCACACTTTACACAAAAATAACACAAAAGCTGCACAACTGACTCTCACTCAATGCAAAAGCAGCTGGACTTTGCACAAAATGGCCCCTGCAACAAGCAGAAACCTCACAGACAATCAGGCACAGCTGATTTTCTCATAGCTGATTGGTAGTAAAAAATGCTGTAAGAAAAAGTAAAAAAAAAGCTCCAATATTACCGATTGTTGTACTTTTTAAAACATTTTTTAATTACCAGTTCAGGCGAATGGTAGCAATTATTACTATCGGTTTGGGCTCACCTGGCCAAACCAGTAGCATTTCACTCCTGCCTTGGAGTCTTCTACTCCAAACCACTCCAAACCAGGAGCCTGGATAGCTAAGCAGACTAATGCATTGCAATTTAACTCCAGCTGTCTGAAATTAGTAAGTTCGAATCTCAACAGGCTCAAGGTTGACTCAGCCTTCCATCCTTTCTAAGGGAGGTGAATTGAGGACCCAGTTTGTGGGGGCAATAAGCCGACTTTGAATAAATATCCAAAAGTATGAAGGCTATTGCTTAACGCCTTGTAAGCCGTCCTGAGTCTCCGGAGAAGGGCGGCATATAAATCAAATTAAAAAAACAAACAAACAAAAAAAAACCAAACAAAAAAAAACAGATCAGTGTGAAAAAGGGACATAAATCATTTTCTTCAGTGCTATTGTAGCTTTGAACAGATACTAAACGACCGGTTATAAATTGAGAACTACCCATACTGATATTTCTATGCCTTTGTGGTCTGCCTTTCTCCACTTTGGGGCATCTACCAAAATTAGACGCTATTCTTTTCTAAAGAAAAGAAGAATTAGGGGCGACATGATAGCAGTTTTTCAGTATTTTTCTTAATATAGTTTTATTTTCTTTTAACACAAACATTTCATCATTCATTAAATGAATGTCGTCTGGGTACAATTTTTTTTGTGTCATAACAGTTAAAGTTTACCACCATATTAATTATTTATATCTATCCTTATTTTAATACAAATACTTAACATATCTATTATTGTAACATTTTTCTTCTTAACTTATTTAAGTTTACAATATCTTTATCTTTATTTGATTTGTATACCGCCCTACTCCCGAAGGACTCAGGGCGGTGAACAGCCAAACAATAAAATACACAAATACAAAATATAAAAACAGAATAAAATCGAATTAAGTAATTTGGCCCAGACAGATTAAAACACCCCAATCATTTAAAAAACCGATTAAAATTTGCATATTAAAAGAGGAAGAGCGGGAAAAGATTAGGCCAGGCCCGCCTGGTGAAATAAAAAGGTCTTAAGAGCACGGCAGAAGGTGCGCAGATCCGGGATCCTCTGTATCTCCGGGGGGAGCTCATTCTAGATAGTAGGTGCCCCCACAGAGAAGGCTCTCCCCCTAGGGGCCGCCAGTCAACATTGTTTGGCCAACGGCACCCGGAGGAGCCCCTCTCTGTGAGAGCGTACCGGCCGGTGGGAGGGTATTGGTGGTAGTAGGCGGTCCCGTAGATAACCAGGTCCTAAGACATGCATTGCTTTCATATTTATTCTCTAACCATTGATAAAATAAATCCCATATATTATAGTAATCAGATTCTTCCTTTCCTTTAATTGCAAGTGTTAATCTATGCATTTCTGCACATTCTAGTATTTTCTTAATCACACTTACATCCGTAGGGATCTCTTCACCCTTCCAATTTTGTGCAAATACAATTCTAGATGCAGTTATTACATGAATAATCAAATATACATTTTCTTTACTATAAATTTTTGGTAAAATCCCCAACAGGAATATCTCAGGTTTTAGATCAATATGCTGCTGCATCATCTTCTCCACCCACATACAAATTCTTGCCCAATATTTTTTTGCTTCTATACATTTCCACCACAAATGATAATACGACCCCGGTATCTGGTGACATTTCCAACATTTAACTGATTTGACTTTAAACATTTTTGTCAATCTTTCAGGTGACAGATGCCATTTATAAAACATCTTGTACAAATTCTCCTTGTACGCAGTTGACATTGTTAGTTTATAATTTCTATCTCATAGTTGCTGCCATTTATCTAATTTTTATCGTATGTCCAAAGTTTTTTGCCCATGCTATCATTGTTTGTTTAATTTGTTCTTCTTCTAATTTAATACACAGTAAATAACTATACATTTTTTTACCCTCTCTTTTGTTCCTGTTAATATCTTATCCAATTCTGTCAGTTCCATATAAAAACCATAAAATTTAGCATCTTTTTCATATCTAGACTGTATTTGCAGTTCTGTATACCAAACCATATCAATCCCGCTTTTCCAGTTCTTGTTTCATTTTAAGCACTCCCTTTTCTGACAAAATATCTTTGTATATAACAATATTTCCCATATTGATAATATTTGGATGTATTAGTACTTCCACTGATGAAAGCCAAACTGGTATCTTCAAGGAATGTTGTTCTCCGATTTTCTCCCATACTTATAATAAATCATTTTTTATATAATGTCTTTGAAAATAACCATGTATCTTATTTTTCCCATACCATAAAAAGACATGCCAACCCAATTGCAAGTCATGTCCCTCCAGTGTCAATTTCTCAGTACAATCCATTCTTTCATCCATGTTAACACTATTACCATGCCTGGTAATATAATTCCCAATTTGGTAATCCAAGCCCTCCTCTAGTTCTTGCATCTTGTAACAATTTTAAATTAATTCTCATCTTCTTCCCCACCAGTTGACTTTCGCTTTTATTTTATTCAGATTTTCAAAATATTTTTTTCTCCAATTTTATCGGGATTGTTTGGAATAAAAACAATAATCTTGGTAATAAATGTCGAGCGTCAAGCAACCCTCGACACCTCGCAAAACGGCGCCGTGACAAGCTACTCAAATGGAGAGGCAGGGGCGGGTGCACATGGGCATAGTTGTCCCAAAGGTGCTTTTTCAAGAGGCAATGGGACTTTTTGGGTTTTCTTTGAAGACGTTTTACTTCTCATCCCAGAAGCTTCTTCAGCTCTGACAGGATGGTGGGGAATGGAAGGATTGATGCTCCTTGCAGACAGCTGGTCCTTTGCATTATTTTTAGAGAGTTGTTGAGGCCCTTGGAGGTTTATCTGTATCTTCAGGGTCACCTGAGTGGTGTTCTTGGTTCCTGTAATCTGCAATTTTTCTCTGGAAACCCGTTCCTACTCCCACACCGTTCCAAGGGTCTTCATCCCAAATTGCATAGCTAAAAGTTGGTAGAGATTCTCCGTCATCCAGGTCATGGTTGTCCAAAAGGTGCTTTTTCAGGAGGCAACTGGACTTTCTGGTTTTTCTTTGAAAATGTTTTGCTTCTCATCCAATATTCTTCAGCTCTGAAGAGCTCTCAAGTCCAGTTGCCTCTTGAAAAAAAGCATCTTTGGGACATCTCCTGGAAGAGTTTACAAGCCAGTGGTTGGACAGAAAAGTGAGCACATTTGTGTAGGAGGATTGGAGTCTTCTGGCCAAGGGTATCTCTAACTAGTGGTCTACCCTGCCAGGACTTGCCTGCATTTTCCTTTTGCCATAGACAGTTTTTCACAAGCGATGGACTTGAGTCATCCCCCTGTACAAGGAAGGAGTAGGACAAGAAAGAGAGAGAAGAATGAAAGGAAGAGGAGAAGGAGAAGGGAGGAGAAAAGAACAAAGGGGAGAGGAGGAGGAGGGAAAAGGAGAAGAGGAGAAGAAAGGAGAGGAGGATAGGTGGGAGAGGAAAGGGAGGAGGAAGAGTAACAGAAGGAAGAGAAAGAGAAGAAGAGGAGAATGAGAAGAAAGAAGGAAAAGGAGGAGAAGAAAAGAGGAGAAAGAGAAGAAAGGAAAGAGAAGAGAGATGGAGAAAGGATAAGGAGGAGAAGCAGAAGGGGAAGGAGAAGAAAAAGGAGGAGAAAGAGAAGAATGGAAAGAAAAGAGTAGAAGGATAAGGATAAGGAGGAGAAGCAGAAGGAGAAAGAGAAGGAGGAGAAGGAGAAGGAGTGATAGCAGTAGATTATGGACCCTGGTCAATGGGGTATCAGGAAAAAAAGAAAGGATGATAATAACAATATTTATTACACAAGAATGGTGCAGAGAAAAAAACAATCAGAAAAGAAGTATTCTTTCCATTAAATCCATTCACAGCACCCACCAACTGGCAAATGCAGCTTTCTTCAACACAGAAGCAGACCCCCCCCACCCCATCCATGCTCAGAGAAAGGCGCTTAACATTGTGCAACATGCTTATAGCCTGTGCTGCCCCAGCTACGGATCCCAAAGAATGTAGCACACACAAACTCCGAACAAAACTAAGTTTACTTCAAAACACAGTCTTTTACAAATGCAGGCTGTTAATAAAACATTCTTAACAACCTGCCAGAAATTCCACAGATAAGATAGAGCCTTACAAGAGTTGGCAGAAAGCCCAGAAACCAGGTTTGCAGAGAAAATCCAAACTCAATGATCAGCGAACGAACAAATGTTGTTTCCTGCAGCTTTTTACAAGCTTTGTGCAAACTTAAATAGGCTAAGGGAGTGGCCAATTAGCCCCAAGCCTTACTCTTGAGGACACCTCCTCCTGAGTAACCACTCCTGCCTTTTAGCAGCTCTGCGTGCCCGTGCATTGAGAAGAGGCTACTCCTCTTCCTCTTCATTTAAAGGAGCCTCTGGAGGTTCTGAAGGCCCTGCCTGAATCCCTGCCTCTGGCACCACATCTTCTTCAGCCTCCTCGCTGTCCGACTCGAGCACCGGCTGTACAGACTGCTGGCGCGACACCACACCAGCCTCGTCATCGGGATCAGCAACAATCCACGCAGGCCACTGGCGGGCCACAACATAGCCCCAAAGAATAGAAGCCTTGCTAATTGGAAAAAGCTTCCAATCTTAATGACAATCGACTCAATTGAAAGAATTACATGGAACGGATCAAATAACTAGACACCCCCCTTTTCCCCCTCCCCCACACACTACTCGGATCCATAAGTCTCCAGACTCTTATTTTAAAAATTAGAGAACTTTTAGAGGTGAAGGGAAGGAAGAAGTGGGTTCCGGTGTCACAAACAGTCCTCCAAGGGAAAGAGCCTAGGGGTTTCTCACACGGGAGTTGACAGCAGCTATGAACATGCAACCAAAGCCCCCCGCCCTTTTATGTAGACCACCTGCATGGCATTCATCAAAGAAAAGGTGGGACATCTTGACTTTGTTGATCCTCTTTGAATAAACTCCTGGAAGTTTTTGAACAGCTCAAGTGGTGCAGCTCTGGGATAGGATCAACAGATCAACTCTTGGCTTGTTTGACTAACTTCTACTGAACAAACCATCATTTAGAGCCATAGTGGTGCATAGTTAGAGTGTAGGACTGCAGGCTACTTCTGCTGCCTGCCTGCAATTTGGCAGTTCAAATCTCACTGGCTGAAGGTTGACTCAGCCTTCCATCCTTCCGAGGTGGGTAAAATGAGGACCCAGATTGTTGGGGGCAAAAGGCTGGCTCTGTAAACCGCTTAGAGAGGGCTGTGAAGCGGTATATAAGTCTAAGTGGTATTGTCAAGTTCTGTCTATCATGCATCCATCCAACTCCCCATCTACCTACCTACCTACCTATCATCTATCTCTGAGTAATGGTGGCACAGTGGTTAGAATGCAGTACTGCAGGCAAACTCTGCCCACTGCCAGCAGTTTGATCCTGACTGGCTCAAGGCTGATTCATCCTTCTGTCCTTCAGAGGTGGGTAAAATGAGGAGCCAGATTTTGGGGGGCAAGAGGCTGGTTCTGTAAACCACTTAAGAGAGGCTTCTCGGGCTTGCTTGGAGTTTAAACAAGTAGGCAACTAATACAGGGGAAAAAGCAGACCAATGTAAGAAGAACCTGGTGTGAATCATCTTCAGAAATTCAACATGGAGAAAAGTAAAGTCTTACACTTAGGCAAGAAAAACCAAAAGTACCCACATAGACTGGATGAAACCAGGCTCAATAGCAGTAACTGTGAGAGGGATTTTGGAGTCCTAGTGGACAACCATTTAAATATGAGCCAGCCATGTGCTGCAGCTGCCAAAAAAGTCAATGCAATCCTAAATTGCATTAACAGAGGGATACAATCAAGGTCAAGGGAGGTCCTAATACCACTCTGTAAAGCCTTAGGAAGACAACACCTAGAATTCTGCATCCAGTGTTGGTCACCACATTATAAAAAAGATGTTGAGACTCTAGACAAAGTGCAGAGAAGAGCAAGCAGGATGATGAGGGAACTGGAGGCTCAAACAGACGATGAACGGTTGCAGGAACTGGGCCTGGCTAATCTAGTGAAGAGGAGGACCAGGAAATAGTATCTTCCAATATTTGAGGGGCTGCCACAGAGAGGAGGAAGGGGGTCAGGCTATTCTCCAAAGCACCCGAAGGCCAGACAAGGAACAATGGAGGGAGACTGACCAAGGAGAAATTCTCCCTGGAAATAAGGAGAAATTTCCTGACAGTGAGAGCAATCAACCCATGGAACAGAAGTTGCCTTCAGAAGTTGTGGGAGCTTCATCCCTGGAGGCTTTCAGGAAGAGGCTGGACTGCCAATTGTCAGAGATGGTGTAGGGTCATCTAACCCTGCTTGGGTGTGGGTTGGACTAGATGAGCTACAGTACATGGTCCCTTCCAACTGTTAAATACAACTTAAAACTCTGCTAAGGTGCATTTGTGCAAAGGTGGGTGGCTGCTGCCCCCTGGTGGTCTTTGGAAACAACTGGGAGTAGATCAGTGGGGAAAATTTGCAGCAGAAAGATGGAATTTTTAGCTACAGGCAGTCCAGGATTTATGACTGGTTGCTTAGCGACCATTCAGAGGTATAGCAGTCCTCCAAAATGGGACTTATGACCCAGTTTCCAAAGCCCACACCCCCCAGGCACAACTGATCTTGAGCCTTGGCCAGCCTGTATTTATTATGGCCATTTGTAGCACCCCAGGGTCATGTGAATGTGCTTGATGCCCTTACTGGAAACCAGGGTTTGCTTCCGTTTCCGAAGAAAACCAACTCATGGTGAACAATGGATTTGCTTAAGGATTGTGGCATGAAAGGGCAATGAAAGCTTTTCCTGCCAGGTTACATTGGAGGCAAATAAAGGAGCAGGATAGCAAGTTTTATTCTCAAAAAGCTCAGAAACCCCATTAAACAATTCTAGGAACTGCCGTGTGTATGAAGAACAAGCTTTCTTTATAACTATCGGCACCCCGTTTGCTCTCGCTTTTTTTCTCCAACAGCTGTGCCTAACTGGCCAACCGGTTCTCTTTAGGGCAGGGGATGGTTTCCACCAGGGGTGAAATCTAAAATTTGTTACTACCGGTTCTGTGGGCGTGGCTTAGTGGGGGGCGGTTGTAATGTGACTGAGTGGGCGTGGCCATTTTTTTTCTTTTAAAACCATTTTTTCTACCTCTTTGGCAGAGGTTGTAAAAAAATGCTTTTAAGAGCCTCTGAGGATCCCAGCTGAGTTGCCTGATTGGCAGAGGCTTTTTTTCTTTTAAATGCCCCTGATGATCAGGCAACTCAGCTGGGATCCTCAGAGGCTTTTAAAAGCATTTTTTCTACAACCTCTGAAGGAGTCTGAGTCTGAAGAGGTTGTAGAAAAAATGTTTTTAAAAGCCTCTGAGGATCCCAGCTGAGTTGCTTGATCATCAGAGGCTTTTTTTTAAACTTTTAAAAGCATTTTTAAAAGTTTTTAAAAGCATTTTTTCAGCCAGCATTTTTTGTAGAAAAAAATGCTTTTAAAAGTAAAAAAAAAAGCCTCTGATGATTGCGCAGCTCAGCTGGGTATTGGGGGGGGGGGGGCAGAAATTTTTGCTACCAATTCTCCAAACCACCCTCCTCCATCGCTACCGGATCGGGTGATCCGGTCCGAACCGCGAGCATTTCACCCCTGGTTTCCACCCGTGTCTTGTTCCAGCGGTCTCTTTTTGAGGATGTAAGAATTAACTTCCACGCAAAGGAGGGGCTGTGGACCGTCTTCACGTTGGTGGGGTCCTCGGTGCCCTCTTACCATTTCGCGGGTGGTCCACTAGCAACACGTCTGTCTCAGAATGGGGGAAAACATTCTTCCTGGAATCAGATTGGCGCCAAACCTCCTGGGTTTTAAGAAAGGGAATCAAAAAGTGAAAACGGTATTTTGGGAAATCGATAAGGACTCAACACAGGGCAGTCCTTGACTTGCAGCCATTCGTTTAGTGGCCAAAGTTACAGCAGCCTGAAAAAGGACTTACGATTGTTTTTCACACTTACGAGGGTCACGGGATCAAAATTCAGTTATCAATCTGACTCACGTTTATGACCATTGCAGCGCCCTGGAGTCCTGCGATCCCCTTTTGCGACCTTCTGAACAAGCCGTCAATGGGGAAAGCCGGATTCACTTAGCAACCGCGTGGCTAACTTAACAATTGCAGTAATTCACTTGTGTCAAGAAGTCGTAAAACAGGGCAAAATTCACTTGACAGCCGTCTCTGCTTAGCATCAGAAACTTTGGGCTCAATTGCGGTCGTTAAGTCGAGGACTTCCTGTAGCCTGAGTCTTCCCAGGCAGAATTCCCTCAAATGCGAAGGCCGAAGCCTTGGAAGCTCTTAAAGATGTCCTCCTGAGACTCTACTGGTTACACGGATTTACAATTGGCCGTTTCTTGGTGTAGCATGATGGGAAAAATGTGTTTCCATTTGTTGGGTTGTTTCAATGCCTTCACTGTAAACTGGGTGTGGAAGCCCCCCTTGAGAGGGTCACCAATGAAGCAGCCTACCAAGTCTCTGCTGCCGAGAGTTCGAAGACGGACCTCACCTTCGCTTCTGCAGGAGTCCAAATGCTGGAAATTATATCGATACGGCTCGTCCTTCACCAACGACAACTGGTCTCTCTTGCTAAGCGGGACAGTTGTTAAGTGAGTCTTGCCTCACTTGATCATCTTTCTTGCCAACGTTGTTAAGTGAATCGCTGCAGCTCTTAAGCTAGCAACACGGTTGTTCAGTGAATTTATTTATTTATTTAATTAAATTTGTATACCGCCCTTCTCCTACTGGACTCAGGGCGGTGCACAGCCAAGAATAAAAAACATCCCAATACAAAATTTAAAATTATAAAAGAATTATACAAATTTTGGCCCAAAATTTAAAACCTCCTGACTACAATCCATTTACAATTAAAAATATCTAAGGGGGGGGGGGGGGGTTTATGCCAGCTCAGCTTGATGAAACAGAAGCGTTTTTAGGGCACGGTGAAAAGCCCGGAAATCTGGAATCCATCTTCCCCCTTGAATTTGCTTGTCAGAAGGCTGCAAAGGGGGATCACATGAGCCCAGGACACTGGGAACGTCATAATTAGGGAGTTATTGGGGGGGGGGGGGGGATGCTGCCACGGCCATGTGAAAAGCAGCCGTCACTATTTTTAGTGTCGTCGTCACTTCGAATGGTCACTAAAACAACTGTTGTAAATCAAGGACTACCTGTGCATATACAATCTGGGTCAAATGTGCCTGAATCTCCCCAGGCAGGGAATTCACACACAACCAATGTGTACGAGGGTGTCGTTCTTAAAGGCCTATTTTTGCAACCGTGCCCAGCGACGAAGAAAAACAGAGACACACAAAGCGCCAGGTTTAATCACAGTCCATTGTATTGGTTGTTTGGTTGTTTGGTTTTTTTTAGTCAAAGTATAACAATCACACACCCACACGGATTCTCAAACACTTGTTTGTGAACATCAGTTACATGAGACATTTGCAGTAACCGAGAAACAGAAACCGGAGACATGCCGATATATTTGACCGATGGTTCTAACGGACTGCAAATTTTGGCCTGTCCATGCCAGCTAGCTGTCAGCCTCGCTGAAGGACAGCTTCAGAGAGCGGCCAGCAGAAGGAGAGGCGCAGAGGGAGACCTTGGTGCCGGGCAAACTTTCTGCAATGTGTCACTGCCCTTGATCTGACCTGAACAAAAGAGGGCTTGAGCTCAGTGTGGGAGGAAAGGGGGGGGGGGAATGCCCTTATGGAAGAAGGGAAGGGAGGGGTTTGGGCTCTCTCATGGGTAGAGGCAATTTGCCAGCCAATGCAACCTGCCATCAAATCTGGCTACTGGACCATACCAGCCCTCCACGCAGCAGCCATGGGGGTCAGTCGAACAGTAGTTCCAACAGGTTTCCCACGGCCGTTGCAAGGAGGGATCAGAGACCCTCAAAGATCCTCTCCCCAATTACACTGGGGATGGCCAGGATAAACCATTATTGCCACCTACTGGCACTTTCTACATATCAACTTCTGCCCACCTTTTAGGAGGGTGAGGGAGAGGACAAAGCCAAATGATGAAAAGGGGTGGGGGAGAAGGATTTCAATAACGCACAAGAAGGGATGAGCCTCCCTTTCCATCTAGCTCTTTCATCTAGGCAAAACTAAGCGGAGGAGAAAGGAAGGATCCAGACTGGGCCAAAATTGAGCAAAGTTTTGACAATCTAGCAACCTCAAGAGTGTTCTGAGGGAGATGGAGGACTCTTTCGGAAGACTGAAGCATTCAGGATGAGGATCTCTCTCCCGGGGGTTCTGGAATCAAGGACAGTCCAGAACTGACCAATACCATCAGCTTAATTTCCATGCTACAGAAACAGGATCTTCTGGTTAATAATACTGAGTACGAAGAAAAGGAACTTCATTGTTAAGGGAATGACACCCCTTTTTTGATGGTTGCAATTTTGGGATATTCTGAGAGAAGGAAGAAGAGGTGCCTTGATTTGTTCTAGAGCAGGGGTCCCCACACTTGGCAACTTTAAGACTTGTGGACTTCAATTCATAGAATTCTCCAGCCACCATAGCTGGCTGGAGAATTCTGAGAGTTGAAGTCGACAAGTCTTAAAGTTGCCAAGTGTGGGGACCTCTGATCCACAGAATCAACAACCCTGGGTTGGTCCCATTGCTTGAATTTCAAGTCAAAGAACTGAACACTCAGGGTTTGCCCATGTCTGCAACTCTAAAAGGTCCATTTTTGAGTCAAGCAGATTCAGCCATCCTAGATCTCCCGGCCCCATTCTTCCAGAGGTCACTTAACCTCCATGACCACCTGATTCTCAGCCAGATAACATCAACAACAGGAGGTATATATATATCTATCTATATATATAATACACACACACATACACACGTGCATAGCTCAAGAGAATAAGGCGCATAGTTTGGGTGACAGATGGCGGTTCTGCATTAATACAGGACCAAACTGGATGAGATCTTGAGAATGTCTACAATCTTTTTTTTTTTTTTTTGAGAAAAGGAGGGCTGCAAAAGACATTTTGGTTATTGGCGCTCCAGGCATTAAGACATACAGGAAGAACCAGTCACGAAAGGCAGCTAAAATGCTCCTACTACACAGCAGCTACTGCTTAATTATAATAGCATCTCTTCAAAACCACAAGCTCCATTTTGTATGTGGTGGTTCACTGGGCCATGGACGGAGAAGAGGGAGGATAGAAACGTGCAAATTCCACAAGGGAGCTAACCAGCCCAACTTACTAACTGGAAGAGGCTGGTTTTAGCTCCAAATGCATCTAGTCTGAAATGGATGAGGTACGTGTGGACAATAATCACCAACCCATTGTGAGTTGGTTTTTTCTTTTTCTATCTCTAGGATGGGAGGAGGAGAATATGATAGGGACGGGAAAATATCTCTCCCCTCCCAGTCTTCTTTGAAATGATTTGGAAGACCTAAAACAGACGAGGAAATTAGCTGAAATTGGGTGCTGCAAGCATGTAAGGAAGGATGAATTAATTGTTCATAAAGGACAATCAGTTGGCTGATTTGTGGTGAGAGAAAAAGGTTCACGACAGACCCAAGGAAAACACAACCGGAATTCCAAACTATTTTTCCAGGTGAGAAGCAAGATAAAAGTTGTGGAAGATCCACACACAGAGATCCCAAGAGGAACAACGCGAGTCTGCTGGAAAGAACTTTCCAGAAGCCCAGCCAAAACACCAGTCTGCACGGGTGTTTTCCAACCTGTGAATACAGATATTGCTCAGCCAAATTACCCGTTTTCCATCTGAGAAATTGAAGTGAGGAAGGAAGGAAGGAAAAGGAAATGCCCGGAAGTATTTGTCTGCCTTCAACAGTAGTGCAAAGGTATACTCTTAAGGGCTCAATCCAAAAGGTTCTGCTGTCGTTTCTCAGCTGCCTATTGAATTTGTGAGACTCGTTTGGACAAAGCAGAGAAGGACCAAGGGAGCTTGGTGAAAATGTTATAGGAGGTATCTCTACTCAAAGCATGCAAGGAGGATGCAACATCTCTTTCCAAAGGTGCCTGGCAAATGCCACCATGACAAGATACAAGCCACCATGCAAATGGCATTATTTGGGTCAATTGTACACCGACGCCACTGCACGCAGGCACCACTCCTTCCGTGAAGCACCTGGGACTTTCTTTTTTTCTTTCTCTGCGTGGCTCCAAAATACTTTGAATATCCAGTCTCCACGAGAGACCGAATCATCACCTTGTGAGCAGCATGGATACCTATTTACGGCTGGACATTCAGGTATTCATGGATGGGCAACTGAGAAGGACGTGGGCCCACCTCTGCTTCCTGACACATGTGTGATGCACTCAACCGTGCAAGCCTGGGAGCTGCACCAGGTTTGCTAACACACGAGACGGGAGGGCAGGGAAGGGGGCAACTCCTTCATCGGCTTGGGGGGTGGGGTGGGGGGCAGACTCACTGACTCGTGCTGCTGAAGTACGTGTTAGCCTCCAAGACCAGGGCCTTGGCATAAACCCGAAGGGTGTAGAAGAGGGTGAGGAAGTCCTGAGTGCTGAAGATTGTGTCAGCGAGGGCAAAGGTCAAGGTGGAGGGGATGAAGCCTCGGCCATACTCGACCATCCACGTGCCGGCGCTCCACTGCACGGAGGTGACCTCTCCGGAACGGTGGACAATGGTGTCTCCTGCAGGAGGCAAATAGGCAGCAGTTGGAATCTCAAGATGTGGTTCCCGTTCTCATGCCAGCTTCCAGGTGAGGAATCTGCAACTCACCTGGGTAATAAATCTCACTTTTAGTCGTTCCCTCTTTCCATTGCCGGAAGGTCCCTGAGATGACCGTGTCGTAAATGTCAGCAAAATAGCGACCTGCCATGGGGAGAAAGAACATCCAGACGCTAGTCTCAGGGACAGGTAAGGTGGCCAAGTAGAGTTTCTAACAGTTTCTGTCTTTTTTCTTGCAGTCACCGCCCACCCTAACACTGCATAAGCCAGTAAAGATGCAAAGGCCAATCCATCTTAAAAGTTACCAAGGTTGAAAAACACTGCAGTAGAAATTACAAGAGCAACCTGACAAAATAGAACACAATCTACTAAAAAAATGTGGGTCAGACAGCATCGCCACCAGATGGATTCGTAACTGGCTGACCAACCACACTCAATATGTAGCCCTCAATGGAACTGCATCTACATGGAAGGAAGTATGCAGTGGAGTACCCCAAGGTTCTGTTTTAAGCCCAGTGCTCTTCAACATCTCCATCAATGACTTGGACAAGGGATAGATGGGGAACTCATCAAATTTGCCGATGACACCAAGCTGGCAGGGATAGCCATCACTCCAGAAGATGATAGGCTGAAGATACAGAAGGATCCCAACAGACTTGAACATTGGGCGCTTTCTCACAAAATGGAATTCAGTGGTGAAACAAGTAAGATTCTACATTTAGGCAAGAAAAACAAAGTCCACAGGTACCGTATATGTGGTACCTTACTCAATAGAAGTAACTGTGAGAAGGATCTCAGAGTCCTGGTGGACGACCATTTAGATCTGAGCCAGCAGTGTGCAGCAGCTGCCAAAAAAGGCAAACCGGTCTAGATGCAAGAATTATAAATAAGCACTGGAAACAGGGATGAAATGCTCCCGGTTCGGACCGGATCCCCTGATCCGGTAGCGATGGAGGCGGGTAGTTCAGAGAACTGGTAGCAAAAATCCCTGCTCCTCCTCCATGCCCAGCTGAGCCACACAATCAGCAGAGGCTTTTTTTTTTTACTTTTAAAAGCATTTTTTCTACAACCTCTTTGGCTGAAAAAATGCTTTTAAAAGTAAAAAAAAAGCCTCTGATGATCGCACGGTTCAGCTGGAATCATCCAAGGCTTTTAAAAGCATTTTTTCGGCCAAAGAGGTTGTAGAAAAAATGGTTTTAAAAGTAAAAAAAAAAAAAATGGCCACGCCCACTCAGTCACATTACCCCCCCAAGCCACGCCCACAGAACCGGTAGTAACAAATGTTAGATTTCACCACTGATTGGAAGCATAGGTGGGGTGCAACCCAAGGGAGCTTACTTTCCAGAAAGGGAAACTGCATTTTGCAGTTGGCGGATGGTCTTGCTCTGCTGAGCAGGCTAGCTTCCAAATTCTAGCTGTTCCCATTTAATTTTATAGAGGACGACCAGCTCAAAAATGACATACTGTCAACGACACGCCGTAAATGTTTTAAGGGCACTGATGGGCAAACAGGCTTTGTCTCAGGAAGTTCGTTAAGCTAGGATGACTTTCTGGTTTTGCACCGGAGAGCTTGACTTTGAACACAGAGATACATTTCTGTATCCTGTCTACTAGGCCAGTTTCGTCTAGTGGTAACCAGTCTAGGAGACCGGGAGTTCAAATCCTGCCTTAGGCATGAAAGCCAGTTGGATGACCTTGGACCAGACATTCTCATAGCTCAGTCCACCTCAGAGTTGTTGTGGGAAAAATAGGAAGAATTAAGATTAAGATATGTTCACTGTTATTTGTAAAAATAATACCTATTTACTATCTTATCAATCTTAATACACAACTAATGCAAAACAAGGTGGGTGGGACTCAAGCTTCTCACAATGTACTTTAGCAACATATATTAATAATATACAATTACAGGTAGTCCTCCACTTACGACCACCGTTGAGTCCAAAACCTCTGTTGCTAAGTGAAACATTTATTAAGTGAATTTGCTTCATTTTACAATGCTTCTTGCCACAGTTGTTAAATGAATCACTATAGTTGTTACATTAGTCAAACTGTTGTTAAGTGAATCAGGCTACTCCATTGATTTTGCTTGTCAGAAGGTCGCAAAAGGGGATCACGTGACCCTGGGGGTGCTTACAACAGTCGTTAAGTGTGAAAATTGGTCATCAATCACTTTTTGCAATCTAAGAAAAAACTGGACATCCACTTGTCTGAAATGGTACAGGTTCTCTTGCTTGAGCAGGGGGCTGGACTAGAAGACCTCCAAGGTCCCTTCCAGTTCTGTTCTGTTCTACTTTGTAACTTTGAACTGTCATTAAGTGAACTGTTGTTAAGTGTATTATACCGGCAAGAAAAACCCTAAATAACAGATCTCGGGGTTCCGGCTGGCCTGGAGGCGAGGGGGCTCACCCGAGTGGCCGCCGGTGTCGACGGCGGTGCCGAAGAGCAGCACGTACTCCGAGAGGGAGGCGTGCAGGAGGCACATGGAGCCCATCCAGCCACCGGCGTTGACAAACACCCAGCGCAGGTCCTCGTCCGGCAGCACGTGGCCTGGGTGCCTGCGCCGCAGCTCCACAATGATCTTGGCAAAGGCCAGTTCGTGGTCCAGGCCTGCAAGAGAGAAGGAGAGGTGCTTGAGCCGGGACGAGCACCATGGGGACTGGAGTCCAACTGCACTCCCTCTTCCGAGCCTTGCTGAGCACCATGGACATTGGAGTGTGCCTGTACCTCCTCCCCAGGGCTTCGTAGAGCACCATGGGGACTGGAGTCCACCTGCAGCCCCTCCTCTGAACCTCGCTGAGCACCATGGGCATTGGAGTTCTCCCGCTCCCCCTCCCCTGGGCTCTGCAGAGCAGCATGGGGACTGGAGTCTACTCACACACCCCTCCCCAGGACTACGCAGAGCACCATGGACATTGGAGTCCACCTGCACTGCACTCCCTTCCCAGGGCTACATAGAGCACCATGGGGACTCGAGTCCACCTGCATGCTCTCCTCAGAACTCGCTGAGCACCATGGACATTGGAGTGTGCCTGTACCTCCTCCCCAGGGCTTCGTAGAGCACCATGGGGACTGGAGTCCACTTGCACCCTCTCTTCGAGCCCCGCTGAGCACCATGGACACTGG
This sequence comes from Masticophis lateralis, assembly GCA_030761175.1. Taxonomy (NCBI): domain Eukaryota; kingdom Metazoa; phylum Chordata; class Lepidosauria; order Squamata; family Colubridae; genus Masticophis; species Masticophis lateralis. The sequence continues at coordinate 282,602,221 of JAUDYJ010000002.1, forward strand.
AGTCCCCCCCCCCACTTCGCCCGCACTGACCGGCGTGATGCTTGGCCAGGCGCGCGATCTCCTCAGGCTCGAACTCGAAGCGCCGCGAAGAGGCCCATCCGCGCAGCGCCTGGATCAGCAGCGCCGCCGCCGCCACCGCCAGCCCCAACCGCAGGCCCCGACCGGCCCAGCCCGAGCCCGGCCCGGGGAGCCACCGCATCCTCCCGCCTCTTCTCTCGCCTCTCCCGCCGAAGGCGCCGCTGAGGGGACGCGAGACAAGGCCGCCCGCCTCAGGGGTGGGGTGGGCGGCCAAGGACACGCCGCGCGCGCTGCGAGGCCCTGGCCAATCGCCGCCCTGGCGTCCAGCGGCGGAGCCAATGAGCGTGGGCGCCGGCGTCTGTCCGCTCCGCCCCCCGCTACGCGCTGGTTACGTCATGCCGGGCCGCCAATCGCGCGCGAGGCGGTGACCTCGCGCTTCCTCCGTCGACTCCCCCCTCCCTCCCTCAAGGTCACGTGGCGCCGATCACGTGATCGCGGGAAGGCGGAAGGCATGGAGGCCGCTGCCAAGTTCCAGCCCAGCGGTAACCAACGCTGTCTAAAGCGAGCAGGCGAGGGAGGGGCTTCTCATGAAAGGGGAGCCTGTTGATAGGTGGGGGAGCGGGAGGGGGAGGAGACCGCGGAAGGGGCGTGGTCTCTTGCTAGGGAGTCGCCGCTGTCTTGGATAGGGGAGAGGCGGGCCTTCTTGGCAAAGGGGCGGAGCCTGTCCGGAATGGGCGGGGCTTTCTGGTGGGGAGGGCGGAGCGAGTGGACCTGGTTTTTCAGAGGATGGGCCCTGTTGCTGAGGAGAAGGAGGGGCTATTCTGGAGGGGCGGAGCTTATTGCTAGATAGGCGGGGCTAGCCCGGAGGGGGTGGGGCCTGACTGGGTGCAGGGCTATCCTGAAGGGGCGGGACCTGTTGCTTAGGAGGAGGGGCTATCATGGAGGGCGTGGCCTGTTGCTGGAGAGGAAGGGCTGGAGTGGGGTCTTCCTGTGGGCAGGGTATTCCTATGGGGATGGGGGGGTCCTTCCTTGGGTGGAGGGGCGGAGCTTGTTTCTGTGGAGGCGTGCCTAGCCCAGGGGGGTGGTGCTTATTGCTTGAAGGGGGGGTGGACTAGGGGTTCTTACTGGGGGGCAGGGTATTCTGTGTGGGTGGGGCCTGTTGCTGGGGAGGAGCACTTTCCCTCCTCCCCGGCAGGGCCATTGATCACCTGGTGGGACCCCTTCCGGCCTCACCACCCGCATCTCTTCCCCAGAGCACCAACACCTGCGCTACAATCCTCTGCGGGAGGACTGGGTGCTGGTCTCTGCCCACCGCATGCGGCGCCCCTGGCAAGGGCAGGTGGAGAAGCCCCCCGAGGAGGACCCCCCACGCCACGACCCGGCCAACCCTTTGTGTCCTGGGGCCACGCGGGCGAACGGCAAGGTGGGCAGCCTGGGGAACAGAGGGCAGGGCCGGGTGGGGCTGTGGGGTCCAGGTCTCCAATCCATCCTCACCCCAACCCTCGATTTTGTGCCCAGAGTTTGCTTGCCCCTTTCTCCTCCTGGGGCTTCCTTCCTTGGAGGACCTAATCCTGGCACCTGAGCCGCCCCCTGAAGTATTTCGGAGCCTGTATTTTATCCCGTGTTTATTATTCGATAGATAACTGGAGGTGGTGAACATATCGAATAGAATCGTGGAATTATATAACTGGAGGAGACCTTGGAGGGTTTCTTGTCCAGCCCCATGCTTCCATAATCTGTCCCACAACCACCACCCTGTGAGGTGGGTTGGATGGTGTAGGAAGTTAGCACCCACCCCTTTCCTGGAAGAATGAAATATTTTAGGAAATATTAAAAAGGTAGAATATTATGTTTCTGTGGTTGAGAAATGGAGAAACATGTTTTAAAGACAAAGCAACTCCCACCTTCCTGTCTCACCTCCTTTGTTAATGGGCCAGAGGCAGAAACTCAATCTTTGACAATCTGCAATACAATAGCAACAGAAACTAACACAATGGGACCCATCTAGGACAGAAACTCACAAAATGACACCTGGGAAGATTACATCAGCCAGCAAGGCTAGCTAAAACCCCCACCCCCTGGGAGTCTGACAACCAATCAGGATACTCTTTCGGGGCCCCAGGAAGTTCAAAGCCAGAGAAAGCATAAAACCCGGGGACTTGCTCTGTCTCAACCCTTTTCTGTTCAGGAACTCAAGCCATGTGATCCTGTCCACCATTAAACCATCTTTCCAAGCGGCCTCTATGTTTCCAGTGTTTTTTTCCCCACTTGGAGCCGAACCCAGAAGGATATTTCTTCCTACAATTGGAAGGGAGGGATTGGTCCAAAATCACTCAGCTGCCTTTCATGCCTAAAGCAGAACTAGAACTCACAGCTTCCTGGTTTCTAGGCCAGCCCACCCAAACCACATCTGTACGATGGTGATTCTGCCATGCACGGTGGTACTTTGTTGAGAACGAGAGAGAGAGAAGTTATCCCATTGAAGCTGAGAAGTATCGGCTGAGCAATTTTGGCCTGACTTGAAGACTGTAGAAATCCAGAATTCAGTCGGGCAAGACAGCCAGGAACCAAAAGAAGTTTCTCTGAGCAATTTAGGTGGATGGAGTTTCTCTCTTAACCTGCACCTACATTTTTGACTCATATACTGCAGGAATCAAAAAGAGGGCTGGGAAAATATTTATAGACCCCTCACATCCTGGACATGAACTGTTTCAACTTCTACCCTCAAAACGACATTGTAGGGCACTGCACACCAGAACAACTAGACACAAGGACAGTTTTTTCCCCCCCCACATGCTATCACTCTGCTAAACAGATAATTCTCACAACAGTGTCAAACTATTACTAAGATTGTATTACTATTATTCTTCTCATCCTTCCTAGTATCTATCCCTTCCCACTTATGACTATGACTGTGTAGCTTGTACCTTTACAATTTATATTTTTATTGTTTCCTAGTATGATTTGATTGCTTATCAGTATCCTGTGACTATCACTAAGTGGTGTATCTTATGATTCTTGACGGATTCTGTATGTTTTATTTTTTCTTTATGTATACTGAGAGCATATGCACCAAAGACAAATTCCTTGTGTCCAATCACACTTGGTCAATAAAGAATAATTCTTCCACCTCCTCCTTCTCCTCCTCCTCCTCCACCACCACCACCACCTCCTCCTCTTCTTCTTTTTCTCCTCTTCCTCCTTCTCCTTCCATCATTCTCGGCTCCACCACATTCTCTGAGCTCCTCTTTGGATAACTTGCGGCTGAGAACAACACATTCTCTCAAAATCTAAAATAAACATGGCTTCACTTTGGATTTTGCAGTCAGTGTAGCTCTTTTCTATACCCCATGTTGGCTTCCTCGGACATCAGTATGTTTCTTCTCTTTTGTCCCTAAGAGATTTTTTCCAGCAGAAGGAAAATATAAGCAGTCCTCATCTTAACGACCACATTTGAGCCCAAAATTTCAGTTGCTAAACAAAATTGTTGTTAAGTGAGTTTTGCCCCCAATCTTACGACCTTTCGGGCCATCGTTGTTAAGTGAATCACTGCAGAGGTGAAGTTAGGAAAACGGTTGTTAAGTGAATCTGGCTTCCCCATTGTGTTTGATTTTACTTTGTTTACTTTTATCCAAAGAAGAGAATATATCTAACTTTGTTCTTATTCTGAAATTGCTTCTGGATTTTGTACTTGCCAATGAAAAAAATAATAATGAAACTTTGTTTTTGTTTTTGTTAACTAGACAGGCTTATTGTTATAGAAATGGCTTGTATAAACGGTTGTCGAAGCATGAATCAGCCCCGTTCCCCTCCTGGGAAAACTGTAATTAATTAGAGGTGAATGAATCTTGTTTTCCATGGTGTATACTCCCAAAGAAAGAAAACCTGAAGTATATATTCTAAGAAACATTTTATTATAAAAGTAAAAAAAAACTAGCTAACTACATCTTACTGGCAATCTTATCACACAGAGACGAACAAAGAAGTATATAAATCAGGAAGTTAGAAAAAAAAAGAATGTAGACATGCGCAGTAGTTCAGAAATCACAAGACAGTCTTATCTCTGTGATAAAGTCCTCTGGAAGGCTACCGTAATGTTCAGAATGGAAGCTCAGCTGGCAAATACAAGTAACGCAGTGACAGTGTAAAAGCAAAAAGTTGTGGTTAGTCCTTGTGTTATCTTCTAGTGGGCTAAAGAGAGTCGGAAGTCGGTACCTTTTTCTTTCCTTTTTTCCTTTACACGATCTCTCTTTTATTTCCCCTCCCCTTTTCTCAGTTTTCCGCTACTATTTTTCCTTTTGCATTTTGTACTTCAATAAACGAATAAAAAATTCTTAGCAAAAGTAAAAAGAAAAAAAAATTAAGAAAGAGTTTGCTCGTCAGAAGGTTGCAAAAGGGGGAATCACGTGACCCCGGGACATTGTAAACCGTCATAAATATGAGTCAGCTGCCAAGCGTCTGAACCCAGGGATGCTGCAATGATTGGGTGAAAACTGGTCCTTTTTCCAGTGCCATTTTGGGGGCACCATCCCTCTGGAATCAGCTGCCCCCAGAGATAAGGAGAATCCAAGACCTCAGTGCCTTCCGTCATGCCCTTAAAACCTTCTTTTTCCAGCAAGCTGGGCTGGCCTAACACCTTTTTAAATGTTTTTAACTGTTTGTTATAATTTTGAATCATGGGGCCAAATTTATATATATCTTTTTAATTGTATTTTAATGTTTGTAGTTTTTATTTTTACTTGGCTGTTCACCGCCCTGAGTCCTCAGGGAGAAGGGCAGTATACAAATTTAAAAATAAATAAACAAATAAATAAATAAATAAATTGTAAGTAACAGTCAGTAAATGAAAGGTGGTATGTCGAGGACTACCTCTGGGACCTTGATCATATCCAAAAAGGAGGAAAAATCTTGGAGTCCAATAGTTCGTTATATAATTAATCTCTCTATTTGTCTCATGTAGGTAAATCCTCACTATGAGAGCACGTTCGTCTTTGACAATGATTTCCCTGCATTGCAACCAGATGCTCCAGAACCTGGTAAGAGTTCCTTTTGTCTTTGCTAAGCCAAGAATGACCCAAAAGTGTTCTTTTCTTCATGAGGCAATTGGACTTCATTGTTTTTCTTTCAAGACATTTTGCTACTCGTCCAAGAAGCTTCTTCAGCTCTGACTGGATGGTGGGGAAGGGAAGGATTTATGTTCCTTGCAGACAGTTGGTCATTTGCATCCTTTGAGAGGGTCGTTGAGGCTACTTGGAGGTTTTTCTGTAGTCCTCAGAGTCACCTGAGTGGTGCAAATGGTTCCTGTAGTCTGCAGTTTTTTTCCTCTGGAAATCCATTCCTATTCTCACACCATTCGAAGGGTCTTCATCCCAAATTGTATAGCTAAAAGTCTGTAGAGATTCTCCATCATCCAGGTCATGATGGTCCCAATGGGGCTTTTTCAGGAGGCAACTGGACTTTCTTCTTTGTTTTTCTTTTGAAGACTTTTCGCTTCTCATCCAAGAAGCTTCTTCAACTCTGACTGGAGGGTGGAGAATGGAAGGGTTTATACTCCTTGCAGACAGCTGGTCATTTGCGTTCTTTTAGAGGGTCGTTGAGGCCACTTGGAGATTTATCTGTGCCCTCAGGGTCACTATTCATATAATCACTACTATATATATATATATATATATATATATATGTATGTATGTATGTATGTATGTATGTATGTATGTATGTATGTATGTTAAGGATATTGTTGTTGTGTAACAACTAGCAGAGTAAAGTGCACAGAGAAACGTTGCTGAGAGCACTGAGATAGAGATACATACAAACTGGTGTTATCAAAAGTTTTCTTTATAATGGGAAATAAACAATCTCGTAGTCTTCTAAACAGTCCAAGTCTTTACCGGTTAACTCCAAACAAACTCTTACCAAACAAACAGTAGTTGGTTCACAAACCCCGGATGGTAGCAGATCCACCCACACATGCACGCAATGGCAGCTTATCATCAACTGAACCTTTTACAGTACCGTGCTTAAATACATTGTTAAACTATAAGTAATTATAGCATGACTCAGCATTACAGCATGATGCAGCATTAAAACTTAAAGTCACAGAACACATATATTGCCTGGACAACTGTTAGGCCCAAATCATATCCTAACATGCTCCCCTTTGGACAGGCCAATATATACAGTTTAAATACAATATATACAGTTTAGATCCTTAATCCATAGCCTTCACAACATGCTTTATGTTTGACAGCACCTTGAGCCTTGATAAAGTTATCCGCGATATTGTCTTCCGACATGCAATATTCCAGTTTAACCATATTGCTTTGGATACTTTGGCGAACATTCAGATACCGAATGTCAGTATGCTTGGATCTAGTTTTAACTGCTAAATTAGTTGCCATTTTTATAGCAGCTTGGTTGTCCTCATGTATTACAATTGGATAATCCATCTTTAAACCAATATCCATCATTAGTTGTTTGTAATATATCAGATCAGTGCATACCAGTGACAGACATGAAAATTCTGCCTCCATTGTAGATAGACTAATATGTTTTTGACGAATTGATTTCCAGCCAATCAAACAATTGCCTAACATTATAGCTATACCCGATGTAGACTTTCTAGTGGTCACATCAGTAGCGAAACTGGCATCAGCATATGCGCTCAGTACTAAATCTTGGTTAGGTTCTAGATACAATGCATAATGCATCGTCATTTTCAGATATCTTAGTATACGCTTTGCGACCTGCCAATGCCTATCAGTTGGCTCTGCATTATATCTTGCTAATTGGTTCACGCTAAATGAGATATCCGGTCTGATATAAGATAGACTACCTATAAGAGACTGGTAGATCTCTTTACTAAAGTTAGGGCTTTGGATTTCCTCATGGTTAAAATCCTGTGCCATAGGTGTCTTGGCCGGCTTACAAAGGTCCATGCCATACCGCTTCAACATCTGGCTAATTTTGCTAGATTGAGATATTTTATAACCTCTAGCTGTTTGACTAATATCTAGTCCCAAATAATGTGTGATATTTCCTAAAGTTCTGATCTTAAATTTAGTTTGTAACTGGTGAACGATATCTATGGCTTCCTTGTCAGTTTTAGTTATTATAGCTATGTCATCTGTAAACAATAACAAAAATGAAACTAACCCATTACTTTCTCTCTTAAAGAGACATTTATCCGCTATACCTTCATGGAAACTGATCCTATTTAGCTCTTTAACAATACATTGGTTCCACTCAAACCCTGATTGTTTCAAACCATAAAGGCTTTTCTTTAGCTTCCAACAATCAGTTTCGTTTTGTGTTTCAACTCCTAAAGGCTTTCTCATATAGATGGTGTGCCTTAATGGAGCATGCAAGTATGCCGTCTCCACATCTATATGGTTAATACTATATTTGTTTTTAGCTGCCCATACCAGCATTGTTCTTAAAGTACTAGCACGTAAACTAGGAGCAAAAACCTCATCGAAATCCTTTTCGGTCTGAGAAAAACCTTGAGCTACTAGGCGAGCTTTATGAGTTACTGTCCCATCTATACCTTTCTTAATTTTGTAAACCCATCTACAACCTATTAATTTCTCACCAGGTGGCAATTTCACATTTTCATAAACATCTAGATCAGTCAATGACTTAATTTCCTTACTCATTGCCTCCTTCCAAGCCTTCTGCTCTTTTTCAGGATAAAGCCTGATATCATCATAACTTGAAGGTTCGATGTTAACTTGGCAAACTATAGTTGCCTTATATCGATCTGGTGGATGCCTTTCCCTAGTAGATCTTCTAGGCAATACAGGACTCATTTCAGATGTTTCAGTTTCATCCTCCCCTAAACCTACTTCCTGTTCCTCAACCTTAATAGAGGATTCTACAGTATCTATATCCTCAGGATTCTCATCAGGGATATGATGCTCTATCCTAACAGCATTATTATCATGTCTGAAATCTGCACGCTCTAATTTATCCCATCCTTCGTGCTCTAGAAATTTAGCACTTGCACTACAGTAAACACTAGTAGTACCCTGTGCCCAAAATCTAAAAGATCTATGATTTGATTCATAGCCAACGAAAAACATTTTTCTGGCTCTTGGTTGATCTTTTCTTCTAACACTAGATGGAATATGTACCCAAGCTGGGGCTCCAAATGTGTGTAAATAACTAAGATTTGGTTTCCTCCCATGCCATAAGGTGAATGGTATTTCACCTGTAGAGGAATGAACCACGTTGTTTAGCACATGGTTAGCACACATAACAGCCTCGCCCCATAAATTTTCAGGCAAACCAGAATCTGCCAATCTGCCTAACAGAATCTGCCTAACAATGTATATATGTATATGTATATGTATATGTATATGTATATGTATATGTATATGTATATGTATATGTATATGTATATGTATATGTATATATATATATATATATATATATATGTATATATGTATATATGTATATATGTATATATGTATATATGTATATATGTATATACGTATATACGTATATACGTATATATGTTTTCTGAGGTTTTCGCGGGTGTTTGTATGTATGTCTTTGGTTATTCGGGTCTTCTCCCGTGTAGAATTGGAAGTATCTTGGCGACGTTTCGACGAAGTCTCATTCGTCATCTTCAGGCTGGTGTTCTCGGCTTCGCACGAAGCCGAGAACACCAGCCTGAAGATGACGAATGAGACTTCGTCGAAACGTCGCCAAGATACTTCCAATTCTACGCGGGAGAAGACCCGAATAACCAAAGACCTACATATGTCTATAAGTATGTGTGTGTGTGTGTGTGTGTGTGTATATATATATATATATATATATATATATATATATATATATATATATATATATATATATATTACACATTAAATATTGCCTTTTTGCTATATCTTCTCTTAGCAGTCACTATACATTGTTTTTAGATTTCTTTTCCAGCCAATTTTACCACCTATTCCATGTTTCTTAATAAGCCGTTTCCTCTCTGTCTTTGAGTTCCATCATTAACTTATCTGATTCAGCACCTTTTTTATAATCATGGTGTTTGATGGAGCATGTTGTTGTTTCCAATTTTGGGCAAATGAAATTCTGGTGGCGGTAATTATGTGGAGCATGAGGTTTTGAATATCTTTACTCATTTTTTTTTCCTTTTATAATCTCCAAAAGAAATAGTTCTGGTTTCATGTCAGTTTTTTGTTCAGTCATTTCCTCCAACCACTTTTTAATTTTTTACTGGTTGTCTCTGGCAAACAAAATGCATATGTATACAATTGGCCGAAGGATAAAATGGATATTACTAAAGATGCCGGTATTGGAAAAGTGTAAAAGTGTAACTAAGATTTCAAAGATGTCAATGTTGAATAAAAATAAATAAATCAAAAGTGCTGAAAGGCCATCCGTACCACTCAGGTGACCCTGAGGACACAGAAAATCCTCCAAGCAGCCTCAAGGACTCTCTAAAAGGATGCAAAAGACCAGCTGTCTGCAAGGAGTATCAATCCTCCCACCATCCAGTCAGAGCTGAAGAAGCTTCTTGGACGAGAAGCAAAACGTCTTCAAAGAAAAACAAGAAAGTCCATTTGCCTCTTGGAAAAAAAGCACCTTTGGGACAACCATGTCTTGGATGACTGAGAATGTCCATAGACACTAAGCCAAGAATGTTGGCTTGGTGGTGCCAGAGCCATGGGATGTATCTCTCCCTGCCCTTCAGAAGTTAGCTTAAATGGGACTGAACAAAAAACTGTTAAATGCATTTGTTCGTCATCTAAGTAATTTTTTTCACTGTTGTTCTTATAACTTTGAAGGGTCACTATAAGTGAATGGCTGTTAGTTGAGAACTAACTGTATCTTATTTATTTCTTCCATTGTCCGAAATATACATCAGAGCAGCCAGTCTCTTTAAGGGAGGTTTCCTTGAGAGACACTTAAGGCTTGGATTTAAGGCTAAGCACCTTCAAACATTTGCCATGTTAGTTTAGTTTTATTATATTTGTATATCGCCCTTCTCCCGAAGGACTCAGGGCGGTGAACAGCCATGATAAAAACAATATACAAGACAAAAATTTAAAAACGTATTAAAATAATTCAATCCTTGGCTGAATTTAAAACTTCCAGTTAAAACCATTTTAAAACCACTTTTAAAACCCAATTAAAATTTATGTATGTATTTGTTTTCAAACAAACAAACAAACAAACAAATAAATATTGGCCACCCATCTTATCTTACCAATGGGTAGCTCTGGGTGGTTTACAATCATAAAAATGTATCTATACCTATATATATTAGAACAGTGCTTCTCAACTTCTGCAGCTTTAATGGGTATGGCTGGAGAATTCTGGGAGTTGAAGTCCATCCTGCTTCAATTGCACAGGCTGAGAAACACCTCATTAAAACACGACTAAATTAAAACCCAATCATTAAAATCTGAGGACACGCAGGGAGGGCTGGGGCAGAATGGGGGGCGGGGAAGAGGTGGGATCTGTCGTTCCTCAATCAATCCCCTCCACTGTGCTGTTCCTCCATTGGGGAGCCAACTAACCTGGTCTTTAATGCCCTTATGAAAAGATGGGAGGGTTGAGACCAAACTCACATGGGGGCAGAGGGAGGGAACATGTTCCAGAGGGCAGGAGCCACATCAGAGAAGGCCCTTCTCCTGTACCCCGCCAGACGGAATAATCGATTTGACGGGACTCGCATCCTGCAGTCAAGATTGAATTGCTTCTTCTGAGCTTCTGTCGCTCTCTTCAACTTGTCATTCAAGCGGAAGGAGGGAAGGGGGAAATGGAATGCTGAGAATGTGTGTGTGGATCATGAGAGCCTGGAAACCGTCAAGGTCACCACTGCAGGTGTTGGAGAAAGAGACGGACTGTTCCCATAACAAGAGGACGTCTCATAATTGGACAATGTGAACACCCGGGGTGGGGAGAAAGGGAATCTATAGTTTCACTAAGCGAGCATTTGTGCGGGAAAAACCAGAGTTGGTTTTTCTTCTGAAGTTCCGAGATGGTGTATCCAATAAAGTTATACTTTTGGGGAGTTCAAATATCCCATGAATGTTTACTTCTTTTGCATTCGTTAGTCGGACCGTGGATACCGGCCCTTTTTTCTCTTAATTATACCCTCCTTCTCTTTCTTACTGACGGACATTCTTCTCCTGCAGAGGCCGATGACCATCCCTTGTTTCGTTCAGCGTCAGCGCGAGGCATGTGGTAAGCCTAGCCTGCTCCTAGTTGTCCTGAGCTAAGTCATTAACCCCTGGGGTGGGAGCGGAATTGCTTTCCGCTGTTATGTCTTTTTTATTATGTTATAACATAAACCACGGTGGCGCATGGTTAGAGTGCAGTTCTGCAGGCTACTTCTGCTGACTGACTGCAATTTGCGAGTTCAAATCTCATCAGGCGCAAAGTTGACTCAGCCTTCCATCTTTCCGAGGTGGGAAAAATGAGGACCCAGATTGTTGGGGGCAAGAGGCTGACTCTGTAAACTACTTAGAGAGGGCTGTGAAGTGGTATATAAGTCCAAGTGCTATTGCTATTCCTCCCTCCCTCCCTCCCTCTCTCATGTTTCCTTCCATATATTTCTTTCCTTCCTTCCTCCCTCCTTTCATGTTTCCTTCCATCCATATTTTTCTTTCCTTCCTTCCTTCCTTGAGCCACGGTGGCGCAGTGGTTAGAGTGTAGTACTGCAGGCTATTTCTGCTGCCTGCCGGTTGCCTGCAGTTAGCAGTTCAAATCTCACCAGACTCGAGGTTGACTCAGCCTTCCATCCTTCCGAGGTGGGTAAAATGAGGACCCAGATTGTTGGGGGCAAGAGGCTGACTCTGTAAGCTGCTTAGAGAGGGCTGTAAAGTGGTATATAAGTCTAAGTGCTAGTGCTAAGTTCTATCTGTCGGACCATCCATCCATCCATCCATCCATCCATCCATCCATCTCTGAACCATGATGGTTCAGTGGTTAGAGTGCTGTATTGCAGGCTGACTCTGCCCATAGCCTGGAGTTCCAGCCTGTCGGGGCTCCAAGTTGACTCAGCCTTCCATCCTTCCAAGGTGGGAAAAATGAAGACCCAGTTTGTTGGGGAGGCAATAGGCTGACTCTGTAAATCGCTTACTTAGGGCCGCAAAGCTCTGTGGGGTGGTTTATAACTCTTAAGTGCTATTGTGAAAAATAGACAGACAGACAGACAGACAGACAGACAAGATAAGATAGGTGGACAGACAGACACACAGACAGGCAGATTAGATAGGTAGGTAGGTAGGTAGGTAGGTAGGTAGGTAGGTAGGTAGGTAGGTAGGTAGATAGATAGATAGATAGATAGATAGATAGATAGATAGATAGATAGATAGGCAGGCAGGCAGGCAGGCAGGCAGGCAGGCAGGCAGGCAGGCAGGCAGACCAATCCTCCTCCCTGCAAGCCCCACTCTCTTCTAGCACTGATGACGTTACCTAGCTGGATAATGAAACATCTGCAAGAAAACCCCCAAGCTCAGAGAGCACCAAGGACCCCACAGGAACCAAACATCCTGGGGATGGATCGGTGCTCCTTTTCTACTTAACTTTCTCTCCTTTAGGATATGGGTCATCTACTTAGATGGAATTCAGGGATGGTACTTTCTGTTGTTGCCTGTATGGATCATTCCAGAAGCCTTCCTTCCTCTCTTCTCCCCAGCAAAGTCATGTGCTTCCATCCCTGGACTGACCTTACCTTGCCCCTGATGTCTCTTGCTGACATCCGCAGGGTGATTGACAAGTGGGCAGAGATAGCGGTCGAGTTGGGTGCCTCTTACACCTGGGTGCAGGTGAGTGTCTCTGCAAGGAATCGTGGCCCGGCCTTTCCTCTGCCGTGCCCAGTTTAAATCCTACATCAGTGTGGTCCAGTGTTTTTCATTTGCTGGCTGGCTGAGGAATTCTGGGAGTCGAAGTCCGCAAGTCTTAAAGTGGCCAAGATTGGAAACCCCTGGTGTAAACAAAACAATCCTGTTGTTTTTGTTTGTTGGCTTGTCTCCTTGTTTCCTTGTTTATTTTGGTTTCAGATCTTTGAGAACAAGGGAGCCATGATGGGCTGTTCGAATTCCCACCCTCACTGTCAGGTAAGGTCAGAGGTTCTCTCCCTGAATTTAGCAATGGGGTCTGATGATCAGGAGATGTTTTTTGAAGGACATTTCTGGGCTCTTGAACAGGGTCCCTGTCGGTGTAATTATGAGCTGAGATACAGTGGTGGGATTCAAATAATTCCACCACCGGTTTGCTGAAAATGAGAAGCACGCGCATGCGTGTATGCACGGCTTCTGTGCATGTTCATGCACACATGTATGGCTTCTGCACATGCAGGCGTGCATGGCTTCCGCGCATGAGTGCAGCTTCCATGCATGCACGGCTTCCGCTTCGAGGCGAGGCTCGACCAAGCAGCCTTTCAAGGCCTGTTCCCCACCATCTCTGCTCTCCGGGCAGCAGCTGCTTATCTCCACACTGCTGGGAGTATGTCTTTGTGCAATTTAGCAGCTGTGAGACACCGCTTTCCCTCTAAGTCCCATCTGCAGCTGAGAGAAACAGTCTTCAACATGGTTGCTGCTTCTCTCAGCCACAGCGCTTTCCAGACGGGACAGAGGAAAGCGGTGGCTCACAGCTGCTAAATTGCACAAGACACTCTTCCAGCAAGAGCAGCAGCGGAGAAAAGCAGCTGCAGACCCGGAGAGCATATGAAGCGTCCCCACGAGCGACTGAGGCTCAACGAGGGATGGAAGAAGTGTCTACAAGAGCTCCGCTGCAGCACTTTCCAAATGGGACTTCTTGCAGGTAAGAAGAACTGTCTGTTCCATTTGCAAACCGCTTTGGCCCTCCTGTCCCCACCCCCCATGGTCCTTCAGCCTAGTGTGGCAGGCTGCAGGCTGAATAAATTGCTTCGGCCCGGGGGGCGTGTACTTTGAGGCCGGGAAGGAGGGGTGCAGCATCGGGCAGAGGCCCGGGGCAAGGCCGGAGCGGGGGAATGGTGCGTTCCTGGGCCCCGACCGAGGTGAAGGGCAAGCGGCGGCATGCTTTCCTTTGGTAAGCAGAGTGGACGAGGTGCAGAGGCGAGGCACGGAGATTATCCGGGCTGCATGGCGAAGGCAAGATATATAGGTGGGATGGGTGGTGCGAGCAGCCAGGTGGGGTGAGCGGGTGGGGTGAGCAGTGAGCTGGCAAGCAAGCGGGCAGGGGCGGGGCCAGCCAGAGCTGGTATTTGTCGGTTCTCCAAACTACTCAAAATTTCCACTTCCGGTTCAGAACTATATATATAAAGGATTTTATTGCTTTAGTGCTTCTGTGGTTATATAGATTCTGTACTTCTGGATTCTGAGTTCTGACGCATGGGTACTATATACACGCATCATGCTTTCTATTGTTGTATATAAACACGTTTCTTCTATAGAAGAATCCTGCTGAATTATTTACTTGTGTGCTGGTTGGATTGCTCCAAACTCTTTAACAGTACTCAACCCCTCGGTCACAGCCCACTACCAAATCTTTCTTTTTTTAAAAGAAGCTTATCTGGACATTTTGACGGTGGTGGTTCTTTATTTTTTATTTTTTTAAAAAAATGTCATTCAAGCCTCTCTGGTTTGCCGAAGTTTGAAGCTAAACTATCCAGAAGTAGAAGGACAGGGCATAAATTATTCTTGGGATTATTCAGAGGGTTTTGTTCAATTCCATATCTTTGTGGTTTTGATTGTAATGCTTCTCTGGGGGAGGCCTTTGATCAAGAGACTTCAAAGCAGATTCTTTTTTTTCCCCCTTCCTTTTTGAAGCCTGACAGGTGAGGCCAGTTGGGGGGTAGCGGGTGCTGAAATGGGAGGGTGGGAGCAAGGATTCTTTTCCGAGGGGTCTGCTCTTTCAAAGGGGAATAGAATAGAATAGAATAGAATAACAGAGTTGGAAGGGACCTTGGAGGTCTTCTAGTCCAACCCCCTGCCATGGATGAGAATCCTCAAGGAGAAAACAAGAAGCTTGGGAAATTTTGAAAAGTAAGATTATAAAAGCCCAGTCTAGCACAATACCAATGAAGAAGAAACAGAATATCGATGTAAGGAAGTTTTCCCTTAGACAAACCATTTTTATTTACAGTTAGTCTTCCTCTTACAACCACAAACGAGCCTGACATTTCTGTCGCTAAGCAAGATGTTTATTAAATGAATTTTACCCCATTTTTATTACCTTTCCTGCCACAATTGTTGAGTGAACCATTACCATGGTTAATTTAGACACACAGTTGTTAAGCAAGTTTGGCTTTCCCCATTGGTTTTGCTTGTTAGAAGGTCCCAAAAGGGGATCATGTGACCCTGGGACACCGTCATAAATATGAGTCAGTTGCAAAGCATCTGAATTTGGATCACATGTCCATGAGGATGCTACAATGGTCATGAAGTGTGAAAAACTATCATAAGTCATTTTTTCGGTGCCATTGTAACTTTAAACGGTCACTAAAAGAAGACTTTGTATTTTATTTACCAGCACTGATGGTGTTATCTGGTTGGGTAATGAAATGTCTGTAAGAAAACAAGCAAGCTCAGAGAGCACCAGGGGCCCCTCGTTTATTTTATATATTGATTGATTTGTTTGATTTCTATGGCATCCCATCTTGGTCAATGCCTCTAGCGGGCTTATAGTTCAGAAATATATTACGGTACGAGTAAAAAATTTTTTAAAAAACCTTTCAAAATATTAAAAACATCCAAACCAGTAAAAAATATGGAAACCAATAGCATACCTAAAAGCAACTTAAAAAAAAAACAAAAACGGTAAAAAACAGAAACCCCTACGCTGGAATTGTAAATAGCATAGAGCCAGATAGATAAAAATATAAAGTTTTCTTGGAGTTGGTATCTTTCTCGCTCTCTCTACTCTACTCTCTCTCTTCCCCCTTCTCTTTTTTCTCTCTTTCTGTCTCTCTTTTCTTAATCTTTCTTTCTGTCTCTTTTTTTCTTTCTCTACATATCTCGCTTTCTCCTCTCTCTGTCTCTTTTCTTTTTCTTTCTCCCTCTTTTCTCTCTCTCTTTTGCTCTCTCTCTCTCTCTCACTCACACACACACACACACCCACACACCCTAACAGTAATCTTATGTAGGTCCATAAGTGTACATGTGCTGAATTATTCCCTTCCATAAAAAAAATAGGAGGAATGGCTTGAGCAGCTCTTTAATCCCATCCTCAAATACATTTGTGGTTGGCTAAATATTGATCGGAGTGGAGCGGCTGATCTGATCTGTGGGGCAAAATTCACACCCACACACATGCACACACCCAAAATGGGAAGGCAGAGCATGTATCCCATCCATGAGGGATTGTCATCTGGTGAGACCATGAAACAGGGTTGTCTGGTGCCATGGTGTGCGTCTGTGTGTTTATAGGTAACTGTGTAGCTAGAACTGAAGAAGCTCCTCGGATGAGAAGCGAAATGTTTTCAAACAAAAAACCACCAAGAAAATCCATTTGCCTTTTGGGTGGGGGGAAAAACCCTTTGGGATTTCTGGACTCAGTATTGACTATAGCGGACAGTGATTAGCCTGAGAGAACGCAATCTTAGGGAGACCAACGAGTGACCTTGCATGGGGGTGGGTGATGGGTGGGAAGTGGTCTCGGAACCTAAATCTCCTTCCTTTCTGTGGCAATTTCAGTGGTCACATTTGTAATTACGCAGCCCGCAGACATTTGGACCGGATGGGACAATTTGCTGCGGTCAGCTCGCCACGAGACAACTGGTTGCAGGCCAATTCAATTTAATTTAAAACAATTATGTCTGCAACCTATAAAGAAAATATGTACAAAATGTTCTATAGGTGGCACCTTCCACCAGCCAGGCTGGCCAAAATGTTCCCCAACACCCCATCAACATGCTGGAAATGTAAACCACATCAGGGAACGTACTACCACATGTGGTGGACGTGCCCCAAAGCAAAACAATATCGGAGTAAAATTAGAATACAATTAGAAGAGATAACCAGACAGCATATAGAGATGAAGCCAGATATATTTTTAATTAGGAATACTCCCCGGGGCTTATGGAAAAAAAATACAATATTTAATTATACAGCAAGAATAATATATGCACAAAATTGGAGAAATAACAATATACTAACAGAAGACAATCTGATTAGAAAAGTTTTGGAGTGTGCAGAAATGGACAAACTTACAAAGGAAATACAAGAGAAGGAGGAAACAGAATATTATATAGTGTGGGAGAAATGGTATGAATGTTTAAGAGGAGAGGGATAAAAGGCAAGGAAAGAGCAAATGAGGAAGATACAGAAGTGGAAATGCAGCAACAAATGAGGAAACAACAGTTGCAGATCGTAGGAATGAAATTGTATAGACTTATCTATATGTGTATATGTAAATAAATCAATATTAGAATTATATGTATAAAGGGCAAATAGAAATAAGGGAGAAAAAATGGATATGTAAGAAATTAAGAAAATGGTAAAAGATTCTTTTTTGTTTTCAAAAAAACCAGTTTAAGAAAAATTATTTAAAAAAAAAACAAAAAATAAAACCCCACACAATTATTTTAATTTTTGTCATTCACACTTAATTTCGTCCCTCCTTTGCCATCCTTTCTTTAATGATTTCCTTCCACCGTTTCTTTGAAATTAGTGTAACTCTTCTCCCCTGGAGAGTTTGCAATGGTGACCTATCCTGGGGCGAGTTCTCCATGGCACGCTGTCCGTGGGAGGTTGGCTGGGGCAAGTTGTCGTAGACCCCCACTTGTAGAGTTTACGGAGAGCTTTGTGGTTGGGTTTGTTACAGAACCACAGGGTGGCAGTGCGTATCTGCAAATGGGCTGCTCTGAGCTACAAGGTACAAGCACAGAGCTTTCTAGTCCAGGTTGTTGGGTGTGTTTGTCCGGTTATAAATTGTAGAACACAAAATCCTAGGACTGAAAGGGGCCTTGATACAACTGTGTATCAATCATTCAGAATCGAGCTGGAAGGGACCTTGGAGGTCGTCTAGTCCAACCCTCTACTCAAGCCATCTCCGACAAATGGCTGTCCAGTCTCTTCTTAAAGATCTCCAGTGGTGGAGAACCCACAACTCCTGGAGGCAAAGTGTTCCATTGATTAATAGCAATAGGCTTCTATACCGCTTCACAGTGCTTTCCAGCCCTCTCTAAGCAGTTTACAGAGTCAGCCTCTTGCCCCCAGCAATCTGGATCCTCGTTTTACCCACCTCGGAAGGAGGGAAAGCTGAGTCAATCTTCAGCCAGTGAGATTCGAACTGCCAAATTGCAGTCAGCCAGCAGTCAGGAGAAAGTAGAGGTCAGAATAACAGAGTTGGAAGGGACCTTGGAGGTCTTCTAGTCCAACCCCCTGCTCAAGCAGGAGATCCTCTACCATTTCAGACCAGTGGCTGTCCAGTCTCTTCTCGAAAGACTCCAGTGAGGGAACCCCCACAACGTCTGAAGGCAGCTTCTGTTCCACTGGGTAATTGTCCTCACTGTTAGGGAGTTTCTCCTTAGTTCCAGGTTGTTTCTCTCCTTTATTAGTTTCCATCCGTTGCTTCTTCTCCTGTCTTCTGGTGCTTTGGGGAAGAGATTGACCCCCTCTCTTCTTTGTGGCAGCTCCTCAAATCCTGGAAGACTGCTATCATGTCTCCACAAGTCCTTCTCCTCCTAACTCTCTCTCCCTTCTTTACAGATCTGGGCTAGTAACTTCCTGCCCAATGAAGCCTCGCTGGAGGACCAGTCTCAACGGAAGTACTACCAGGACAATTCTGTCCCCATGCTGCTGGACTATGCCCGGCTGGAGGCCGAGAGGAAGGTGGGGATAGCTGGCCCATTAGGGAAGAGGGGGCCGGTCTCCACTTGGGGATGCTGGCTCTGAGGCTGATCTGGGGGGTGCCTTGCAGGAACGAGTCGTGGTGGAAAATGCGGACTGGCTGGTGGTGGTGCCCTACTGGGCAGTGTGGCCCTTCCAGACACTCTTGCTTCCTCGGAGACACGTCTGCCGACTGGAGGAGCTCCAGGAGAGCGAGAGAGACAGTAAGTGTCCCGTTTATGGATGATGGAGGGAAGAGGTCCTTGGGCGGCCAAAGTGGGAAGCATCAGTGCTGCCTGAGGGAGGAGGAGGAAAAAGGGAAGGAGGAAGAAGAGGAAAAGGAGGAGGAGAAGGAAAAGGAAGAGGAGAAGGAAGAGGAAGAGGAGGAAGAAGAGGAGGAAGAAGAGGAAGAGGAGAAGGAAGAGGGAGGAAGAGGAGGAGGAGAAGGAAGAGGAAGAAAAGGGAGGAGGAGGAGGAAGAAGAGAAGGGGGAGGAAGAAAAAGGAGGAGGAAGAAGAGAAGGAAGAGGAAGAAGGGGAGGAAGAGGAGGAAGAGAAGGGGAGGAAGAGGAAGGAGGAGGAGGAGGAAGAAGGAGAAGGAGGAAGAGGAAGAAGGGGGAGGAAGAAGAGGAGGGGGAGGAGGAAGAGGGGCAGCAGGAAGAGAAAGAGGAGATGGAACAGGAGAAGGAGGAGATAATTGTGGAGTCCTTGGTGCTTTCTGAGCTTGGTGGTTTTCTTGCAGAGTTTCATTACCCAAATAGGTAATATCATCAGTGCTAGAAGGGAATGCTATCTGTTTATAGTGGCTTGCCTTGTCAGTGTTGGTGGGAGTGTGGTTGGTAGTTCTCTGATTGGGGTTGCTTATTTCTGATAATGTTACCTAGTTACCAAGGACCCCGTAACCTTAGTCTTCGTCTACAAACCCCGCTCCCTTCAGAGATGTGCAAATGGTGGAGTTTGGGGTGGCGGCTCCAGCCCAGCTGTTGCTGGGGGTTGGTGGGATGGCTTGGGGGTTGCAAGAGACCAGCTGACTCCTTTGAGCCTCCTTTTTTTGCAGGCCTGGCCTCCATCATGAAAAGGCTTCTCACCCGATACGACAACCTCTTCCAAGTTTCCTTCCCTTACTCCATGGGTTGGCATGGTGAGAATCGGGGAGAGGGCAGGCAGGCTTGGGCATGGGGGAGACAGGAAGCAGCTCTCTTGGGGAGATACCTTCTCAGGGTTGGAAGGCTTTCTTTCTTTCTTTCTTTCTTTCTTTCTTTCTTTCTTTCTTTCTTTCTTTCTTTCTTTCTTTCTTCCTTCCTTCCTTCCTTCCTTCCTTCCTTCCTTCCTTCCTTCCTTCCTTCCTTCTTTCTTCCATCCTTCCTTCTCCCTCCCCCTTCCATCTTCTTTCCATCTCCTTCCTTCCCTCTCCCACCCCTTCTTCCTTCCCTTCCCTTCCCTTCCCTTCCCTTCCCTTCCCTTTCATCTTCCACTCTCTCCTTCCTTCCTTTTCTTTGCCTATTTCCATCTTTCTTTCCTTCCTTTCTTTTTTCTTCCTTTTTTCTTTTCTTTTCTTTCCTTCCTCCCTTCCCTCCTTCCTCCCTCCCTCTCTTCCTCTCTTCCTTCTTTTTTCCCTCCCTCCCTCTCTTCCATGGCTATTCGTCTCACTTCACAGCTCAGAGCAATTGTGAGTGGCTTACAGCATAATAGAACCTCCTGATATAAAAACCATTATCAATTAAAAACAGACTAAAATTACAAAGGATTAAGAACAGACTTAAAGTCTGTTTGGGTGACAGCAACTGTGACACCTTCTCTGTTAATCTACCGACCATCTCCAGCCTACATCTTCATTGGGGTCCCGTGCCGGCCAGCACAGCCAGGTTTTAAGGCCAAGAAGACGGGGGATGGATCTCACCTCTGGTGACAAGATGTCCCGGAGGGCAAGGAGCCACAGCCAAGAAGGCTCTTCTCTTGGACCCCACCAGCAAGAATCCCTTAGCTACCAGAATTTATAGCCAGCAATGTTTGAGATTTTAAAATGTCAGCCACCTTCCCCCCGGCTGAGAATCATAGATTTAAAAATGAAGCACCTTTGCATATTGGCTCCTTAAAAGAGGGGTCTCCAACCTTGACTGCTTTAAGACTTGCAGACTTCAACTCCCAGAGTTCCTCAGCCAACCATGCTGCCTGGGGAATTCTGGGAATTGAAGTCCACAGGCTGTAAAGGGGCCATCGTTTGCCTTGGAAGCAGCTTACGAACGTTGGACTCATGGATTCTCTTTTGCCCCTGGCTGTCCCCTTTCTTTCTGCACCCCAGGGAGCAAATCCTGCTATAGCTGGCACCCAACTCACCTCCCTTGGGCTAAAATCTGATTTCCTGCTCTCTTTGCCGCCTCTTCCCCACAGGAGCCCCGACGGGACCGTACCTGGAGGCCGACTGCAGGCACTGGCAGCTCCATGCCCATTACTACCCTCCTCTGTTGCGTTCTGCCACCATCCGTAAATTCATGGTGGGCTATGAGATGCTGGCTCAGGCCCAGAGGGACTTGACCCCAGAGCAGGTGAGGGGGAGCTACGAGATGGGCTTTAACTGCTGGAAGAGGCTGTGGCCCACCTGCTTTTGAAAGAAGCTTAAAAGAAAGCAGAATACTTGTAGCTCAGGGTGGAAATGAGGGGCCCTGGGTGCTCTCTGAGCTTGGTTGGTTTCTTCTAGACGTTTCATGACCCAACTACGTAACCTCATCAGTGCTAGAAGGGAGTGGGGATTGGGGAGAGGAGGAGGGGGACTGTAGGGTCCTTGGTGCTTTCTGAGATTGGTTGTTTTCTTGCAGACGTTTCAATGACCCAACTAGGTAACATCATCAGGGTTAGTTGGGTTAATGAAGCATCTGCAAGAATACAACAAAGCTCAGAGAGAACCAAGGAGCTCTCAAGTTTAAAATGGCACCGTTTAGCAGCTGACCTCATCGGTGGGGATGGGCAGGGAAGGCTGAGGGTTGAAAGCGGGAAGGGGACCCTCCAGTTCTCTGGGGCTTTATGTGGCCTTTGGGCTGTGAGTACCAGTCTTCACAGCTGGTGGCCAAACCCTGCTTTTGGGTTATTAAAGTTGCTAAGCAAATGCAGAGTTCTAAGGCAAGGGTGGGCAACTATGGCCCTTTTATGACTTGTGGACTTCAACTCCCAGAATTCCTGAGCCAGCCATGTTAGCTCAGGAATTCTGGGAATTGAAGTCCACAAGTCATAAAAGGGCCATAGTTGCCCACCTCTGTTCTAAGGGAAAGAGATAGGTCTTCAAGCCTTTAAGACTTGTGGCCTTCAACTCCCAGAATCCCTCAGCCTTAAGACTTGTGGACTTCAACTCCCAGAATCCCTCAGCTTTAGACTTGCAGACTTCAATTCCCAGAATCCCTCAGCCTTAAGACTTGCAGACTTCAATTCCCAGAATCCCTCAGCCTTAAGACTTGTGGACTTCAATTCCCAGAATCCCTCAGTCTTAAGACTTGCGGACTTCAATTCCCAGAATCCCTCAGCCTTAAGACTTGCGGACTTCAACTCCTAGAATCCCGCAGCTTTAAGACTTGCGGATTTCAACTCCCAGAATCCCTCAGCCTTAAGACTTGTGGACTTCAATTCCCAGAATCCCTCAGCCTTAAGACTTGCGGACTTCAACTCCCAGAATTCCTCAGCCAGCCATGCTAGCTGAGGAATTCTGGCTGTTGAAGTCCCCAAGTCTTAAAAGTTGCCAAGTTTGGAGATCCCCCTATAATAGACTGTGGAAATAATGAAGGAGCTAAGAAGGAAGGAAGAACTCCTTGAATCTTGTTCCCTTTTTGGGGGGACAGCATTCAGCAAAAGACCCCCACGACCTGGAAAGAAGGAAGGCCCCTGCATTCACCTCTTTCCTTCTTCTCCCTTCATGCTGCTTTCTCCTCACAGGCCGCTGAACGTTTGAGGAACCTTCCTGAGCACCATTACAAGCTGGAGACCAAGGAGGCACCCTAGGGCAGATGGTAGCTCTATTGGTGTGGGGCAGTCACACAATCCCTAGCGGCTGACAAAGAGAGCCTGGAGAACGATCCCACTTGTACACTAAGGGGTCTGTCCTTGGGGGCAGCTGAGAACTTTCCTCAGGAATTTCCTGACCTCAGGCAGAATGCCAGTCCGGCTGCCCGACTCCACTAAGGCTGTGATGTTGGTGACCAGTTAAGCCAGGACTTCTTCCCTTCTCCAAAGTCCTCTGCAGAACCGGAGGCTCCGTGTCCTGTGTGCCCACAAGCAAGACCCATCCTTGGAGAAGGGGGAAGTGGGGGACCACTCTCCCCAACACCAAGTCTCTACCGCTTCTCGAGGTGGACGGCTGCTCTACCCAGGTTCTGAGAACTGGCACTATTAAATCAGGATTTTTCGGGCTGAGGCTAGGCTGTTTCTTTTTCTGAATTCTCCTCAAACGATGCTAAAAAGAGTGCAGAGAAGAGCAACCAAGAGGATTAGGGGACTGGAGGATAAAACATGAAGAACGGTGGGAGGAGTTGGGTAGGTCTAGTTTAATGAAAAGAAGGACTAGGGGAGACATGATAGCAGCCTTCCAATTTCTGAGGAGCTGCCTGCCCCAAAGAAGAGGAAGGGTGGGTGGGTGTCAGCCTATTCTCAAAAGCATCTGAAGGCAAGATGAGAAACAATGGATGGAAATTGAGCAAAGTGACAATCAACCTTAGAACGAAGGAGAAGTTTCCTGACGACCAACCAGTGGAACAGAAGTTGCCTTCAGAAGTTGTGGGTGCTTCATCATTGGAGGTTTTGAAGAAGGGATTGTCTGGAACGGTCTAGGGCAGGGCTCTCCAACCTTGGCAACTTTAAGAGTTGAAGTCCTCCAGGCTTGAAGTTGCCAAGGTTGGGGACCTCTGGTCTAGGGTCTCCTGTTTGAGTAGGGGGCTGGACTAGAAGATCTCCAAGGTCCCTTCCAACTCTGTAATTCTGTTAAATAAAAAAAAAAACCCTTTTTCTTGATAACTTTTTCTTTTCATCCCCCAACTCCAGGTGGCAAACTATTCCGTTTCCGTCAGGAAATTCCTCTTGTAGATTGGATCTCCTTCTGACGACCTTCTGCCTGTTGTTTCTTGTCCAGCCCTCAGGTGCTTTGGAGAGTAAATTCATGGCTTCCTTGTGGTAGCCCTTCAAGGATTGGAAGATGCTATCAGGCCTCCCCTACTCCTTAGTTTCAGGTTGCTTCTCTCCTTGGTTAGTTTCCACCCATTGCTTCTTTTCCTGCCCTCAGGTGCTTTGGAGAATAGCTTGACTCCCTCTTCTTTGTGGTAGCCCCTGAGATATTGGGAGGCTGCTATCATGTCACCCCTGGTCCTTCTTTTCATTAAACTAGACATACCCAATTCCAGCAACCTTTCTTCATATGTTTTATCCTCCAGTCCCCTAATCCTCTTGGTTGCTCTTCTCTGCACTCTTTCTAGAGCAGGGGTTGGCAACCTGTGGCTCTTTCATCCCTCTGCTGTGGCTCCCTGTTGCCAGTCAGCTCCACAATGGATAGGATAGGTAGAGGAAAAAGGACACTGCGCTAGGAGGAGACACTATGGTGGGGGCAACGGACTTCCGGTTGGCTCCAGAATTGAATGGGGGGCTTCTGGTTAGGGCCACTGTGGCTCTTTAAGGTTGCCCTCCCCTGTTCTAGTGTCTCAATATCTTTCTTCTATCATAGTGGCCAAAACTGGATGCAGAATTCCAAGTGTGGCCTTACCAAGGTGGCATTAACACTTCACGTGATCTTGATGCCATCTGAACTTTTATTAATTCAGCTCCCTTTGTATGGTGGCAGAGGACCTGGAGCTATTACCTCATTTGCAAATGGGATTTGCGATGCTTCGTGTGATGGGAAGCGAGGGAGCTGTCGCTGCGTGCCATCATCTCATTTTCACCAACACACTTTTGGGAAGGCTCCACAATGGATAGGATAGGTAGAGGAAAAAGGACACTGCGCTAGGAGGAGACACTATGGTGGGGGCAACGGACTTCCGGTTTCCACCTGGCATCACACTTAATGCGAGAAGATGTGGCTGGTCATTCTCTTCCATGCCTCTCAGCCCAGCCAGCAGCTCGGCGCTCACTCGGGAACAGTTGAAGTCAATAATATATTTCATATTGGAAAAGGGAATCTAAATATGTATATTCTTTTTTTTTTCCCTCTTCTCCTGGAGTAATAAACGCTGTGATTTTGTTTTGAAGGCCGGATGTTTTATTCATTTTGAGACTCGCGATAAAATGATCGGAAGGGGCCAGCTGGAGGGAAGGATGAAATGTTTCATTATTATTATTATTATTTTAAAAAAATAATCTTTTTGATTTTCAAAAAACGAAAAGGGTTGAGAAATGCCATGGAATCCATCTGACTCAGCCAGCTTTCTCTGGTAGTCCTCGACTGCAATTGAGGCACAAATTGATGTCGTTAAGTGAGGCATTTGTTAAGTGAGTTTTGCCCCACGTTTCTTGCCGTAGAAGCAAAGCATCATCTGAATCATTGCACTGGTTCAGTTAGTCGCACATTTGTTATGTGAATCCGGCTTCCCCGTTGAGTTCTTGTGTAAGAAGGGTCACAAAAGGGGATCATGTGACCCCAGGACATGGCGACTGTCATAAATATGAGTCAGTAGCCAAGTGTCCCAAATTTTGATCATGTGACCAGGGGGACACTGCAACGATCGTAAGGGTGAAAACCGGACATAAGTCAATTTTTTTTTCAGTATTTCAGGCAACTTTGAGCTGTCACTAAGCAAACTGTTGTAGGTTGAGGACTCCCTCTATAGGGCCAGTTTTGCTCTAAGAGAGAACTCGGGGTTGTTGATCTATTTTATGTGCCTAAAAAGGAAAGGGAGTTGCTGGCAGCTTGTGGAATTTGACAGAATGGATGCAATCTTCTCCTCCTCCTCCTTCTCCTCCTCCTCTTCCTTCTTCTCCTTCTCCTTCTCCTCCTCCTCCTCCTCCTTCTCCTCCTCCTTCTTCTCCTCCTTCTCCTTCTCCTCCTCCTCCTCCTTCTCCTTCTCTTCCTCCTTCTCCTCCTCCTTCTTCTCCTCCTCCTTCTTCTCCTCCTCCTTCTCCTTCTCCTCCTCCTCCTCCTTCTCCTTCTCCTTCTCCTCCTCCTCCTCCTTCTCCTTCTCCTCCTCCTTCTCCTCCTCCTCCTCCTCCTCCTCCTCCTCCTCCTCCTTTTCCTTTTCCTTCTTCTCCTTCTCCTTCTCCTTCTCCTCCTTTTCCTTCTCCTTCTCCTTCTCCTCCTTCTCCTTCTCCTCTTCTCCTCATTTTCCTTCTCCTCCTCCTTCAACTTCTCCTCCTCCTCCTCCTCCTCCTCCTCTTCCTCCTCCTCCTTCTCCTTCTCCTCCTCCTCCTTCTCCTTCTCCTCCTCCTCCTTCTTCTCCACCTCCTCCTAGCGTATTCCCACAGGTGCAGAGTCCACTTTTCAGATCATTGAACACCCCTTTGCATGGTCAGCTGCTTCTCCTGGGCACAGGCCCGTGACTTGGCATATCTTTGTTGATGGGGTCTCGCCATCTCTGTTTTGGATGCCCGTGAGGACATCGGCCATTGACTTCTAGTTGGTAGAGAGTCTTGACCACGGTCTCTGGAGTCGGCTGTCTCTCATCTTCTCTGTAATTGGTGCCATATCAAAATGCAGTTGAATGGTGTCATTTGTGATGTGGTCGGGAAGGGAGGTGCGCGATATCCAACGGAGCTTTCACATTTCCATGGCATGCAGATAGCTTTCGATCCCGGTTTTTGCTGCCCGGCATTCAGTGCCAGACAATACAAGAGGGCAAATGGTCACGTAACACACTGCT
This sequence comes from Masticophis lateralis, assembly GCA_030761175.1. NCBI lineage: Eukaryota > Metazoa > Chordata > Lepidosauria > Squamata > Colubridae > Masticophis > Masticophis lateralis. Next base: position 282,628,839 of record JAUDYJ010000002.1, read on the forward strand.
GAGTTCTTGCCAACGCATCCAGACTGCCTTGCTTGCACCTTGCCATTGATGTTGCCATTGCCTTGGAGATGGGATCCCAGTTAACAGAATGGATGCCATGCCAGAATCAAAATAATGAGGATTGTGGCTAAAATAAAAAGCAAAGGAAAATCAGAGCAAGGGAGGGGGGGGTGCACTAGCCGCACAGTTTTAATTATATTTAATTTTAATTAAATATTGTAATTATCTTTCTCTTTCCCCTCCTCCTTTAAATATATTGTTTTCTTTATAAACCTTCAATAAAAGATAGATACAGAAAGATGATAGACAATAGATACACATAGATGATATAAAAGGTAGAAATAGATGGTACAGATAGATGATAATGATAGATAGATAGACAGACAGAATAATTATTGTCATTTTCTGTTGGCACACTGGCACACGTTACGAATGAAATTCTATTGCTCTCAAAAGTGTACCCATACATACACAGAGAGAAGATACATGATAAATGGAGGGATGGAAGGAGGGATGGAGGGATGGATGGATGCTAAATTGATCAATTGATCAATAGATGCATAGAGATTAGAGAATAGATATGGCGATTAGATTAGATAGATAGATAGATAGATAGATAGATAGATAGATAGATAGATGAGATGATAGATAGATAGATAGATAGATAGATAGATAATAGAGGGAGAAAGAGAAAGGAGAGAGAGAGAGAGAGAGATTTGGCTCCTGAGCCAGAACTGGGATGCCCCAAATCTGTCATATTGTGCCTGGGCAGGAACCCAAATGCAGCTGAATTTCATTCTACCTGACCAACCAAAACCCTCGCTGCCCCTTCCTTCAAAGCAGCTCAGCTGGAAAGCCGGAATGTGATGGGGGAGTGGACAGAGGACAGGTGCAGAAAGCCAGAAGAAAGAAAGGAAAGGAAAGGAAGATAAACTACTAGGATGTTTAAAAAGAGCCGGATTGCCCTTCTGACTCCAGAGTTCAGCCCTTAGGTGTGGTTCCTTCTGTTGAAAGAGGCTTTCGCTCCCTCTGTTCATTAAAGGCTCTTGTGAATTCGACTTTTTTTTCATAATCGGCTCGTCATCTCCACAAATGGAGGTGGAATATTACACAGGCACGCTCCCTTCCCGCCTGCCCCCACCCCCCCAAGATCACTTCCCATCAGGAAAAGAATTGAAAAAGAGAGAACATACAAAGTCTTCGTCGTCAACCGGTGTGTGAAAGGATGTTGCTTTAGGAGAGATAAAGCCAGACACAAAGCAAGCAACCTGGTATATCCCGTACAATGCAGTGGGACGTGTGCAGATCTCTACATTGGAGAAACAAAACAGCCACTTCACAAGCGCATGGCGCAACACAGGAGAACAAATAAAGGAGAATATTTGTAGCTCAGGGTTGCTTCTCTGAGCTGGGTTGCTTCCTTGCATTGATGTTACCTATTTTCGGTAATGAAATGTCTGCAATTAAATTACCAAGCTTAGAGAGAACTTCCTTCTCTTCTCTGCAAACACCCTCGCCCTCTAGCATTGATAGTGTTACCTAGTTGGGTAATGAAATGTCTGCAAGCAAACAAGAAAGGAGCCTGGATAGCTCAGCAGACTAAGCATTGTGATTAATACCAGCTGTCTGCAATTACTGCTAGTTCGAATCTCGCCAGGCTCAAGGTTGACTCAGCCTTCCATCCTTTCTAAGGTAGGTAAATTGAGGACCCAGTTTGTGGGGGCAATAAGCTGACTTTGTATAAATATACAAAAGTGTGAAGGCTATTGCTTAACGCATTGTAAGCCGCCCTGAGTCTCCGGAGAAGGACGGCATATAAATCAAATTTTTTAAAAAAGAAAGAAAGCTCAGAGAGCACCAAGGACTCTTCGTAGGAGAACCAACCCATCTGGACAACATTCAGCAATCCATCTGCATTTCAGAGACAAAAGCAACTCTTTTGAAGACAGTAAAGACCACATTCTGGACTCAGAGGACCGCTGGTTTGAAAGAGGAGCTGAAGTGGTCATCTACATCAAAATTGAACAGCCCTCTCTCAACAGAGGGGAGGGATAGGACACCACCCATCTCCTGTTGACAACACAATCCTTTCAGCGGTTGCAAGAAAGTTCCACACCCAATTGCACTCTGATTCAGGTGACCCTGAGAGCATAGATAGACCTCCAAGTGGCCTCAATGAATGCAATGGAGTGGAGTGGAGTGGAGTGGAATGGAATGGAACGCCACAGAACAGAATATAATGTCAGAATTGGAGGGGACCTTGGAGGTCTTCTAGTCCAACCCCCAGCTTAGACTGTCAGAAAGAATGATAACAACCAGATGACTGCAACGAATGTCAACAAAAGTCTTGAAGAGAAATTCACACACAGACAGAATGACAGAATTGGAAGGGAATTTGGAGGTCTTCTAGTCCAACCCCCTACTCAAGCAGGAGACCCGGTACCATTTCAAAGAAGTGACTGTCCAGTCTCTTCTTGAAAACCTCCAGTGATGGAGCACCCACAACTTCTGGAGGGAAGTTGTTCCATTGATTAATTGTTCTCACTGTCATGAAATTTCTCCTTACTTCTTAGGTTGCTTCTCTCCTTGATTAGTTTCCACCCGTTGCTTCTTGTCCTGCCCTCTGGTCCTTTGGACAATAAGCTGACCCCCTTTTCTTCTTTGTGGCAGCCACTCAAATACTAGAAGACTGCTATCATGTCCCCCCTAATTCTTCTTTTTACTAGATATACCCAGTTCCTGCAACTGTTCTTCATTTGTTTTATCCTCCAGCCCCCTAATCATCTTGGTTGCTCTTCTCTGCACTTTTTCCAGAGTCTCAATATCTTTTTTATATCGTGGTAACCAAAACTGGATGCAGGATTCCAGGTATGGTCTCACTAAGGCTTTATAAAGCAGTCCTAAATACTTCACGTCATCTTGGTTCTATCTCTTTGTTTATGCAGCCTAAGATTGTGTTGGCTTTTTTGACCCTTGCCCCCCAAACCCGAGAAACTCCAGTTGCCTTTTTGAAAAAGCACCTTTGAGACAATCATGATCTGGCCTTTAGTTTTAGGGTGAAATAAATCCATTTTTCCCAAAGGAGGTTTATGGAGAACCAAGCAGAAATATTTTCCTTTATGCTTTTGGAAGGTCTGCCCTAGGGTCTAATGAATGGAAATTGCCAGCTGATTCCTTGCAAGGTCCTCCTCTGCCTCTCCCGCTCCCCAAACTGGCCTGATCCCGCTATGCCAACAGCTTGCAAAGGCCGTGAACGGTGTATTTAGAAGTCATCTGGCCGCTAATGGGAGTCACTGCTTTTTATGTCTCTCTCTCTCCCCTTCTCTGCATCTAAATGGTCAGATTTATTTTTAAAGGCTCGTAATTGAGATTACGTTCCTGAAGATCACCTGTCCAGATGCCGGGTGTAGAAACACCGGTGGGGGCAGCAAAGGCACAGCAGAAGCAGGTGTGTGTGTGTGTGTGTGTGGAGGGGGGGGTCAGGTCAGCCAAAGGTCCCTCCCGTGATCTTGGGGGGGGGGAGGGTGTCCTTGCTCTTGCCCGCACCCCCAGTGAGCTGTTGGCCAGAGTGAAGAAGCCAATTGAGGAATTGAGGAATGACCGAAGTCTTGTTTGTACAGAAGCAGAGATTCTGGGGTTCACATCCAATTGGACTGAAATTGTTCAATGAACAGTTGCAGGAACTGGGCATGGCTAGTCTCACGAAGAGGAGAGCTAGGGGTGACATGATAGCAGTCTTCCAATATTTGAGGGGCTGCCACAAAGAAGAGAGGGTCAAGCTATTTTTCCAAAGCTCCTGAAGGCAGGAGAAGAAGCAACGGATGGAAAATAATCAAGGAGAGAAGCAACCTGGAAATAAGGAGAAATGTCCTAGTAGTGGGAAAAACTAACCTGAATTTAACCAACCTTATCTCTAGAAATTGTGTTATGGTCCGCCAGCAGCTTACACAGATCGTGGCTGATCCTGACGAGGAGGAGGCTGGTGTGGGGTCGCGCCAGCAGCCTGCACAGCCAGCGTTTGGGTCGAACAGCGAGGAGGCTGAAGAGGATTGTGGTGCCAGAGGCAGAGACTCAGCCAGGGCCTTCAAAACCTCCAGAGGCTCCTTCAAGTGGAGAGAGTGAAGTGGAGGAGCCTCTTCTCAATGCTCGAGCACGCAGGGCTGCCAAAAGGCAGGAGTGGCTACTCAGGAGGAGGAGGTCTCCTCGAGAGTAAGGCTTGAGGATAATTGGCCACTCCCTTAGCCTATTTAAGTCACTCGCTGTTAATAAGTTTCTTGCTAGATACAACTTGTAATTATCATCAGAGCATTTTTGGAAAAGTCTGATCATATCTTGCTTTCTGGGCTGGTTGCCAACTTTAGCCGGACTTTGGTTTATTCTTGCTATTTAATAAATTTGATAGATAAGGACCATTGGTGTGTCAATATCCTCGGGAATCCGGAGATGGGGCAGAACATGTTGTGGGGGCTCCATCACTGGAGGTTTTCAAGAAGAGACTGGACAGTCAGTTGTCTGAAATAGTATAGAGCAGGGGTGTCAAACTGGATTTCTTTGAGGGCCAGATCAGCATTGTAGTTCTTCTCTGTGGGCCAGCGGGGCCATTCGGGAATGGGGGAGGGGGAGAGATGGGAGGGACACCTCCTGCAGCACTCTGCCGGCCAAAAATGGGCCACGCGGAGGCCTCAGGAGGACTCGGTATGGCCCATTTTTGGCCGGCGGAGTGCTGCTGAAGGCCGGGGAGGCTGAAAATGTGCCACGATGGCCCTGCATGTGGCCTGTTTTGGCCGGCAGAGGCACCACAGGCCAGACCTTTGATATTTCCAGGCCGGCCCTGCGGGCCCAAATTCACTCAAACAAGCTTACAAACAGAAGGTGGGACTAGAATTCACCATCTCCTGGTGATTGGCCCAAAGACACCCAGCCGGCTTTTCTGCCTAAGGTGGGACTAGAACTTACAGTCTCCTAGTGATTGACCCAAAGACACCCAGATGGCCTTTGTGCCTATAGGAGGGACTAGAACTCACAATCTCCTGGTGATTGGCCCAAAGACACCCAGCCAGCTTTTCTGCCTAAGGTGGGACTAGAACTCACAGTCTCCTAGTGATTGACCCAAAGACACCCAGACGGCCTTTGTGCCTACAGGAGGGACTAGAACTCACAATCTCCTGGTGATTGGCCCAAAACACCCAACCAGCTTTTCTGCCTAAGGCGGGACTAGAACTCACAATGTCCTGGTGACTGGCCCAAAGACACCCAGCCAGCTTTTCTGCCTAAAGTGGGACTAGAACTCACAGTCTCCTAGTGATTGACCCAAAGACACCCAGACGGCCTTTGTGCCTATAGGAGGGACTAACTCACAATCTCCTGGTGATTGGCCCAAAATCACCCAACCAGCTTTTCTGCCTAAGGTGGGACTAGAACTCACAGTCTCCTAGTGATTGACCCAAAGACACCCAGACGGCCTTTGTGCCTACAGGAGGGACTAGAACTCACAATCTCCTGGTGATTGGCCCAAAACACCCAACCAGCTTTTCTGCCTAAGGTGGGACTAGAACTCACAATGTCCTGGTGACTGGCCCAAAGACACCCAGCCAGCTTTTCTGCCTAAGGTGGGACTAGAACTCACAGTCTCCTAGTGATTGACACAAAGACACCCAGATGGCCTTTGTGCCTATAGGAGGGACTAACTCACAATCTCCTGGTGATTGGCCCAAAATCACCCAACCAGCTTTTCTGTCTAAGGTGGGACTAGAACTCACAGTCTCCTAGTGATTGACCCAAAGACACCCAGACGGCCTTTGTGCCTATAGGAGGGACTAGAACTCACAATCTCCTAGTGATTGGCCCAAAATCACCCAACCAGCTTTTCTGCCTAAGGTGGGACTAGAACTCACAGTCTCCTAGTGATTGACCCAAAGACACCCAGATGGCCTTTGTGCCTATAGGAGGGACTAACTCACAATCTCCTGGTGATTGGCCCAAAATCACCCAACCAGCTTTTCTGCCTAAACTGGGACTAGAACTCACAATCTCCTGGTGACTGGCCCAAAGACACCCAGCCAGCTTTTCTGCCTAAAGTGGGACTAGAACTCACAGTCTCCTGGTGATTGACCCAAAGACACCCAGACGGCCTTTGTGCCTATAGGAGGGACTAACTCACAATCTCCTGGTGATTGGCCCAAAATCACCCAACCAGCTTTTCTGCCTAAGGTGGGACTAGAACTCACCGACTTCTGGTTTCTAGGCCAGCACCTTAACCACAACAGGTTCTCTCATTTTCTTGGACTTTCTAGAGTCTTTGCTTTCTAAAAATTGCACCGCACAGATTTGTGCGTCTACCCTAGACCCTCATGTCCAGAGGATGGAAGAGGATTCATTGTCAGAAAAGTTTCATTTTTCCTTTCCTTTTACTGCATGAAATTTTGCATTCACCGTTGAGGCTCCTCTTTTCCCTCCCTCCCTCCCTCCCTCTCTTAACACACAAACTGTCCTCCTCTATCTGGAAGGTGGGGAATGCATCTCAATGAGGATGGTGAGAGTTAAATGTAGCTCTCAACCCATTTTTTCTGGGTTGAGGAAATTACTTAATGGCCATCGTGATCGGCCATAATCTAAAACCATCAACTGGTGCTCGGTCAGCAATTTACATCAGGCTGGATGGAGTGGATGGGACCCATAAGACAGAAAATAGGGATGCTGCATTAAATCAGGTCCCAATCAGCTGATTTTTCTAGGGTTGGACATTAAAGGCAGTTAGTCCTCAACATACAACTGTTCATTTAATGGCTAAAGTTACAAAAGCACTGGGGGAAAAAAATGACATTTTTTCACCATCAGTTGCAGCCAACTTTCTGGTCACGTGATCAAAATTTGGACGCTTGTAGCTGGCCTCTACGCAAGTCCTCGACTTACGACCACAAATTGAGCGCAACTGTTGCTAAGTGAGTTTTACCCCACTTTATGACGTTTTTTGCAATAGTTAAGTATTTAACTAGTGAAGTTGTTAAGTTAGGAACTTGGTTGTTAAGTGAACCCAGCTTCCCCATGGACTTTGCTGGCCATAAGGTCGCAAAAGGGGATCATGTGATCCCAGGAACCCTGCCACCGTCATAAATGTGAGTCAGTTGCCAAGCTTCTGAATATTTTGACCACATGACCACGGGGATGCTGCAGCAGGCATAACTCTGAAAACTGCGACAGTCACATGTTTCAGTACCGTTGTAACTTTGAATGGTCGCTAAATGAATTGCTGTATATGGAAGATTACCTGTATTTATGATGATGGCTATCCTGGGGTCACGTGATCCCCCTTTTCCGACCTGATCAACACAGTCAATGGAACAAACCAGATTCGCTTAACAACCGGGTTACCAATTTAACCACGGCAGTGATTCACTTAACGATGGTGGCAAGAAAGGCCATAAAACGGGGAAAAACTCAGTTAATCATTGTCTCAAGCGCGCTCACATTTTCGGTGCTGGGGCGAACCGGTTGTTAATTCATGTACCGCCTTCCTCTGCCTGTATCCCGTAGCGGTGTGTGTATGTTTGTGCATTCGTGTGTACATGTGCCGAATGTTTTATACCGCATTGTGACAAAAGAGTTGTGACCTTTGTATGAAGACCTTTAGCTGCCTCGATTCCCTTTTGCAGAGCTGAGTTGTGATGTTTCCCCCACTTGTTCGGCGCCCCTGCTGTTCCTGAATTTCCAAATCGGCTGCGGCTGTGGTGTCTCCATTAAAAGAACCCCACAATGTTTATTTCCATATATATAACTCTTTGACCCTACAGATATCAGGAGCCTGGAAGACATGCCGTTCCTCCAGAAGCAGGGAAGTTATTTTTCCCCGACACTTTTGCAAAAAGAAAACAAAACAAAAACGAATACAGTT